>JALPQD010000529.1:712500-1315000 GCA_023101885.1 Typhlomys cinereus | reverse complement strand
CCACCTGACTTTTCTGGGCGATGCAGGGGATATGAACCTCCATCCTCATGTCTATGCAACAATCTCTTGAGCCATATCTTTGCCTGTTACTATTCTTTCCTCTTGTCTGTTCTTGCTATAAGAGGGTACCAATTTCCTAGCCCAGAAATTCACTAAGCCATAAAGCTGTGATATCTCAGCTGTGATATCTGAACTCAAGAGAGAGACAGATAGGACCTTGGAGGAGAGTGGCAGAACACAGAGGGTACGAAGCTCAAAGGATTTATGATTGTGCTAAGGGTGCAAGAATGAGGGTGGCACCTTCATAGAAAACGCAATTAGCTCAGTCGGCCTAAAGTAAGGGTTCATGTGAAAAAAGCTTTGCTAGATATGAGGCTGTGGCTTGACCACGGAAAATCTTTTATGACACGCTATAAGATTATGACCGGGGGTGCAGACAACCAGCATCCACATGGTGAAGAATGTATTAGAGAAGCCAGAAGCTGAAAGCAGAGCTGTCAATCAATCACTAGTGTCAAAACATACACGAAAGTCAACCACGAGCTGACCTGAGAGAGTCACAGCACAAATGGAAAGAAATAGGCAGATAGATCCTGACTGAAATATTTGGCTTGGAATTCCGCTATGATTATGGAAATTTGCTGTACATGCTCAATTTGTTATGGCTCCTTTTAGGCCTGGACTGACTGAGTCACCTAACAAATTCTATGGCGTAAAAATTCAGAAATAAGGTTAGCCATATTGATGTGATCCCAGCAGATTTTTGTAGACTTTGAAAGATAATACCGTGCATAATTAATTGAAAAATACTGCCTACTCTGTTGGAAGATTCATTTAGTAATATGGTACTCATAATCAGGAACTGTAAATTTTATATTTCTATCTTTGTATCTTATAAGATATTCTGTAATGTTACATTTCTACTTATAGTTTAAGAATTTTTATGTAACACAACTTTTTATAAAAGTTCTCCTATTTTAAATATTTCAAAATAATAAAGTTTGGGGGGAAAGGAAAGAAGTTAAAGGGAGAAACTGAGCAAGACTTAGTTCTTAGGCGGAGGGGTTCAAGGTGAACAGCCTTGGACAGTTGGATGGATGATCTTGAAAGCCCCTGAAACAGTGAGAGAAACATGAAGTATGAATAGAACTCTGTTTCTTTTATGTGATGCTAATTTTTTATACATTTTTATTATTATTTCAGCTCATACAAAATTAATAGGTACACCAGGTCCCTCCCTCCCTCCTCCTCCCCCCGAACTCCCTGCTCCCCCTCCCCTCACCCCTCCCTCCCCATTCCCCAGTGCCTCCCGCCCCAATTCCCAGAGAGTCCTTTCTTGTGCACGCCTGACTCTCCTCTGGGCCCTCCTCTCTGATGACGTACAAGGACCCAGTGGCATTTCCCTGAACCCTTTCCCGTGTTCCCCTTAAGCATAGGAACACTACTGTGGCTGCCAATCCCTTGCCTCCAAGGATCTTGGTGCCTTTAGCAGATACTAGACTTTGTGAGGTCAATAGTGTGTTGGACATTGCGCAGGGCATGCAAAGTCCAATTATGATTGTTTCAGCCCTAACTCGTGTGGAGTATCTTGCAAATCATTGCTCCTCCCATCCTTTTGCTCTTACACTCTTACCGCCCCCTCTTCCGCAAATGTCCCTGAGCTTCAGGATGGGGAGAGATTAGTCTGGCCTAGTTCTAGGTGGTTGATATAGAGTCTCTGAAGTTCTAGCAGGATGGAGTGAAGGGCATTGCAGGAGCAGCAAAACTGCAAAAGAACTCTGTTTAACAAAGACAATTTGATGGACAGGTGAGACGGCAACTGAGTAATGTGGACCAAAATTAGACAGCTGATGAACTGAACTTTCCAATTACCAGTTGGTGACACACAGAACCCTGAGACTTTGGAGTCTATTCTCATCTCTTCCTTCCTGCCCCCTGCCTGCCCCCTGCTGGCCATTTCCAATCAATTTCAGGTTCTTCTGTATCACATTCATGTTAGAATGTATGTCATACCTTGAATGGATAATGAGAATGTGGTACATTTATATAATGGAATACTACTCAGCCATCAAGAAAGATGAATTAATGAAATTTACTGGGAAATGGATAGAATTAGAAAAAAATTATCGAATGAAGTATCCCAGACACAGAAAGTTAGACACCATATGAACTTCCTAATAAGTGGATCCTAGTTCCAAACCCACTTAATAACATATTCAAAGATTAATCTCTGTAATACCCACTGTAATTGCAAAGGATTATAAACGGGAGGGAAGGGGAAGGAGGACCTCAAAAGAAAGGAGATAGGCAATCACACTTCAATACAGAAAATAGACCATAGTCATTTATTGCATGTAAGTAACCAGACATCTGGTACAGCTCACTCTCACTTCCCTTCCTAGTTACTTGGGACTGAACAAGTTTGATCTCATCAATCAGGGAGGATATAGTGACTGGCAGATAGATGATAACCAATCTGCACATGGGACACTGATGCCCCTTCTGCTGTATCCTACTCCTATTCTTCTACCTACCTTTGAGTCTCTTCTTATAGTAAGATCTTCATTTAAACCATCTTATATCTTTGGTTAGGAGGTAACCTTAGATACCAACCAGGATGCAATGCATGAAAAGCAAAACTGAAAAAAACAAACTATAATTCAGAACACCAAAGACTCTATTATTCACCTGGAACCAGACCAACCAAATCCATCTCCATTCTAAAGCTCAGGGAACCTTGCAGAAGAGGGGGTGGCAAGATTGTAAGAGCCTAAAGATGGGGAAGATCAACAGTATGCAAGATACTCCACACAAATTAAGGTTATAGCAGTCAGGATTAGACTTTACTTGAAATTCACAATGGCTGACATGTCAATGACCTAGCATGGATGACAGGGGAGAAGGCTCCAGGCAGTATAATCCTTAGAGGAAAGGGATTAAATAGTCATAATGGAGTTCCCATATTAAAGGGGAGCCCAAGAAGGGGCTTCAGGATATACCACTGAGTCCTGAACCTTCACTAGGGTGGAGGACTCAGAGGGAGGTTTGGTGTTCACATAAAAGGATGCTCCAGGGAATGAGAGGGAGGAAGGAGAGGCACTGGGAGAGGGGGAGGGATGGAAGTGAAAGGAAGGTAGGAAGGGGAGACAGAGCAATGGGGGACGATGGGGGAGGGAAGAGGGGTAGGGAGTGGATGGAGGTATGATTGGAAAAAAAACATGGAAGAAAAAATAAAATAAAAAAGAATACATGTCAAACCTATTTGCTTCTCATCTTCTCTATCACCACATTAATTTGACTTTTGTGTATAGCTTAAATGACCTAAACCAAGCTCCTTCCATGTATGTTCTCTGGATGCCTCACACTAATGATTCAGTAGAGAGAGCTTGATCAACTCCCCCATGTCACTCCAAGCACATGTATGTATGTGTGTACAGCTTTCAGCCACTTCTGCAATAATCTTTCACCTGGGTCCTCTTATTTACATCAAAGTTTCCACTTATCTACTGGATGGTCCCTCCACATGTCACCCTCAGCACAGCTGTAGTTCTGGTTTCATCTTGGCCAGATTTCTAGGATGACTTTCCTTTGTAGAGTTTCCACCTTATCTGCTGATACAGACAAGCATGCACACTTGTCTTTGTTGAGCACCACAGTGCTCTCTAGCCATGGGAGGAAGGACCCTCACAGTCCTGCTTGCCATCGTAACCTGCAATTTGATACATATCAGATGCTTACAAAATATCTGCTATGGAAGAGAATGCACTGCATCCTAGGCATGTAGAGTAGGTGATGTCACCAAGCAGAATGAGGTAGATTCAGGAGAGCAAGGGCTCTGTACAGGAGAATGAAGATGAATGCTGACTCTCTCAGGCTAAGAAAGAAGAAGACAGAGTGGCCCAAATAGGACATACAAAGAAGCAGAGAATTTGGCATCATGGAAAACTAGGCAAGCATCATAGTTAGGCACAGGTATCAACTTGACAGTTTCGAGTTTGAGCTCTGGGCACATTTGTGAAGAATTAGTGGTTGAGTTGAGCCCAGAGCAAACCTGCAAGAGATTGTCTAGCTGATGGGGAAGGCCCAGCCTATGATGTGTGGCATTAGACCCTGGACTAAATCAGGGAGAGCTGGTTGAGAGAGTTGGCGTCCTTCTGTATACTTGGCCAGACATGCTTGTCTGACAAGTAAGGATTGTCCTTCTCTCTGATGTTATGTGGTGATGGTGCGGCCAGTTCTCTTGGCACTAGTGCTGGTGTCTCCCGTCAAGCTGGACTAAGGAGTGTAACCAGTAATCATAAGAGACAACAAACCCCTTGTTCCCTTAAGCCGTTTGATAGTCATTTGTCAGCAACTATGCAGGCCGATTGCAACAGGAAGGGACTTTTTTAATTATTATTATTATTTATTCAACTGTGCGCATGTGCGTATGTGCGCGTGTGCGTATGTGTGTCTGTGTGTGTGTGTGTCTGTGTATGTGTAGAACCACGGACGAGTTCGCAAAACACCATGGACGCCTCCACCTCCCTCTGCCCCGGGATTCACAGGCTCCGCCCTACCAGGACCAGAAGCGCAGGCCGCCCCCGCTTCTGCCTGGCATCTATACGTGGGATCTGGGATCTGAACTCAGGACCTTCCGCCTGCAAGGGGGAGGCTTAACCCCTGTGCCACCTCTCCAGCCCAGGAAGGGACTTTTTAAAAGGAAACCACCACAGGGAGCTGAACCAGGAGTTGCCAAGCGAAATTTGAAACAAGGTTTCACTGGAAACACTGAGGAAGAAGTGAACAATAAGAGTTCTACCTAAAGATTGTTGACTTGCTCTAAGCTCTTTGCATACATTATTGTAACTTACACTTCATAATGGCTTTGTTGAGTAGATACTGGAATTTGCTACTTGCACAGTATCAAAGTGAGCCACAGAGAGATGATTTAGTAGGTTACCACTGGCCCAGATTTCAGTGGGTGGGTTGAAAAGATAAAGACAGAGCCATGAGAAACCATGACAGCCTGCTTCAGAATGGAAGGACCTAGGGAACCACAAATGATTTCCCTATTTCTGTTTGTTTTCCTTGTTCTACTGATGATCATTGATCAGGTTTTAGTAAAAGGTGCTTTATTAACGATGCATGATGCTTGGTAGATCACTTGTCAGGCTGAGTTTGAGTTGATGACCTGAACCTTTATGTTAGTACAGAAAGGAGAAGGGAAAGACTTCGGTCTGGCATGCACTCATGTGATCTCAAAAAACAGCAAGGACACACATACTCAGGTGGGAAACCCACAATTGTATGGTATTGCTAGCTCTCTGGGGACAGAGATGACGTTGGCTAAGCTTATCACTTCAATTCCAGCTCCTGTGTCAGTACATGTCTTATACGCTCTCGTTGTGGCTGCATAAGAAACATCTATTGAAAAGATGTGAAATGAATGGTTAACTGATAGGCATTAATAGACTGGCTAAAGAGTACTCAATGATAGAAAGCGTTTAAGAAAGAAGACTGAAGGAAAGGAGAGGGTTGGGGTGCTGTGGCATCATGGTACCCACAGAGGTGAGTCTTTATGCAAGGAATGGACAAGTATACCAGTAATGGTGAAAGTCAAATGGAATTGAGGTGGTGAATTATGCATCCTGAGATCACTCTACTGTGCAGAATGTGGTTCCACAGCAGGGTCTGCAGGTCACTGACTCGCACTTTTCCAAGCTCAGAAGAAATAAATTATTCCTTTTGTGTTGAAAATAGTCCATCTGAGGTTATCGTCCTATGATTTATTCTTTTACTACCACATCTCATACATGATGCAACATCATGTTTGATGACTGCAGTGTAACTGAGGAGAGAAGCATTGTGTATGTGTGGGTAAATGCATGTGCATGGATGCATATGAGTGCATGTGTGTATATGTGTGCCTTCATATGTATGTGAGTTTGTGTGTGACTGTGAGCATGTACTTGTGTGTGTCTGCATACTTGTGTGTGAGTGCACGTGTGAGTGTACCTGTATGCATGTATGTGAGTGCATATATGTATTCATATGTATGAATGGATGTTGAATGAGTGCATGTATGTGGACATGTGGCATGTGAATGCACATGCATATTCACCTGTGTCAGTGTATGTTGTGCTCACATGTGTGCCAATGTGTCTGCACATATGTTCGCCCCTCAAAAAAAGTCAATGAAATGTACAGATTCTACCATGGAAAGAAGCTACTTGAGGAAACTACACTCAGCGGGAGGCAGACTCAAGAATAGAAAGAACCTTCTGAGGAGCATATTCCTACGCCAAGATGAAGCTCTACCACATGCTCAGCCATATCTGAATACCTTGGTAACACAGTATATCCCCTCTCAGATAAGCTGAAACAATTATAACCTCTTAAGTCAGTGCAAAGTCTTCTCTCTGTATTAACTACAGGAGTCGTAACTAACCCATGTATTATCTCAAATGAGTCCATCTTCCCGAATGGCTCAAGGTATATCTTTGCAGAAATGCATCCGCTGTTCCAAAATCCACACAAGAAATAAGCCACTTTTTTGTCTCTTACAAATCCTTCTGAGACAAGAATATTTTCAAGGAATCGCTAGATTACTGCTCATGTTTATACTAAGGAACTCTCTGCTTTGGATAATGTTTAGGGATGCTCAAGGATTGCTATAGCAACAAAAAGATAATTTCCAGCATAGGTAAAGATTTTTGACCATGACTCTGTCGAGTCTATTGATTATTTAAAGGCCAATGGTTCAACACCATGGGTATCTCAGGAAAAAAAGGAGGAGGTAGAAGAAAAGAAGCCAGCATTCCTTAGGTTCCTGCCTTCCACAGAGCACTTTCTTATAACCCTTTGCCCTTCTCAAAGTCCTAGGAGATCAGAATACGTGTTTTGAAGATGAAACTGAGACTCTCAGAAGCTAAGCAATCTAGGCAAGACCTAATGGTATCACATCTGGGATTCCATTCGAATAGAAATCAGACAATTTTTTATCTGTTGCCAACCCATTTTTTAAGCATGCAGTTCATGTCTATTTTCACTGATGTTCAGTAATTTATTTTGCTCATAGAATGAGATGAACGCATAGATGACAGAATGTCTAATATAAACTCTGTTAATGCTTTCTCTTCAACGAATCTCTCCCCCTCTAGTTCCCCTGTTAAGTGCCTGACTTGATATCCTATTTGAGGCACTACCCAACTAGGTTTCACATCATGGCCCTGAACAGGGCAGGGAAGGCTGGAGAGAAGCCATACGATGTGCTGGTAGCTGATTTTCGTGACTTTTCCCATGACCAGTCCAGATTTGCAGTTTGTAAATTTTTTTTCATGTGCACATGTGTGCATGCGTGTGTGTGTGTGTGTGTGTGTGTGTGTGTGTGTGTGTGTGTGTACACGAGCCACGCAGGCCTGAGATGCCTGAGTGTGTGTGCCTGTGGAGGCCCAAGAGTGACATGGGGAGTCACTCTGCATTGCTTTTTTTCCTTATTGTTTTGATCTATGGTTTCCCAGACTCTGTCTTCCAAACTCAAGAGTTCAAGAGGCCAGTATTTACCCTAGTACAGAAGGATCTGGAGATCGGAACTCGGGTCCCTTTACTTATGAGGCAAAGGCTTTCAACCCGAGACATCTCCCCAATTCCAGAGTTTGTAATTTTATGTATACCATTTTTCATATCTTAGAGTAGGCAGGATAATGGCCTAAGTTTCACAGTCCATAAGGGTGATTACCTAATGCACTGTGTTTTGTCAGATTGTGTAATGATTTTACTGCTGGGATAGTAAATGACATAGAATGGTGGAAACATTCCAAACTGTGGAAAAGAAAGGTGTCCAAGGAGAAGGGAGCAAATCCTTCTCTCTGGCATTCCTGTTAGGCTCCTCTCACACATTATTGAATTAATCTGCACTGAGAGACATCCCAGAATCTTTTAGAGAACATAATTTTCTTATTGGCAAGTAGAGGACAGAACATTCAAGAATGAACAGGAGATATGATACTATGAAACAACGCATAAGTTTCCTATCTTTCAGAAGGACTGGAAGCTTCTATCAAGCTTGGTTGCTTTCTCAACCTGAAATTCAAGATTTAGTTCAGGATTGATTGGGTGATTTTTCTTTTTCATGATGATTACTTTTTCCTGCTGCTGCTATGGGTGCATGTTTACATGTGCACATGTGTGTATGTCTGTGTGTGTGCATGCATATGTGTATATGTATTTGTGTGCCTGTGTCTGTGTGTCTGTGTATGCATACATATGTATGCGTGTTTCACACATATGTATGTGTATGTGCTTATGCATGCACATGTATGTATGCACACATATGTATACATGTGCTTGTCTCCTCACTATTCTGCTTCTATTTTTCCCTTTGGTGGTTTTTCCTTTATAACAAGAGTCAGTGTTTTCCTGATTCTAAATTTCTTAGGTGATTTGTAAAGTCTTTGATATCTTCCAATTCAAAGTCACCTGAATGTGCATATTGATGGATAATTAGATAAAACTTTCTTTTAACGTTTATCCTAGGCTGGGGAGTTGTCTCAGTGAGTAGAAGCAATTAGCACTTAAACATGATGCTGAATTTCTTTTCCCAGAACCCCCCCCCAAAAGCCAGACAGAATGTGTGCACATGTGTAATCCTTGTTTACCTATGGGGAGATGGGTGGTAGAGACCAGAGAAACTGCAGAAGATCTCAGTCTGCTAGCCTTGCTAGTGTAGTGTCAAAGAGACCCAGTCTCAAAAAAGTTGGAATGGCAGTGAGTGATAAGTGAAGTAAGCCCCTGATCATCACATATGCATCCACCCACCCACCCACCCTTCATGCACAGGCAAGTATGCATGCAAATAGATGTAAGCCCCCGGATTAATAAGAACAATGAACGTTTGTCCTTTTCCTTATCATTCCAACAATCCACAGGTCCTGCTGAATTAGCAATTCTAATCAGTAGTTCTGATCACAGCATAACTATATTTCCAAGTGCTACTATCATGTTAAGTCCTAGAACTCTCCCAGCAGCCTTGGGAAGCACATGGTGTGGGCCTCCAGCTACAGATGGGGAAATTGAGGGACATGACTAATCACAGCATGAGCTTTGGACCTGTTGCCTGATGTCAGAATGGTCCTTTGCAGCTCTCGAAACCAAGTTCTCCACACTTTATTCTCTTTCCTCACACCGTACGACTCTTCCTTTGCCCCGAACACGTTTCTTTGGCTCATTCTCTTGATGGACACCAGATCTGAAAACTCAGTCCCAATCTAAAGTTGAAGTACGTGACTTAGGTGCTTATACAGTAATGCATTACAGATGGGCTACAGTAAATGGTAAAATACAAAGAATGCCTTTAAGTGCTCCTTGAGCATATTTCAAAATCTTACATTTGCCTTATAATTTTGAGATGATAGCTAAGAGTTTTGAGCTGGAATTTTTAAGAATCAAGTACAAATTTTTAAGAATGTATTAGGAATCACCAGTGTATCCAATCAGAAAGCAACTTGAAGAAAAAAAAATCGTTATCGATTCTTACATAGTACACAAGTCCCTACCTTTACATTTTTGAGAAATGGATCATCTAATCTTTACTAAATTCTTTCAACAGTAGTTGAAACAATAGTTCCCCTGTCCTTTGAACTATAAATCAAAATCATCTTATGAAATAATTAGAGAGAAAAAAGTCCATAATTATGATTTTTTTCCATTACAGGAAGAGTCATTGTAAAACATAAAGAATGATGAACAAGAGAGAATACACAAAACATTGCAATATTTGCTATATTTAGTAAAGTTGTTACCTTTTAAGATATCTGCTTTATTACTAGAATCATGTTCTAGTGGTTTATTGTTCATATTTGATTTTGTGAAATGTCCATTTACACTTTTCACTTACTATTTAGTTATATTCTTCTTCTAGTTCTCTGTATCTTTCTGGTGTTTATAAAAATTAAAAGCAGGGATTTTTAAAATTTAGTTTTCCTTATTCTTTTTCATGCACTTGAGTCTCCAAGAAAGATCAATTTAATTGAAAGTGCACCTAGGATTCAAGCATTTAATTAGAAATCCATTATAATAATTGTATTCCCTTTTAATGTAGTCACTTATTCTGTAGTTAAAAGTGACTTCTATTATTATAAAATAGCTCATATATAATCTGATGCTATATTACGGCTTCAAATTATCCCAGAAATATTAACGCTTGTGACTTAAGCATAAATTTCCTGGATTTCAAACCCTAAAGGCAATACTCTTGCAATTTGAAAAGCATGATATTCCAACATCCCAAATAGAACAAAAAATACAGTTTTTGCATATTCCTTTATTAACTTAAGTAAAATAATTGGAACCAGAATAAACAACTCTCCCTTTCAAAATTTAGCAATGTCTTCAATTCAAAATTATTTTTCTACTCTAAAATTGATTCTGCAGGGAATTATTTAGTAATTTATATATATAAATAAATATAAATATATAATATATAATAATATATAAATATATATATCAAAGCAAATCAGTGAAATTAAACATTAAAATACAGTGATATTGTGTCCCCTGACTGAAATCTGTCTCTAGATCAAAGTATTACAAATTTTTACTTTCTGAAAGTTTCAATATTATGTGAGGCACCTAGATTACATTCCATATGACACAAGCTTGAACTTGTTTCCCCATCTATCGGACTATTTACTTCTGCTTTCACTATGGCACAGATCGGTATGTCACAAATTTGTCCTTTCATCTATATAATCCCCTCCCCTCTGAGGCTACCAGGGTGTCATGATATCTCTGAGCACCTCAGAATCCTTGTGCTGACCCACCCCTTACCTACTGTGTCAGTTCTGAATAATGCCCACCCTTCACCAAGAACAACTTCTACACTGGCCAGGAAATCCACACAGCAAGAACAGCTCCTTTGGAGACCCATGCATGTGTCCTAGCATCTTAAACTGAAATGAAAAAATACACTTTATGGTTAAAAAAATATTTGTATAGTGGGGGCTGGAGAGATGGCTCAGGGGTTGTGTCTTTGTCTCACAAGCAGAAGGTTTTGAGTTTGGATCCCAGGTCCCACATTAAAAAATAAAAAACAGAAAAAAACAAAAAAATATTTGTATAATGGTAGAGAAGATAGAAACTTCATTGCTTTTATTGTTGGGGAAAGGATCTGTTGGTCCCTGAGACCCCCTCAAAAACTACCACCTGTGACATTATTGCTCCAACAAGCAAAAGTTGAACAAGTTATTATTACTAACTCTGATTACATTGATTCCCTATAAAATTCTGCAGAGTAACTATTCTAAACTTCAACACACACAGAAATAGAAAAATGGGGGGGGGGAGGTAGAGAGGGAGAAAGAAGAGGGAGGGGATGAGTTTCAATATCATGGAAAACTGAAGATCTCTTAGTTTCAAGATTTCATGCTTAGTACTTCATGTTTTAAACTCACTACCATGAAACAGTTCAGTATTTCATCTTGTAACTTGCAACTGGTAAGTAAAGTGGATGACAAAACATGTTCCTAAGAACTTGGACTTTCAGGTTACATATGGTTTTACATTCAGTAGACCCCTCCCTTCTTCAGGGTGGTCTAGTATCATTCCCCCACTGGTGCCCAGTACCCACTGCTGTGTTCTGCTTTGCCATCCTCCTCTCATCCCTCTCTGTGTCTTTGAACCCAACAGGAAGGGGATCGGGCTACTTGGTGGGAGCAGCGCACACTAGGTTGAATGTAACACCGTATATTTGAATTGTCTCTTAGGTTGAATTTCAACTATTCCCAACAATCCCAGTTCCCAAGCAGTCTCAGCCCAGGAGCTTGAAATACTGAGGCTGATCCAGCGATTTTGAATATGGGCCAAGTGGTCAGAAATGGAGACCGACTTTCTATTCCTAAATGAACACACTATGTAAATAGGTACCTGTGTACTGAGTTGTAAGGCCAAACTCCAGTGTGCTTATAGCTATGCACAACCCGTACCTAGCCCAAGCACCCTCATGCATTCTCTCTGTAATATAAATAAAATATTTCTCTTTTTCATCTTACAGATGCGACTATAAATTCCACTGTATGGTACACTCCATCCAATTACTCTTCCATCTTTCAGACATTGTAATGTCCCATTGGCTTTAATCTTCCCCTCTCCTTAGCTCTTGGTTGTTTCTCCTGACATCCACTGTTCTCCTTTTTACCCTAGCTCCACCATTCCTCAACTCCAAAGAGAGGAGCCAACAGTGACCCCTCTGCTTCATTGGCCTTCCTCAGACAGCGATGTCTCCTAACCTTTCCCACTACTAAAATGTCTTGGTTATAGCATTTATATATATATATATATATATATATGTCATTCCATTTAAAGTGTATCTCTTATGTTAAAAAAAGAACTTCATGACCAAATATGTAAATCAACTTTTGAAACATACATTGGTAAATTTCAGAATCATCATGTGCCATTATTTTTGCATCATGGATTGTAAATTCCTAATATCCAAGTTAGCTCATGTCTTGGTATGAGATACTACAGTTATCTGTACTTAAATCTCAGCATTTGGTTTTATGTGCTCATGCTTCTGAACAAACTATGTGACTCATTATTGAAAAATGTTTTTGTAGACTCTATGCCTTCACTCACTCAAACCTCTGTACTTTTAGTGACCTTTCCATTTCTACTTGCTAAAATTCTCCATTTTCAGGTGTCAGCTGAAATGTTTATCTTCTTTTTAAATACCTTCCTAACTTCTTTCACAAGATATAATTAAATTACCAAGAAAATGTATAGAACATCCCCAAGCCTTCCCCTCCCCTCGTGTATGTGTGTGTGTGTTTATATATATATATGTATAGCAGAGGACTCTTGAGTGTTGCACCAATGGAATCCCAAAGATAATATCAGGAATCACCCTGGATTGCTCTACCTCCTTGTTTTACATGGGGTTTCCCAGACTCTGTCATTTAAGATCAGAATTGTAGGATGCTGTCATGTCTGCCTAGTAGTTTTACATGGGATTTGGGGATCTGAACTTAGGTCCTTCTGCTTATAAGGCAAAGACTCTAACCCCTAAGTCATCTCCCCGCCCTTTGTGTTTGTTTCATAACTATTTGTCAATACTTTGCATTCTTCTCCATTAAAATAGAAGCTCATGAAGGGCAAGAAGCATGAATGGTTAATTATCTGTAGCTCCAATCTACAATCAATTTCAAAGTGCATTGGCATTTGTTTAAATCTCTGAATTTAGTGAAAACTATATGATCAACTCCACTCAGTGATACACAGTTAAATAACATTGATAGATTCAAAGCCCTCCCCTGCAGCTTGTCATTCAAGTGATTTTTGACCTTTGTCCTCTGCTATGTGTAGCTAAGGCATAAAGGTTAGCTTAAAACCTCAGTCGTAATAGTTAGGGCAGATGGAATAGCAAAGAAAGAAAGAAAGAAAGAAAGAGAGAAAGAGAGAAAGAAAGAAAGAAAGAAAGAAAGAAAGAAAGAAAGAAAGAAAGAAAGAAGAAAGAAGAGGAAATATGATGCATAAACGTGAAATACTCACTTTGAAAAGAAACACCTTGATAACATGAATGAATTCTGAGAAAAACATTCATTTGTCATGAGATAAGTCATCAGTTCAAATTCCCCAGTGTCCCTGGGATGTACTTAGTCTATTTTAGGGCTACTCCAAGAAATGTTGTGGTATGCAGCCAGACTCTGAATCTATCGTGATTTTAGAGAGTGTACCTAATTCAACACTAGAGAACACTTTCAGTGCCTGAGGTAACAGTGGAAGAACACATTTCCAGGTTTATCACTGTAGAGTCTCAGATCGCAGGCAAACAAGACACAGATGAAGTTCTCAGCAAGAACTGAGCCCTGAAGAGAAGAGAGGTTTGTCTGGGCTGAAGTGCCTTCCTAAAGAAAACACACACACATGGAGCCCCTGGTCTTTCTCCTACGGCTGTTCAAAAAGTGATTTTGTGGATTCACAAAGGGCAGCAGGGATGAGCAAAGCACAGGCCAGGGATGTTCAAAAGGACGCACAAGGTGCCTGGATGCAGGCCGATAAGGTGGAGTGAGTCCGGGGAACAGTTCTCTTGAAATTCACACTGGATGCGCAGAGGCCATGGCCAGAATTATCAACAGTAAAACGGCCTCTCATTGAGCTTATGAAGCATATGCTGCTGGGCTTCAACCGACATTGATTAGAAACCGAAAGATTGTGCTGCCTTACTTCAGGGCTCCACAATGCATTCTTGAAAAGGGGAAAATTAACCCTACATAGGGATCAACTCCATTTCAAGATGGACTTTAATTTATAGAACTATAACTACTTAAGAAGAAGTGGGCTTTTGCTATGCTACATGTCATAATATCACAGGGGAACTTGCTATGTAACACGCCCTAGTTTGGCTGGGGAACATGCTTTTTGAGAGAATAGAAAACATATAGAAGAGATGGCCTCAGAGGAAAAGAACATCCAGAGGATAATGGCAGATAAGTTTTTAAAAATATAACAAATTTCCTTTATAACAGCATTCTAGTCTTTGAAATATTCAAGGAAGGATAATTAAATTCTGCAAAATTCTGCAAAAATTTAAGCTTCAATTATGATCAAAACTATGCTCTGATCTTACAACAAGCAAATAATTCACCCGAGAACTATAATCAACAAATAGATACATCTTCAAAGAACATTTATTTGGTTGAATAGAAGGGTAGACATACTCTACAAAATAGTCTGCAGCAAATGAAAAATGACAAGTTCTATGTAAATGTTTTGGCATGGAAATATGTCTACCTTATGTGCTAAGTTTAAGAGTAGTGAAGAGAGAGAAATTCCAAGTATGACTTACCCTTCTTCATCTCTGTGTATAATTAATAAATATATAGTGTCATGGTTTGAAATGTGTCCCCCACAGTCTCATGTGTTTGGCAAGGTTAGGGCACCTTGAGAGGTGGAACCTTACTGGAGGAAGGCAGTCACAAGGTATGGGCCTTGAGGTGGATAGTTCCACCCTATCACCAGGAGAAGTCTGGCTTTGCAGCAAGCAGTCTGCAGTTCTTAGCTTCCAAGATGTCTGCAGTGACTTATCCTGCCTCCACTTTCAGCCACTAGCCATGCTGTCTCTGCCAAGAAAGACTGTATCTCCCCTCTGGAACCATGAGCTGAATAAACTTCCTTTTCTCCCTTAAGTTGTTTGACTTTGAATGCTCTCTCACAGCAATAGTTAAGAGTAACCATTATATATAGTAATGTAATTAAACATAATATGTAACTATAAACATATAAATACAATAAATATAAGTTATATGACAAAATTTTAAATAATTTATACATAATATATAATTTACTTAAATAGACATTTAAGTAAATTTGAGGATCTATACACAGACACAGATGCATATATACATACTTTTAATGAATGTTTAGAAGACTATTAAGTGAACAGTGTTTAAGTCTAACTTAATAAAAGGGTGCACACAAGGTAGAATAAGGAAATGTAAGAGCAATCTTCATCTTCTCTTTAATATAAGAGCAAATCACTTCTGCATTTTTAGAATTATGTGTCCAGAGCCTCCACAACTAGAGAACTGAAGTCCCCAAAGGCACCTGGTTTCTGACGACTATGTGACTGTTATTTCTTGTATTCCAAATGGAATCTGTGGCGACATGGTGATCACCATCCTTGCTGAGGGGTTTATTCAGCTTCCTTCATAAAATAGTGTCTACTGTAAGCAAGGAATAGTGCCCACATCCAAATCTGAACTTCGAAATAAACCTCAATATTTAATATAAGCAAGATGATCTTAATATTATGCTATTTGAAGAATGAGCACTCTTTTCTCAAGTGTTAACACATTCTTTAGTACTGTAGTTTCTTGTCATGTCACTGGTAAGTGCATAACCTAACAACTTAGGGGAACGTAGAATTTTATTCTTGCACATGATCCTCAGTTACGCTTTATCAGCATGGGAGAAAAGTTCATTCCAACATCAGGAGCTAAAGAAACTGATCACAACCTGTCCCCAGGAGGGGTACACTTTCTCACTTGCCATTCTGCCAGATCTGCCAATCTACTGAACCAGCTCTCTTCATGGAATCCACCTACCCGGGGCATAGTCTCACCAACAACTGTCAGCTGTGTCTTCCTGCATCAGTTAGATTTTCTTCCATGGGTTTGGTTAAGGCTTGTCTTAATTATCAATTCTTACACATGTGCCCAACAAACTCACTTTTCAGTTATCCAGTTGACATCTGCATTTACACGGCAAACCAAATAACTATAAGCACATGATAGAAAAAGCTCTGAATAATCACAGAATGACTGCCAGCTTTTCTTTAAACTTTTGTGTGTGTGTGTGTATGTGTGTGTGTGTGTGTGTGTGTGTGTGTGTGTGTGTGTGCGCGTGTGTGTGTTGAGACCAGTAGCCAGTGTGTCTTCCTTAATCACGCTCCATCTTATCTTTTAGGATGGTATTTCTCTCCGAATCTGGAGCTTGCCAGTTTGCTGAGGCTAGGTGTCTGATGCACTCCCTAGCATCCTCCTGCCTCCGACGCTCCAGCACAGGGATCACAGAAGCTCTGTTAACACGCAGTTTTTAGATGCTTGCTGGGCATCTTTTACCAGCCAAGTTGTCTCCCGTCCAGACCATGTTTATATCCCAGAGCAGCCCAAGTCTGAAAGCCCAGCCTGTGGCCTGGGAAAGAATAATTAGAAAGGAGCAACCGAACTTCCTACTTTCAATGATGTCAACAGAAGGTTTTGCTTGCCTTGCTGAATTTTTGGCACAGTGTCTCTTGTAGTTCAAGGTGGTTTCCACCTTACTTTGTAGGCAAGGTTGACCTTGAACTTCTGATCATCTTGAATCCACTGTCCTATGTCCTCCATCCAAGGACTAGATTTATAGGCCTGTGCCACCATAAGCAATTGATGCAGTCCTGGGATGGAATCTAGTTCCTCATGCATGCTGCCAGTCAGGAATTGCATCCCCAGGCCAAAGCTGAAGTTCTAATTGCAGCAGCACCCAACATTCTCCAACCTTTTCCTAGTTTGTGTCTTCCCCATTTGTGGATATTCAGGGCACCCCCAAACACACGCACGCACACACACACACGCACACGCACATGCGCGCGCGCGCGCGCACACACACACACACACACACACACACACACACACACTACAGTTGGCCTGTTTCTTGGACAATCCATCACATGACAGCCTATTAAAAAATCAGGCTAAAAATCAAATTTTACTCAATAATTCAAAAGAAAAATTCAAACAATACTATGAATTTTAATGTTGGAAATGGTTTGGCTTCCATTTTCTGTGAGTCTAAACTTACAAATATCTTCCATGTTTCCATGAAGACACTTCATTATTAATTCATTTTTAAGAACAACTGTTGATTTTCTTCTCTGAACTTCACATGAATCATAAAAATGGTTTAAAACGAAGGGAGGTGAGAGTGTACTATGCAGGACAGATGTATTAGATGCAGGTAAAATAACCAAAACTTAAATGTAGAAGAGTAATTATTAAATGGAAGCCTACCCAAATCAAAACTGAAGAAATTACTTAGCCAAAGGGTGACAGATTCATAACCACCACTATATAAAACAACATGCATAAAAATATTTAGTGGTTGGTCAGGGCAGAGATGCACACCAATATGCAAATTAGTTTGTGTATAGTTTGAAAATAACAAGGCATATAAACCTATAGCTCCTGGTTGTCTGAAACAGTAAAACTCAGGCAATTACTATTGGGATCGTTGTGTAAGATTATATGGAAACATCATTATAGAGAAAATTAAAGTGCATTTGACTGAAACTTCTAAGAAAAACTTTTTCTTAAAGAAAAAATTTGTTTTCAAAGTTGTAATTTCTGTATGCTTGCTTTCTGTTTGCTTGCTTGTGTTTGTATGACAGAATCTCATTTGAAAGTCCAGATTTAGTCTTAAGTCTGCTGCCTTGGCTTTCAAGTACTGGAACTTTAAGCCTGTAACATAATGGCTGACTTGTGTATATTATGTCTCTCTCTATCCACCCCCTTACTTATGTATCATCTAGCTACCCAGTATCTATCTACATAGCATCTATCATCATGCATCTGTCAATTTATACATATCTATATCTGTCTATATTGACATCTATCTATTTACCTATGTATTATTTTGAATATATTTTGTACACTACTAGCATGTGAATATTTAGCATCTACATGAAAGTCAGAAAAAACTTGCAGGACTTAGTTCTCTCCTTTCACAGGACTTAGTTCTCTCCTTTCATTATCTGGGTTCCAGGGATGGAACTGAGAAGCTCATCAGGCTTGGTAGCCAGCTCCTTTACCCAGGGAATCATTCATTCACCCTTGCATATGCATTTTAAATGAAGCTCTAAATTTCTTAGGCAATTGGAACATCATATATAGGAAAGATATAATTTCAAACTTGTTAATTTATATCTTACAGTGAAATGTTCTCTACTGTATTAGAATCATGTTTGTGTTGGCTGAATACCAGCGCCTGATACTGTATTATACAAATGAGCGTTTAATAAAGAGAGCTTCAATGCTAACTTTAAAGAATTCTAAACATCACACTCTTAAGATTCTCTTTAAAAATTCTTAAAATATCATGAACAGCTTTTAGCAGGAGGGCAGAAATTCCATTATATACATTCCAAGCTTTGCTTTAAAAGTATAGAATTTGAAAATGATTCTAACATTTCATGACATTTTCTTTCCTTCTTATACAAATAACAATTGTCTTGATGAATTTGGAAGCCAGGAAATCACCTAGGTAACTTTTCAATTTTCT
The DNA here is from genome assembly GCA_023101885.1 of Typhlomys cinereus. Lineage (NCBI taxonomy): Eukaryota > Metazoa > Chordata > Mammalia > Rodentia > Platacanthomyidae > Typhlomys > Typhlomys cinereus. The sequence goes on along the minus strand of JALPQD010000529.1, from coordinate 1,296,208 downwards.
TACATTAAAATGCATGCATGATATTCTCATGCATAGTTTTACAGATATTTAATGACCATATATCAAGTTTAATTGTACTATCAAAGAATCATTACCAAGTAACATACTGGATCTTACTACATTGCCATATTATTGATGTGAGAATATTCTTCCAATTATGAACAACCTGAATCTTTGAAAATTTGCTATTTTGTCTTTGTGCCAAATTCATCCAGTTTAAGACTTCAGCTATGTACAGGGACAGGGGAGACATAGCTAATGAAAATGGCCTTAAAATTCTTTGCAAAGTAGACTAGAATAACAAGTGAGTTTTCAATGCAGAGAACAGAGTTTGGCATGCTCATTAGCAAACTTCTCAGAAACCTTTATTAATAATGCTGCTGGGTTGCAGAGATTTTCAGTGGTTAAAGCCTTTGCCTCACAAACAAAAGGAACTGAGTTGAGATTCCCAGATTCTATGTAAAAAATGTCAGGCAGATATGGCAGTGTACTATAATTCTGATCTTAGAAGGCAGAGCCTAGGAAATTCCAAAACAGAATAATAAGGAGGTAGAATAATCCATAATGATTCATGATGTCACTCTTGGGCCTCTACAGGCACACGCTCAAGTGTCCTTAACAAACACACACACGGGAGCTGGAGAGGTGGCTCAGGGGTTAAGCCTCTGCCTTGCAGGCAGAAGGACCTAAATTCGGATCCTAGATATCCTAGATCCCACGTGTAGACGCCGGGCGGAACGGGTAGGGGGGGGAGGGGGCTGCGTTCCTGATCCTGGTAGGGCGGAGCCTGTGAATCCCCAGGCAGAGTAAACAAGGAGGAGGTGGAGGCGTCCATGGTGGTTCCCAAATTCGCCCGTTGTTCTATACACACACACACAGACACACACACACACACACACACACACACATACACACACGTGCACATTCACATACATGCACAATTGAATAAATAATAAATAAAAAAATTAAAAAACAAACACACTCATACACACACACATGCACACACAAACAAGAATGCTGAGATCCTCCTCAGGGGATAGAGATAAGTAATATTCTCATATATTCATCTCCAGATATATTGAGAGGCAGCAGAAAGTTAGCATACCTCCCACCTCCCCTACACTGAAAGACATAGACATCATTTGCTGCATTCGTGGGTGACTCTATCTTTTGGAGATTCTCTTTCTAATGCTTTGAGTGAGTAGGGCTTTCTTATTTTAAAATGCACTTATCCTCTTCCAATAAAGTCATCCAGGATGTGCAGTGCAGGAAGACAGAGTTGAGTTAGAAAACCAACATGGCCAGGTGGATTTCGGGACAGAATCTGAAGGAATCACTCTTGAGAAATTACCACCTGTGTTCTACCCTTAACCAGATCCTGCATGTCTATGGGTTTCGATTAACAGAAGAGAAACATGATAACCTGGTGAAATTCATGATGAATTACCAAAAACTCATTTTCAACATGCTTGAATACCAGTATTAATTTCCTTTTTAAAAGACAAAGTGTTACTCCCAGCTCTGCACAAGTAGCTCACTGGATATCAGGATTTCAAACCTGGAGTTCATGTGATCTTCTCCAGTAAGGCAATAGGTGTTTTCTCGGAGCTTATTTAAGCTGAACTCATGCATAAAACATCTCAATTATTTTTAGAGCAGTGAAAGTAACACATCACTGCTGTTGACAAGCTGGATATTCAAGCAAATAATTTTGAAAAGGAAATTAAATACCCCATAAAGCCATAGTTGAGAGAATATCTATATTAATATTTTGGCCTCTTTCTTCTCTGACCTGACCTGCATTTGCACTTCTGTATGAGTGGATTTCTTTTCAGCTTCTGCATCCATGTGTGCCTCTACATCCCAATCTCCATGCACGTGCATCTATATAACTGGAAGTAGACACCCCCTAAGTTGACCCTTCCTTTCCTAGTCTCTTTGCTCAAGGAGTCATTGCAGGAAAACTCCCACATAGCTACAGAAAGAAAAGAAAATGCAAGGAAGTCCCCACCTCTGTCCATCATTTGATGCATCTCAAACCTGTACAGTCTCATCATCCGAGGACCTTTGGTGAGCTCTGCTCTATCACTAAGTAAGCAGAATCTCTCAAATCTATTTCAATCGTGGGGCTCACATTGCTCCATTTGATTTTTAGTACCAAAGTGAGATCATGTTCCTGATTCAATGCTCCGATTTCTTGCTGAATTTTGTGTCATAAATACATTATTACATTGTAAATATAGTATTTTTAAAAAACCTACCAGTTAAAACTCCATTGCATTTCATGATAATGATCAACTTTGCTGCCTAAAAGTAACTCCCAAAGCTAAACAAGAGAAGTTGAAAAGTCAGAGTCACTTCTACTTACTGGCAGCACTTACAACCCATGGTGGGAATGAGGAACAAGGATGGAAAACTTAAAGCAAATGAAATTTCTAAATAGAGCATTGTATCAAAGTTACAAGGGCGAGTATGACCTATGCCCATATGAAGTTCATAACAAGGCAGGCAATTCCAACTCATCTACTGCTTATGGAACCAAGAAATGGATATATTTGTGCTTATGTTATACACACCTTGTATTCCACAGCACAGAGGAAATAAAATCTGTTCTTTAAGGAAGTAAACAAGGTTGGCGAACTGGCCCAGGAGTTGAAGTCTTTGCTTTACAAGCACAAAGAGTTTGGATCCCCAGATCCCATGTAAAAATTTGAGGTGGAAATGTTGGCTCCATCCTGGGAATGCAGAGGTTGGAAAACCCCAGGGCAATAGAAAAAAAGAACAATCTGGAATGATTTGAAAGTAACCCATAGTTTTCTACAGGCACAAAAACAAATTCAAGGGTTCTCGGTAGCTATGTGGGAGGAGTTTTCCTGCAATGACTCTTGAGTACACACACACACACACACACACACACACACACACACTAAATAAATGCCAGGAGTTGACTTCATTTTGACTTGTAAAGTGAGATTTCTTCTGTTTTTGTTTGTTTGTTTGCCTACCTAAAAAATTCATTCTTCTTGCTATGGTTGGGGACAGAAGCCACCTATGTGGCCCAGATCCTAGGAAGGGTCCTTGCTGCTCATTTTGTTAGAGTCACCCACTGGCAGAGTCCCACAGGTCTCTATGCAGACTGCATCTCTGTCAAATCTGACCATGAAATACATCCTTTGGCCAAATGTTTGGTCTTCTTACCAAGTCCCTGACCTTCTAACTCTGTCACATACCTAGGTAAGGGGCCTATAAATGCATAGAAGATGCTTCTTTTGTTTAGTTTGGAAGTATGTATCAGGAAGGAATAACCATTCTAGGCTCTCCAGATGCCTTGGGTGTGCATGAGAACTTATTGCTATATGTTATTCTACTTCCCATAATCATGAATTAGAAAAGTTTTCAAATTTAAACAATTTTGTTATCAGACATATTTCTAGATACTTAGATATTCTAAATTCCAAATCTCTGGAGATATCAAGATTATCTTGATATCCCCATGGAAATTTTATAAACAGAAATATGTTTACTGATTGCTGTATCTAAAGATACATCCCAATCACTCAGAATAGAATTAAAAGGCCACAAATAGTTCATTTGAGAAATATTTCTTAAGTCATCACACTACTATTTGCATGTTATTGAAGATTCAATGAAAAATTCATAAAGGACTTGATTACACTAATGACTTTGCTTGTATTGCATCTTTCTTTACGAACTTGGAAAAGGTAATGCTAAAAACAGAAACTAGGAGCTGGCGAGATGGCTCCTGGGTTAAAGCCTTTGCCTTCCAAGCAAAAGGACCAGAGTTCATATCCTCAGATACCACATAAAAATGCCAGGAGGAAAGAGGGGCGACCTGCAATTCCAGCCCTGGAAGGCAAAGCCTGGGAAACCTCAATGCAAAGCAATAATGAGGTAGAGCAATTTAGAGTGATTCCTGATATCACCCTTGAGCCTTCACAGGCAAACACATTCAGCTTCCCTCTTGTACACACACACAAACACACACACACACACATGGACACATGCACACACACAGAGACTAGTCTATATTTGTATTAGAATTTGCAACATTTGAAAATACAGGCATTTTTGTTCTTTTTCCCAAGAGTTGGCAGAAATGCTATTGAGAAACAAGAGAATTTGCCAGGCTAGCTAATTGCATTGGTTCAGACTTGGTACTATTCTAGTTTATTTGTGATTCATCCTATGTACATGCAGCTAAATACACACTACACAATGGAAGCCATCACGTGCTTAAAACCATGTGTAATCCCTCCCTTACTTTGTGTTCTTCCTTCTTGCTAAATCTACTCTTGGAAGCTCATACATCCTTGCATGTTGTTATGTTTCTCCCACTTTGCAGCACCCAGAAGGTTTCATGATCCCTCACTCCCCTTGAATGATGTCATTCCTCTCCACGCTACTTAAAAAATGTGATGGATTGGGTAAATCCTTCATTCTTCTTAACTCCTTTGAGAATTTTTATTAGTAGTATGATTGTTTTAGCATACAGTCTTTGCTAAATAGTCACAGTTGTATGTGGTGTCAACACCACAATGTTTTTAGAGGTGTATTGTTTTTCAGGCTATGATGGTTGGGTGCATATGCATGTGTGAAGTGTATGCACACGTGTACATGGAGATCAGAGTCAATGTTGCGTGTCTTTTGTTGCTTTCCATCCTATGTTAGTAACCTATCTTTTCAAAAGTTTGCTTATTTGCGAGAAAAGGAAGAAGAGAGAAATGATGACAGAAAGAGGGAGGGAGGGTATAGGGAGGTAAAGAGAGAACGCTCATGGGTGCAGAAGTCAGACACAGTAGTTCTCTTCTTTCCACCATGTGGTCTCCAGGATTCGAATTCAGATCACACTTGTGCATTGAATGTTGATTCTATTCGCTAAACTCTCCATATTGTGTGGGTTCAAAGAGTTCCCACATTTATTGACTAGCACGTAGTCCAAAAAAAATGGCAGAAAAAAAAGACAGAATCCCAGGTCTGCATAGTTCTATTCTAGTGACCCTGGCAGGATCAGTTGCAACAGTTCATAAGAACCTATGCAACAGTTACCTGCTAATGTTTGGATCCTAAAGGTCCCCAAAGGTCCATATGTGCAGAGAAGCAACTTTGCGGGACAGTCTCAGGCCAATGGGCAGGTGCTCTTGAAGGGAACTGAAGAAACCTGAACTATCCATGGGGGGATTCTTGATGGTATCAACTCATGTGGAAAGATCCAGCCCATAGTGGGTGGTAACACTCCTTGGGCAGGCATTCCGGTGTCTGCAGAAAGATGGAGAGAGCAGACGGACAACGAGTAGGCACATATCCACTCATTGTTCTCAGCCGTGGCTGCTAATACTGTGACTCTCCTGTTGTGACAGATTCTAACATGGACCGCTGAACTGGAATAAACCTTTTTCTCTACTAAGTTGCATGGATCAGGTGCTTAACTGCAGCCACACATCATTAACACAAAACCTTCCTCATTCTCTTTTGCTTCCTGGCATTATGTTGATCAGCTCTTTTCTATCACACCTTGATATAGCCCAGCAGCAAACTCACAGTTCATCTGATCAATGGACCAGATCCACTATGCTGTGAATCTAAAACCCTTCTTTTATAAACTAATGATCTCAGTTACTTTGTTACAGTAATGAGAGCTGACTAACACACCTTTTGTACCAACTTGTTTTCCCTTGTGTGCTGCTTTGTGAAGTAGCTTCTCTTATTGTTTAAATTTGTGTTTCTGTGTGGTCTGCATTGTGTATCTGGCTGTTCTCACTTAGATTCTTTGAATACCTAGATAACATTGGACTTCCTGCCTATCAATTACACATCAGCAAACCAATCAAAATGCTAGTTTGGTGAGTCTGGTCTAGCACTGAATGATTCAGAGGTTTAAACACTTGCCCTGAAAATAACAGGACCAGATCCCATGCAAAATGTCAACCACATGTGATGAGTAGCCTCTAATTCTAACCTTAAGAAAGTGGAGCCTGGGTATCCCCACAGTAAGCTGGCTAGCATGACTAGCCCTACAGGTGAGGGCTGGGTTGATTACACACCCAGCATCAAATGAATAGAGTGGAAGAGTACTTGATCCATATTTCTCTCAGGCTTCCACATGTATGTGTACACCCATGTACACCCACCTGTATACAAGCACTCATGCACACAAACATACAGTTATCACATCTACACATAGACAACAAAATGGAAAAAAGAACCAAAAAAGGAGTCAACAGTCCACAGCATTCAAAAATAAAACAAAATAAAGGAGAAAGGGAAGAAGTGTTCTGTTTCGATACATAAACTCTATCAATGTACATTGATTAGCCCTGGAGTCTGAGAAAAGTGGTGGTTGCTAAATGAATCACTGACCTTCTTCAAAGAAAAGAGAGAGCAGAAACATCTGGTTGCACTGGATCTATAATTGGCTAGATGATCTATCTGGAGGCTCAAGGGCTGCTCCATGTCAGATTCCTCCATGACCCCCGGAACGAGTCATCGAGGAGCTCCCATGCAGCAGAGGCATTTCAGGATATGGTAAAAAGAAGCAGACCTGTTGCATTCCTCTGTTCTCTAGCACAAAGTGAAACTCACCTGCCTGCGAATTGCTTGGAAAAGGTACAACTCAACACATTGGTTCTCCAGATACAGGGTATCTAACTTATTTAGAGGTTTTGTTAAAGTGTTGTGCCTGTCCTTATTTCTCTATGCCTGATCATTTGCATTTCTCTTTTTAATATTTTATTTATTTATTAGACACATGGAGAGAGAACATAAAGTTGAGAGGGTGAGAGATGTGTTGGGGGAGAGAGGCTTAGGTAAGTAGGTGGAGAGAGACAAAGAGAGAGGGTCATTCAGGAGTCACTTGTCAGTGATATTCTCTCTTTTCACCCAGGGGTCCTGGGATCAAACACAGATCCAGCTCATCAGCTTTGGGAGCAGTCCCCTTTACCCACAGATCCATCTTGCCAACCCCACCTGCATTTCTAAGGACTCAAGCGAGGCACCCGCCCTAGGTAGGCTATGAAAAATGGGACTTCATTATGGCGCCCAACCCACAGGATTGTTATCAGGATTAGAATAGCCCACACCACACACTGCTGCACAGAGTGAGAAGTCAATGTGTGCTAGCCTCTAATATCAGCTTAACCTTTCCATTACCTCTGCGATGCTCATCAATATTTATATTACTTTCATTATTGTCAAAGGGTGCCCAGTGAATGGCTCTTTCTAAATTTTCTCTGCCCATCTCCTACTTCAGGTAATCTGAAATCCCATTAAATGAGGACAAACTGATAAAAAGTCAATAGAACTCCCTGAAAGACTTCTGCTTTTGATAAGATGGAGACCCCTGGGACTTTAAGAGGACTTGACAAAGGTATCCTGTCATCCCAGGGACACAGGATCAAGGACAATAAAGGAGTTGGGAGTTCCAAAGTGAATGGGGAAAAAAAAATCCTCCCAGGGTCTTCTGCTCTGTCCCCCACTTAACACACAGACATTTCTATCCAACAGGGAGAGTCCTCTGCACATTCTACTTTCACCTCTGTAAAGTCCATTATTATTATAATAGCAGAATCATTAGGGAAGAAAATGTTGGAGCTCTTTTCACAGTGGAAGGTCTGTTTCGGCAGAGCTCAGGCTGTGTCTGCCTCTGTACTGTGACCGGCCCCCTGACCGCGGCCTCTGCAGGACACAGCACATGTGCAAAGAAGGTTATTGAATAAGGAATCCAGAAAATGATTGATCTCCCATGGAAAACAGATGTTTTCCCTCAGCAGCCAAATGAACCGATACCTCTCCTGAGGCTTTGTGGAAGGCTTCAGACCATGCCAAACTAGAGAAATACCAACAGAGGCTTTTGCATGTGCGTCTTAGTCAAGACGATTTCTTTTTTTTTTTTTAACACGATTTCTTTTAAATGTGAAATATGTAAAGATTTCTAAAACACAACTCGGCCTACAAAAGGGATGACTGCCTAAAACAATCAAAATCAATAAAAAATGAACCGCTCTTGACAGAGAGACGCTTTACTACACTTGGCATAATGCAATATAAATGAAACAAAACTCATTTCCGTGTTTGATAAGTAGGGCAAATTAACTAGCAGTATATCTATGTGAGATTTTCTAAAAATGATTCTCCACACAATTTTATGAAGAGTATCATTTTATCACATTTGTGTGTAAGTTTAGATGTCTTTGTAGATGTTTTGATATTTGAAGTCATTTCCATTTCTGTAAGTAAAAATGTATAAATACATACGCCACACATCATACAAATATACACCACACACACACACACACACACACACACACACGCACTTTGATGTTTGCATGAGATTCCTGACTGAGAGCTATTGTCCCTGAGGGAATTGAGGGTCATGTTCGAATTTCACTTCAGTTTATCTGGTTGTGTCTTCACATATAATATAATATTCTGAGTATCACCATGGAAGATATGAAGGGGGCCGGGGTACCTATTTTGTTTGTATGAGTGGGAAAAAAATAATAATATAATATTCTGAGTATCACCATGATCTATCTTCAGTTGCATCTGGTTTTGACAGTTTTCTTTAGGAGACACCACAGAGCTGTCCATCCAGCTCATGTAGGAATTCTGTGATCACCCGAAGTTAATGTTTTCATCAGTGAGTTTACTGGGATTACTTAAGGAAGAGCCTGAGCACCTCCAAAACAGTCATGCTAGAAATCACACCTCCAATATTGAAGACGGCTTCATCATAGCAGCGTACATGAAATGCTCTGCTTGGCTCCCATCCACTTTCTTCCGTTTATATATTCTAACAGCCCCTCCTGACCTCAAGACCCCAAGCCGAAGTCCAATCAGGGCGGGAAGGAACTCTATTGGATGGGAGGTGCTCCAGGTGAGGTCAGCATGCAGGCGAGGGTCCAGAGCCCCTCCCCAAAGTCTCTGTTTCTACAGGTGAATGAACAATCACCAGATGCCATCATGAGGGTCTATCTGGTGACAAGGATGATAGCTGTTTGCTTAGAGGAACATCCCATTCAACACACTTTGACAGTTAAAGTTTGCTCCTGACCTAAAAAACAAACACACACAACCCTCATTTGGAGATACACACACAGAATCATACATAGACGAGCATATTTTTTCCAGAAAAACGTTATTTACTTTTCATTTCTATAATACACAAGCTCTGTGATTTCCCCTCTATTTCTAGGACCCTCAATACACATGGGATGGAACTGATGAATAAGTTATATACAGCTATTCTTTCTGCATATTTTAATCCCAGCATATTATTTGGACAAATGCTGAATGAAATACGCAGAACTATCTTTCAGTTCACTAATTCCCTGTAAAGCTGTATCAGTAACAATACTTTTTTCAGTTTTAATTTATGACCATTTATTTAACATTTGTGTTGGACACTTTAATTTTGCTCTATTCTCTTGTTAACTGTTTCCTTGTTTCTGTGAGGATTGCAGTTATGTTTACGTCAAAGCCTTTTCTATTATTTGCTTCTTGATAGAATCACATTGATGTTCTGACCCTCGAGATTTTTGTTTCCTTTCCTGGGCATTGATTTTTTTTCCTCCACACAAGTTAGGGCTGAAGTAATCACAATAGTACTTGGCATGACCTACACAATGACCAACATATTAATGACCCCCCAAAGTCTAGTATGGATCACAGGCACTATGATACTTAGAGGCAAGGGATTAACAGCCACAATAGTGTTCCTGTACTAAAGGGGAACACAAGAAAGGGCTCTGGGCAATGCCACTGAGTCCTTACACCTTATTAGAGTGGAGGCCACAGAGGGAAGTTTGACATTCACACTAAAGGATGATTCAAGGATTGGGGGGAGAGGGGACACTGGGAGAAAGGGAGGGAGGGGATGGAAGGAAGGGGAAAATGGGGGAGAAAGTAAGGAGATCCGGGGAGGGGCAGAGAGAGGGAAGGGACCGGGGTACCTATTAGGTACCTATTAAATTTGTATGAGTGGGAAAAAATAATAATATAAAAAGAGGGGCTGGAGAGGTGGCTCAGGGGATAAGCCTCTGCCTTGCAGGTGGAAGGTCCTGAGTTCGGATCCTAGACTCCACGTATAGACGCCGGGACGGAAGCGGGGGCGGCCTGCGTTTCTGGTCCTGGTAGGGCGGAGCCTGTGAATCCCGGGACAGAGTAAACAAGGAGGAGGTGGAGGCATCCATGGTGGTTCCCGAATTCGTCTGTGGTTCTATACACATACACATACATGCGCACACATACACACATGCACAATTGAATAAAAAATAATAATATAAAAAAGAAAAAAAAAGTTCTGAATCTTCAGCCAACTCTTTCCAACTCCACTACAGCTTGGTGACTCTCGTTTCCTTAGACTTATGTTGAAAATTTTACCTTTTGGAGCTTAATTTTAATACAGTTCTTCTTATCAATTAAATTTTTTCTTTTTCACTAAAATATCTGGAGTCAATGAAGAATATAGGGCAGTCATTCACCACCTTTATAAAAATGTTTTTAATTATCCCATAAAAGTACATATTGCTTTACAATAGTAATGCTACCTTAAAGATAAAACAAGACCTTTACAATGTATACTCTAACCCATGATCTTAATATTTTGCAGAAAATAATTATGAAGAGACAAATTGATAAAGAAAGAAATCGCCTTCCTCCCAGCATGTCATAGTCACTCTTCCACTGTGAGACAACACAGCCTCTAGCAATGTAGGGAGAAAGGAGCCTTTAGCTGGTTTATGGTTCCAGAAGTGATGTAGTCCATTATGGCGGGAATCACATAGCAGAAGGCATGGCTGAAGACAGAAGCAGGAGGCTGTTCGGGTCACTGCAGCCACCAGGAGGTAGAGAACCAGAGAGAGAGAGAGAGAGAGAGAGAGAGAGAGAGAGCGCACGCGCAAATGAAAAGAGAGCTGAGCTCCCAAATCTCAAGACCCACCACTGTGACCTGCCTTATTCCAGCAATGTTCCACCTCTTAAAACTGCCACAACCTTTCTAAAGTCTAACACTATAGCTAAGGATGCAAACTCAGGAGTCTGAGAACGGGTGCAGGGGAGCTCACATTCCAACATGTCACAGTTCATTAAGTCAGTATTTCTCCTAGTACATAAGTCAAGACTTCTTTGCATAAGTCAAGACTTCTTGATACACAGATTCCCTGGAACATGAAACGACTTACATTAAAAATAAATTGTCTTTAAATTCTGGAGAGGATGCGGGAGAAGAGAACATTGCGAGTGGGAATGCAGACTTGTACAACCACTGTGGAGATCAATATGGCAGTTTCTAAAAAAGTTAAAAACTGAAATGCCATATGACCCTACTATACCACTGTTGGGAATAATCCTCCGAAATGTTTCAGTTTACTATAGTGACACATGTACATCCATGTTCATCATAGCATTATTCATCTTTGTAAAGTCATGAAATCAACCTAGGTATCCAACAGTTGACTAATGAATAATGAAAATATAGCACATATATATGATCAGCCATCAAAAATATTAATGCAATTTGCTAGTAAATGGATGGAGTTGGAAGAAGTCATACTCAGCAAAGCATCCCAAGTACAGAGGTCACATGTTCTCTCTTATAAGTGGAACCTAGTTCCAAGTTCTCATAATGACATACTCAAGGAAAAATCTCTATAATACCCATTATAACTGAAAAAGATTCTAAGTAGGAGGGTAAGGAAAAGAAGACCCCCCAAGAGAATGGAGACAAAGAAATATAATTCAATAGAGAAATAAGGCCACTGTAAAGAAAGGCCCATAAATAATGAGACATCTGATTCTGTCCACTGTCAGTTTCCTTCCTGTTCACTGGTGTTTGGACTGGTTTGAAGCGGTGGTGGTGGGGTTAGTGGTTAGTAGGTAACTGGATGGTTGCTGAAGGTTGACCCCACTCACTACTGCACCCTAGTCCTGAACTTCTCTCTCTTGCAAACTTTTCTTATATAAAGTCCTTTTTTTAAAAAAAAAACTTTTTATTTTTGGTTAGGAGAGGATCTCAACACCCAGGCAGAATGCAGCTTTCTGCAGTGCAAGAACAGCAAAACAGACAACAACAACCAACCAGAATGCAAAATATCGGCGACCCTATTATGTTCATCTGGAACCAGGTCAGGCAAATCTCTTCCCCATCTGAAGGCTTGGTGAAACTTGCGGAAGAGGGACTGGTAAGATTACTACATGAAGAAAATAAAGTGGTATTATCTCTCAAAATTTTCTATCAAATTTGACTCTGTTTTCAATCTTACTGCTTTCAATCTTACTTTTTGTTAGAATCCTAAGCAGATTTGCACAAGATACATGCAGAAGCAGGCAACATTGTGAGAAGGGATGCTGAATTTGAGTAAAATAAACCCCTGGTTCCTCAGTTTACCAATTGATCATCAGACTAGCTAGCTAGCTAGCTTTCTGCAACTTATTTTACTGAGAGGGATAAGTATGAATGGTAAGACCTCTTGCCTTGTGTTCATCAACAATGTTCATTTATCATCATAGAAATTGTAAGGAAAGAAAAAAAGATCAAAACTGAAATGCAGTGCAGACTAATGAATCCTTTGAGATGACAGACGCCTGTTGACATTGCTACTTCAATGTGTAAAGGTGCGCGCATAAACTGAACAGATGGTGCTCAGAGGGGCAACTCGGATCCCCCAGCTTCCCATTCAGACCTGGCAGGGTGCAGTCAGAGGATGAATATGCAAGTTGACAAAGAGCACCGGAGAGACCAAGCTCACAGAGGTTCCACTGACTTCCTATTCATGGCTGTATTAGTGGCTTCATAACCTGGACGGTTCTTCACAGTGAATCACGTTTGGGGGGGGGGTGGTAAATCTATTCAGGAAATCAAATTACTGATGAGAAAGGAGGCTCTTCTCTGTGAATGAAGAAAGTCACAGACTTATAGCAGTTATGGCACAGAACTGAAGAAAGCCAGAGAGAGACCTGTTCTCCTTGATTCTTCAGTCCTTTCTCTTTTTTAAAAAACAACCAGCAAGAAAACAGTCTATGAGGCACAGTTAGAAGCATTCAGTCAGTTGACATTTACTTTTTTTAAATTTTTTTTTATTATTTATTCAACTGTGTGCATATGCGTGTGTATGTGCGCGTGCGCGTGTGTGTGTGTGTGTGTGTGTGTGTGTATGTGTGTGTAGAACCACAGAAGAATTCACGAACCACCATGGACGCTTCCACCTCCTGCCCCGGGATTCACAGGCTCCGCCCTACCAGGACCAGAAGCGCAGGCCGCCCAGACCTTCAGCCTGCAAGGTGAAGGCTTAACCCCTGAGCCACCTCTCCAGCCTGACATTTACTTTTATTTAGTGGGTGTGTTAGTGTGTATGACTTTGTGTGTGCACACATTCACAGGTATGAGTGCATGGACTTGTATGGAATTATGAGTGTGTATGAATGTGTGTGAATGCAGATTACCAAGAGCACATGCATGTGTGTACACATTCATCAGTGTGTATCATGTGTGTGTACAGGTCTGCAAAAGTGTATGCATGTGTGTGTATATATATGTGTGTAGTTTTATAAATGTGGACAGGTTCACAAGTGTGTATGCATGTGTATGCATATATGTGTGTAGTTTTATGTATTTGGGTAGGTTCATCAGTGTATGCATATGTGTGCTTGTATATGTGTAGTTTTACATGTGTATACATAAATATGGGCAGATTCACAAGTGTGTATGCATGTGTGAGCATGTATGTGAAAACAAGTAGAGGCTGAAATTCAACCTTGATGAATGTCTTCCTTGGTCATTCTCCATCTAGAAAGTAGGCTTGCTTTCTAGGACCTGGAGCTGATCAACTAGACTAGACTGGTTTGCCTGTGAACCCAAGGGAACCCCTGGTCTCTGGCCCCCGAAGGCTGGAATGGTAAGTGTATGCCACCATGCCTGGCTTTTTTTAAAAATGTGGTTCTGGGATCAAGTTTAGTTCATTGTGCTTCCAAAAACTGTACTTTAATCACTGAGCCATCTTCAGATTCCACACCTTCAAGATTAATTTTTAATGAGCCCATGACCCTAGGGAGATTCATGCACATGTGAAAGGGAGTGGTATGTACTCAAGACGATTTCACCCTATGAGGCAAACAAGGGAAACCCTAATAGCAAAGAAATCAGTGCTGATTCAATTTTGTGCCGGTGAGCAGTGAGGGTGGTAAAGCCAAGCAAGGCCACTGCCACTATCAAGATGTTGAGGGCAGTGGAAGAGCAGGTGTTTCCACACATAGTCACACACTGATCAACTTGCCACTGGATGCCTCGAAGTATACATGACCACCTTGCCTTCTGAAACCGTGAAACTCTGGAGAAATTGTACTCCATTGCAATGCCAGCAGGATTCAAGAAAACAACATAGTCTTGCTTGTGGGAGGCTGAGAAGACTGTTCACGGGTTAGGCATTTGATTGTTCTTGGTACATTGATATTTTTTCACTTATGATATAAGTGGCAAACCATAAACACTTATTTCATGGATATGTTGCTATCTGTTTCCAGGCTTACAAAGGTAAACATTTACTTTTTGAAGCCACTCCCTCCACACCTTTATTCCCCAAAGTGTTGCAGCTTAGGCACTGATGGAGTGGTTATCACTCTCCTCATCTTACTTTGTGGTACATGGATAGTAGTCTATAGGGACACTTTGGATGATGGAACTCTCTATCTATTTATCATCTATCTATCTATCTATCTATCTATCTATCTATCTATCTATCTATCATCTATCATCTATCTATCTACCTATCATCTATCTATCTACCTATCATCTATCTATCTATCTATCTATCTATCTATCTATCTATCATCTATCATCTATCATCTATCTATCATCTATCTATCTACCTATCATCTATCTATCTATCTATCTATCTATCTATCTATCTATCTATCTATCTATTGTGTCTGTGTGTGTGCATGTGTGCATCAGAGGCACTGTATGTCTCTATAGAGGACCAAAGGTGACTTTGGGATCTTCCTGGATTGCTCTACCTTCTTTTTGCATGACTCTGGGGTTTCCTAGACTCCACATACCAAGGCCGGAAATGTACTTCTCTGCCATTTCTTCCTGGCTTTTTTTTTTTTAAAGTGGGACCTGGGATTTGAACTTAGGACTTTCTGCTCAAGAGGCAGAGTATTGACCCCCGAGTCATTTCTCCAGCCCACTCTGGTATTATTGAAATTGACCTCGAAGTCCCTTCCAGACACAGGAACCTACAGTGTATCTCTGATTATAATAGAAGAAATAATTGTCCGCTAACTTACAGAAGCTCCACTGGAGCAAGAAGATGTAGACGGTCACCAGATAGAATTAATCTGCCAACCCATTAACCATCCTGTGGAAAGGCAAACATTTTCTGAATTGCGTTACTGAATTGCCACAATAATTTTATTTTGATCAAATTTACTATTTACTTACCAATCTTTATACTTTCCAAGGTAAAGTTTTTATTTCCTGAAGCAAACATTAATAAAACAAAAAATTTCATATTATGAATTAATTCATTAAATGATGTGAAATCAATATGCAATGAATTACCTTCAGAATAAAGCATAAGCTCATATTAAGGGAGGACATTCCTAGTAATTTTGGATAATATTTCCATTTGTGTAAAGCAAAAAAAAAATTCATGCCCTGGAAGAAGTAGTTTTAAATTATAAATCAGGTGACAGATCTTCCTAGATGGTCCAAAATTATTCTTGGGTAGCTTTAGATAAAATAACCTACATATGAATGTAAATCCCTCAGGTGATCCTAATGCCTCATTAACATCAAAGAGACGGCTTCTGGCTCTTTTAATATTGAAAGTTAGCACACGAAAATTAGCAAGGACTGAGCAGTAAAATTTTCAAGAGCAAAAGATACTGGACATTTGGTCAAAGAAAATCTTGTCAGCCCAATGCATGGAAAGAAGATATACATGAAATGTAATTTGGAATGTCTAGGTTCTACTGGCACATTGCGGCATAATCTAAGCTGCTGTTTGAACAATGCCAATTGCAATAGCAGTTCAGGAATGAACACTGAAAAACCCAGAAACCTCAAAGTGGAAATGAATCTTTAAGGATCACCTCACACAGGCAGGGAGGCAGGGCCAGCAAGGAAAGAAAATACTAAGCAGTGATTCCAACATAACCAGGTATCTTTCTCAATGCAATGAATGCAAACTGACATGTACAGAATGGTGCCCAGAGGCCGGAATGTCCATTCATCTCATTTCATCCTTTTTGCTTGATGACAGCTTAAGTAATCACCAGATATCACACAAGAACAACTAGTGTGTGGAGGGGATTATTTCAAACAGTATGTCTCTTGTAACTTTGACCTCATGGCTTGGGGAACTGAAGATAAGTTAAGATAAACAATGATAAATAAGTAGATTCAGGAATTAGGCAAATGTGATTTGGCCAGAAATGCAGACAAGAAAGAACATATCTTCCATGCTAATGCTATGATTACCAATGCTGATACCTGACTAAAAATGCCTTGAAGTTTAAATAGCAAGCTGAAATTCAGTATGTGGCCAACTCAGTCACCAAAGTGCTGCCAAATGTACAAATTGTATAACAAAAAAAGGGATATTAATTGAAGTCCTAATATTGTGTTTCATGGAGAATATACCTGTTCAACAAATGTGTAAAGTCTTTCTGGTAATGAGTTTTAAATCTCTTTTGAGGGCTAATCGTTTAATACCCATTTTTTTCTTTTATTGAAAATAAATGAAAATAGTCATTCACATTTTAATAAACTTCTATTTCATTAATATTGTAAATATTTAGTACTGAGTATAAAGAGAGTAGTTAAAATGTAAAAAGACCAAATGATGTCATTTTGAGACTTTCGTCATGGTGTAAGTATTACATGCCCCAAATAAGAAAATGAAAACTGCAAAGAAATGATTGGAATAAAGTCTCTTCTTTATGTTTCTGTTGTGCCAGGAGTAGAACTCTGGTTCTCACTACTTGCAGGATAGGCACTCCACCCCAGAGCAGCAACACACCATCAGTCTCCCCAGATTTACACCCCAAGCTTCAAACAAGTTCTTAAGAATTGATGCAGCCTTTCTACTAATCTCTGTATCACTGTCTTATTCTCTGTCAAACACACACACACACACACACACACACACACACACACACACACACATTTCTGCAAGAGGTAATACAGTACTGACTGTTTCACATTAACATAGATTACTCTCTCATTCTTAAACATGATTGAATTGGGGTTTAATTTGCTAACATCTTTGACTAAGACCAGGAACCCAAGTAAGCATATACTCGTATAAACAGGCCTAGGACGTATAAGATAGTTTTCCAGATAGAGAATCTAGTAGAAATAAGAGAGAAGGAGAGAGATAAGGACAGAGAGAGAGGGAGAGAGAGAGAATTACATATGAAAGGTGTTATGGTTTGAAATGTTTCCCACAGTCTCATGTATTTGGGAAGGTCATGGCACCTTGAGAGGTGGAGCCTTGCTGGAGGAAGACAGTCACAAAGGGTGGGCCTTGAGGTGGATTAGTCTCACCCTACCTCCAAGAGAAGTCTGCCTTTGCTGCAAGCAGTCTGGTAGCTCAGCCTCCAAGATGTCTGCGGTGACTTAGCCTCCTCCAGCTTTGGCCGGCCAGTCATACCACCCCCACTTTGAAAGACTGCATCTCCCCTCTGGAACCATAAATGTCCCTTTCTCCCTTAAGTTTCTTGACTTTGAGTGCTCTCTCACAGCAATAGTTAAGAGTAACTGCTACAAAAGGCAACCACATGCAATGAATTTGCTAATTGTTAGTCTTTCCTGCAGACAATAGATAAGGTCAGGGTTGTAGCTTTTGTATTTTACATGATATCGCCAATTAAACAAATGTTGCATGAATGTTTGTCAGTCACAAAGCATTTGTGTTTTAATAAGCCAGAGGTGTTTTTATTTTAATCAACTCTTTCTTCTGCTGCAGAATCACTTAGAAATGTTGGCATTTTCAATGAACTACATATTTGAGGAAATGAGCACAAGTCTGTTCTTTGAAAGTAAAGAACAAGATGCAATTTTGTTTGTTAAATTACTCTAACTGGATTTTTGAATAATTGAGATTCCTGTCCCTTTAGCGACTCATCTTTCAATATTAAACAGCCCCACCAACATTTGCAGATAATCATGCCTAAAGTAGTGTTTAAAATTGTGCTACTAATGAGAATGCTAGCAGAGCTCCGTTTCCTGTGAAATCTATTATGGATTGTTTTAAAACTTTATTAAGGCTATATCAGATGGGTCTATAAAAGAAAAGGATGTTTCAATACCGACTGTAACTTTTATTAGTCCTCTCAAGAAAAATGGCCACAGTTTGATTGGAGATTGCACTAAAGATATATATTGAGCTTTAGTTCCCCAGATCTTGTGATCTGTGATTAGTAGGCACAGAATTTATATCACAGGCAGGCAAGTCAATGAACAGAGTAAGATTTACCTCCCCCAAATTCCCATTGAAAGTCAAATAGGGACAAGTTGCCAGACCAAGTGCTCCTCCTAATGCCTCCTATAAGCACATTCAAGGACTATATATGGTGTATCACTATGCTCAAGATGAAGACCGAGATGACCTATATATAGATGGTAATAGTTTCCCTATCAAAAATACCAGCAACTGCCTGAGACTCCGACACCATTTTACGATATCTGCAAAAGGAAGGAAGAACTTTTATTGCAATTATGAAACTGCTTGAACTGCACACTTTTTAACTTTTCTTTTAGAAAATAATTTACAACAATCTACAGGACATACCTTTCTGATTTCCACACCATTTGCTATCCCATTGCAACCTGAAATTACATTCTTTCTCAAAGAAAAAAAATATGACTAGGGAGATGACTTAGTGATGACTTTGGGATTCCCAGATCCCAAGTAAAATGCTGGGTGAGTATGTTAATATTGGGAATCCTCTGGGCAAGTTGACCAATCACACTAGTGCTCTGGGTTTAGAGACCAAGTTTCAAAAGAGTAAGGTGGAAATGAGATTGAGGATGATTCCTGATATCATTTGTTGGGCTTCTGTAGGTGTAGGGGGAAATCACCCACATGCATACACATACACATACCCCAAATACTGTATACACATGGAAAAATGGAAAAAATTAGTTTAAGTATAAAGGATTTCAGTTATTTCCAGTTTATTTTTAAACAATATATTGGAGATTAATCATGCTTCCTAGGTTTTTCCTGTTAGAACATTTGTTTCAATCTATGGATTAATCATCGTTGAGTTGCAGTGCATAATTTCTATCTTACTGTGTCCAGAAAATGGCTCCTTAACATTGAAGAGGAACAGTTTTTCATCAAAAATTGAATATTTATCTCTTCCAATGACATTGATCTATTTTCCAACATACATTCCTCCTAGTATTCATTGAAAAATTTCTCTGCAAGGAACTAGTCAGGGTTATTGGAAAACTGAGATACAATCCTTATCTCCAATGGGACAGACAGACAATTTAACAATAAATATATCACACTATGTACAGTAGCGATAGACACATGATCACAGTGACTACATGGCACAGAGAAATGAAGAGACTGAATGTGCATTGTACTACAAAATAAACAAATCAAGCAGAGAAAAGTTCTGTTAGAAGTTGATGTCCAGTATATTAAAATCTCATACAATATCATTTATCAAAAGCCATTTTCTCTACAAAAATGTAGAAATCTGCGCACTGCCGACCCCCGCCCGCCAGGTCCAGGTCCCCAGCGGCATCCAGACGGCCTCCAGCTTTGCCTGGGCCCGGCCCTGGACCCCAGCTCCTTTCTTCCTAAGGCCCGCGTCTCAGCCAGACAGGACTTGCTTACATTCCTCCATCCCTGGAGCTTGGGTGGGGTACTAAGCCAAGTCCCAGGTCCCAGGTGAAGAATTCTGCCATCAACATCAGACTCTCTGCCTCTCCGGCCCACCGGGGACCTACATACATGGTTCAGAATTCAATAGAGTCCAAAGGAAACTCAAGCAAAATACTAAGGGACAAAGGCCATTCATCTGGAGTCCTCTACAATCATCTTATCACGTGGGAGAGATTCTTCACATGCAGCAGAAAGATAAGTAAACCTCCTTTTTTTCACCTTACTGATCCCTTCTAGTTTCATTGCTGTAGATCAACTTCTCCATACAGCCACCCCCAAAACATATACAACACCACTCACCCTCACATATCACCAGGATACTAAATCGCAAAAGTGCACTACCATACTAATATTCACCCCTTGTCTACTTAACCTGACTTAACTGATGTACTAACAGCCTAATAGCCTCATCTAGGAAATTACAATAACAATAGACAAATATACCCAATCCAAGGTAAGCACTAGTAATAACTGGCAAGGGTAATAATACCAACTAAATCAGTTCAGTGAAAAACACACAGAAACTGAAAGGTCCTAAAGAAACAAAACAACAATGCCCAAGTCAAAGTGCAGATCCATGAGAAACAAAACCCAAGAAGACCAATCTCCCACCGAAAGAATTAACCCCATAATGATGGATTCCGACCAGAACAAATTCACAGAAAATAGCCAAGAAAGCCAGACACAACATAATGACTTAAAGAGTATGATCATTACCATGATTAATACTATGAAAGAGGAAATCCAAGATGAGTTAAACAACCAAATCAACCACTTTGAACAGAAACACAAAGGCATTTGGAGGAGTTCAGAAAAACAGTTCAAGAAACAAAAATAGGCAGTAGAGCAGTTAAAACAGTCTCAGGCAGAGATTAAAATTGAACTAAAAGACAAATTATCTTCAACCCAAAACTCAACAGAGAGTCTTAGCAGCAGAACAAATGAAGCAGAAAATAGAATTTCAGATCTTGAAGACAAAGTGGGAGAATTAACCAGCTCAATGGAAGAGATTGTTAAAGCCAAAAAGATACTTGAGAGGAACATTCAAGAGATATGAGACACCCTGAAGAAGCCTAACATGCACATTCATGGAATACCAGAGCAAGAATCTCAAAATACCACACCTGAGGAAATATTTCAAATCATCATAAATGAAAACTTCCCACAAATAAAGAATGAGAGGCTTATCCAAATACAAGAGGCATTTCGCACTCCAAACAGATATGACCAAAATATAAAATCGCCACAGCAAGTAATAGTCAAAACACTCCACATTCAAGACAAAGAAAAAGTGCTGAGAGCTTCAAGAGAAAAAAAAGCAAGTCACTTTTAAAGGTAAACCTATTAGAATAACAAATGACTACTCAATGGAAACAGTGAAAGCAAGAAGAGCTTGGAGAGATGTACTTCAAGTATTAAATGAGCAAAAATGCCAACCCAGACTGATATACTCAGTGAAACTATCTGTCATGATAGAGGGAGAAAGAAAAATTTTCCAGCACATATTATAACAAGACTCCAGTTTAACAGCTTTTTGTCTCTGACCAGGGGGTGACATACAGTGCCCATCAGGATGGAGTGAAGGGCATTGCAGGAGCAGCAAAACTGCAAAAGAAAATCAACAAACCACTATCCAGAACTTCAGAGACTCTACATCAACCACCTAGAACTAGGCCAGCCTAATCTCTCCCCATCCTGAAGCTCAGGGAAATTTGTGGAAGAGGGGGTGGTAAGAGTGTAAGAGCAAAAGGATGGGAGGAGCAATGACATGCAAGATACTCCACACAAGTTAGGGCCAAAGCAATTAAAAATTGAACATTGCATGCCCTGCGCAATGTCCAACACACTATTGACCTCACAAAGTCTAGCATCTGCCGAAGGAACCAAGATCCTTGGAGGCAAGGGATTGACAGCCACAATAGTGTTCCTATGCTTAAGGGGAACACGAGAAAGGGTTCAGGGAAATGCCACTGGGTTCTTGTATGTCATTGGAGAGGAGGACCCAGTGGAGAGTCAGGCATACACAATAAAGGACTCTTTGGGAATTGAGGGGGAGGCACTGGGGAATGGGGAGGGAGGGGAAGGGGAGCAGGGGGATCAGGGGGAGGATGAGGGAGGGAGGGAACTGGTTTACCTATTAAGTTTGTATGAGCGGAAATAATAATAATAATAATAAAAAGAAAAATTTTCCAGCACAAAGACAACTTGAAGGGATACATGTCTACCAAACCAGGCCTCCAAAAAATGCTAGAAATGATACTCAAGCTTGAAGAAAAGAACAAGCATATCCAGGAGGACAGAAGGAACATATAATACCACCAAAACATAAATATCAAATGATACGTTTACAAAATCCACTAAACATAAAAAATGTCAAGAATTAAAAATAATTTCTCCACTATAACATTAAATGTCAATGGTATTAATTCACCTGATTAGGAGACACAGATTAAAAACTTGGATTAAAAACCACAATCCAACAATCTGCTGCCTTCAGGAAACTCATCTCACCACAAAAGATAGGCACATTCTAAAAATGAAAGGCTGGTCCGAAATCTTGCAAGCTAATGGAACCAGGAAACAGGCAGGGGTAGCAATTATGCTTTCGGATAAAGTGCACTTCAAACCAAAGAAAATCATAAGAAACACAGATGGATACTACATTTTAGTCACAGGTACAATTCATCAGGAAGACTTCATAATGCATATATATATATATGCACATATATGCACCCAATACGGGCCCCTCCACATTCATTAAGAAAACCCTACAGCGTCCAAAACAAGAAATCAACCCCCAAACGATAATTCTTGGGGACTTCAACACCGCCCTCTCTACATGGGATAGATCAACAGGTCAAAAGCTTAACAGAGACACTTTGGAACTTAATCAAACTCTTAAAGAAATGGACCTTACAGATCTTTATCGAACTTTTCACGCATGCACCAAAGAATATACATTTTTCTCAGCAGCACATGGAACATTCTCCAAAATAGATCATATATTGGGCCACAAAATGAATCTACACATATACAGAAAATTTGAAATTCTAACCTGTGCCCTATCAGACCACCACGGCCTAAAGCTGGACATCCACAACACAACAAACAACAGGAAATACACTACCTCCTGGAAACTTAACAATATGACGCTGAATGAGAACTGGATTCAGGAAGAAATTAAAAAGGAAATTCAAGATTTCCTGAAAGCGAACGATAATGAAAATACAACTTACCAAAATCTCTGGGACGCAATGAAAGCTGTCCTAAGAGGTAAGTTCATAGCTCTTAATGCCTACATCAAAAAAATGGAAACATCAGAAATAAATAACTTAACAATACAGCTTAAAGCTTTAGAGAAACTAGAACAATCTGATCCCAAAAGTAGTAGAAGAGAGGAGATTAGCAAAATAAGGGGAGAAATATCTGAAATCGAGATTAGGAAAATGATAGAGAAAATCAACCAGTCGAAAACCTGGTTCTTTGAAAAAATCGATAAGATTGATACACCCCTAGCTAAATTAACCAAAGGAAGAGAGAGAAAACCCAAATTAACAAAATCAGAAATGAACATGGAGTTATCACTACTGATACCCAAGAAATTCAGAGAATTATAACATCATATTTTAAAAACATACTCTGTGAAGTTTGACAACACAAAAGAGATGGATGAATTTCTAAGTGAATACAACTTACCTAAATTGAATCAGGAAGTTGTGAATTATCTAAATAGTCCTATAACATATGAGGAAATTGAAGAAGTAATCTCGATCTTCTCACCAAAAAATGTCCTGAGCCAGATGGATTCAGCACAGAGTTCTACCAGACATTTAAGGAGTTAATAATACCAATACTCCTTAAACTGTTCCATCAAATAGCAAAGGAAGGAACACTACCAAATTCCTTCTATGAAGCTAATATCGTTTTAATCCCAAAACCTAATAAAGATTCACTTAGAAAAGAAAACTATAGGCCAATCTCTCTGATGAACATAGATGCAAATATTCTCAACAAAGTCTTAGCAATGGATTCAAAAACATATCAAAAAGATCATTCATGGGGACCAAGTAGGCTTCATCCCCGGCACAAAATGTTGGTTCAACATATGCAATAAATGTAATTCATCATATAAACCAGTACAAAGTCCAAGACCACATGATACTCTCAATAGATGCAGAAAAAGCTTTTGACAAGATCCAACAGCCTTTTATGATCAAAACGCTAGAGACAGTAGGAATGGAAGGAACCTTTATCAATATAATAAAAGCTGTATACAACAAGCCCAGAGCAAGGATTATGCTCAATCAGGAAAAACTGGACGCATTCCCACTTCGATCAGGAACTAGACAAGGCTGTCCACTCTTACCACTTCTATTCAATATTGTACTTGAAGTCTGAGCTGAAGCCATAAGACAAGAAAGGGACATAAGAGGGATTCAAATCGGCAAGGAAGAAGTCAAGCTATCCCTATTTGCAGATGACATGATCTTATACCTGAGTGATCCCAAAAACTCCACCAGGAAGCTCCTGGAACTAATACAGAAGTTCAGCAGGGTGGCAAGTTATAAAATAAATATACAAAAATCAGTGGCCTTCCTATATGCCCAGAATGAAAGTAGTGAAAAAGTCCTGAGAGAAACAATCCCATTTACTATAGCCCCTAAAAGACCTTTAAATGAAAACTTTAAAACTCTAAAGAAAGAAATTGCAGAAGACACCAGAAGGTGGAAAGACCTCCCATGTTCCTGGATTGGCAGAATCAACATCATAAAAATGACCATCCTACCAAAGGCAATATACAGATTCTATGCTATACTATTTAAAATCCAAAGCAATTCTTTAAAGAAGTTGACCAAACAATCTCAAAATTCCTATGGAGGCACAAAAGACCCAGGATAGCAAAGACAATCCTGAGTAACAAAAACACTGCTGGAGGTATTATCATACCAAACCTAAGTCTATACTACAAATCCATAGTTATAAAGACAGCCTGGTACTGGCTCCAAAATAGACACACAGATCAATGGATAAGGATTGAAGACCCAGATATAAGCCCACAAAATTATAGCCATTTGGTCTTTGACAAAGAGGCCCAAAAAATCCAATGGAAAAACAACAGTATTTTCAACAAATGGTGCTGGCAAAACTGGATCTCCACATGCAGAAGATTAAAACTGGACCCATACTTGTCACCATGTACAAGAATTAATTCCAAATGGATCAAGGACCTTGATATAAGGCCAGAGACTATAAAAACCATAGTTGAAAGGATAGGGAACTCCCTTGAACTGATTGGGCTAGGCCAACAGTTCCTAAACAGAAATCCAAAAGCACAGTCACTGCTACCAACTCTCAACAGTTGGGATCTTGTGAAATTAAAGAGCTTCTGTTCAGATAAAGAGATTGTAACTTAAGCACAAAGGCAACCCACAGAATGGGAGAAAATCTTCACTAACCACATATCTGATAGAGCTCTACTATCCAGAATGCACAAAGAACTTAGAAAACTAAACACCAAGGAAACACATGGCCCAATCAAAAAATGAGTCTTGGAACTTAAAAGAAACTTTACCAGGGACGAAATTAAAATGCCTAACAAATATCTTAAAAAATGCTCCACATTCTTAGCCATCAGGGAAATACAAATCAAAACTTTCCTGAGATATCATCTCATCCCTGTCAGGATGGCAAAAATCCACAATACAAACAACAGCAAATGCTGGAGAGGATATGGAGTGAGGGGAACTCTCCTACATTGCTGGTGGGAATGCAGGCTCATACAACCACTCTTGCGAGCCGTCTGGCGATTCTTAAAGAAGTTAAAGATTGAAATGCCATATGACACTGCTATACCACTTTTGGGAATAACCCCCCATACAGCAAAAATTCACCTCGATAGCACAAGCACGAAATGTCCAACAGTTGACGAGTGAATAAGGAAAATGTGGTACATTTATACAATGGAATACTACTCAGCCATCAAAAATTATGAATGAATGGAATTTGCCGGGAAATGGATGTTATTAGAAACAATTATATTAAGTGAAGTATCCCAGGTGAAGTATCCCAGACCCAGAAAATTAAGCACCGTATGTACTCCCTAATAGGTGGCTCCTAGTACCAAACCCACCCAGCCCACCTAGAGACACTCAAAGATAAATCTCTGTAATGCCTACAGTAATTGCAAAGATTATGAACAGGAGGGATGGGGTAGAAGGGCCACACTAGAAACAAGGAGAGAGGAGACCATGTTACAGCAGAGAAAATAGACCTCCATCAAGGACTGCAAGTAAGTAATGAGACATCTTGTTAAGTTCACAGACTTTCGTTCTTGATCATTTACAACTGAGGGGGTATGATCTCACCAGAAGGGGAGGGCATATAGTTTGGGAGATAAAAAGTAACCATTTTGCAAATGGGTGATTGACCCCTCCCTCACTGTGGTTTCCTACTTTTATTACATTTACCTTTGAATGTGCTCTTATAATAAGACTCCAGTTTAACAGCTTTTTGTCTCTAGCCAGGGGGTGACATACAATGTCCATCAGGATGGAATGAAGGGCATTGCAGGCACAGCAAAACCGCAAAAGAAAATCAACAAACCACAATCCAGAACTTCAGAGACTCTATATCAACCACCTAGAACTAGGCCAGCCTAATCTCTCCCATCCTGAAGCTCAGGGAAATTTGGGGAGCGGGGGCCGGTAAGATTGTAAGAGCACAAGGATGGGAGGAGCAATGATATGCAAGATACTCCACACAAGTTAGGGCCAAAGCAATCATAATTGGACTTTGCATGCCCCGCGCCATGTCCAATACACTATTGATCCCACGAAGTCTAGACTCTAAAGGCACCAAGATCCTTGGAGGCAAGGGATTGACAGCCACAGTAGAGTTCTTATGCTTAAGGGGAACACAGGAAAGGGTTCAGGGAAATGCCACTGGGTCCTTGTATGTCATCAGAGAGGAGGGCCCAGAGGAGAGTCAGTCATGCACATTAAAGGATTCTCTAGGGTTGGGGGGAGGCACTGGAGGATGGGGAGGGAGGGGTGAGGGGAGGGGGAACAGGGTGGTCGGGGGGGAGGAGGGAGGGAGGGAACCGGTGTACCTATTAAGTTTTTATGAACGGAAATAATAATAAAAAATGTTAAAAATGTAGAAATCTATAGATTCCCATTTGGAAGACAAAGGTAGGCAGTGACCAAAATGATTTGAGGTTGTTTGGTAAAGACAAGATGAGATGAACACATGATAATGGTGAGAGTAGCTCATCAAGACGGGAAATTAGCAGAGGACAGCAATTCAGAGAAATCCCCTGAACATTAAAGACGTGTGAGCAATAGCCTTCTACTCCTGACTGTCCACCCACAAGGTTACTGCTACCCAGGACCCAGGTGACATCTGAGAAAGGATGGCAAACCACTTAACTACTTCTTTTTCTTTTGGTTTTCTCTCATATGTATGTGTACATGGCCCATGCATATGCACATTCATATGTGTGTTGGTACATGGGGGTGTGCATGAATGCATGCATTTATGTGTATGTGTATGCATGTGTGTATGCATTTATGTGTGAGGGCATGTGTTTGGGTCTCTGTGTGTATGTGTAGGGTTTAGTGTGTGTGTGTATGTGTTTGTGTAGGTAGATTCAATCATTCTTCATCTTATGTATTGAGACAAGTCCTTCAATTAAACCAAGAGCTCACTTATTTGCTTGTCTGGCTTGCTTCATGGATTCTCTGTCTCCTCTCTCATGCTGAAATTACAGATTTGCTTGCACACCTGGCTTTTACATGGATTCCAGGGATCCTAAACGGAAATACTCACATTTGTGCTCCAAGGTCCATGACTGTGCGAGACATCTCCTCAGCTTCAAGCTTCCCAAGAGTCTTCTCAGTACGATGTAGCTGTGATCCAAGCAGGGATTCTCCTTCAGCTGCTCTGCTTGCAGGGAATATATAAAGTCCAAAGACAATCCAGTGGCTTGTGTCCCAGTTTGTATAGCAGGATCACGATAAGTGGAATAGAAATTAGAGAGTTGCTCGCTGTCAACCGAGGAAATAGCATCAGCTGTGAGACGCCAGGATGAAGGATGCATTCCCATTTAAAACTCTTGTTCAGAATGCATGCTCTGTCACTTTCAGTCATATGCTATTTGCCTGAGCGAGTCACGTGACCACGATTGGCCAATGGGTAGAAGAGCTGCCTTTGCATTTAGGAAAGTATGCAAGTCACAGCAAAAGACTTTTCTTGTGAGATGAAGACGCTGATTGCCTGCTAACTCCCAGGATTATCTTGCCTCCTCTCTTCCCCTCCTTTTCCTTCCCTTCCCCTCTCCTCCCCTTCCTTTACCTTCCTTCTTTCCAAATACATGAACTTTTTGTACACTCTTCATATTGCTGGGTTTAATGTCATTAGATTTCTCACCTACATCAATATCACACACACACATTAGAGAACACCTACAAAAGTCAAAGTTTTAAATGAACTCCACAACTGCTAACTTCCATTTCTGTTGACTGTGATATCACATGGGGACATGTGAAGTTAATCTAGACAGTATGAAGATAGAACCTTGACATGTATTCTATTATTATAATAAGATATTCACTTTATCATTTCAGCCTCCATTCCCCTGAGAACACACATGTAGTATAAACAAGGGCGTTGGACCCACAGGAATGAACTTTCATTTTTTTTTGTTCAGATGTGCTTACAATTTTTTCAGGAATGTTTACCAAGATTACACTAATTTTTCTTAGCTGAGAAATGAGCAGGTCAAGGAAGTATTTGAAGAACTTAGTTGTGTTCTATTACTATCAAAAGTTTCCCTCAGGTATACTAGGGATAGAAATTGTCAATAGCACCAAGTGCTATATAAATATACTGAATACAGGAAGTTATCTACTTCTGAGTTAGAGGTGTAGAATCTTTTCTTGTTGCCATTTTTGCTGTTATTAATTATCATTTGCACATATGCCCATATGTGTGGGACATCTATAGACATGCAAGTGTGTGTGTGTGTGTGTGTGTGTGTGTGTGTGTGTGTGTGTGTGTGTGCTTGTGTGTATGATAGAAGAGGGTATGTCTGTGGAGGCTCAAGGGTGACATTGAGAATCATTATGGACTACTCTACATCCTTGTTGCTACATTCTGGAATTTCCCAGACTCTGCCTTCCAGGGCCAGAAGTGTAGGCTGCCACCATTTCTGCCAGACATTTTTATGTGAGATTTGGGATCTGACCTTTCAAAGGAAAGGTTTAACGCCTGAGCCATCTCTCAAACCCTGTTGTTAATTTTAAGAGATGCAAAAGGGGGAAGGCTCCATAGTTGATGGTAGAGTGTATAGGACCTTGAGCTGAGAGAAAGAGAGAACCAGAGAGAGACAGAGACACAGAGAGACTGAAGTAGAAAGAAAACTTACCTTAAAACCACATCTGAAAGAGCAGGTATGTGCAGTGGTTTGAGAATCCCTGGTACGCTTTTACTTCTGGGCGTTATTTTCTCCTTTGTACTTGCAATCAATGCACTTCTGACCCCACTCATAATTTTTGTTCTCTTTCTTGCTGCAGGGTTCTGGAGCATCATCTTTGTGCTTCTAGCACAGCTTCAAGATGTCTCTTTCTAGTTGATTGAGCTGTTCCAGCTCTTGGACTACATTTCAAGATTTCAGTTCATACTTGCAAGTTCTGGCATTTATAACCTGGAAGATGCTTCTGAGATTGTTCCTCCATTCCATATTCCTCATTTTACAAATGGGGAAATGAAAGCCCAGAGCTAAAAGAGATGCCATCCAGGTAGAGTGGCCCCAAAGCCCTCAATGAGGTTTCTCAATGCCTAAGTAAGTGATTCTATAGTGAGAACTTATGTAGACAAAACAGGTGAATGTTAATGTGTGAAAACAGAGGCTCATGTCTGTGTAGCTAATCTGACTGGGGTAAGCTTCATACTGTCCATATCAGGAAGAGGGTACGTACCAAGTGACCTATATTTTTCTAATCTCCTTTAGAGACTATCACTTTGTCCTCCCCCAAAAAATACTGTTAGAAGCAAAAGTATATAATTAACACTGAGATACTGAGAAAACATGAGTTTTCAGTAAAAAAAAAAAAAAACCTCTTTGAAAGTGAACATTCATTGTGTTTGCTTATTTGTGCACAAAGCTGTTGTTGTTCATTTCCCTCTTGCACACCATCTGGCAACTTCAGCTCACTGACAATACAACAAAGGGTAATGATAAACTTGGTGTCAGGAACCAAAGAACAGGCAGGTCATCCCATCAAAGGAAGGACATTTTTACAGCCTATTTTAAGTCTGATGTCCCAACACCATGATGAGCCATAACAAGCGACAGAATTTTCATCTTTCATCTTAGCTCTCATTAATTTGTAACTGACTTAACTTAGGTTTTAATGGACAAAAAATGGGAATTAGCATAAAAAGAATACAGAGGTTCACAAGGAAGAGGCTAAGCAGCCGTAGCCAGATGGCAGTATCAAAAGCCACAGTGGGGTAATACATGGAAGCTGAGCTCTGATATCAAACGAGAAACATGGAGGAAGACTGGAGTTGCAATTGCTTTTATCATAGCAGAGATTGTTCTGAAAAACCTACTCAGGATGTCACATCCATGCTCAATGTAATTGAAGATGCTCTCACTTGATAGTCTTGCATCTGGTATTTCAGCTATCAATCATTTCTTCAATATCATTTTCATTCTTATTTACATAGAGTTCTTCTCTTGGGTCCAATATGCTGTAACAGCTTACTAATCATTCTCTCCAAATGTAATTTACCAATGTCAGGAGTTGGGCAATTGATTCCATTGGGGCATAAATGGTTCCCTGCCCTCTTCATTATCTTTGTGTCTTTCTTCATCATTCTAAACACAAAGGTCATAAATTTTTACAGATATCAAATTCTCATTTCATCATTGCTCTGTGCAGATGTCTCCTGTTGAAAACTGCATCTCTGCCCATTTGTCTACAGCATTCACCAATTGAGTTGAAACTTATAATGAATCATTTGCTATTTCCATGAATACACTTTTTGTCCCAGAGAGTATGCATCTTGACATATTTTCAAACAGCTCCAGAGATGGAGAAAGTAGATTAGTCTCTATCTTTAGTCATTCTTAACTTAAGATATACTCTATTAAATACAAAAGTTTTGAGTTGTAAAGATTTGAGTTCCTGGGCTAGAGAGATGGTACAGGGATTAAGACTTCCTCACAAACAGAATGTCCTGAATTCAGATACTAGATCTCATGTAAAAATGCCAGTGGAAACAGCCACTGCCTGCATTTCCCACGCTGGTGGGCCCAGTCTGGGCAATCCCAGAGTGAAGCAAGAAGGAGTTAGAAGCAATCCAAGGACAGTGCCCTCTGATGCATACACACACACACACACACACACACACACACACTAAAAGACAATATTTTTCAAAATGATTTGAGCTCCTAAGATGTCAAAGTATGTGGTCAACATGTCAATGAAACTAGAGTTTAAAACTAAAAGATAAATTCTGTACCTTGGTTTTCTTAGCAGAACTTTAACACACACTGTTTTCTCAAATTATATGACCAGGAGACCTTGTTCATGGCCAATTATTTGCTATAAATATATCTATTATGGCGTTTTTAAAAATTTTATCCATTTATCTAATTAAAAGTTCTAGATGAACCAAATTAGGAATACTGTCTAGCAGTTCTACTCTTAGACAAACAAAATTATCTATACATAAATATTTTCATTGTGTTTCCATTAGCATTCATCATGTCTCCAAAATGGAGACAACCCATTGGTCCATCAACTGACAAATGCATGAAATGCAAATTGCAGAATTATACAGCAGAAAATTATTCATCCATGAAAACGATGATTTAATGCTGTGATACCTTAGAGATGGATTTAGTAAAAATCAGGCTAAATGAAAGAATCATTCACAAAAAGATGCTTGGCATAGTTGTGAAAAGGTTCATCTTTAATGAGTCAAAGCATATTTGAAATTGTACAGAGTCAGAGAAATGAAAAGATGATAAGAGGGCAATGCTCCAAGTAAAGTGATAAACAGGGTCTAAACTTTCCTGGGGAGGCTGCAGGAATCCGTGAATGCTCTGGAATCACTGAACTGTATAAAATGAAAGGATGAGTTGCAAGGTGTGTGAAATGTATCTTAACAGGCTTCAACAAAAAGCTCCAGAGAGCATGTTTCACACTGCTTTGTCACCCCTAATTGTGGCTGAATTATAATGAGCAAGTGGTCAGCAATTATTTGGGAAAACATTGAAAGGAAAGGGCTGACAAGGCCTTTCTAGTCCCTGTGGTCCTTGGGCCATGTATCTCCCAGGAGCTTGTCTGAAATGCAGAGCCTTAGTCACCTCACACACTGAATCATAATCTACATCTGTCTGTCTGTCTATCTATCTATCTACCTATCTACCTACCTACCTACCTATCTATCTATCTATCTATCTATCTATCTATCTATCTATCTATCTATCTATCTATCTATCTATCTGTCTGTCTGTCTGTCTGTCTGTCTGTCTGTCTGTCTGTCTGTCTGTCTGTCTGTCTATCCATCCACATCCATCCACGTATCTATATATCTTATATCTAATTACCAATCTATTATCCATATATCTTTTATCTATCTATCTAGGTAGGTAAATAGTTGTTTATCTATCTTTGCTCTATCATCTATCTATCTATCTATCTATCTATCTATCTATCTATCTATCTATCTATCTATCTATCTCATCTAGTCCTATCTCTGTCTGTCTATCTATCTGTCTTGCTGTCCTATCTGGCTTTACTGTCATTTCTTCTCTTCTTTACTCTTGTCATTTCTTTCTTCTTTCCTTTCTAATTTCTTTTCTTTTCTTTCTATTCTTTCTTTCGTTTCTTTCTTTCTTTCTTTCTTTCTTTCTCTTTCTTTCTTTCTTTCTTTCTTTCTCTTCTTTCTCTCTCTCTCTTTCTCTCTCTCTCTCTCTCTCTCTCTCTCTCTTTCTTTCTTTCTGCCTGTTCTCCTGTCTGTCCTTCCATCATATGTCTATGTAGATAGCTAACTAACTAGCTAGTGCTAACTATCTGCCTTCTTGTCTGTCTGTCTGTGTGTCTATCATGCGGAGATCAGAGACTAACTTTCAGAAATCTGTGCTTTCTGGGCATCAAGCTCAGGTCTCACAGGGGTCTTCACTAATTCAGACTCTCACTAGCCCTGCGTTCTGCATTTGCACACATCTTGAGAGGGCCTGTTCACTCACTGGAGTGTAAAGAGCACTGCACGCTGTAGTCTTCTGATTGCTGAGCACACCACCACGCTTTCTTTTGCCTTAAGGTTTCTAGAGGTATTCAATCAATCAACTCAATTTTAATGAGGACAGTGTCTAATGAATTGCAATTAACTTGATTTTATTGGCTCCAGTTTTAATGTAATATCCAGGGTTTAGTTAGGCCTCCAAATAGCAATGATTATGCAACCTCTAAGAAATTACATGAAACATAAATAGACAATGGGTTTTCCTTTTGTAGTCCTTGAATTTGGAGGAATCAAATCTTTTATAATCATTGATTTAAAAGCAAAGGCTTCCAGTTCTTTTGTATATAACAGATTATTTAAAATGAATTTATTTTCCTTCTGATGAAATGGAATGCTTTTAATTATGCTATTATTGCCAATAGTTTTCAGTGACTTACAAGGGGTCATTTTGGTGATGTTAAATACATATGAAGCAGAAAAAGTCATTTTTCTTTGTAGACCCTCCATTAGATGCTTTGTGCTACTGTTGCGGATGCCATGCAATTTGGAATGACCCACTTCATGAGATTCCTGCAATGATTTTTTCTTAGGAACTCATATATTTTACCAATGGGACACCTGTGCTGAAGATATAAAGAAAAAAGAAAAATAAGTACACAGATTCTTAGGAGCTGTGCTTTGCTGATGATTTTCATGCCACAACTTCAAGGGTGATGCCGTATATTTTGATATTGATTGCATTGAAAGAAGTAAAAAATTTGCTCTATTAAGAAACTATCATCTGCAATGAATAAGCAAAACTTCACTTGAAATTATGAACAATTTTTTCTGAAAATGGGTAGTTTTTCTTTTCTCTATGAGATACTGTACTGAGGATTAGTACTTCTTAGAAGTTTACTTAAAAATACAAATACATGACAAACTAACAAAATGAGAACCCAATTTTAACTGATTTTCATTCTCTACTTGAAATCATATCAATATATTCACATTCCCCAAAATGTCCTTTTTGTAAGAAAAATGCTTCTATTACAGAAAAATTGATAAAAGAATTTCTTTTTACAAGTTTTTAAAATCAGCCACCCATGGCTTCTCTTTATGACAGTAATACCAAATTATATGAATTTTTACAAGAGCAGAATCAAGTTCCATAGATCAGAATTTGAATATGAAGATCTGGCTTTAGAGTCAGCAAACACTGATCTTTGGTGGGTAGCATGCCAGAATGAGTATTATCCAGCTCTTAAGAAAGATGAAAATAATGAAATACACAAACAGAAGGATGAGATTAAAGAAAAAAATTATACTGATTGAGGCAACAATTTTCGAACTATGGATTTTAAAACCTATTTTTCCCCTGAAGGATTGGGAAATCTGAATTAAAAAAAAATTAAGACACTAAAATTGTGCTAAAAATATGAGTGATATCTACAAAGTCTTCCAGGTTCCTCATCTCTGAGAAACCTCTCGAAATACCATGAACAATTCTATCTGGAATATCTTTCTAAGAATATATATGTTTTTGGGTACACACACTACATATATGTATATGTGTATTTGTATTATACTCATATTTATATAGTTCTCTTATATACAAGAGTGATGCTAAAGTACTGATACTGTGCAACTTTCTAAAACTTGACAATATGCACTGAGTATTTTCCCAATGAAAATGTATAGTGCTGTTTATTATTTTTTATGGGGCACATGCTAGAATTTATATCAAAGTTACTTATCTTTAATTGCATGCATAGAATTTTACATAGGTGTAGATGTTCTCATTAAAGTAAATATCCAGTGGAGATTTAAAAAAATAAACATATGTGGAGGGTATCTAAGGATTTTAGGTCTGGGTGCTTCAGTAGGGAAATAATTTTAGAAACAAAATCTATTTAAAATAGCTTTCATAGAGACAAACTCATTTTTTTAAAAAAATTGCAGTGTATAGAAACTCAAAATAATCATGAATGAACTAAAAAGTCTCTTCTAATATAAAGTCTATGTTATGTTTCCTTGGATGGTGGAAGAATTTAAAATCATGAGCAAAACTTTAGAAAACGTTCTCTTGCTGTGGGCCACCCCAGTATACCATGCAGGTACCTGTCTTTTGATTGTCTTTGGAATTGTCTTAGACTACTGAGAGAGAAGGTTTTCCTAATGTGTAATTTTTATCCCAATGTGCTAGAAATCAAAGTCTGTGACAATCCATCTGTGTGATGGCTAACCTACCTCGTCAGCTTGACTGGATTTGGAATTGCTTAGGAGACACACCCAGAAGTATGTTTCCAGAGAGTTTCCATGAGTTTTAATCAAGTTGAGGAGAAAGATTTACTTTGAATATAGGTGACATGAACAAGCCTCTCTCTCTCTCTCTCTCTCTCTCTCTCTCTCTCTCTCTCTCTCTCTCTCTCTCCTTCCTGACTTGAGATACAATGTGACCAGGAGCTTTATATTTCTGGGGCGGGTAGAGCTACTTTTACTACCATACCCTTCAGACTATGATGGACTATACTCTCAAAGTTTAGGAACAAAGGAATCACTTCTTTTTAAAGATGGGTTTTGTCAGATCACAACATTAAGAAAAGTCTTAAAAGACATTAAGAAAAATATGTAACCAATACATCTTGCTTATCAATTGCAGATTTCAAAGGAGGCTATTTTTTTTCTCTGCTGTGTGTGTGTGTGTGTGTGTGTGTGTGTGTGTGTGTGTGTGTATGTGTACGTGCACTACAGTTGTTACAATCCATTTGCAGGTTTCCAGTCCAGTCTCACTAGCAAAGCAGCTCATGTTGAGGACTTGTTACAGGCTAAATTCTGTTCAAGCCCCTTGCTTCTTAGCATCCCATTGACTCAGTCTTAATTGAAAGCTAGGGACTGACATGATTCTTCTGAGTTATAAGGAGGAAACTACAGATTAATTAAGAGACTGACTTAAAAAAGAAATAAAGATGATGTTCATTTTCGTACTAGAACTTTAAACTTGCATTTTATGGTATGTTCTTTCTAGTATAAAAGACACGAATTCAGAAGTATTGCCTTCAGCCTTTCTGCAAAGGCTGCTCTGGCTCTGACAGTGACACTCTGCCGTTAAAATCTGTCATGTGTTCTGGTGTCAATCAAAGGACAGGAAAGACAGCAGGTCAAGCACTACTTGGTAGGATTCTAGCAGGCAACTTTACTGAGGGA
This sequence comes from Typhlomys cinereus, assembly GCA_023101885.1. Lineage (NCBI taxonomy): Eukaryota > Metazoa > Chordata > Mammalia > Rodentia > Platacanthomyidae > Typhlomys > Typhlomys cinereus. The sequence continues at coordinate 1,259,843 of JALPQD010000529.1, read as the reverse complement.
ATTGAAGCTATGGAAGGAGATTTGCTCTGTCCTACGATTCCAAGCTAGTGTCAGTCCCCATCCTTCATAGCTCATTTTGATCCAATGGTGGGCTATTTCTTTCTCTACTTAATTCCCAGAGCCCTTTGCTTTTGCCTTCATGTGTCTTCCTGCTATCTACACAGTAGCTATTTGTGTATCCATCTTATCTCCTTTATTGGCTGGAAACTCCTTGGAGAGGGAGAGATAATGCTGCATGTGCTTTTGGGACCTTCAGGAGAAAATTTAAAAAATTGTAGGACAACACAAAAATTTCCTAAGCCTCTACTGTGGATTAGGCAGGTCTAACATATTTGTATCTCGAGACTATCCAATAAGAAGCTTATGTTGTCTTCCTGAATGTTGAATTAATTGATGTCTATTCTAAAATAGGATGGATACTCAGATTTGGTATTGTAAGCTGGAGACCAGAGACTATGGGTTCTGAACAAAGGTACCTGCAGATCCAGTGCTCCTACCTGGTCACAGGTAAAGCTGGAAAACCTTGCTCTTTCTATAGGGAGCCCTGGCCAAAGCATACATCACAGCAAATCAGATCCCAAGGAGGAAACAGAAGGTGGGCTAAATTCCATATCCCACTGTTTCACCCCAACAAAGGTACATTTTCCCTAGGAAGAAGGTAAATCAACTAAGGGGCAAAGAGATATCAAGAAGGTCCATATTCATGAAAGCATCTATCTGTTTTTTCACATGATCATGAACTAGTGGTGGGAAGAAGGATTTTCCCTCTGGTTAAGTAACTGTGCAGAGCATGAATACCCAAGGGAAGCAACAGTTTTGAGAACAATAAGATGTCTGAGATTATAAGGTTAAGTGGCTGGAATATGAAATTCAGCTGATGGGCTGAACATTTGCAGTACAGAAAGCAAATGTATGAAAGAAACAGAATGCATAGAACGACAGCTCATTATGATAAATTATGTTTCTCAGGTTTTTTATTCTTTGGTAGTTTCATCAGTGACTATAATGAGTTTATGTCATTTTCATCCCATTTTCCCCAATCCCATCCTTCATTCTCTTCCTAGTCCCATTGCAAACCTTCCTCTTCCCAATTTACTGCCATGAGTTTTCCTATACTAGAAATATCAATGGGCACCCCACTGAGGAAAGCAGCTCCCCTGCCCTCAACCAGCATTAAACCTCAACAGTGACCCAGAGAGCAGGTAGTGCCTCATGAGATCTTCCCCCTTCCGGAGGGGAGTGACACGTTGACCAGTCATATCCTGTGTGGGTCTAGTGTAAGTGAACACAGCTGTAGTGAGTTCATTGGTGCAGAGCGGAAAAGCACTTCTGCTGGGAAACACATGTGAGAAATCAAAACCACTGGCCTATTTCACCCTCAGCTGCCAACACAATCTTCTCATCAAAATAATGGAAAACTGAGCATAATAAAGATTAATAATCATGATAATATTTATTAAATGGCTTTGTTTTCTGAAAGGCAAAGGTAGTTGCTTACTTGAACGTTTACAGAAGGCATAACCCTCACTGAGAAAGAATCTTATGTCCTTCAGGAGCTACACATACAGGTGCAGATGCACTAATAACCCACAGCAGCCATTTGCAGACAGGTTCCTCGTTTGCTGTTTTCATCTGCACTTTCAAGAATCTATCCATCTGCACCATGAATCAGAAGGCATGCTGGAGTTTCAGTGCTTTCCTGAAGGGTCAGTAAGAAGGCTTCTTTAAGAGTTTGTAGAGCTCTAGAGAAAAGTTCAAGAGTAAGACTGGCTAACAAGGCCACTAACAGGACAGACGCTTGACTGCTATTTATGTTAATAGCACAACGAATACACAGCATAATGTTGATTGGTATTTTAAAAGCAACTCAAGTCATCTAAATTCAATTTATATTAATACCAAAAATGTCCTCTTAAATAGCTGATCTTTTCTGAGGCTGACACATACCACACAATGGTCTTGGAATCAACTGATCATTTATTATAATCAGTCAGTTAAAAGGACTCCAATGACTCGTTAGTGCCCTCACATTGACTGAAGTTCTCATTCACCGTGACTTTATGCACTGGGCTTCAAAATACCCTCTACTACTTTTTACTTAACTGTGCGTATAAACATATTTGAAGACATCAAAAGTTCAACAGTGGAGCAAGCAAAATCTCCGCATCACCTTCTCTACTGAAGAATTACTTAAGGTGCTACCCAGGAAAGGATGCCAAGATGAATGAAAATATACAAAGTGGTTCTTTGACAGCAAGATGATTCAGTCCCACATCACCATCCCCAGCCCTGGTCCTTGGTAAATTTCAGCTCAACAGTAACTCACGATCACACTCCTGATTCACATAAATACTCTTGTTATTATCCAAGCAGAGCTAGGAAAATGAAGTCACTGAAAGTACTTCTCTAAATACCATGTTTACATGAGCAACCAAGAATGAAATATGAGATAAATGCATTAACATGAGGTCTGGGATAACACATGCATGTTTTTTTCAGCCTAATGGCTGTTATGAAAATAATGATAAAAATTATTTTATGTTACAAAGTCATTGGCTGTACAAAATACTTGAAATGCACCCATGACAATGAAAATGATGATGTAATAATCTTTAGCAAATGAAACACAAATGCGTCACTGCCCATCAGACCACAGAAGAGTTGAGATGGGCAACACTCTTGCTGTGTGGTCTGTGTGGCTATCAGTGGTCTTCTTTACCTTGGACATCACAGAGTCCTATTCTAGGGTACTGAACCCAACTGGAGCTTTGCTGCCAGTGATATTTCAATTTAAACACTGTCACAATGAAGTGATGGATGAAAAAGATCCTGGGTGAATTGAGGGTTCACCTGTGTGTATTTGTGGCTTTTCAGAAGTCCTTCCCCAGGGTGATCTTGTTTTAGAAGGGCACAGATTCCTTGCCCTTGAACATCCCTGGATTGTCTACTGAAACCTTCCCTGTTGTTTCCCTGTCCAAGAAACAATGTACGGCGGTCCAAACCAGCAATCCCTGTGAACCCACAGAAGTTCTGTATTTGGTCTGATCTTTTTATCTTACTCTTTATTCACCTATGTCCCATTAAGAACAGAGGTTATTAGAGAAGATAAAAAAATGGGATTTGGTAGGATCAACAGATAGAAGATACTACAGCAAATGCTTTTCTACCTATGTAATTCTAATAAATGAATCAACCAACAACGATGCTGGTTTTATAAAATGCTCAGACATGTTTGTTAGAATAAATAAAAGAAAATCAGAAAAGATAACGATGTATAACAAAGGGCATTCACCCACCTACATAGAATGAGAATTTTTTTTTGCTGTAAGTACAACGTTGAATTTTCTTTCTTGAAAGAGAAGAATGTATTCCCATCATGGAAAGCAACTTGAACTCATGGCTGGGATGGTAACAATGTACCCTTTGTCCATTTAGCCTGCTATGTTCCCCCTGGGTGCTAAGTCTTCTAAGTACATCAGTTCAACAGCTTTCCTGGTGGATTCATTACCTACCATTCTCTTAAATTTTACAGATGATGAATCTAAACATGATTAACAACTTGCTCAAAGTTACATACATAATAATAGAGCTGGTGTGAAAATCCATGTCACTGAATCCAGAACATTTAATTGCACTTGATCATGTTTTAGCAACTTACTTCCCATGACTTTAGCACTATGTCTCCATCTGTGCTTGTTATCAATAAGATTTTCAGAAAAGAATATATCTCTCATTCACTTTTTGCATGTGTATGTGTGCATGTTTGCATGCACATGTGTGTGTGTATATGTGAGTGCATGTGCACCAGACACACTTGAGTGCCCAAGAGGGAATCACCCTAGATTGTTCTCCCTCCTTATTACTTTGCTCTGGAGTTTCCAGCTTTGCCCTCTAGGGCCAGAAATGTAGGCTGCTACCATTTCCACTCATCCTTTTTCCCTGGGATCTGGGATGTGAACTCAGGTCCTTCTACTTGTAAGGCAAAGATGTAAACCATAACCCATCTTTTTATGCCTTTTAATTCATTTTTATAACTTCAGCAGCACATTGGATAATTCCTGGTGCAGAGAAGGAACTCAATTACTATGAGATGAACGATGGTGAATTAATAACTAAAGGAAGGCAGGAATTAATTTGAAAGAGAAAGCCAAGAAACAAATAAGCTAAGAGCTTATTTTACATTAAGGATAAATTTAAGTGGTAAGTTTTATGTTTCTTTTATTTCTACTACAGCAACATGTGAACATTTTATGATAAGCACCATTTTTCCTTAGGATTAAATGAAATGCTTACAAAAATATAGACTTTCCCCAGGGATTTAAATGAGTGATTGAAATTCTACAATCAGAACAAGCCACAACCAACACTCGTGTATAATCATATGTTTCCTATAATAAGCTACTTGAAGTGTTCCAATGGGCTGCAATTTTGTAATCTAGGCATGAGAAGAAGATTCAATGCTCCTGACAATATTCCCCACAAGCACTTCCACGGGCTATGGATGTTCTTCATTGCCTTATCAGTGAGCACGCAGTCTTAACTAGTACTTTCACATCTTCTGTCATCTTCCTCCAGCTTCTGGCCAGCTTGACATCACCAGTAATAGCTGCCAATGGTTTTACAGCATCAGTCTGGACAGCCCATTGCCATTAATGCATTTGTTTCAGTCTGCAAGCAGATAGTTAAATAGAATCAGCCTCTTGAAGCAAAACATATAAAAAGAAACTTCTGTGGTTTTCCTAAAATATGAATCAAAACATTAACTTTTTATTTGAGAGTAAATGAGATTAAGAAAGCCAGATCCCACACTAAAAAATGTTGGGTTAGATGTGGCAGCCAACCTGTAATTGTAGACCTGGATGGCTAGTCAGATTAGCTGTGATGGCATGCTCTGGGTTTAATTTAAAACCCAGGAGATGGAGAGATGGCTTAGGAGTTAATCTCAAAAGCAAAAACACCTGAGTTCAGATATCCACATCTTCTGTAAAATTGCCAGATTGAAATGGCAACGGCCTGCACTTCTGGCCCTGGAAGGCAGAGCCTGGAAAACCCCAGAACAAAATAATAAGGTAGTAGAGCCATCCAAGATGATTCACAAACCTTCCCAGGGACACACAGTGCTTTTCAGACAGGGAGGCAGACAGACAGACAGACAAACACACACACACACACACACACACACACACACACACACACACACACACACAAATAAATAAATAAATAAATAAATAAATAAATAAATAAATAAATAAATAGATAAATAAGGCCCAGGCTCACAATAATAAGGTAGAAGATCTATCAAGGATAATTCCTAATGGCATCCTTAGGCATCCACAGGCACATGCCCTCAAGTGCACTTTGTACATACACATGCATCCACTCACATACACACATCCCATATACGCATGCCATGCACACTTCATGAAAAAGAAAAATGTAAAGTAAAAAGAGAATTTCTCATTTTAATTATTGATATTGCAATCTAAGGATGATATAAAGAAATAGAGACCCATCATCTTTGATATCTGAAAAATGACTTTTGATCAGTGACCTAAGAAATTTTCCATTCTACAGGTTTTTGGAAGTTTGTAAGACAGATGCAGACATGCCATATGCCTGTCATCATTTCAGCTGATAGTGATATATGGCATTTTGATATTTGTTTACCAATTTATCTTTTAATGCCTTGTTATTGGCTCCTTCAGTAATTACTAGGCACCTGGAACTACCTATTTGACAAGGAACTAGATCATAGGAAGAATGGCAAAGGATGGCTCTGTAGGTTCCAGAGCTTAAAATCCAGTGTGGTGAGGGATGGCTTTCAAGACAGATCAGTTGCTAAAGTTCTTACTTACAAACTTGGCAACCTGAGTTTGATTTCCAGAAGCCCACAGAGGGAAGGAGAGAACTGAATTGCAAAGTAGTTGTTCTCTGACTCTCTCTGACTCTCTCTCTCTGTCTCTCTCAATAAATAAAAACTGTTTTTTTAAAAATCCAATGGCGATTGAAGACTAAACAGGGTTGTAGTTTGATTGCCTCATATACTGGGTATAGACCTGTCTAAACCTGTGGCCGGAAGCCACACTTCCTGAGAGCATTCAATTTTGTGCATTTCTCCTTCCCTGCTGTCAACTGAAAAGGACTTCAACCCATCTATGGGTTTGATCAGTCTTCTTCGAGGCGGCTCATTACAAGCACCTCAGCATCTCTGCAGAATGTTGGTGAATCCCTGCTCCATGACATGAGTCAGTCAGAGAAGTGAGACAGGACGTGGGGCAGCCTGACAAGGCTGGGGGAGCACAGCGAGGAGGGGAGGATGGGACAGTGAGCGGCAGCAGATGTAAAGTAGAAGCATAGAAAAGAGAAGCTGTGTATTCCAGCTTCACCTGACATCACTGACGTTATCATCACCGACATCATTGACCATAGTATAAGTAAAGCCCTCAAGATGGCTACTGCTTCTCTGGGCGTGCCACACACACATGAAAACATCCAGTGTTCAAGCATACAAATTTAAAGAAATAAAATACAATCTGGGTACCTGTGCATGCTCTGCAAACACTGTGCCACTGAGATTCATCTGCAGACTAACAATGCAATCATAATGCAGTGATGGAATATGACTAACTAGCAACCATGAATTTCTTAATCTAGCTGAAGGGAACAGCCGTCCTGATCTCAGACCACCATAGGCTTTCTTTATCAAAAAGTCTATATGGGGAATTACACTGTGAAGTTTTGATGTGTGTCTCTCTGCCTTCTACAATGTATCATTTGGTTTATAAAATACACGAACATTTCCTAAGAACTCCATGCAGCAATATCTACTTTGGCTAGGCCACAATAGCTGACCTATCAAAGTTTTAACACAGAGAAGTGAGGCCCTCAAGAGATAAGGTGCTATCTTAAAAGACTGACTGGGCTTGGTACAAGTCCTGGGTGTTGGAATTATTAACCTAATGATTAACCCACTGGTAGGCAACACATGCTCCAGGAGATACCCAGGAACATGCCAAGGCAAGAGCCCTAGATTGGTCCTGAAGGATCTCACAAGTAGGGAGAAGGGGGAGTTGGAGGTAGTTTGGGTAGAAAGGAGAATATGTGCTGTGGGATGGGAAGGGAAGGAGAGTAATAGAGGATACAAGGCAAAAAGAGTTATATTTAAATAAATTTAAATGTTAAAATCATATTTAAATAAATTTATTTATTCACATTTATTTTTAAAAAGACATACACTACTTATATGAACTTGTGGCTATTTCATTCTTGAATAGTATCACATTCAATGTCTTACGATACAATTTATCTATTTCACAGATGAAGGGCAACTGGACATTTTCTTGGCACTTGCCTACTGCAGGAGGAGCTGACACGAACCTTCTCACACGGGTTCAATGGATCAATGGATTTCTGTCGGGTAATTTTACCTTACACTGGAATTGCTGGGTCACAAGGTCGGATAGGTTGTCCTCTAGTAGTCATAGCCAGTAGTCTTCCAGAAAGATTATTCTAATTTACACTCCCACCAGCTGTGTCTAGGGGACCAGACGCTACTTACTCGTGCCAACATTCGGGTGTCCTGTTTTCTGTTTCAGCTCTTCTGAGGATTTTATAATAGCATCGTGTTGTGACATAATTTGCATTTTCCTGATTATTAATTAGGTTAGTCATATTTTTATGTTATTAGCCATTTAGATGACATTTATTGAAGTGTTTGCTGAAATAGTTTGTCCATTTGTTAAATTCTAAATACTGGTATTAAATTATAATGCAAAACAAAATTGAAGGCAATGATCATGTTTACCTCAGGTTATACTTTGAAAGGACAGTTTTAAATATGCACATCATAGGGTTGGAAATAAGTCTATTTTTATCTGTCTAGGGAGATTAGTTTTATCAGATTAAGAATGTGCTTTTCCACTACTAGTTCTTACATATTGAAATCTAAATAGATGGGATCTCTTGTTTACTTCTTTTTCCAAATCTACAGAGAAAATCATTTGGTTTCCTTAAATTCTATAATGTGATAAATAATGCTGATTAATTTTTGAATCTCCGAAAATAATATGCCCATAGTATACTGCCTTTACAATTTATTTTTGGACTCAGATAACTATCCTATCTAATGTTTTGGTGATCATGTTCATGAAAGATGTTCTTTCCCTCACTCTCCCTCCCTATCTCCCTCCCTCTGTTCTTTCTTTCTTCCCTTTTTCTCCTCCTCCCATTCTCCCATCTCTCTCTTTTTCACTCAATTCCATCACTTAAATTTTACAGGTTATAAAGAACATGTTACATGTCTTTCGCTTTTTTATTATTGAATAAATTTGGTGTCATTCTGTCATAAATTTTCATGTGAGTACATGATCCTGCCATTTGGGTATTGTGTGTGTGTGTATAATCATATGCGTATACATATGTGTATCTGCATTTGTCTGTGTGAGCTACTTGTGCATATGTGTGACTGTATGTTTGTGTTTATTGTGCTGTGTGTGCACACTTTTGAATGTGTGTCTCTGTGTGTGTACTTCTGATGTGTGAGTGCACTTGTACCCATGGGTGTCCATACATGTGCATGTCCTGCTGTATGTGTGAGTACATTTGTGCATCTGTGTGTATACTATGCTATGTGTCCACAGTGTGCCTATTTATATCCATATGTGTTTGTATGCTGAGTTGTGTGTAATGACTTAATGAATTTAGTTTATTACATATAATAAATACTTAGGTGTACAATGGAATATATTGGAGAAATTATGAGATTCAAGGATTTTTATCCATTTCATATAAATAACAGGATTCATTGCTGTTAAATTCTCCGCAATATATACCCACTAACTTTTAGTATCTATCCACTTTGTAGTTGGGCTCCCATTAATATTCTCAAAAATGTCCTTGAAGATAGAAAATTATAGTAATATATTTGTGATGTTTTGTATATTTTCTTTTTTAGTTTTTACTAGGTTTATATCAACTTAATCTATAAATTTCCTACTACCTACTAATTATATATCCATCTACCATTTATCTATTTATAATCTTCCTATTCATCATCATCTATCATCCTTATTTTTTATCTATTATCTATGTGTCATCTATCAGTGAATCTATCATCTATCTACCCATTGACTTGTTATTTATCTATCATCTAAGTCTGTCATCAACTAGCTTGCTATGTTTCTAACATATGTCTATCTGCCCATTATCTGTCTATGCTATGACTATTTATCATCTGTCTTCTACCTATACATCTATCTATCATCTTCATGTCATCATCTTTGTTTCAGCTGTTTATCATCTGCCTTGTCTAGGTTTTCTTTTTCAATGCTGTATACTTTTCTTTGCTAACCAACATGGGCTTTGTTACATCCCTATTTCTTTGGGTTTCTCCCATTGTTATAAGTTCTTAAGATAGAAAGTTTAATCATTTTCTTTTAATCTTGCATTAAAAAAAGTACTTCTGTTCATCTCCATGTCTGTAGCAAGGTACCTCAAAAGCAAGTGGTCAAAAAGAAAATGTATTGTTATCTTTCATGTTTCTGGGATGGGTAGGCTCAGCAGAGTGGTCGTCACTTGAAGTTTACAGACAGTGGAATCAGCCTGAATTCTGGCTTGTCACTCACACGTTGAGTTTTAGGCTGAGGTGCCTGTGGTTTTAGGGTGACTGTTGCACATTTCTCTCCCTCTCAATGCAGCTTCTCCACATGGTTAACCTGGACTTTCTCTCTGATCAGTTTCATAGTCAAAGCTTTTATGTTGTAGCTCTTATTCTCCTGAAAGATTGCTCCAAGAAGCCTACACAGACGCTGCTTTTATCCAGATTTGGAAGTCACCAACACCATTTCATATGTATCTATTAGTTAACAGGTTACAGGGAAACTGGAATTGTAGGAGGAAAAGAAGGATGAAAAAGAAGAAGAAGAAACGAGGGAGAAAATAGGAAGCATTCTTCCTCTCAGAGCACATTCAGGTGTGAGGACAGCCACACTTCATAGCATTATCCTTATTGAAGGCAACATCTTGCACTAATATGCTTGTGTTAGGTTGTGCATTTTTGTCAAACTAAAGTATCTGCCTTACACTTTGGGGCATTCTATATTACAATTATTATTTAACTCAAAAATATTCTCTAATTTAGACTAGTATTTCTACTTCAGGGACCTTGTAAGTTACCTTGGAGTTCTCTGAGCACTTGAAGGCTTTTCAGTAGCTTACTGAAATGTTGCATCTTCCCGGGTGGAGAGAGAATAAATACTGCATAAGTCCAATTCATCACATTTTTAAAAAGATGGCTTTATATTACAGTGCATGGTCATTTTGAGGTAAAATTCTATGCCCATATTTCAAATATGCATATTTAATTAGTGCAAGTGTGTTAGTCTTGCTTTTCATATTGTTGCATCTTTAGGCTTTTCTTCCATACATATTCTACAGTTAGTGTAGAAGCACAGTAAAATCTCTTTATTTGATTTTTATATCTGTACTTTCATGACTAAAATTTTTGGTTTAGTATAATCTGGTGTTCTCCTTTGAAGTGCATCTACATTTAGAACTGCCACATACTCTTAGCAACTATGACCCTTCATGACAAAATGTGCCTCTGGGAACTTAAAGGGTAGTTCGGAGTGAAAGATGCCTGTGTGCAGTGTGGCAACCATGAAAGCCACAAGGTGGGTCAACTGACATTTTAAAGTTGTCCCCTGAGACAGGCTCCACATGTGAGCCATGATATGCTCTGTAATAAAAATGTAAATAAAATATTCAGAATTATGTTCTTTTATTCTAGCCTTTTTCATTAAAGGTGACTTCTGTGACATTAATACAATTTTCCCTATTTTTATGTGGTTAGTATTTACATGTAATTTCAATCTGTGAGTTTACTGAGTTTTCATGCATATTAGAGAAATTCTGTAAATATTATTTTAACATATTGTAGCATTCCATATACATATACTAGAACATTCTAGCTATCTGAATATTGTAACTCTGGAGTTTAATCACTGACTTATAATAATTGACTAACATTAATTAAATATACTCTTCACTCTATAAATTTCTCATGTATTTTGTTTTATTCACCCTCCATCATCATGCTACTTTCATTATTTTAGTTTTCAACTCTCTCTCCTTTCAGGAGATGTCAGTTATATATTACTTTATTATTTTTAGTGGATACTCTCGATATTACAACATCTATTATTAAACTCTAATATAAATCAGTATTTTAATCACTTCTAGACAGCGCTAGACACTCTTTAGCTCCCTTAGGCTTGAACCTTTCATCATCATATTGTATATTTTAATTTCAGAAATTTAAACCCGATAGGCTTTATCATTATTTTATATAATCAATAATAACAGGCTTATCCACGTAGTAACCTTTTCCCAAACTTATTCTTCCCCCATTTCTGTGCCTCTTGGAACAAGGTTCCCTCTTCCTGAAAACTGGTCACAATGTTTGTCTTTCTATGATTAAACTTGCGAGAATTTTGTTTGTCTTTTGTTACTCGAGAAACATGTCTTCAAAAGAATTTTTTAAAAAAAATTTAGAACAGTTTAACAATTGTGTGAAAAGTATAAAGCTAACACAAAGTTCCCCTGATTCCCATCTGACACAGTTACTGTTTCTGCAGCTGTGAGACGACACTCGAGCAAGCAACTTCAGAGAATAAGGGGAAATTTACCTGACTTATGGCTCCAGAAGGGAGCTATAGTCCATTATAGTAGGGAAGGCATGGCAGGCAGCAGAAGCTGGAGGCCACTCAGGTTACTGCAGTCAGTCATTGTGGAGGCCAAGAGAGCTAAAGTAGACAACTAGCAGAAGCAGGGCAGGGCTAACCAACCCCAAGGCCTGCCTCCTGTTATACCTTCCTCCAGCAAGGTTTCACCTCCTAAATTGGCCACAACCAATCAAACATCAACTAAGGATTCAGATACATGAGCCTGTAGGGGACAATTCATATTCAACCCTTAACATTGCTCACCTCACATTCCACTGTTATAAAACAGTCTACATTAATGATATATTCTATTTCTCATAAGTTGTAGGTCAATACAGACATATTACTGTGAAATGGCTCAAATTTTGTTAAGATTTCTTTAGTTTTTTTCACTATGCCTCTCTCCTATCTCAGGCTGCCTTTCCAGATAATGTCTCACATTTGATGGTCATGTATTTCTTTTTTTTAACTGTAGCTACTTCAGGTCATTTGCCCATTTAGTATTTGGGAAACTTTTAAGAGTTCTTTATTTGTTCTTTATACATTCTGGGAATTAGTCACATGTTCAAGCATGGTCAGGAAAGCATGGATATGAGAGGAAACAGAGCCCTGAGTCAGACCTGTTTCCCAAGGATACAATTCCTCCAGCTAGGCCCCACCTGGGATTCCGTAACCTCTAAATATAGAGCCACCAGCCAGAGACCAAGTTCAAATGCTTGAGCATGTGGGAAGCACTTCACATCGAAACTTAACTTATGTTATTATGAGCTTGGTTGTCTTGAGCTTTCACAGTATTGATTCTTCATATTCATAAACATGGATGCTCCATCATTTAACTTATTTCTGCAGTGATCTGTTATTTTCATTGCAGAAGTCTTTCACCTCCTTGATGATATCTAGTCCTATTCATAACTTTAAACTATTGTAAATGGGGTTTTTTTCCAGATTCCATTCTCAGTGAGTCTATTTTTGGCCAAAATGCTTTTTTGATTTTTATATTGATTTTATAACCTTATTTTTCTGAATTTGCTTCCCAATTCTAAGAGTCATTTGGTAGAGTCTGATGTCTTCTAAGTATAGAATCGTATCATTGGTAAACAGATTAATTTAACTCCCTCCATTACTGTTTATAAGCTACTTATTATTGCTTGGTCTTATCTCATTTCTTTGACAAAAATTTTCATACCTGCATTCATTAAGACTAGTGGTAATGGACAGACTTATCTCATGAATAACTTCAGAAAAAATACTTTCAGTTGTTTTCATTTGCATATTGTATTTGCATATTAAATGCTCTTCTTTGCTATATTGGCTATGGTGTTGTCATATACAGTTTTTATGAAACAGATATGATCTCTACCTACTCTACTCAGGGATTTTATCATGAAAAGATGTTGAATATTATCAATGGTTTTCAATCTTCATCACTTGAAAAACTCAGTGGTTTTTCCTATAATTAGTTCTATGAACATGCTGTATTCTGCCTAGTAAATTGTATATGTTAAACCAGTCCTGTATACTAGGAATGAAGCTAAGAAGATAATCTTGTCAATGTGTGACCGAATTCAATTTGCAGGTATCTTATTAAGGATTTTTGCATCCTATGTATATCAATGGCATTGGTCTATAGTTCTCTCTCTCTCTCTCTCTCTCTCTCTCTCTCTCTCTCTCTCTCTCCAAGTATTTCTTTATGAAGTTTTTGATATCAGTGTAATTCTGGGTTTGTAAAATAATTTGGAATTGTTTCTTCCCTATTATTTATGGGGTAATCTGAGGAGCTTTAGTTATCGTTTCTGTTTGTTTTTGGTTTTGTTAGTTCATCATTAAAAGTTTAGTGGAATCCAACTGTGAATCTGTCTAGTCTTTTGGTTTTCTTGGAAGTAAAGGGAATTTTAATGCAATTTTAATCTTATTTATGGATGTTGATTTATTTGAACTTTTATTATACCATCTTGGGACAACTCTTGTATGTCATGTATTACTTGAAACTTTTCCATTTCTTCTAGATTTTTCAATTTGTTGGCACCTAACTTCAGATGTTCACTGAAAATTCCATGTATTTCAGTGACTTCGAATTTAATTCACATTTTAACTCTAGCTTTACTTACTCGTGTCTTTTTTATTCTTTTAAGTTAGCTTTGCTAAGCTTTTACCAATTTTAAATTTTAGAGCAACAAGTCATTGTTAGTAGAATGCATGTTTTTCAGACTCCACTTTTGATCTTTTATTTCTCTTCTCCCTACAATTTCCACATGTGGTTTGTTCTCCCCCACCCCCAAGAAGTTAAGCTGCAGTATTAATTCTTTATCATTCTACTTTTTCAATGTGGAGACTCAAGGCTAAATGGTCACGTTCAGGTGATACTGAGGGTATTCTAGAGTTTTCTCAATGGAAATTGTTCAAAGATTATGTTTTGCTAAAAACTTAATGCATTCTTAATAAACAAAAAGTATTTCACACTATTTATACAAGGACTATTTCCCAGTGACAAACTGAAATACTTTAAGGACAAATGAACTGAAGAGGCAGGTCTCTGGGGTCTTGTATCCCAGGTCCAGTACAAAATCCAGACAGAATAGATTTTGCAGCTGAGATAGATCTAATATAGCATTACACAAATGAGCACAAGAACCAAAGGTCTTGTGAAATACTTATCTTTGAATTCATCCATCCTGATTCTGCTGTGCATATAGTAAGGTGAAAGACAGTAACTTATAGGATTATCAAAAGTCAAAAGTACAAAAAATACATTGAAAAATGTTGAGTTCATTTTATAATACGGAATAAACTCTATGAAAGCAGTTATATTACTATTATAGCTAAAATATTAGTCTCACATATTTAAACTTTCAAATCTGGCTAATAGAAATTATTCAATTATTTGTATGACCCAGAATTCAGTTTCATATGCATGAAATTACAAGCTTCTATTACAGCTGCCATACTTTATGTTTCTTACAACAGAAAACTCACTACAACCTTGCTTTTCTTCTGATAGCACCAAATATTAAGAAATTCTGCTGTAATGAAGCTATCTAACAGGTTGGAAAAACTTGACTGAATAATTCAAACAACAAACTCTTCTACCTTAATTTCTTGACTTCTCAGTTACACATTGCCACTAACCACATATTATATAGTATAAGCATTTCCAATGATATTATTTCTATTTTCAAGAGAAAATAAGGGTACATGGCATATATTTTGTGACCTTGTCCACTCAGAAAATAAACCTGGAAATATAAATTTATTGCTATCAACAGAAAACAAATCTGGGTTCATAAGTAACACATTTGAAAGTCATTGCCTTTGAAGATGGCTCTGTGAAGCAGGTCAGTACTTAGGATTTCAAATGGCAGTTTCATAAGATGCTCAGCATGATAGATTTCAGAGTGTTTCATGTGTCCAATGTCATTCAAGGTTGCAAATAAATTTGGTCTTTCAAAAGCAAGATAAATGACAAAATTCTCTGACATATAGCAAGTCTTTCAGGTTAGTCGTGACAAAAGTTCAATGATATCATCGAGGCTATCAATCCATCTGGAGTGACATACAGTGGTCTCTTCAAGAATTACATATGATGTTTGAAACAGCAGTCTTACATCTCTGCTTTGGATCGAGAAAGAGAAAGTACAACAGCATCGGCAAGATAAATGATCTGTAAACCAGTGGCACAAATCAGAAATTAATGTCTACCTTAAAGCTAAAGGTATAGATTTGAATTCATTGCATTTGATTATTATTTTCTTTAAGGAAGACTCTCTTTTAGGCTGTGTATTTCATTCATCCGTGATTTTATTGTTTCAATGAAAGTGCTTTCTTTGTTAAAAATACTTAAAATACACAGACACATACCACACGTGCACACACATGCACACAATGCACATAGTACATATACAATCTCTTCACATATGACATATACACACAAATGTACATAACATACAGACTCAGACCATACCCACTATATGCACACACACACACACACACACACATATGTGTGTATGTATATATCACACATAGGTGTACACACGTCAATGGGTTTTATGGAATTGTGACTAAGCGTCTCTATATAATTAGTATCTACAGAAAATCAGTGTATTTTTCTTTATGTTCCATATTCCAGCTAATTATTGTGAGGTTAAAGTATAGGTTCAACTCACATCACTAGTAAATGATGAAAACATCATGTCCTAAATCTTTCTGATCCCTAGTAGAGATCTTAGAATTATGTCTTTTACATAATTGGTGGTGGAGATAAGGAAAGGAGAAATGAGAAGCCATAACTATCAGACAAAGAGCATCAAACTTCAGGCTGTGAACACCTGGGGCTGGCTGTAAGTTCCACCACTTCGGTGAGATGCTGTGTAATTGAATTCACATTTGTGACATTTTGACATTTGAAAAGGAGTATGACAACCGTTCCCAAAAATATTGAGAATACAAACCTGATAATATCTATGCAATTCCTTTGAAATGCAATACCAGTACATTACATGAAATATACATGCTTTATCTTTCTTTTTCAAATTTCTACTCAAAGACTCAGCAGACATTTACCCAACAAAGGAATCCAACTGTGGGAAAAACACGGTGCATTTACATCTCACATTAGACTATGCTACCTTTCTTTTTTATTATTATTATTTATTAAATTGTGCGTGTGTGCGTGTGTGTGTGTGTGTGTGTGTGCGCGCGCGCGTATGTAGAACCACGGATGAATTCGGGAACCACCATGGACGCTTCCACCTCCTCCTTGTTTACTCTGCCCCGGGATTCACAGGTTCTGCCCTACCAGGACCAGAAACGCAGGCCGCCCCCGCTTCCGCCTGGCGTCATATGTTGGGGTCTAGGATCCAAACTCCGGACCTTCCGCCTGCAAGGCAGAGGCTTAACCCCTGAGCCACCTCTCCAGCCCCACTATGCTATGATACTTTTCATGAGTGATTCGAAAACATAGAAAACAAACCCACCATGTGATGGTGCATCTGTGTTATGAAGCCTTCACTTCTTTTTTTTTTAATACATTTTTATTATTATTTCAGCTCATACAAACTTAATAGGTACACCAGTTCCCTCCCTCCCTCCTCCTCCCCTGAACCCCCTGCTCCCCCTCCCCTCCCCTATCCCTCTCCATCCCCCACTGCCTCCCGCGCCAATTCCCAGAGAGTCCTTTCTTGTGCATGCCTGATTCTCCTCTGGGCCCTCCTCTCCGATGACGTACAAGGACCCAGTGGCCTTTCCCTGAACCCTTTCCCGTGTTCCCCTTAAGCATAGGAACACTGCTGTGGCTGCCAATCCCTTCACTTCTAATTAATCAGAGCAAAATTAGAACCATGACGGAGATGTTGGAATTCAAGTTATGCTGATGAAAGTGCATGAGAGCTCACCATAGATCATCTAACAAATAAAAACTTAAAAAGTATTCATCTTCTTCTATTGCCACTGTTTGAAAATCATTAGGATGTATACGTGAACGCATGTGGTGTTTTAGAAACCTATTTCATTAGGAAAAAATGGCAAACATATGTGATATTTTAGAAACCTATTTCAAACTGAGGTTCTCTGTTGATATAGTCAAGAATATGAAATATGGACTGGGTATGAATTTCAGACTCATTGTGGATGTGATCAATTCACTTATCCTTACTGTCGGCATCTGATAACATAAGTTACACAATATTCACCACAACCATCACAGAAGTTGTAAAACAAAAGTGAGTTATTGAACATAAGAAGAATATCTTCATGTGCGTGCTCAACAAATAGGACCCACAGTTTCTGTGATTGTTCCCTTGCATTAAACAATGGGAAGAGATCCCATTGTTTAATGGCAATAACAAATAACAAATGACATCTATACTTTATTTGCCTTTTCTTTCTTCTTATTTAGTCAGGCTGCTTCCAATATACACTGGCTTTAATTCAAGATCTCTTTGAAGTTTACAAGTGATTCTCTATGAGAGCTGCACAAAAGTTACTCTGCCGAGGAGCATGGTAGAGCCCTTCAAGTGTGTAGAGTACATGATCTCACTGAACTAGCATCAGTTTCTTTTTAAATTCAAACAAAATAGGTATAAGTATATACACCATACCTAAAAATAAAACTGGATAAAGAACATGAAGGCAACTTGTTCTCCTGTTTATATTTCCTTGTGCTACCAGCAACGCATGTGGAGTGATATGTTACAATATAATGCAAATATGTTTATGATGAATAATTACAATTACATAATTATAAATCTATCACTTTATATATGGACTTTTGTATTGTATTATACTGTCCCAGGGTTTCATCTTAAATTCATAAATCAGAACAGTGGAATAGGCCTTACAATAACCAGTAATGGATGAATGCAGTCTTTTTGAATCATTCCAGTTACGGTTGAGAAATTTCTTAACCCAGATCATATTAAGAGATCCCATAAGCCTCTGCAGCCAGAAGTAAGATGAAATGCCCTGAACACATCTAATTGCTGGATTAGTGCGAATGGTTTTGTCCCTTCCTTCCTTCCTTCCTTCCTTCCTTCCTTCCTTCCTTCCTTCCTTCCTTCCTTCCTTCCTTCCTTCCTTCCTTCCTTCCTTCCTTCCTTCCTTCCTTCCTTCCTTCCTTTTTCCTTTTTATTGAAGTAGCTTGGGGTTGGGGAGGCTAGAAAAATGTCTTCGTCCAAGGTGTGATAGATAAAGATAATTTCTGGGTGGACAACTCAGCTATTGGTACTTTAGGAATAAAGATCCTGGGGCTCTTTGTATTGCTACCCTTTATTTAATTTTCATTGAATATATTCTCTGTACACTGCCCAGAAAAGCCAAGAAAATAGACATTGCTGCTTTAAAAGTCCCCATTTCCCCACCACAAAAGCTCACTGGGTAATATACTGTGCAGGTTCAACATACTACTTAAAATAACAGAGATAAAATTGGAATTCAAGCTCACTGAAATGCAAACTTTCTGCCTTCAAAGTCACCTGTGTATGCTTGGATTCTTCCTGCATCATCAGAAAGTATTGCTTCATCACGAAAGGTACTGCTACCCACTGTCTATATACTGCTATATCATTTTAACAAGTTCAAAGCCATTACTTCAACGATACAGCATATATCTATGCTAAGACTGGATAGTCAGCTTTTACAACCATGACAGTTGATGTGTCTATGAGCTCATTCACCATTTTTTTCTCTTCCTTCATTTAATTTTCAACCATAACAGAAAAACCTCAATGAACTTGCTGCTTCCCAGAGCACTGATTTAAAAGAAAGTTATTTTGTATGGTTCCATGTAAGGGAGAAGCTCTCTATAACCATGAAGGCATGCTCACATCCATCAACAGGCTTTAGAGAATCACTCTGGAGTCAGAGTTCTGTGGGGTCTCTACTGCTTATTAGTAGAGGGACTTTTCGTTAGTGCTTCTATGTAAAAAAACACCCTGAAATTTAGTTGAAACTAAGTGACTAGAAACAAGA
Source organism: Typhlomys cinereus (assembly GCA_023101885.1). Taxonomy (NCBI): domain Eukaryota; kingdom Metazoa; phylum Chordata; class Mammalia; order Rodentia; family Platacanthomyidae; genus Typhlomys; species Typhlomys cinereus. The sequence continues at coordinate 1,240,662 of JALPQD010000529.1, read as the reverse complement.
AGTATCTTGCCATCTAATAGTTTCTTTGGGTCAGAAATGTGAAATAGAGTGATCTGGACCAGCAAGGAACCAGAATAGGCAGCTACGATAATCTCCTCTTCAGTCTCTTCCATTCCTTCCTCCTCTTTCTCTCTCCCTTTTCTCTATACTTCACCTTTACTTATTCCCTCTCCTCTTCGTCTTCTCCATGATGGCCTCAAACAAGAGGACTGGCTACCCCACAGCAACTTAGGATTCCTGCACAATGTTCCCGAGACATGGCCAGATGTAGTCTTCTCTCCTGACACAATCTTCGCAGCACCCTCCATATCCTTCCCACTGCATTGTGTTAGTATCCTGTGAGTCTCCAAACTACTTAGATCCAAGCCAAGGAAGCAGGCTCCATTTTTCAGAAGATAATGGCAATATAAGTCAAGAAGTCTTGAGTGGACGGTGCTGCCAAAGCCATCGTCAGACCATCAAATATGTCAGCATCCTAGCTTTTGCATTTTCATTTTGTTGTCTATGAAGTGGGTACACCATACAACACTTTCCAAGGCTGCCTGGATATTTAAAACACTTAGTGTGCTCTAAAGGTTTGGAATGGTACTTGACACGGTATGTCACCCCATAAATTTTAGCTCTTCTTCATGTTCTCACATCTCAGCATGACTGTCACCCGGCTGTGAGGTGGTCCCCATTTTCTCTGTGACTCTTCACACCCTGTACAGACCCACCATAGCTGTGACATTACTGCAAGTGAAATAGATTTCACTGTGATTACACGTCCTTATGCTTGTACCACCCACAGTACCGTGAGGTTTTCATGAACGGGCTCAAAATGAGAGTTGGGTCTCACACATCTTGTATGGGAATGATTTAGTTCACAGGACTGGCACGGGTTGGTGTAATGAAAATGCAAACTAGAAACAATAGCGGAAGCAAGTAAAAGCAACACAAAATACAGAAGGTGGGGCACACTGTGAAGAACGCCTGGTGCTCCCTTAAATTTACTCCTTCCACAATGCTGTATATATATATATATATATATATATATATATATATATATATATATATATATATATACTTACTTATTTTGTGTGTGTGTGTGTGTGTGTGTGTATTATAGGACAACTAGAGATGTGATTTCCTCATGAGACAACTGAGCTGTGAGTTGGAAACATCTTATCTTTAATTAATGTCTAAAGAGAAGATTTGATTTCTTGTAAGAGCTCCTCAAATATTGCTGGTGTTCGTGTCACTGTGATTTCTCTTTAAAGTGGCGATTGGGCAGTGAGATGGCTCAGCAACTCAAGGAGCTGGCTGACAAATGTTATGACTTGAGTTTAATCCCTAGAACACATGTGGCCACAATTTTGCCATGGCACAAGAGGCACAGGTACACACACACACACACACACACACACACACACACACACACACACACAGAAATAAAGTAAAAAGGAGTTACAATAAAATAACTGAAAAAACTGTATTTAAGAATGAACAAAGATTTGAACTTGTAAATGAAATAAAGTCATTATGCTCTATTCTTTTTAGAAGAAAACTGAACATTTAGTATTTTTCTAATTTAATGAAAATAATATCTGTGCTAGAACACCATACATGCATGGGTATGTTCCTTATCAATAGAAAAGACTTCTGGCTCCTTTTATGCATGGACATGTAGCTGTAAATCACAGAAATGTCCTGCAATCCTATAAGTGTCCTTATTCTAAGAATAATCCTTTACATCCCATAAAAGGGAAAAATCACAGTACATTAAAATTTCAAAAAGCCATTTGTGAATAATGAAACCCTAGAATTTTCATTTTTCCCTGGGAGCCCCGAGATGTTTAAAATGAATTTGTGGTTGAACTCTGGGAATGTCAGATCTCAGAAACAACAGGCAAAGAAACGTTAATTAGCTGTGATGAACGCTGATTATAGTGCACGGATATAACAATGATTACAAAGGAAAAAACAAGAGGTGATGTTTCGGTCCCACATATCAAGTGGGGTTGTGTAATTAGAGAAATTTAATCACAGCAGGCAAATGGGATGTATTTGTGTTTGTATCATTTTGCGGCTTTACAGGAAGAATTGTCCTCAGAATACACAAAAGGGATAAAAGCTGTGTATTTTATATGCTTTCTCGCAAAACCACTTAATTTAGGCATTTTTTTTTCTTGGTCATTTCTTTCCTTGTTCATAGTCCCACGGAAAACCCATTTTTTTTTCTCCACAAAGTGTGAAGTGTTGTCAACTGTTAGAATGATCTTTTCAGAATGTCCGCAGTCATTAGAATTAATGGGGGAAACATGCTCACAGGGGAAAATAGGCACTATTTTTATCTGCTTTATTTGCTTTAACATCTACAAATCCTCACTCGAGTACCTGAAAGGGAAAAATATAGCTCTCTCGGTCAGTGGAGTCATGTGCAACACTGATAGTCTCCAGCTCTGGGCTCATGAATAACACCTCATATATATAAGAAGTCACTTGGTCAGTCAAATGTCCACAGAAGCTTTTGTAACCTATTAGGAGGTCATGGGTTTATAAGAGTCTGGCTTGAATCTTGCTGTCTTCAGACTTACCGATGAAATAATGGATCTGAGAACATAATGTAAGATTTTCAGAACTCTAGCTCTCACACGGAACATAGAATCATTAATCCCAGTATGTAGTTCTCCTTATAATATTATACATCACTGAAAGAAAACAATCTCACCTGTCTTTGTACTGTCCACACACCCTTTTTTGTTTATATTCTGATAACATTACCTTTACATTTGGAAATGGTAATATTTTTATTGCTAAGCATTGGTATTTTATTTCTAATTTGAGATACAAAGGCTTGTATATGCTAAAAAAAAAAACCCAGTGATTTTCATTTTTCATTCCAGACTCAGTATTTTAGGATTTTTTTGTTCCCTCAAAACAAGTTAAGCATTTGTCATGGATACAAATTTCAATTTGGCGATTGAGGGTTCAAGATCTGGGCATATTTATAAAGAATCATAGTCGATTTAGGTCCTGAGCAAGCCTGCAGTAGATTGTCTAGTTGATGGGGACGGTCCAGGCCATGATGGGAGGGGCTGGTCCCGGAGCAGGTGAACATAATGGAGTGAGTTGGTTACTTGGCCAGACATGCTGATTTGGCAAGTGAGGATTTTTTCTCTCAGCAGTCCTGTGAATATGGTGTGGTCTATCCTGTGGCCTGTCCTTTTAGACCTTGGTGGTGGTATATGTGCTCCTCTCAAACTGGACAAGGAACTGTAACTGAGAATCGTAAGACACAATAAAACCCCTTGTTTCCTTAAAAAGATTGGGAAGACATCCAGCCAGTTCAAAGGCAAACCATGCAAAAGGCAAAGCCATTCACAGAAACCTTAGCTGACCCACACTACCCAGCAAGATGCATCTGCCTTGCAAGATTGCTCCAAAGGCCTTTCCCCTACGCATCTTTTACTTTGTTTTTCTGCTGCTGCTGTTCTGTAATTAGGTGTTTGTGTTGGAATTAGGAACAAACATGAAGAATTGCTCTTGCATTACATTTGTAAAAAAAAATCATAGGAGAAGTTGGATTAAACTATATAATTTATCATCATGACACTTGTGTTTGCTCTGGAAACTCCACTTAAGAATAATAAAATAAGAGAAATAGCATTAATTTTAAAGAGCTTACACAACACCTTAAACATTAATAACATGGGTAGTTCCTCTAAAAACACTGCATAATATTTTTCTAAATTATCTGGTACTGTGAAAGTATGTTCAACTTTGTGATAATCTTACATAAGATTGCCTAGCTTCCATCATAGCATAATTTAAGCTCTAAAGAAACTTCTCTCAATAGAAAGTGAATCATAGTACCTACATGTTATGAAAATGTGAGGAAAATACCCCAATTTAATCTATGTTCACTCAAGATCTGTTGTTTTCAATACTGTTTCCCAGTTTCTGAGCACATATTCATGAGAGAAGTTAAATGTCTTCTTCTTACACCAGAATACACAGAATAGTAGACAAACTTCTGTTTTAAGGCAGGCAAATACATGAGCAAAGGAAGCCCTGAGTTAGATCTTTAGCTGTAAGTAGAAAGTATGTACAAGAACGTCAGATTTTCTGCTATTTTAAACTTTAATGTCACATGGAATCTACAAATCATTAACTAGTAAATTTTATGTGAACTCTCCAAATAATTAAATTCTGGAACTGCTTATGTGTACCAAACAATTTTCCCCCCAGTGGTGCTGATGGGGGAGGAATTGACGTGGTCCATAGCCTTCCACTCTGTACGATTCTGTACTGTATGTTGCTGGATTATGCAAGACGAACAGTAGTGACCAGCTGTGACCAGAGAGGCCGCCAGAGAGTCACAAAGCTGGACCAGGCTTACAGTACCTGGACAAAAGGGACTGATAATTTAAGAATTTGCATATATTTCTATGCAGGATCTTGGCAATTTAAACACACAGTAGTCTTCTCTGATGACATATCATTACTCACTTCGCTGGTGTCTGCTAGACGGCAAACCATAGGGATAAGAATGGAAACCTCCAGTATTACAGTGAATGTCTTTACATTCCCTTTAGGTCCAGGAGTACTGCATACCTAAGGGACAACTGAGACAAGACACATCGCAGCACCATAAGACTGGAACACTAAACACGGCATCCTTCCCACAACAGAGGGGCTGATCTTGAGCCTAGAGCTGCAAACCGCCTTGATCCTCTGAGTGGGTTCTATGGAGTCCCCTCCTGGACCAGGGAAACTTGCTCAAAAGCCATATGGAGCATGATGTCATCAAAACAGGCACCGTTACCATTGCCAACTTAGAAGACTCTGAAGGACCGAAGTAACGTGGCAGGTACCTCCAAGATAAGAGAAAATGAAGCTTTGCTTCTGTAGCAGTTAAGGTGCCAAGGAAGTAAAAGGGAGCCCAGATTGGAAGCAAAAGCAGGCTGATAAAAATGGAAAATAAAAATTATCACTTTGCTCAAGATAGAAACACCTTGATTTCAAGCAAGTTAAAAGCAACTAATATTTGGCCTCAACTGAACTGTAACCAAGTGTGACATTCTCCGTGGCTTCCTTTAGTGAGTTTAGCTCCCTCCCAAGGTTGCAAATAGCTGGCTTTAGAAAGAAATGGTATTCTGAGAAATGTTTGCATCAAGAATGCCTGCATTTCTTCCTGTAATCCTACAGGCTGGTATGATCTAGATATTCTTAAAAAAGGAAGTTCAACAAGGTTGTGTCTCAAGACTCCTGGTCCAAGAAGAAAAGCCATCAGAATTAAATTCCTGTAAGCATCCAGACCCTTGACATAATGCCATTGTAAATCCATGTATACTTGCTGGATACTGTTCCAATGTTCTGTCAGCTGTTTTTGCATCCTGATCAGGATCACTTCCATTTTTTCTGGTCCTTGTCCTTGGGTAATTGTCCCCACTCCATCTGTGTCTAAGGCGCCAACTGCTACATCAGAGTTTCGCGCCTGTGACTGTAGGGCAAGGCTGGACCATAATGTTAAGAGGCTTCTTCTGCTCATCAAAAGTACTGGACAGATGCAAAGATAATAGAAACATCAAAAACAGGCCCACAAAATGAGAAGAATAACATGCGATTCTGCCACAGCCAGGAACTAACAAAAAATCACAAGAAAAAGAGCTTTAAGCCCAGACATGAAGACTAGAAAAGCTAAAAAGCTAAAGCTGGAATGATAGTATTAGATGGAAGACAGTATATGTAATAGAAAATATATTTGACAAAAATTAATTTCTATTCCTGGCTCTTCAGGAGCATCCAGAGAAAGAAGCCACCTGGCCAATGTGTCTTTAGTGTTTACGCATCAATTCTGATTTGGGATAGATATTGGTATTTCAAATATTACATTTTCTATAACAAGGAAAGATGAGGAGAGTCAACTGCAGAAACCAGATTTGAGGGAAATCCTATTCCGACATTTAAAATAAAGAAGCATTTCAGTTAAGTCTTTGTTAAAAAGAAAAATAGAGACACTGCACTTGGCTTGTCAGTTTCAAGAATGAGGGTCATCCTCAAAGCTAGTCATTTGGAGTTTGGCAGGTCATATATAAAAATTTAAAATATACTTACTGAAAAGGAGCAAGAGAAAGAAATGCCACTTAGGATAAGTGTTTAGGTATGAGCATATACACATGCATACACATACACATGCATGGACATGTGTGTATACACACACACACACACACACACACACACACACACACACACACACAGACACACTCAGCCAGCTAAAGATTAGAAAAGATATTCACTTTCCTGAAGATTGTGAGGTGACAAGTGCCTCTTCCCTTCTACCTGCAGTCTCTGCTCCCAAATGACAGAATCGCTATTGATCATGGATCTGTGTCTAGTGTCCAGAGCTGAAATCCAAGTAATTACTGTGGGTGGTTGAAGAGTCGTGTTTGAGTCCGGGCAAGGAGCTTGACTAGGATCATTATCCCACAACTTATAACTTGATAAACTCGTGGATAATCTGTGTGTCTTTGAAGTTGAACATTGAAAGTATTTTTCATTATAGACACACTACCAATGCCAAGTTCAGGTCCATGTATGTAAGTGAGTCCATCCTCCTTTGCAGGCACACTGTAAGTAACCTTCCTTTCTTTCTTCTTCCCTTCCTCTCGATTCCTCCCTCCACCATCCATTAACACTGAGGATTTCTTTCCTGCCAGGAACAGTTGTGACTATAAAACTGGACTCATGAAAATATCGAGCATTTTATTTCCTTTTTCTGGTTTTTTTATGGGTTCTTTAAACAAACCAAGAACACACTGCCTCCTGCCTTTGAAAGGGAACCACAGTATCACCTAGTGGGCTTTCCTTCTGGCCTTTTGTGAAATGACTGCTGCTGAGGAAAGTGGGCGCCTTCACAAAGGTCACGGGCATGAAATCTGACCCGTTCCTATCAATTTATTTAACAGTGAACTCTCCCAGTTTGCAAGCAATCTGGAATGAAAGTCGGGGTTTAAGAACCTCCACTCTCTGTGAGCTGAATTTTCCTGAAAGTCGCTCATTTTGTGTTAGCAGATCTGCCCCTTCTCTCGGCATTTTTCCTGTACTGAGATGCTCGTTACGTCAAACAACTGGAAATGCTGGTGCTTCTTCCTTCCTGTGGCGGCTCTTGATTTCCCACAGTACACCTCCTTCCCTGTACCTCTTTTTTCTTTTCATACCCCCAGAGATTTTCTCTTCATTCTCTCTTCAAGCTGCCATCTGTATCCATAATTTTCTGAAAACTGCCTCCTTCCCCTGACTATGGGTCTCCTCATTGCCAGGCTAATATGCACCTCCTTGACGCACTGCAATCCTTTCACACCTGGAGATATGCCAGTAGGAAAGGAAGCTCCTGCCTGACTTGATAGCAGACTCTCCACACGCCTCTAACATTTTCTTTGCCTTTAACTCTTCAATCCACCGTGTCAATTTTATTCTTTGTTTCCAGAAGAATTGTCCTTAAAAGGCATTCACACCTGCTTCTTTTCTCACCCTTGGCAGTATCATTAGCTCTTCATCTATTTAACTGAGTCAAAACTGCATTGCATTCCTCTCCTGGCCTGTCCTCAGTTAGCACACAACAGTTATCTCTTGATAACCAAATCTAGGCAAGAAGAACCCCAGCGACTTACTTATATCCTGCAGCCAATTCCCAAGGAAGAATGAGAATATATAGACTACAGAAAAATGGAGGAAGCTCCATCTTCAATTTCAGTTGTATTCACATTTAATTTTGAGTATCAGGCTATTATTAGTGTTTCAGTGCTTAGCAAAGGAAATACATTATTTAAAATGGAAATAAAGTTTTCTGAGAACTGAGAGATTCATAATCTCATTCTGTGAACGGTATTAATTATCATTTTCCCTGATCGTTTTTATTTTTAGGGATGCACTGCTGGTATTCTGAGAGGGCTCAGATGCAAACCTGAAGCTCTGCACACACAAGTCTGTGGTTATCACCTAGAACACAGGGAAATCGTAGCTATTACAAACTCAATTTATTTGTTAATACTTCATTAATTTTATGTTAATATTTCTTCCTCGAAGCCTAACCCACAGAGAATGCTATTACCACTACCATTCAGGTGTCAAATCTCTTCCTGAAACTAAACAAAGGAAAATCTTTCATAAAAATGGATCTTTAGCCTGATGCACAATAGAAAGTGCAAAAGCAAAGAGACTAAATCTTTATCAGTTCAATTTGCAAAGCCAATGCACAGGGAAATAGCATTGTTCATCAGCTCACTTGCTTAATTAGTCTTGAGAGTATTTTCTTTTTGTCTGTCCAAAGAAAAGGAATTTTCATAACTGGCTATGAGAATGCTAAGTTTCTAAAGAGCAGGCGTCAATAAATCCTCCACTGAAAGAAGGAAATCACACATGTGTCAAGGAAATTCCATCAGGATCCCACCGCCATGATCCATGGAGTCCAGGAGTTAAATGTATATATTTTTAAAAAGATAGATATGGAGGAAAATATCTGCTATGCTTTACAGTGGGTGAGTCACCGAAATGCTAGCGAGCTACCAAATTGTTGTCCATTCACATCCTCGACTCCTTAGAGGTTGTTTTTGGTGCTCAAATGAATCCAGTTGTAGCATTCCCACAACTATCCACCCACTTGACCCTTTTTGGCAGCAGAACTCTCTGGAAGCATGCTTAAACTGGCCATCACGAGCCATCCTTGTTAACACTGAAGAAGTGATTTAAGCATCACAGCTTGGGAGCGCTGCTCATAATAATAATAGCATGTGATGTCAGGTCCTCCGAGTCTCCGAAGTCAAAGGTGCTCATGAACAGATATGTAAATACATCCAATCTGCTTTGCTGGCAAAATGATCCCTGTCAAATACTGAGGAAGGCAGCAGACATTCAAATACCTAATCCCCTGCATCTCACAAGCCCGGGAATTGTCTTTCTACTTCACTATGCCACTTTCCTCTGGTGTATTCTCACTTCTAGTAAATTAGTGCCCCTTCGAGGAATTTATTTTTTTGGCTTCCATAGCTGGAAGTTTTCAACAAAGTACCTACGATCAGCTACACATTGTTCAAAGTTTTACATCATGATTGTTCTCTTCTTCTGATGTGAGCTGACTGTTTACTTTTCTAAGTGCCTCAAAACCTTCCAGCATTTCAGAATAAATGTTTAAGGCATGGCATTATTAAGAAACTTTCAGATTACAGCTGTAAAAACAGACATGTGTCATTATAATCAGTGAGAAAGTCCCGGAATTGGGATTTCAGAATATAAAAGAATTCATGCAGGGAATTGGCAGGGTAAGAACCGAAATGAGAAAAGAGAAAGAAAGAAGAGGGGGAGACAAGCAATCAAGCAAAGAAAGGGGTGTTTCTATTCTTGACAGCCCATTTGAAAGTTTAAAAGTGATTCAGAATTTGAGTACAATTCTTCTTTCATTGGGAAGTGGGAGTTATTAGTGTGCTGTCTGCCTAATGATTTTTACATGCTGCATCAATTAGGACACTGATTCTTTTCTGTTTTGAAAGGCTATTAGCCTATCTTATTTTCTTACAGCGTGGACTCTTCAAATGTTAGACGCATGTCATATGTGTCTGCTAAAGCAGCACTTTGGCACATAGCAGATATTAAATATTTATACTTGGCTAAATGATGGAAAGTAGGAAAAAAGCACAGGACACATTTTTGGTGAGCCTTGGATGAAGAAGTAAGAAGATATTTGGGGAAGGAAAAATTATCCCATGAAAGCATTACATTAAAAACAAATGGTCACAATGCATTAGTAAGTGAAGATAAAATGACCAAATGAGTGAGCAGACTCTCCAGCATTCAACTCATTTGTTGAAACTTTTTTCTCTCAGAAGAACTTGCATGAATCTAAGAGTGAGTGTGGGTGTGGTATGGGTGTGCGCTGCGTTCGTGAGCTTTTGCGAGAACACGTAAGGTATGTGGTGTTTGTGGTATGTATGTTTGATATGTAGTATGTATCGTATATGTGTATTTGATGTATGTGTGGTTAGCATGTGTGTGGTGTATATATGTTTGGTATGTGCTGTGTGTATGCTATGTGTGTGGTGTGCATGTAATGTGTGTGCAGTGTGTGTATGTGTGTGTGTGGTGCTTATGTATAAGTGTTGTGTATGGTACATGTGGTGCGTGTGTTGTATGCGTATTGTGTGTATGCTGTATATGTGTTTTTAGACATGGAACTTTCCTAAATTGTCACAATAACAACAACAAAAGGTCAAAAAATGGCACAAACAAAACCCGTTGTCCTTGAAAAGTAAAAATGATGACATTCTCATATGTCTTCTTGAAACTAGTTGAGTCCAGACTGGGTAAAAGAGACAATGAAAAGGGATTCCAACCCACAACGATCACGTGGGACGTCATCGCAGCTGGGCTCACACAGCGTCTCTGACATTCTTCCTTGTCTGAGATTGTCAAACTTTCTGGTGCCCTTTGAATAAAGGCTTTTTCTCTCCTTAGGTCTTTAAATGACCAATGCTTTGATCTCACAGGGTCTGGGACCAACTAAATGACAGACCTTTCAGCATACCTGTGACAGTTTCCTGGATTATGTCAACTGAGCACCAAGCACTCTGGTGGTGGGCGTCACCATCCCCTGGGATGGGTGGGGTCCCAGGCTGCATATATAAAGTGGAAGCCATCCAAACCCAAGCATCTCTTGCTCTCTTCTTCCTGACTATAGATGTGATGTGATCAGATGCTTCAAGCTTCTTCTGCCTCTACTTCTCCACATGACAGGCTAGAGTTTGAACTGCAAGTCAAAATTAACCTTTCCAATCTTAATTTGCTTTTGTTAGAGTTTTTGTAATCACAGATATAGAAAAGTAACTGAGCTGCATCTCTTCCCCTGAAAAGAAATAAAACGTCCTCCCTTCATTCTTATTCCAGAGAAAATCTGTCGTATTGCTGTTTTTCCTTTGCATCCAAACTTCCTTGGACTAAACTTCACTTTCACTTAACATTTTACTTTTCTATTAATTTAAAATTTGGACTATACTTGGGCTTCTAGTGACTCTAGCTACTAAAACTATGGACTTTTCTAGTTCTTGCTACAATGAGTATCTCTGCAACAAAATGATGTCAATCTTTCCTATGGTTCGCATACAGAATGCTTTGAACATTTAAGTAAGTAAAATGCTTGCCTAGCTTTCATAGCAAAGAGTTCTAAAACAAGTTTGCTATTATTATGGGATATTTCCTCTGTTGTCTTTGTGATTCTTCTTTCTGTGTCTACTCTTCTAAGCATAAACGTGCTTTGCCCAGGGTCCTCATCAGCCACAAACTCTACAATAATCTTATTTGGTCATCATTTGACGTGAGTTCTCCCACACAGACTCACGCATTCATGGAACCAGGATGGCACTAAGCAACTCCAAGCTCCCCTCCTCCCATCACGATGTACCTTTCTTCAACAAGGATCTACCTCCCAAGGTTGCCACAATCTTCCCATGCATCAAGTTAAGATTCAAACACATTCAAACACAAGATCTGCTCTTGCAGTTTGCAGTTAGCTATCTCAGCCTCCATGATTGACATGACATGCAGCTTCTGCTGCCTGCATTGTTTTTCTGTCACAACAGACTGTATCTCCCCTCTGGAACTATAAGCCAATTTTTTCTCCCTGTAAGTTGCTTGAGTTTAAACCTTGTGTCATAGCAACAAAGAGCAGTAACCATGACCTTTGAATCTCAACAGTTACATTGATTCCACATCTTTGTGTGTGCTCCAGTGTGTCTATATTAAAGAGGCAACTCTGATCCTCCCACCCTCATGCCCTCTGAAGGCTCGCTGAAGTAAACTAACAATAGAGGCAAAAAAGCAGATTGAGAGTCTGAGGAAATATTATGATTGGCCAAGTGCTTGCCTTGTAAGCATGAGGAATGGATTGGAGCCTCAGAAGCCATGTTAAAAATAGGAGTGTGGTAACACCCTTGTAATCCCACAGCAGAGACATAGACACAATCAGATTCCTGTGCTTCTGGGTCAGGGAACCTAGAAGACTTGGTGGCACCTGAGGAGCAAGTATTAAAACTGCAGTGTTTAAAACTTAGTCTATAAGTTGGTCTTTAACTAAGAATTTATCTGGCTTTTTATTAACATTTTCATGTTTGTTTCTTCTGCCTTACGGTTACCCCTTCTACAGTCCCATAATAAAGCATGTCACCATGGGTTACATTTTGCCTGCACGATGCCGATAAATTCATGACCCAATAGCTTAGGGGAACAAAGGAGGTTTATTCTTCTTTACGATTATCAGTTACAGTTCTTAGTCCAGCTTGGCAGGAGAGTTCACATGACTGCCAGGAGTCCAGGGAACTGGCAACACCAAATTGACAGAGATTCCTGAGAGATGGGTAAACCTCACTTGCCAAGCAGCATGACTGCCAGCGTATGCTAAAAAATGCCAAACCATACTAGACTTACTCACTCTACTTTATCTAGCTGCCCAGAGAATTATCCAACCTCCATGAGTTGGGTTTGTCAATCAATGTCCTGCAGGTTTGCTCAGGGCCTACTAATTCTTCACAAATATGTTCAAAGCTTAACCTTCAATTGTCAAGTTGACATATGTGTGTGTGTGTATGTGTGTGTGTGCGTGTGTGTGTGTGTGTGTGTGTGTGTGTAGCTACAGAAATAACTATATTATACATACATATAGACACAAGAGCACTAAAGCCAAATTTATAAGCATCACCTAAATTCTAGTACAATTCTATTGCAATTTACTTGCAGATTATTTATAAATTCACAAACAAACAGATTAGAAGGCTATTCTTTCTTCTCTTTTTCAGATGAAGTTCCAAGTCTAGCTTGGCAGGAGAGGTCATACCAACAGCAGGAGTGAGGAAACTGTCCATACCATATTGACAAGGACTGATGAGAGAGGGGTAAACCTCACATGCTACAGCAAGACTGCCAAAGTATGCTAAAAAATGCCAGACTTTACTGAATCAGTTTCCTCCATCCTATTCACCTTCACAGAGAGGGGTTTCACCGACCCACAACTCCAGACAATCTGGAGTTTAGGGAACTGGCAACACCATACTGACAGGGATTGCTGACAAAGGAGTAAAACTCACTGGCCAGACAATAAGACTGCCACACTATTAAACTAGTTTCCTCGAACTTACCCACTTGCTCAGAGAAGGTCCCCACCTTCCTCAGAGCTGGTTTTAACTACTAAGTGTCATGAACGTGCCCAGAGCTCAGCTTTCAATTGTCAAGTTGACACTTACATATTTAGCTAGCTTACCATCGTTACTTCCTTTTCATAAACTTCCATCTTCTTCCTGAATTCTAAATTTAGCAAGTATGCAAATGCTATAAAATAGGCTGTACATCTTAGGGGAGCTGAAAAAGAGTGAACAAAAATCTGGTCACAGAATTAATTATTGATTACAGAAAAACATAAGTAGCATAATAGGGGAAAAGTAACTGTCAGGAAAGGTTTGAGGCTCAGAAGATATTACTTTGATAGAAAGTAGAATTCTCAAAGCTAGGGGTACCATGGCTGAGTTGATGCAAAGAACGCATATGTTGGCTTAGTATATGAAGCCATCCTTTGGAATTTCTGGTAAGAATGGTTCCAGGACCCTCTGGGTGCTACTCAAATCCATACATGGGGATGTTTCTTTTGTGAAATGAGATAGCATTTGCATGTGACTATTCATATACTTGATGTGATAGTTAATCCTGGGTGTCAACCTGACATACCTGGCATTAACTAAGATCAGCTGGGACCACCTGAAAAGATTATCTGGATCAATACATTTATAATACAAAGTCCAGCCCTAGATCCCATTGGAACCTCCCTAAATCTCACTGGAACATCCAAAAAGCTGACCAAATAAAAGGAACCATAGTACAGGAGACTTGGAAGAGAAGAGACTCTACAGGAATCTTCCAGCCACGTGGATGGGGGTGACTTAGCCTGCCAGCTTCAGCCACCAGCCATGTCACCGCCACTGTGAAAGACTGTATCTCCCCTCTGAAACCCTAAGGTGAATAAATTTCCTTTTCATTCTTAAGTTATTTGAGTTTGGGTGTTCTCTCACAGCAATAGTTAAGAGTAATCATTACGCTTGAGTAATTTCACTCATGGATGTATCACTTGTAATACCTAATATTCTATAGTTCCTATGTGAATAGTTGTTAGATTATATTTTTCAGACAACAGTGACAAGAAAAAACAGTCTTTACACTTTTAGTAAGAAGTATTTTTAAAAGAACAACTTAATTCCTGATTAAATCATTGGAGGCTAAGTTGTGTCTGTGAAGAACCAAATGTATTTAAGAACATCATGTCAATCATTTTTAATTTACATAAAACTCTAAAACAAACTATTTGACACAGACTAAATAGTTAAATACTAATTTTCTTTCCATTTCATGGTGTATTATGAGACTACTCCTGTCACCTCTTCCCCATACATAAATGAATTATAAATGTGGCTATATCATTGAGATCACATAGGTGCGTCTTACCCCATTTTGACTGATACTTCACCAAAGACAGATTATCACATGACAGAGAAAGAGGAAAATATGTATAGCCTCTAGTGGAAGATGCTATCATTCTGAGTCTTGGAGTGAGACCTCAGAGGAATCCAACTCTGCTAGGAGCTTGATTTTGAAATTTGAGCCCCAAGAACTCAGAAGAAATCACTTCCTGTGGTTTCCAACCCAGTTTGTGCTATTATGGATGCCTTATTGGATTATTTGAACTATTCCAATGAAACAGTAAATGCACAGCCAGGAAAAATACATGGGATCTCTGTAATCATGAAGGTTAGTGTTAATTGTTTACTTGGCAGCTAGGAGACAGGCTTTCAGGTACTATCTAAAGAGATTCTCTAGATTAAAATTTTATTAATCAATGTTGGAAGGTTTAGCCTAAAAGGGAGATGGCACTACTGCCCAGGCCTGAGGTCCTGGTGCATATAAAATGGTAAAAGTGAGCCAAGTACTACCAGCAAGCATGTATGCATTATTTATTTTTGGCTTTCCGCTCTTGACTATGATACAATATGATAAGTTTTCCTCAGTTTCCTGCTGTTGTAATCTCTATGCTATGATGCACAGGAAACCTGGAATAGTTTAAGCTGGAAGAAACCATTTCTTTCTTTTTTTTCCAGAATATTTTATTTAAACACCTAGAAAGGTAATTAAAGTAGTAGATCAGGAGTCAATATCAAGGGATTCAACTGTCAGCCACGGGGAAGTCAAACAAAGTTTTTGAGCTAAGCCATTCCTGATAATCTAACTCAATTTAGGTAGAAAGGGTGGATTTTTTCTGATTGGGGTGTAATTGTTGTGGACATAGGAAAGAACAGCTTTGGAAGTATCACAGTTGTTTTACATGCTGCTGATAAACTCACGGGAACAAGGGATTTTATTTTGCCATATTATTATCAGGTTAAACTTCTGTTCAGTTTGGCAGGAGAATTCATACCAACACCAAGGGCTGAGGGAATTGACCACACCATGTCTTTAGGACTGCTGAGAGAGGGACAAACCTCACTTGCCAGATAGTATATTGAGATACATCAAAAATTGCATTCACTGAACCAACTAGAGAAGTGTAGAAATGGGTTCATGCTCATGAAATTCATCAGTCTTATCAGCCCTGTTTAGTAACTAAACATCTCAACAGCCCCAGTTTGGTATTGAAGAATGTCAAATTTTACTAAATCAGCTTCCCCCCTCTTATCCACTTACTCAGGAAATAATACCAACCCATCTAAGACCTGGTCTTCCTTATCAATTAGACAATCTTCTGAATGGTTGCTCAAGGCTTAACTCAACTACTAATTCTTCTTTTATAGTTTTATTTATTTATATATTTTTATTTTTATGCATATATGCCACTGTGTGTGTGTGCGTGTGTGTGTGTGTGTGTGTGTGTGCGTGTGTGTGTGTGTGTGTGTGTAAAAAGGCACTATGGAGAACCAAACGTAATTTTGGGAATCATCATCTTGGATTGCTTCTACCTCCTTTTCATTTCTCCCTTGGTTTCCCAAGCTCCACCCACCAGGACTGGAAATTCAGATCCCCAACATTTATTTCCACCTGGTATTTTTTTTTTATTTTTTTTTATTATTATTTATTCAACTGTGTGCATATGCGTGTGTATGTGCGCGCGCGTGTATCTGTGTGTGCATATGTATGTGTGCACGTTCCACCTGGTGTTTTTATATGGGACCTTTGACCTGGGGTCTGAACTCAGGATTTTTTGCTTGAGCGGCAGAGACCTAACCCCTGAACCATCTCTCCAGCCCAGATACTAATTCTTTATAAATATGTGCAGAGCTTGTTTCAATGGTCACTAGGAGTCTTTGATCACTTGTTCAGTCCAAATGCAATATAAAAGGCACATAAGCTGACTTATTAATGGTAAAAAGAGATCACAAAAAATGTATTTAACTTGAAAAGTGATTACATGACCTACGATAGGATAATTAGAAAGCTCAATGACACTGAGTGTTTAGCATAGAGCAGACATTAACAATGATAATGTCAGTTTAATTTTCAAAAAGTTGAAAACATGACTTCCTTACAAATGCAGAATGAACAAACGCTGAAGATTTTGTTTAGCTTGCTAAGTCACAAAGAAACTAATAACATACAGAGAGGAAATCAGAAAAGCTAAAATTAATTACCTAATAAATGAAAACTGGTTCCTATCATAAAGAAAAACAGAGCAACTTAGAATACTTTTAGCATAATAGAAAAATCAAATGTGTTTCTATGGGACAAAATATCTGTACGCTATCATGAACAGGAATCTTTCTCATGATTATTAACTGTCTACAGTCCAACTTGCATATCATCTTAGTTGTAAAATAACCTAGCAATAGAAAATAATCAAAGTTACACTCTCACAGATTTAGATAATCCCCAGTTGGTTCCCAAGCGAATGCTCAGAACATCACAGAAAGGACAGATGTGCTGTAATCTCCTTTCTGCCTTTCAAACTCGGACTGTTTTTTCAAGACAATAAATGTAAAGGAAGGTATTTTTTATCATAGATATGTTATGACTGTAGTTCCAAAAGACAGAGGAACAGTCAGGGAAGAAAGTTCAGCACATAACAAGAGAAAGCTGGGGGTCAATAAAGGAAGAAGTTTGAAAATATTCCTGTGTTCTATCCACATGCCTCATAATTGGGTTTGTAGATCTGAGACAAGAAGACGGACTGAAATCCTAGGCTTCTGGTCAAGATGGCTTCTCTTTGCTTGGGAACAATGGGTTGTCTATGATTTCTCTATCTAACAGGTTTCTTGGTATTGGCTTCATGTTCTTGGTCAGGTTTCCCTTTGTTGACTATGTTTCTTTCACATTGGCTGGTTCTTAGCTGTTTTCCTTTGCAAGGAGGGCAAACTTCAGCAGGTAGTTTTAGTAGGATATGTATAAAACAATCTCAACCTAAAAATGAAGGTCTTTATGTCCATCTTAATTATTTGGCTGGTGCTTGAGTGAGTACCGTCCAAAGAATAAAGCATGCAATATAGCAGTTACTCTTTCTGTTGCTGTGAGACACACTCAGATTCAAGCAACTTAAGGGGAGCATGGGAGATTTATTTGGCTTACTGTTCCAAATGAGAAATGCAGTCCCTTATGGCAGAAAAAGCATGGCTGACTGGCAGAAGCTAGAGATGGCTTAGGTCACATCTGTCATGGAGGCTGAGAGAGTAAGTTCCAGAATGTTTCAGCAAACTACTAGTGGAAGCATTGCAGGGCTAATTAACCCCAAATCAACCAACTTCAAGACTCACCCCCTCTGATGTGCCTTCTCCAGCAAAGTGTCACTTCACAAAGATGCCATGACCTTCCCAAACATCAACTAAGGATTCAAACACAGACAGGCAGAAAAGTGAGTTGTGTCACCTGCTAAGAGGAGAAAATTTCTTCATTGGCAAAATGTTATCATTCCTAATTTCCCCCTTTAACTTTCTCCATCTTCTGTGGGTTGCTGACAATGGGTCTCATTTTTATTGTCATCTGTATTCTGGGTACAGGCCACATGATTGGCAAATAGTTCTGATTAATTCTTTGTAAATGAAAACTCCCAGTATCTAAAACAGAAGCTCAAGAGACAGAGGTATCTTGAAAAGGAAATTTTGCTTGTATGTAAGGATGAGTAGCATCTCTAAATGCAGGTAGCATGTGCACACAGCTTATTTGATCTTCTACCCTAGCACAGGGAGTGTGGGTATCTCTGTACTTTGATTTCGCTGATTTGAGGCTGGGGCTCACTTTTTATTTGTGGTTGTCTAAGAAGCTAAGAAATGAAACTAAGTGTGATAGTTAATCCTGGGTGTCAACTTGACACACCTGGTATTAAATAAGATTGGCTGAGACCACACCTTGTAAGATCAGCTGAGACCCCTAAAGAGATTATCTAGATAATACAAAACGAGCTCTAGATGGTCTTGTATCTGGAGAATACAAGACCAGCCCATCGGAATTTCCATAGATCTCATAGGATCCTCCCAGTAGTGGACCATAGAAAAAGGAACCACAGAAGAGGAGAAAGATTCTGTAGTTGTACTAGGAATGGCTCTCCCTTCTGGCTGCCTGGTTTCTTCACTTCTTCGAACCTCTAGCTCTCCAACCCTCCAAGTCTTCAATGAGACTAAAGATTCCCTAGGAATCCTCCAGCTTTTAGCCATCACCCACTAGATTACTACTGGACTGAGCAGCTACTGGCAGCCATCATTGCACTACCTTGTCCATATCTGTAGGCCAACCCAATACATTCCCTATTTATATATTCATTTTGTTAATTCTGTAACTCTAGAGAACCTGACTAATACACTAAAAAATGTTGTATAGACTAGGAGGGGCTAAGGAAAGCAGAAGTCCTTATGCTTGAGTTTTGATAAACAGGAGAGTTATGTGAAATTTCCCTATGCAAGGGAGGCTGCAGCCCAAATGAAAGTACTTTGCTTTGATGGAAAAGGAACATCTCTGACTTCCAATTCCCACTCTTGTGTCAAATGAAACAAAGCCCTCATTTATTGACACTTTCATTGAGTCACTCCTTCATTCATGAAAACTTTGCAAAACTTCTCTACATGTTAAGCATTGTGTTATATAAGGAAAGACACCTAGGTACATAGAATGTATGTTTTGCCTTTCAAAATCAGAACCACAGAGAGCTGTGAAGCAATGAACATTTGACCTTTTCAAGCACATCCCAGGTCTGTGTGTGTGTGTTCAGAGGCCTTGAACATGAAGGAACCATCTGTCAAAACAGAGCAGACCTGGAGGACTTGAAGACAGGGCTGAAGGCTCAAGGTCCCTTCCTGCATCAAGCTCAACTGTCAGAAGAGGCATTTTGACAAAGTCATCATAGAAAATCTTTCTACTTTCATCCAAGAACTAACCTGTCTTTCCACGAAGGAACAAAGGCAGGCAATTAGCTCACTTCTAAGCTATTGTTTTAGTTTTAAAATTACCCGATTGTGTTTTTGATGCAGAATGAAATGTGACATTCAAATGAAGACATCAGTACCTTTCATTTTTTTGTGTAATGCTGGATTAATTTACCAGTCACTGAAAACACTCAATCTGCATCTCCTGATTGTGTTATAATTTCAAGGTACCTTTAACAAGAATATGCATGTACTAATTTTACAGCTTATTGATCAAAGATGGGTTAAGAAACATCACCAAGCTAACAATAAAATTAATATGAAAGGCAAAAGCCTAGATGATCCCTCATATTTGATAGTAAATAAAGCACAGCTAAAGAAGTATAAATTTATTCTCAGGGAATATAATTGATGTGATTTAATTAATATGAAGAATTAAAAGCTAGAATCCCATAGAAAAGTGGTTGGATACTGTGGCCAGTGAAGCTGCTTTGAAGTGCTTTGAATTTTGTAAGCAGTAGCAATGGTTTAATGCTCTAAGCCCTCAAAGGGAAGAGACATGCCTAGCAGCTCAATCGTGGCAGATGTTTACTTCTTCTGGAATGTTTCCAATGTGAATACCTTGAGACCAACTGGAACCAAAAAAAGAGAACCAAAAAAAAAATTGTGTTCGGAGCATATTGGACTTGATCGGAGACTGAACTACACCAGGGCCCAATTTGTAATGGGAGTCTAGCAAACCAGCGAACCTCCTTAAAAGAAAAAGAGCAACTATGCACACACACACACACACACACACACACACACACACACATGAATGTAAAAAGTCTTAGAGTCTTATCTGTTTGTGTACATTTGGGGTTAAGCCTCCCACCCCCCAAAAAAAGGGTTTTGGAAGAAAATCTAACTTAACATGAAATTAAAAAGCTGTATCATCACTGAAACAAACCACCAAACTTTATTCCGTAAACATTTCTGATAAAGAAGATTTTAGGGAATGGATCTTAAAAGGAAAAAAATGTGTATATTTATTTTAAACAGTGCCTTTTTGCCTCTTACTCTATGTGTGTTTGTGTGTGTGTGTGTGTGTGTGTGTGTGTGTGTAGGTACATGTATTTTTAGGTGTGTGCACATGTGTGCATGCATTTGTGTGTGGGTACATATATGTTTTTAGGTGTGCATGTGTGTTTTTGTGTGCACATGTGTGTGTGTGTGTGTGTGTGTGTGTGTGTGTGTACGCCTATGTTTTCAGGTGCACATGTGGGCTAATACCTGTGGGGCCAAAGAAAATTCATGGGTGTCATTATTCAAACATTATCTACTAGATTTTTGGAGACAAGGTCTCTCCCTGGCCTGGAATTCACCAAGTGGGCTGGTCTGATCGCCAGCGGGTCCACAACAGGGCCACCAGTGAAGGTGTGACAAGCAACGTATAATGCCTGACTTTCTTCACATGGGTTCTAGAGAATAAGCTCATGTCCTCCTGCCTTTCAAAAAGACTAGCAACTGAGCTCTCTCTCCAGTCCTGTTACAGGTATGTGGTATGTTTTAATCGTTACACAATTACTTATTGCTATGATTGTGACAACAAACCTCATAGAAAGTGTGCTTTCTACCAGTTTCATTTTTAAATTATCTCCATTTTATGGAATAACACTAATGCCATCATATCCCTTAGCATGCAAGAAAAACCAATAGGTAGCTTAGAGGAAATATAGACATCTAGTAAAGGGATACATCTCCAAAATTTACCAAGGTCATTAATGCCCCAAATGTAAATGGTCTCCCATTTATCAAAAGCCCTGGAGAAATCAGGAGATAATTGAAATGATAGATGAAGAGAAGAAATTCTAGGCTAATGGGCTGTATATCAATGAATCAATGTCACATTTGTGTAAGCTTTTGGGAAATAATTTCTATTCATTCCTTATTTTTTAAAGTTTTGAACTCAGGTAGGTATGCAAGAGGAAGACTAAAAATTGAATTACAAAGAAATCCCACTGGTTCACGAGAAATATTAATGCTATTATTTTTCTAATTATACATTGCATTGTCTACACTAATTACAGTTAAACTTATCATATCATTATGTCTGCCCTTTTGGTACTTGCTTTATCTTCTTTGGTAATATTATTTGTTAATGAATTATCATGCCAACTCCCTTCTTCTCTTCGTCACTCTGAAAAAGTCAGAGAGGCTTTAGATAAAGGAAAAATGAATAGAAAGTTGTAAACAGATCCAAGTGGAAGATTTGGGGCTGACTGAAATAACTCAGTGGGTAAAGATACCACATAAGCCTGGAAACATAGGTTCTATTCCCACAAGTACATAAAGGCAACAGAAAAGTGACTTCACAAAGTTGTTCTGTGACCTCCACATACATGTTCATGGCATAGGATTACATGCACACATACACACACATGGGATACACTCACACACACACATCAAATAAAAATATTTTAAAAATAGAAGATTCTTTCAACTTAATTAAAATTGAATTTTCTATCGAAAAAAGTAATCAATACTCATTTAAGGTGGTAGGTAGCAGATGCTGGAGGGAGCTAAAGTCACATCATTATATAGGCTGAAAGAGCAAGCTACAGACTACTGGAGCACCTCTAGCAGATGCAGGATGGGACAAACCAACCTCGAGGCCCACCCCCTGTGCTATGCCTTCATCCCACAAGACTCCAGCCTCCCAAATCCTTTCCCATCATCCATTAAAGATTGAAACATATGAGCCTGTGGGGGAGAACACACATTCAAACCATGACAGTTGCTTAAAGTTAAACTCTATTATATATTTAAAAAGTAACTTATTTTTCAGAGAAGGCTATTTAAAATTCAAATAAACTTTGCAAAGCAAGGATACTTCCTCTTTCAAAAAAGTAATAAATGATTGAGATAAAAATCCAAACACTGCACACAGTATTAGTGAAGGTGCAACTGGAAGTTGGGGGATTCACAATGTTCAACTGTGACAGAGGCATCTTCCCAAAGTCAGGCAGACTCCCTGATTATTGAACAAATAAGTGGCAACAACTCTAACAAAAGTTTACAATGCTCCATGTGCTCATCTGAAGCCCAGATGTGGAGATTCAGGCCAGCTCCTAAAAGAGAGATTTCACAGTGACCCGTGGGCACAGGTAAGTCCACAGTCCTTCCCAATCCTAGAACACAGTCACTACCTTGACAGCTGTTTTGATCAGATTTGATCAGACAGCTGTTTCTGATTATTTTAACTGGCCACTTGTTGCAGTTGCTCTGCATTGTTACCAGTAAGTTCACAACCAAACAGCTTAAGAGAGAATGAGGTGGTTTTATTCTCTCTGATTATTTTTGGTTACAGTTCCTTATCCAGCTTGAAGGAGAGCTCATACCAGGACCAGGGGCTGAGGGAACTGGTTACACCATATCCATTGGACTGCTGAGAGAGGGACAATCCTTACTTTGCAGATTAGCATGTCTGGCCAAGTCTACTAAAGAATGAAACTTTCTTTTTTTTAATTTTTTTTATTATTTATTCAATTGTGTGTGTATGTGTGTATGCGCATGTGTACGTATATGTGTGTGTATGTGTGTGTATGTGTGTGTGTGTGTGTGTGTGTGTGTGTAGAACCACGGATGAATTCGGGAACCACCATGGACGCCTCCACCTCCTCCTTCTTTACTCTGCCCCCGGGTTCACAGGCTCTGCCCTACCAGGACCAGAAACGCAGGCCGCTCCCGCTTCCGCTCAGCATCTGTACGTGGGTTCTAGGATCCGAACTTGGGACCTTCTGCCTGCAAGGCAGAGGCTTAACCTCTGAGCCACCTCTCCAGCCCCTGAATGAAACTTTCTTAACCAATTCCTTCCATCTTATCCACCTGCTCTGGGACTAGTCCCACCACCATAGGATGGACTTTCCTTCTCAGTTAGACAGTCTCCTGCAGGTTTGCTCAGGACTTAACTGAACTATTTCTTTGCAAGTGTGCCCAGAGCTCTAATCTTGAGTGTCAAGTTGGCACCTGAATTTACGATACCACTGGAAACCACCCCCTGGGGACCTGAGCTCGGACACCTGGGCAGACTTAAAGGACAAAAGCCAGGGACCAAGGGAAAGGATGGCAGGAATATGTGGGGAGCTCTTAAAATGGAAAACAATGAATTCTAAGTCCGAAATCACACTTTGACATCTGAAATCCTGAAGATAATTCCCCAAGTTCATGCCCTGCAAGGGCTTTCATTAGTTTCTGATCTACATTAAGTTCTTCAAAGACTGCTTCATCATTTCCACATTGGTTATAGAGTAGTGTTGCTAATGAGATCTCTACATCCCTGGACTGCCTGTTCTCCTCCCCAGGACTGATTCCTACTTCAGAGAATGGACCAGCAGTGCCCAGCAGCAGGAGGCCCCCAGGACCCTGGTGGATCTGGCTCTAATCAAGTTACGTCAATCCCCCCATTCGGCATGAAGCACCGCACATTCTACTCACACTTGTATTACAGCCTGACCATATCCTTGCTCCCATTTACACTAACCTTTGGTATACGCCAAGAGAAACTAAGGGATCTGACTTATATTTGTGCCTGAACTCGTCTCCCCTTGTCTAGTACTAGCTTTCTATCCAAGGTGACCTCTCATAAAAAATCTCCAGGAAAAAAGATGTTGTCTTCATGCACAAGAGGACTTTTCCCACAGGAAATGTAGATACTTCTAGAGAATGCCAAAGTGTAGTCATTTTTTAGTTGTCGTTGTTGCTATTTCTTTGGCAATGTTAATACATCTTGATCTAAGAGAAGCACAAAGAATTTTACAGGGGAAAATATAGCACTATTAATGTAATCATTAGTCAGCAAACTCCAAATGATTGAAATGTCAAAACTGCATGTGGTTTTCATGCAGACCAAATTTTTAAAGGACATAAAACACATCATACTCAGTGTCTCGGTCAGTTGACCACTGATGTCATTTTTCAAACAGCAACCATGGGGTGCTTGATGGCTCAGGGATTAAGACCCTGTCTTGCAAGCAGAAGGTCCTGAGTTCAGATCCCAGGTCCCATATAAAAGTGCCAGGGGAAACAGTGGCGGCCTGCAGTTCTGGACCTAGTGGTAGAGCCTGGAAAATCCCACAGTGAAGCAAGAAGGAAGTAGAAGCAATCCAGGATGCAATCCAGGATGATTCCCAAAGTCACCCTTCATCCTCCATAGAGACACACACTGTCCTCTGATACACACACACACACACACACACACACACACACACACACGCTAAATAGATAAATAAATAAATAAATAATGAATAAAATAAAAAAGAACAGGGCAAACAGACCACCAAAGAATTTTGCATGGAAACTTCAGAATAATCAGGGGATTTTCTTATTTTTATCCATCTCCTTCTTAGACAGAAATTAGAAATTGATGACATAGTGACTTGGCAGATTTTAAGAGGATGCTGAGTGCTTTGCAGAATTTCATCAGTGAATTCTGCAATTTGCCTAGGCAAAGGAAGACAGCAGAGGAGCATTTGGGGCAGTTTTAGTCTCCTCTCTGAACACACATTCTGTATCCCCAGAAAGTGATTTCATGCAGTGGAGTTGCCCTCCCCCAAGGTAAATCACTTAAAACCAAATCTTTATTTATAGTAAAGGATCAGATGGAATCTTTGAAAGAGCCATGCTTAATCCCAGTGTATTTATGTAGCTGTGTACTCTATCCGCATGAAGACAATCAGCTAATCTTTCTAATTTGGACTGGATATATTTAAAGTATTTTTTATCACTGCTTCACATAGTAAAGAAATAATTGAATATATAGTTATATGCATATATCATTTTGGAAATGTGGGATCACAGAACAATTTCTCTTTTATGAATAACTTTATTTTTATTTTACTTAAGAACACTTCATGAGCATTTTCTGGGCAACGATCAGTGTTCTGTGCTTTAAAAATGACAAGCAGGTGCTATATTTCTACAGAAGCATCTTGTTAGAGGAGGCTCATTTATGTCAACTTCTTATGACCATAGGTCACACTACCATTAACAAGCTCCTGCATAAATGCTTACAGTGGGTATCCATGCTACGGATTGACTTCTAATGCTGTTCTGAACAAACATGCACAAGTGAAACCAGCCTGCCATTTGTATGTGGGTCTGAAAGTTTTCTCTGCAAAGGAAATACTACAAGCATAATCAGCACTTGATACTGAATATTAAGCTCAAGGTTCTCTCCTTTAAAACCTATTTCAAAGTGTCTGTCACTTGTACTCCAAATTAGAAATTTGTTTCTTTAGCATTTACATTTTGAAAGTTTCTTTATTTTTAATTTTTAAACTTAAGATTAGATTTTTTGAACCAGAAATGGTATAGTTGCTATAAAATTAAAACCATAGCTAGAATAACATAGATCCCCAGATAATGGTAAATTATTCAATAAACTGTTTTTGAATCAATGATTATCAATCTTGGAGAAAATCTATTTAGAGCCTCACCTCACACCATTTGCCAGAATTGATCTGGGTGAATTGGAGTTAAGTGTATTCCAAAATTATTGAAAAGCCAGCATAAATGTGGGGCATTTATCAAATGCCCCAACTTGAGGTAAGAAATACCACAGAGAAAAACATCAGTGAAACTGTTTCTGATTCTGAAATTGTTGAATGTTTTCAAAACAGAAACATGAATTTGTCATTGTGCTTGAGAGACATCAAAATAACAGACAAACATCTTTGCTGAAGAAAACATGATCTTTTTAAAGAAATCACTAATCATAAAGGAAAATCTACAGAACATTTGTCACCTTAAGAAATGTTTTTAAAAGTTGCCCTGTGTGGCACTAGGATCCTTAGAGGCAAGGGATTAACAGCCACAATAGTGTTCCTATACTAAAGGGGAACACAAGAAAGGCCTCTAGACAGTGCTGAGTCCTTACACCTTATTAGAGTGGAGGACCTAGAGGGAAGTTTGACATGCACACTAAGGGATGGGGGGAGGGGCACTGGGAGAAAAGAAGGGGGGAAAAGAAAGGGAAAAGGGGGGAGGCAGCAAAAGGGGGGAGGGGACGGGGTACCTATTAAGTTTGTATGAGTGGAAAAAAATAAATTAATTAAAAAGAAGGAAGAAAATTTTAAAAAAGGTATTAGCTGCAAAAAAAAAAAAGTTGCCCTGTGTACACATCAAAGTGAGTATAGTCATTGTTTGGCGGGTGTTTAGCGATGAGATTCCATGTCATGTAACACAAAGAAATACCATATCACGTCAGATGAGAAGCTGTGAAACTATGTTTGCTCTCACAGCTCTTGAAGTACAAAGTGGCATTGGAATTTTGGAAGAAAGTATGCTGTTATGATGGAAAAAGCAAAATTACAAAGCTTTATATGCCTTTATTCTTTGAAGACTCCTAACAGGTAACCACTATGATTGTTCAAAGTTGTGCATATCATGCCGAGGAAGATTTTTTAAATGTGAAACAGTATATATGCATGTATGTAAATGTAAAGATCACCCAATGTGAACTCTGTATCTCCACAGTCACCTAGCATAGTTTGCCTACAATGTAGATTTCATGCAATCAATATTTGTGAAGTGAATGAAATATATCACATAACAAATAATAGAAATCTCCCTGCATTATAGCAATATATGCCTGTACACACATACAATCACACAAACACACACACACACATGCACACATACTCACACATGGTCCTTTTACATACAAGTATAAAGTTTAAATAGTAGTTCTTTGCAACTTCTTAAAATTTGGCAATATGTGCTGAGTATCTCTCCAAGGAACACATATGATGCTGCTTCACTACAATTTTTTTTATTTTAAGTATACACGCTAGAATACATATCAAAGTTATTTAATCTTAATTTTATGGATGCAAATGAAAACGATAATAAAAGGATTAAAACTAAGTTGAGAGAATAAAAATACAGAGATGCGAATGTGTTGATTCCTGGTATAAAAGGCAGATTATATTGATTCCCCACCCCTTTCCTGTAAGGAGCACATTTTTTTAAAAATTTCTTTTATTATTTATTCAATTGTGCGTGTGTGCATGTGTGTGTGCGTGTGTGTAAAAACACGGGCGAATTCAGGAACCACCATGGACCGCCTCCACCTCCTCCTTGTTTACTGTGCCCCGGGATTCACAGGCTCCACCCTACCAGGACCAGAAACGCAGTCCACCCCCGCTTCCACCTGCAACGCAGAGGCTTAACCTCTGAGCCACCTCTCCAGCCCCAAGAAGCACATTTTAACACAGGCCTTCTGTGCATAGGAGAACAGATGTGTCTGCTTACATCTGAACTTGACATCCTAAGTATCATGTTAAAGTATGTACTGGTGTCCTTCTTTATGAGTAGTAATTTGGACCACTGGAGTAGAAATGGGCCCAACATGGTCAACCAGAATTTTCCTCTTCATATAGAAACATAGTCATTGACATTCCCCTTTGTTTTTACTTGATTGTAACAATAAGGAACACGTTATGTCTATTTGGAACAAAGCTGGGCTATCTCCTTTTGAATATTCCATAGGATTATTCACTTGCTGTTTTGTTGTTATTGTTTTTAACTTTTGTTCTGCTTTGGTTGTTTGGGAGACAGATTCTCACGTAATTAGGGCTAGCCTCATACCCAATGTGTGACTAAGGGTAACCTTGAACTTGTGCTTCCTGCTGGGATTGTCCCCTGTGCTTGATAGATTCCTTTTTGTCCTTCAGCCAGGGCTTGAAAAAGCCAGTGTTTACCATTTACAGTGGTTTATCCAATCCTTAGTGACCTGGGGGGGGCAGGGATCAAGGACTGACCACACATTTCCTGCTCTGGGTGAGAGACCAGGCTGTCACCTTACAAAGGGAAGGCCATTGCTCCCCTGCCCCTTTAACCCATCTACTAATCCTGAGGTTATAAAACCTCCCTGTCCCCCTCACTCCAGTCTTTTCTCCCCTCTTTCCAATTGGCCGGGCAGTTCTGGAGCATCATTAAAGCTCACATCTTGTCCATGGTGTAGCATGTTTGGGGGCAAAACCTTAAGATGCCACTAGTTCTGACTCCAAGTCCAGGAACACCCACACTCCTGGAAGCAACCCGGACTAAACTCGAAAGATGAAAGATCATCAAAGTCACAAACTAGTGCATCTCCAGGCCAGATTCTGCCCCCCATCGTCCATCCATCGGTGAGTTAAAAGAGCTAAACTCACAGTGAAAAGCAAGGAAAGGGATGTATTCAATGTGGCCACAGTGGGCAGAGGGACAGAACTAGGCAGCCCATTTCTAAATTCAGGTTCTAACTATGCATATGAATAGTAATCAGTCGTGGTCAAAGCGGGGTCAGTGTCCATCACTGACCATCCTTCTCTTCACTCCAGTACCTCCTGTGAGGTAACCCATAGCACTGTGTGACTTCTCTCCCCTGGGAGCTGACACCAGTGCTTAGCTAGCTCCCAGCATGAGATTCCCAGAGGAAATTCTAGTTCCCTGAAGTGCCTTGTTCCAACTGTTCCCATAGCCAGAATGAAGGCAAGAGCATTTAGGATATTTTTGTGTCTGCCAATCCAGCGACATAGGCAGACATGTTACAACATGGAAAACTCACCAGGGGCTATTACCACTAAAGGAAGTGATGATCCAAAATGAAGGTAAAGTTGTTTAAAATTGCTGAAGAAAGCTTCGTACAAAGGGAAAAATCCATATCTAAGCTGTGTTATAAACCTTGCCTCTACTTCCCTGTGAAAATGAAGACCCATTGCTAGGTGCAAATATTCCCAGCGTTCAAAGTCAATGCAGGTATTTTTGCTACGATCAAATGGTGTGTGTGTGTTCTTTTGATATTTCAAAAGTCAAACCAATAAAGAAAACTGTCTGATGTCAAATTGGATGTGAAAATATTCTAGCGATTTCTTCTCTTTTCTCCAATTCATCTACTTCGGGAAAAGCAAAAGCTTGTCAGTAAGTATCAGAAAACACAGAGGCCCTTGTTCAGCAGTCAAGACTGTGAAGAATTTCCACAAGAGGCAGAGAGCTGCACAATGGACTTAATAACTAACAATTTGGTGCAAAATTGAAATCAAATACGTTCCAACTACAGGATGTTTATCATTGATTTTTTTCTCTTTCATTTCAATAATAAGATGTTAAAAATTCTGTGTGAAGGAGCTTTAGACTGTGAAATAAAATCTGGGGGATTTTATTTTAAGAGCTCATGTAAATGAAATAAACAGAAATGTGTGTGTCAGCTTCTCTTTGTTTTGCATTTTCTTACCTGATCACCTAAGGAAAGCATGAACATGAAGATGTAAGAGTCTACACGGCTGGCTTTCCTCACAGGGAGAGACTTTCTCATTGTCCAGCAGATTTCCCGTTCTATCCATAGGAGTCTGGTCAGATGGTGGGGAGGTGGGTCAAGGACTTTAGTTTTATTCTAAGAACCCCCCCAAAAAGGTAGACCCATTGGTGGTGCACGCTTGGAATTCTAGCACTAGTAAGGGAAGAGGGTAGAGCCTAGCAGATCCCCAGAATCCACTGACCAGCTAACTAGTCAGGCTTATTTGCTAGAGATCCGGGCCAATGACAGGCCCTGTATCAAACAAAGAAGTTGGAAGATTTCCTGAGGTATGACAAATAAAGTTGTCCTCTGGCTTCCACATGGATGGACACATATGTGCACATAAATACATATGCATGATTGTACAAACACACACACACACACACTTCTGGTAAAGATAATATTTATCTACTTCTGCTCTATCTAACTTTCAGCAAACTGCAAGA
Source organism: Typhlomys cinereus (assembly GCA_023101885.1). Classification (NCBI taxonomy): domain Eukaryota; kingdom Metazoa; phylum Chordata; class Mammalia; order Rodentia; family Platacanthomyidae; genus Typhlomys; species Typhlomys cinereus. Next base: position 1,210,489 of record JALPQD010000529.1, on the reverse strand, counting down.
ATATCTTCTTATCTCATTTATACTGGGTGATGTGAATTGAAGAACTGAATGTGAATTGTCTCCCACGGGCTCGTGTGTTTTCACACTTGTTTTCCATGTGGTGATATCCACTGGAAACATTATAAAGCCTTTAGAAGGTGAGTCCCTGCTTAGAGGTCCCTGGGAAAGATCACTGAGGTTTTATAACCGAACCTCTTTTCTGCCTCCTCTGTCTCTTCCTGGAAAATGCACTAGCCTCCTGCCCCGCTGCCTTCTACTCCGTGGTCCCAACCAGGGTGGACTCTATCCCCGTCTGGAGCTGTAAACTAAATAACAAGCCCTAGAAATCCTCGAAATGGCGAGCTGTTAGATCATGGCAATAGAAGACGAACTGAGGAAGTGAGAAGCAGGAGCTTTGTTCTGTCATAACTATTAACCCATCTGTTCTATTCAAAGCCAAAGATTGAATGCAGTGAAAAGGTCATTTTTCCTCAGTTTTGATCTTCAATTTAGCAAAAATAGCTTTGAACTACTTAAAATTAGTAATAGCCATGCTGGTTTTATTAAAAAATATATTTTCGATCAAAGAAAAATTAATTCCTGAACCTACCAATCTTAAAATAATTCCAACTACTGCTGGGGTATTTTTACGTATAAGGGAATTTTTCTTAGTCATTTGCAAATCCATTGTACATATTAGTATTATATTCTGCTTCTGAATAATCTTTTTTGGGCTGGAGAAATGGCTCAGGGGTTAAACCTCTACTTTCCAAGCAGAAAGACATGTTTGGATCGCAGGTCTCACTTAAAAACTCCAAGTAGAAATGGTAATGGCCTGAGTTTATGGCTCTCGAAGGTGGAGCATGAGAAACCCTAGAACAATTCAGAATGATTTCAGATATCACCTATGGATGTCCACAGGCATGCACAGTATCCTTTGGTACACATGCACACACACAATTTAAAAAAATAAAATTAAAAAATTGGAAAATAGACTTTTTTCTTCTAAGACCTTTCACAATGCTCTGAGATCAGATTCTGCTCTGTTCTGAGGTTTCCCTGCCATTACAACCCATGGGCTTCAGTTTCCCTGAAATGAACCCTCCCTATGAAAATTCCGATGCTCCATTACTAAATCACTCTGTGACCTGTGACCTCTACAAAGCATCTACTACTCATAGCCCCATACCCTACAGAGCCCCCCATATGCAAGGAAGATGCATTGCAGCCTCTGTGTGGCCAGAAGAGTTATCAATATATCCCAAACAAAAGCCCGTCTCAACTCTAATCAGTCTGTATTTCTATCTCTGTCTATAGTTCCAAGTCATCTCTCTTTTTTCCTGACTGTGGGTTCCCTGTGATTGGCTCTCCCCATGTCTTCCCTACCATGATGTGCTATACCCAAAAGCAACCTTTCCTTCAGTTAATTACTTTATCACAAATCTAATCCATGAGTAAAGTAGCCAATACAAATTCCAAAATAATATCACAGACAAAGTTTATATAAGGAGCTACTAGGGAAATATATCAAAAAAATGGCAGTATATTACTTAAAGTACTTTGTTTTTACCCTGCTTGAATGCTGAATTGTACCAGTTGTGAGATAAAATTTGAAGCAGTTTTCTGTTTGTAAATCTTTTTCCCAATTGTTTAAAAAATAAGAGGAAGAAATAGCTGAAACCAAATAGTCTTCAGATTCATCTTGCATATAATATGTTTAATATGCAAGACTTAGTATTGGGGCCTCCTTTCTTCCACATAGATCTTGATAGAAAACCAGCAACTCTTATCCTTGCTTCAGGGTTAACAGTTGGAGATGTGGGCTGTGGCTATGCACAGTTATATCAGAGATCAGGAATACCCCAAAGAACCTCTACCCCCTGTTTCCTGAGATGCCACAATCTTCCTTGCATTTCGGCTATGAATGTGGTGACCTGGGCTCCTTTTCCAGTCATTGCTCCTTAAACTGCAAGAAATCAACACTGAGAACCAAACCCTGAAACAAGAGAAACCGCTCACAGCAGGAACCAGAGCTTTGGTACAGGAGACATTGGAGGCTAGGGAGATATCTGCACCCTTACATTGCTTGCTGCACAAGTGAAAGGTCTACAACGCAGATTCCCAGTTACCAAGTAAAATATCAGGGAGGTGTGATTCACCTCTTCAATTACAGTCTTGGAAGAAAGAACCTGAGACTCTGCAGCCAGACTAACTCTATCAGTGACCTCTGGGTGTAACAATCCCTATCTGAGAAATAATAAGGTATAAGAGTATTCAAAGATGATTTCTGATATCAGCCTCAGGCTTCCACACTTGTGCATGAACACACACACACACACACACACACACACACACACACACACACACACGAACCCAAGCACATGTGAATACATATAAACATATGCACATATACCATACATACATGCAATGCACATTCTCCAAACACACATACACATGGGATGGAAAAAGGTGAAAGAGATGGGGGGGAAGCCAATAACTTTCTAATAAACTTTATTCTTTTTGCCCTTGAAACATAAATGAATTTCTTATAAGAATATCTGATGTCAGAGCAGATTACAATCTTTGAAATTTTTGTCAATCTAAGCCATGAAGTGAATTCCCAAGGTGTCACAAGTAAAAACCAGCTTTGCTATGAGGCTGCAAAGTGAAGTCCCAGGAAGATGTGATCCATGAAACCTGGAAGCCTCAAGCGAACATGTCCTTACTGAGCAAGAAAGGGGAAGTCAAAATAAGCTTGTTGAAAAGCATCTGTAGTGAATACACACACACACACACACACACACACACACACACGTTCTTACATGCACACACACATACACTCACACACATACACCTGCATGCACAGAACACAATGAGTAGCCATAGTTTCAAATTAATGGTTTTGCATGTTGATGAATATTTAACAGGAAACTTTTCAGGATGCCTTGATATTGAAAATAAGACACAAAGCTGAGATGATGTTGATAACTTAATACCTTATATTTAATTACAAGCCATGAAGAGTGAGGTACAAGGTGTCTGAAACAGAGGGCATATGTGAATGTTGACACACTTGTCTCCATGCCCTGCCTCCCCCCCCCCGCCCTGCACCACACTGAGGGTCAGGTGGGACAGACAACATCCCTATCACTTTGCAGGACTGATGTGAGAGCTGACAGACTTTCAAATAGTCTCTCCATTGTCTGAGCAACGCCTTCCCATTTCTGGGTTTCACAGTTACGAAGATGCAGGGTTCTTTCAGATAGTAAGAATCATGGAATGTAGGAGGAAGCATCTCCAATTATGGAATGCCTGAAAACATGTCAGTGGTCGTTATCAGCTGTTATCAAGAACTATGCTTTGAAGAGTTCCCACAGTGACTTCCTCAAAAACACATATACTTATTCCACAGGAAAGTCAGGTAGGGTCTCCCCTTTCTTCATCTGCTTCTTCAACTACGATGTGGTTAATCCCATGTGTGAAGATTCCCCAAATCTGGCTTCCTTACAGAGTTAGGATGTTTTCTTTCAGATGCTAAGTATCTGCCTCAATTTCAGAAGAGACAACTTGAGAGTGTGTTGAAAAAGAACCCACTCGCTTCTTTAAAGCAGCTTTCACAAATCTAGAGATAGGAGAATTTTAGAAGACTGTACCAATATATACATGAGTGTGATTGAAACCAATAAGAAATTCACTAGCACTTTAGGTCACACTTCTTAACCAATAACTTCATATGCACTGGACAGGATTTGCATTGACTCAAAGGACATACTGCATCATTATAACCATCATTTGAGGTAAATGCACTCTCCTGTGTGCATTTTGTGATGTAGAATGAGTTCTGTGAGGTCATACGATAAGCTGGAGGGGGAATCAAGCAGTTCGGGTCTGGATTGCTAGTTACACCACATTCTTCAAACCCTTGCAGCTGAGAAGCTGTAAGTCAGACACAGGCATGTGCCTTAAAGTGACATTTGGAAAAATAAAACCATTTCATAAACTACTCAATAACTTGCTGTGTATCCATGGAAATCTATCATATAGGGTTATTGATATGAGTCATTCTGAAAAGACTAGGAATGGAGATTCATCATCCCTGTGCACATTCTCTGGTGCTGGTAGATGCTGGAAAAGACCACTAGACTGATTCTTCATGGTGCATCATTTGAAAATTATGCCAGCAAACAGAAACATATACACACTTCCTCTTTATGTTAAAATGTCATGATTTTCTAAAAAGAAATTAAGCTATTTTGCCTAATTTTTTCTGAGAAACCAATGTTCATTACTCATCAAAACATAAGAGATGGCCAAGTTTTCAATTATAAAAATATGCCCCAAAGATATCATTTCCAAAGTGTCCTACATTCAAACTTAGTTACCATGACTTCATTTCTCGCATTTTTATATAAAGGGGGGGGGATGTCCCCAAAGGCCACTGAAGACTAATTCGTTACCATTGCATCTATCTCCGAGTGGTTCAGTAACAAGATCAGAAAAGCCTGGTATTTTTGAAAAGAAGATTCTTGTCCATCCCAGCAGGCAATCTCCCTGTTGAATTTAGCTCAGATGAGTGAAGTTTTAATTGATCTGTCTTTTAATAACTAGTTCTGAGCCTTGGTTTGTGGGATTGTATTCCCTTTCTAAAGATACATGCATAGAAATCCCCAGGCTTGTCCGTCTCAGGTTGTTTCTCGTCTTATTAACTCGGGAGCTTGGCCTTCCCTTGGCATTGCACCTGCTCAAATGTGCTATGAAAGGTTTTCTCCTTGTCCTCAGTGACCTCCTCTAATTGGAACTCATTTGGTCGTCTTGGCCTTGCTCATCACCCCATGGTCTTCTGCTGCTGGCTTGTTCTCGTCCTTGCTGATCTGCCCTCGCTCTATTCAGTGGATAATTGCTTTTTGCATTTCAGTTCTTAGAAACCCTCTCTGCTGACTCTCACGACATCCTTTCCTGTCTCAATCAGCGTGGTTATCTCTGCCTCTGCCTTGAATACCATCTCCCTTTATTCTTTCCACTTTTAGAAACATTCCCAGATCTTGCTTGAACCACTTTTCCTCCAAGAATCCCATTCCAAGGGAATAGTCTCCCCAAATATACTGAACTCAATCCTATGACCATTTTATTCCCTGAATTCTGGGAAATGTAATATCTTTACCCTTCTGAAGTTCCGACAAGGGAGTACGGCGCTGTGATTACCCACCTTGACATGTGGTGGGTAACTGGAATTGCTCTAACATCAAACAGTTATTCCCCCCAGTGATGAGTCTGAAAAAATAAACCTAGAGCTGTGTATAATCCAGAACATTCTTTCCCCCATGACTGCATTTTCAAAAATCCAGTTGGTTTCTCACATTAAAGGTCCCTTTTCAGAATACAGAATTTCTTTGCTTTATTTTGGCACAGCTAATCATTTTCTTTTATTTACATATTTATAAAAGACTTCAGGCACATGCAGCACTTTCTGAGCAAGAAAGGGAACCAAAAATCAAAACGCGGTCTTTGCCCCAAGAGCTACAATCTATTTTCATATATTTCCAGTATTTTTTCAGAACTGCCCTAAATGAGCCTTTTAGGAGAAAGCTTGAATACACAATAGTAATTGCAATATCTGCTAAGCCCAGACAACTCAGAAATAAATTTAGTTTATCCCAGACACAGCTATCAAGGTTGTGAATATGTAAATAGTTTCCGGCCTTTCACACCTGAATGAATGGATTAGAGCTTGTAGGAGAGATTTAATTAAGACAGGAATAAAAGGTTTTCTTGGGACAAACAGGATTACAGCATTTCATAGATAGTATGGAAAAATTTATGAACATGTCATGTCGCTATACTTAACACTGCTTGGTTTGATTTTATTATTTTTTAAGTCTAGATTAGCTGCTGAATATAGCATAAGGAAACATCGTGCTAGTGGGTTGGGGAGAAAGATCAGCAGTTAAAGCCCTTGCCACACATGGAAAAGGACCAGAATTTGAATTACCAAACCCCAGGTAAAAATGTCTGGTGATGTGGGGCAGCCCACCTGTAATTACAACCTAGAGGGGCAAAGGTTGAAAATCCCCAGAGCAAGCGGGACTAGTCAGACTAACCTCATCAGAAAAGCTCTGGATTTGATTAGAGACCCTTGTCTCAAAAACAATAAGGTAGTAAAGCAATCAAGGATGGTTCTGGATATCGACCCTGGACACCTACATGTAGGCACACACATGTACATGAGTCTCTGTGGGCACGCATGCGCGTGTGCACACACACACACACACTAAAATGGAAAAAGAAAAAAAAAATTGTAATAGTGCTGCAATGGAATGGGTGCATGGAACCAGAAACCTTTAACCATGCAAGCAATTAGGACTGTGATATTACACACCCAGAAAATTCACTGAAGCTCTTCAGAGCCAAACAAAACCAAAAATCCTTTTGAGATAACTGTCACTGAATATACACATTAAGACTAAGAGTATGAGAACTTCAAAAACCCACAGATGGAGTATGTATCTTTTCTCAGTGAGGACACTAAGTTTGGATCCCTATTGGACACTGGCCTCTTATGTTTTTTTATTTATTCAATTGTGCGTGTGTGGTGCATGTGTGTGTTTGTGTGTGTGTGTGTGTGTGTGTGTGTGTATGTGTGTGTGTGTGTGTGTGTGTGTGTGTGTAGAACCACAGGCGAATTCGGGAACCACCATGGACGCCTCCACCTCCTCCTTGTTTACTCTGCCCCGGGATTCACAGGCTCTGCCCTACCAGGACCAGAAACGCAGGCCACCCCCGGCGTCTATAAGTGGGGTCTAGGATCTGAACTCAGGACTTTCCTTCTGCAAAGCAGAGGCTTAACCCCTGAGCCACCTCTCCAGCCCCAACACTGGCCCTTTAAGCCATGTGTCTACACTGCTGACCTGCTCTGTCTGTTTGCTTGTTTGCAGGTCTCATTCGTCTCTTCTCACGGTGCCCCTGGGTTCTGCTGTTACATCTTTGTCTTTACCCTCACAATTATAAATCCTCTGAAGGAGTTTGTGATTCCTGTATCCCTTGGGCATTGCACCGAGCATGACACAAGATAGGTTTTTACGATAAATACTGGTTGGTTTGAATAAATGGATTCAGGGATAGATAGAGGGAATTAATTGAAATGAACTAATCATAAATGGTAATTTCATGTTGCAAGCTTAATCACTGATCACTCTAATTCTCCCGGGAAATGTGTTCCTGTTCTTTGTTTCTTTTCTCCCTAAATATGCAGACACCAATTGGTTGATTCTAAAGGGTGCAGCACTGATTAGAAATAGTGTATTTTGTTCTCAAAATAGGACTTTGAAAAGTCTTTCCTGTGTTATTGAACAGAATGAGCCACTGTCAGTCCCCTCAAGATTCAAAAACCGATGGACAAATTTGTTATTTGATTCCATCGTAATTATTTAGATTGGGTTCATGCTTATGTGTGTATGTGTATGTATGTGGATCTGTGTGTCCGTATGCCTGTTTGTATGTGCATGCATGTATATTTGTGTGTATTTGTGTGTATATGTGTCTGTATGTGCATGTGTATGTGTATATGCCTGTGCGTATGTGTATGTGATGCACAGGTACTCATCCATGAGCATGTGTTCCCATGTGCATGTGGACAACAGAAATGGACATAGGTATCTTCCTTTACTGTTTCCCACTGTATCTTCTGAGTTGGTGTTTAAGAGAGTCTCTCCTGAACCCAGAGCTTACATTTGACTACATTAGCTGCCCCCCAGGATCCTCCTGCTTCTACCTCCAGAACGCTGGAATTGTAGACACATACCCCTGTGCCCAGCCTTTTACATGGATACTCCTGAACCACAATCATGACCTACTGCACTCTTGGCAAGCACTTCACTGACTGAGCCATCTTCCAACTCTCCTCCTTACTATCTTCTTACAGGACTATGTCTTTTGTCAAAGCAGAATCACCTTTAAAATTACTCTGGATAAACTTGGAGTATTCCAGAGGCAAAAAGAAGAGACATTTATCTCCATTTTGCATTTAGAGAACGTTAACTTCTGTGAGTGTATTAATGGATTTCTTTTTACAATCTCAGATATTAGAGACAGAAGGGAGAAAGAACAAAGGAAGAATCAGGCTGCAACCTCAGGCTTGGCAAGTTTAGCTGTCTCAGATGCTTGCATGATGTTTGGGGTGTTTCCTAGGTAATCCAAGGCAGAGTAGTGTCCACCTCTACCTTCCTGCACCTTTCCGGATGCTGCGGTTGGGCACATTCTTGTCCCACATCATCTCTGTGTGTGAGCTCTGGTCCATTGCCTTCTGCTTCCGTGAGGTCTTGATTGAAAGGGAAAATGAAGCTCTCTCCCACTAAATGAGCACCGAGAGCCTGCTAAGGTGCTTTCACTGCGCTGGTTGCATGAAACAGTTATTGATCAATTTTTTTCTTGTCTTCCTGTACAGCTACGGGATGGAAAAATGGGAGGAGGCTCAGGAAATGAGAGCTTGTCAGGAAGTCAGAAACTGAAGTCAACTGAAGTCAGAAAACAACATCAACTAATAAAAACAATTATGTTGGAATGCTTTGTTACACGAAATAAATCACTCACATTTTGCTTTTAAAAAAATCACAGTAAAGTCACAGATTTATGTCAAGACAGAGATAGATGGGGAAGGAAAGAAACAATTTCCATTTACCCTCTTGGAGCATATTTTCCTTCCCCAACAGCAATTTTATTAAGAAAACAGCAAGCAAGTTTTTCTTATACAATTCTAATTTGCAAATGGAAGTGATTATCACAGTACAAAGACTATTTCTGGCCAATCTTCTAGATAACTGACTCTGGTTTAATTTCAAATATACAGCCATGTTGCTCAGCAACTATCACCTTCTTCCCCTTCAATATGGGGCAGCAATGTCCTTTGAATCTTTAAAAAATTAAAGCCTACAGCTGCAATGCTGGTGGTTTTCAAAAACAATCGCCAAGAGTTCAAAAATGACCTATAGTAAAGGGTCAGGTTTTGATACAAGACCCGGGTGCCACAGTAAGGAAATTTAATCTCTGTCACAGATTTGTTCTCATCAGATGTCAGAAAATATGATTCTCTTTTCTTCTAAGCCCTCCTGTATAAAATGCAGCTCATATGTAATCAGCTAGGAGCTCCCATTTACTAAATGTCAAAAGCATATATGTCTATAAATATATATATGTCTATATGAATATTGCAATATATATGCATATTTAAATATGTAGCTGTACTTCAACGTTTTGGTTCTGCTGTAACACTAAGTGAAGTTTATCATGCTAGCTGGCATACGGAGACAAACAAAAGCTTCTTTTGAAATTGGCAAACTACATGAGGAGAGATTTCACAAACCTGTGACAGCATCATAACCCCCTGCATAATGTTGTAGCTGAAATTCAGCAGAGTCATCCATTGTTGGAAATGCTTCCAGCCAGTGAAGGCAAAAGACCATCTTAGAAACATTATCGGCTCTTTCAGTGCTAAACTGTTGGTGCAATGGGTCACCTGAACAACAGAGAGGATCAGAGTGGACCTGGAGAAAAAAATCAGGAATGATTCTTCTTACAATGTTCAGCGAGAGAAGAATAGCAGTAGGATAGTGGTGCTGCACGTCTGGAGTGACTAACTACATTTGATAGTTCTGTGTCTGGGTTTGAGTTCAGGAACGTAAGGAGAATCACTTAGCTACTTTTTGTGATGTTAACACTGGACATGGGCCATTTCTATAGATTAGTCACACACATGAGAAACATGAACATTAGCTTCTACTAAATGAGGAAAATTAGACTATTTTACATGTATGCATGCATGCATACACATATACATATATCATGTGTCATATGTCATGACACACATATGTGTGTCACACATACATGTTTATATACATGTCACACATGTGTCATATGTCATGTCCACGATATACATATCATACACATGTCATGTATGTATAGTGTGTTACACATGTCATATATGTAATATACATGTGCCATATGTATATGCCATATATGGGTCGTGTGTGTGTGTGTGTGTGTGTGTGTGTAAAACATTTCAACCCTCTACCAGAGTTCTGTGTAAGAGAAGTTACATCTTTTGATGTAGTGGGGTTGGACTCAGGTCCTTGCTCTTTCTAGGCAAGATTTCTACAGCTGGGCTCTTTCCCCATAATTGCTTCCCACTAAAATAATCAAATCAATATTAATGAAATGATTAAATCAGAGTGATGCTTCCAAATGGCTAGAGCTGTATTGCCTGTGAGTATACTGAATGGAGCTTAAAGGAGAGGTTATATATAGGCAAAATTATTATATAGTTGTCATGTGCTTAGGAAATGGAACAAACATTACAGATATTTTTGAGTTCCTAATTGTCCTACTTTATTATTCTCTTTACTCCTATGTAGTTTAAGTGTCTCTTAAACTATAAGGATGGCTCGTCAGCTAGAAACAGGAGTTAAATTCATAGGGAAATAATAATATGAAAGGAAGAGGAGGGCGAATTTCCAGAACCCTAGATATGGGGCACTTTGCTCTCAGAGGCTAGGAACAGGGTGGGTCCTATGGCAGGCGGCCTGAAGTCCCCTCACCAGCCATGGAGAGGATACTTTTATTTTATAGATTCAGAAGCTAAGATTGAGAAGTGAGCTGTACACACAGGCTGATCAGATGCCAACACCATGAACATTTTCACAGCAAGTGCCTTTTGAGTATGTACAAAGCAAAATACATGGTGGCCACTGTGAGTGTGAGGAAGGGAGAGGCTGGTGTGACTGGGACAAGCCCAAAGGAAGAGGATAAGGGCATCCCAGGGGAGCTGCGGAGGACTTCCAGGAACGTGTGGAGACTTATGCTCCTCCAGCATCCTTGGAAAGAAAGAGAACACAGGAAGAGACTTCCAAGAGAGTACACACTTAAGTCATAAGGTGTGGGAAGTAAGGACAGGTTCCTGGGATTTTATGGTTTAGAAGCCGTTTGGATTCATGCTTCTCAGCTGGTAACAAATCCTTGTGTGTCTCCTAGGCTCTTGGTTGCTGCTTCTCACAGTCTCTCCCACATCTGTGAGAATTAATCTTCCTTGTCAGTTTGGCTGGACCTGGGATTAACTAACAGATCAGCCATCAGACCACCTGAAGAGATTATCTGGATTAAGATATTTGAAATACAATGACCAATCCTAATGTGGGTGGTACATGTTAGTAGCAGATCAAACAAAAGGAAGCTCAAGAAAGAAACATTTGATTCTCTCTCTCTCCCTGTGCTGGTGAATTACATCTTTCCGGATGCTGCCATTCTTTCCTGACATCAGAAATCAGCTTTTAGACCCTCCAACATGACCGAAGTCCAGAGACGCTTCAGGAATCCTCTGGCTTTCAACATCAGGCTGGGATTGCTGAGATATTCAGCTTCTGAACAGAACAACTGAAGGCAGGCATTGTTAGACTACCTAGACTACCTAGACCTTATTTTATGTCAATCCAATAAAATTCCATATGTATCATATATGTCATAAAGTTTTTAAGAAAAGGTCAAATATGCTATGCTATGGACAAGGAATAAAGAACGTTTACTGATTACATGGTTAAATGGTGAAGGGCCTAATTCTCTCGGAGGGAAGCAAGATCTGAAGGAAAAGCAGAGTTTCTATCCCTGGGCATGAGGGCAGGGCGAAGGACAGAAAGGAGTGAGTTATCAGTCCCGGTCCCAGTGAGATATGTGACACGGGGAGGGCTTTGCAAGTGCCAGCTAGCCATTGGGGGGCGGGGAGAGTATAGGGAGGGCAGTGACCAGCAAGCAGAGCTTTTTCTCTGAATAGGGGGTTTGGAGGAAGGAAAAATCTATCATATACATTTTCTATTCTGTTCTTCTGAAAGCCAAGAGACTTTTCTATAGAGGTCTCAGGACTCTCTGCTTCCTTCCAGCTAGAAACTGGGGAGCAGTACCTATCCTGGAAAGAAACAGTAGTGTAATAGACATGCTAGTGCCTGGAGGAAACCTCCTCTTTTGTCTAATGCAATCCAGAGAGAACATGGAGAGAAGGCATCATAGAGAGAAATCTCCAGAGAAGTTCTGCGACTATCTGAAGCACTTTGAGAAGGTTATAAATGAAAGACATACATACGCCTAAGGTTTCTTCCCCCCTAATATTTATAGGGAATTAATACACTTATCTTGCAGAGATCTGGGAGCTATCTTCCTTTTAGACTGCCTCATTTCCATATCAATAATTACTGTCTCTCTAGCAAGAAAGAGGAGAAGAAAACATTGGAGCATGTTTTGATTGTGTTCATTTCTTCTGTCTTTACCTGTCAGTTTCACGCTCATTTCTGGTGACTAAATGACTCAACTTTGCTTGTGGCAAGTGCTTGATATACCTTTTATTTAAACTGAGAATCTAGTGCTGAAAAAGAGACCCAAGCAAAACATTTCACAGACTATTCCTGGGAGATCTCAGAATTAAATTGTTAAATGTTCGACTATAATGAAATTTTGTGTAATCAGCAGGGAAGTAGCTGTTGGCCATTTATCAGTTTTTCTAGCTGCAATTTTTTTTATGCCTGGAAAGCATAATTAGAAGCCTCCACAGGTGGAGAGCCTTGTACAATAATTGCCCATTTTATCAGAATGGTGCTTTTTAACTTGGGAATTTTAGAGCATTTTAGAATGATGGTCTATTAGCAATAATAGCTATCAGATCTCTGTGTATTTTAATATAGAGCTTTATAGAGAAGGGAGGAAGCACATGAGTCTAGCTGTTACTCCATGTGATCTCATTTATGTCAGAATATGTGCAAATAGATCAAGGTTTAGATTTTATGGATGTACATGGAATAGATTAGTGTTCACTAGACAGAGTGTCAGGAATCACTTTCAAAGTTCCTTTCAATATTACAAAAGTGTTTACCTGGAATGATCCTCACATCAACTCTGTGCCCCTTTAACAAAGTAAGCAAGTCAGGCAGGAAGACCAGTGCTTTCCCTGGGGTTTCCTGTCTGATGAGGGGCTCACACACTTCCGCGTCCAGGGACCATGGCTCATGTGCTTAGCCGACATTAGGGCTTCCCCATGGTGTTTAGGATGAGGGAAAGATTGCTTTTGGGCTGGAGAGGTGGCTCAGGGGTTAAGGCTCTGCCTTGTAGGCGGAAGGTCCTATAGACGCAGGGCAGGCGGAAGCTGGGGCGGCCTGTGTTTCTGGTCCTGGTAGGGCGGAGCCTGTGAATCCCCGGGCAGAGTAAACAAGGAGGAGGTGGAGGCGTCCATGGTGGTTCCCGAATTCGTCCGTGGTTCTACACACACATGCATACACATGCATACATACACACGCATACACACATACACATACACACACATACACATACAATTGATTAAATAATAAAAAAATTTTAAAAAAGGATTGCTTTAGTTTTCAGTCTATTACATCATATGTGAAATGAGACAGTTCTAGTCCTAGATGACTATTTCACTTGAGGAAAAGCACCAGAAATTTCTCAGTCTGTTCTAAGTGATAAATAATCCAACTTGAAACACAAGCAAAACTCTGTGTTTTGTGAGAGAAAAGAAAATGACTCCTAGAAGCCTGACTGTCCTGGTGGTGTGATGCCAGGGTTTTGTTCCTTCCAGCCTCCCTTACAGGCACTTCTTCAAGCTCGTGTTCATAAATCACATGGAGAAACTTGGGGCCATCTGCAAGTGTTGGGGGCACCATATTTGTATGCTAGAGTAGTTTTATTTAAGATGGCGCATAGAACAATTTATCGAGCTATCTTAAAAAGTATCGAGCATCTTAAAATGTAAAGCTAGGGCTGAGAGATGGCTCAGGGTTTAAGACTCTACCTCATGAGCAGAAGGTCCTGAGTCCAGATCTAGCATCTCATCTATGTCAGGAGAAATGGCAGTAATCTGTACTTTCGGCTCTCGAAGATGGAGTCTGGGAAACCCCAGAGCAAAGCAATAAGGAGGTAGAGACATCCAGGGTGATACCCAAAGTCACCCTTGGGGCTCCAGAAACACACACAGTGCCCTCTGATAGACACACACACACACACACACACACACACACACACACACACACAAATAATTTTTAAAAAGGAAAGCTAAGTCTCATAAAACACAGTAGAAAACACAAAAGAGATTTGCAAGATGAAAGTAAAAAAATAGATGGTGTAACCTTCACTCTCCATCATGTGGCTTAGTAAAAAAGGATTTTAGAGAAATAAACTTAGTTTGATGTTCTGTGAGAGAAGAGCCCCAGATCCAAAGGCATGATGGATTAAATTATAGCTTATCTTTTAGATATGCAAATTGGTTTTCTCTAGTAGAAAAGATTATCTAAAAGCTATTGCTGATTCTTTTTTTTAAATTTTATTTATTTTCCCCAATCATACAAGCTCAATAGGTACTCCAGTCCCCTCCTTCCCTCCACCCTTCCCTAGTCCCCCTTGCACTCTCCCCTCTTTTCCCCTTCTTTTCAACCTCCACTCTCCTCTTTTCCCAGGGTTTCCCCCTTTCCCTCCTCCCATTTCCTGAAGCATCTTTTTGTGTGAATGCCAAACTTCCCTCTGAGTCCTCCACTCTAGTCAGGTATAAGGACTCATTGGCATTGCCCAGAGCTCTTTCTTGGGCTCCCCTTTAATATGGGAACAGTGTTATAACTGTTAATCCTTGCCTCTAAGGATCCTATTGCCTGTGATCCATGCTAGACTTTGGGGGGTCATTGGCATGTCAGTCATTGGACAGGTCATGCAAAGTCCAATTATGGCTATTGCGGCCCTAACTTGTGTGGAGTATCTTGCATATTGTTGGTCCTCCCCATCTTTAGGCTCTTACAATCTTGCTTCCCCTCTTCCACAAGTTTCCCTGAGCTTTAGGATGGGGAGAGATTTGGCTGGTCTGGTTCCAGGTGAATAATGTAGGGTCTTTGGGTTCTGAATTACGGTTTGTTGTTGTTTTCAGTTTTGTTGTTTCTGCACTGCCCTTGGCTCCAGTTGGAGGTCACAAGGTACTTTCAAGTTTTATATCAACCTAGCAATTCTATCTGAGATTCTTTATTAAGTTGCTTATAAGTAGCCAATCATTCATCTAATTTCAGCATTACATTAATCCCTCTTTAATAATTTGAGTGACATTTAATACAGTTTGGTTTTCTTTCATTTTTTCTTTTCCATACATGTGTGTATGGGGTGCATACATGTGTGTATGTGGGTGTGCTTTGCATGTGGCTCTGTGTATGTGAATGTAGGTGAATGTAGTGAACGTATGAGTACACTTAAGTGTTTGTGCCTGCAGAGACCCAAGAGTGATCTGAGAATTATACTGGATTGCTCCTCCATTGAATTCCTTGCTCTGGGATTCCCAGGCTCTGCCTTCCAGGGCCAGAATTACAAGCCAATGTCATATCTGTCTTCTATCTTATGTAGGATCTGGGGATCTGAACTCAGGTCCTATTGCTTGGAAGGCCAAAGTTTTAACCACAGAGCCATCAACACCTCCCTAATTTTATTTTTATATGACATAATAATTCATCAGGATTTTTTAGAGAAGAATGACTAATAGAACACATATGGAAGTATATTGGTGCTTTATTATGATAATCATTTCATGTATGGCATGACAGAATTTGGATACTCCCATGATATGCCATAGACACACTCGGGGACCAAGAAAGCAAGTGCTACAATTCACATCCAGATCACAGCTGCAGTTAGAGGAAGATTAGGGGTGAACATTACCAACCCTGGGTCCAAAGTTCTGAAAACAAGGATCTCTACCATTCAAGGAGAGAAGAATACAGATATTTAAACTCCATCAGTGTAACTTGTTGGGTGGGGGAGTGAACTTTGTCTTTCTTCACCTCAATCTTTTAAGAGGATCCACAAATACATGAACAATATCTATATGGTGAGAAGGGATCTTGAATCTGTTAAGTTACCCACTGATTTGAATGATTAATTGTTTTCAGAAACATGCAAGGATATCCTATTTTCTTGAGCATCCTCAAGTTGATTCTTTATTACCTAACACACATGAGTTGATTCTATATTACCTAACACACGTGAGTCAATTTTTTATTACCTAACACAAGTAAATCATGCTTTCAATATTTATAACTTCTTTTTCAATAGCCAGATATAAGTTATAAAACTTGGGCTTCAAGGTATGACTGTGTCCCACTGAAAACTGTCATTTCTTACTGTTGAGGTTCTTGAAAAGAACGTGTGTCATAGCTTGCAAATGTATTCAGTGACCTTTTAGGATAACCTCTACTTCTCCAATTCAAATGATCCTGCCTTATTGCCTCTCTTTATTTTTAAACATAAACTTCAAACAGCCACTATCTTTTTCACATCTCTTCGCGAATTACCTGCAAGAAGTTGAAATCTTAGGAGTAATTTTTAAGCTAACCAGAGTGTCAGAGGAGTGATAGCAAATCTCTTCCTGGGGTGGACAGTCCCCTGGGGTGTGAATTGGTGGCTAGGCTGGCAGTAGCAATCTGTCACTGACTGTGAGGAAACTATATTCTACAGCCAGCTGATTTGCAGGGAGAGACTTGGAAAATGTCAGAGAAAGGGTAAAAGCACAGATATTACCAACTCAAAATAAATACAGTGGTGGCACTAGGCATTTATTGACTTAGCACAAAATATCATGTGGCATTTCATAATAATAGCAAGATAACAACATGGGGATTAAATTCATGACTAACTGGTATCCCAGTGATAAGGACGGGGGAAACAGGGTACAACTGGGTTGCATTAAAGCCACAGCAAGAGGCCTGGCTCTGAATTTTCACATTCAGTCTTGGTTTCCATCTGCTTGTTGGCATCATTTAAATTTGAGCTTCTACATAAAGCCTTCTGTGTGGCCTCTCCACTGGGAATACAGTTTCTGTCTTTTGATTTTTTTTCCATCCAAACCTGGGGAACCCAAAATGTGGATTGGAAACTATGTGCTTTTTCGACTGTTGTTCATGTGGAAAACTGGCAGTGCTAAGAATTCCATTATTCTCCTGAAGGTGAACGAACACAATGTGGTTCATTGATGGTGTTTGTGGATGATGAGGGGAAACATGATGGATGCTTTAGCATTCACTCTGGCCTGAGTGATAAAATAGATCTGGGTGAGTGTTTGGATGGCATTCGGTGGGAATCCATCCTAGTTGTTCAAGAAATCTTTATTCACTTTTTTGTTGTTTTTCGTGTACTAACACAGAATCTCTGTTGACTGAAACAGAGAGATTCAAAACCTGAAAATTTAGCAGTGGGGTCCTCTGTATATTTTTAGTAGCAAAACCCTCCAGTGGCCTGAATTCTTCCTCTTATCTCAAAGCAATAGATGCCATCCATGATCACTGAACAAGAAAGTTTGATTAAACAGAAAAGTACTTTGAAAACATGGCTGAAAAAGATGACATTCAAAACCTCTCTAGTGCTGTTTTGCCATTGACAAGTTGGGGAGTCAACCCATTGAGTCTCTACCTTCAAGTTTTTCCATTCAGATGTTCACTACCTAATTCCAAATTTTTATCACTATTGATGAAAACAAGACACTAATGTATTTTATTATTGGATGCCAAAAATATGAAGGCTTTAACCCAATGTATGTCTAAAATCACTGTTTTTCCTCTATTTGGTTTTGATAAGTTTACTTATAAGCAGGTCACACTAAATTTCAAGATCATAAAGGATATCCAGGGCAAAATTCCAGTTTGACAATACAATATAAAGTGTTAGCAAAATTTTTGCATTCAGAAGATGCATCGAGACATGCGTTAGTATTGACTATTCCATTGTTATTGAATTAAGCGACTTGGGGGCAGACAGAATAAAGTGTGTATCAAATTAAGTCATAAAACTCTGCCTGTGGTTGCTCAAAACCAACAATTTTTAGAGGAAAATATAGTGGCAAAATGGAATGTCTCTGGACAAGAGGGAACTTATGCAGTTTTGACAGGTCAGAAAACATGAGCCTGTATGTGATGTCTCAAGAACATTCGGGCAAACAGACTTTAACATAACAGCTTTCATTATAAAAAAGCATGAAATTTGTACATTATATCCAACACATTACTTAATGGCTTGGGGAAGAGGCATGGACAGTTAACCCTCTGACAAGCTACTCTGTAACTATGATAACAACCAGTATCATGGAATTAATGCTCTCAGATGGCAAGCAATGGCTTGGAACTTTGTAACCTACAGAAACAACCAATTTTCTACTTCTCTGAAGACAGATATTCTACTAGGTCAGCAAAGCATGACTTCTACAGATGCCCCATAATGGTGCTTTGATCAGATGGGACATGACACATATTGATTTATGGAGAGTACAATAGTATAATATAGACACAAGGATATTTCATGGTGTTTGGAAAATATGCCATTTGCCTGAAGGGCTCAGTTTTTGGTCTCTAGGTTGCTATGCAGAGTTGCTAAAACAGGGAAGGACCTTATCTGAGAAAGATTTAAAGTGACTAACTGGCCTGTGAGGAAACATTTCAAAAAATAAGAAAAGTCATTTATTAATACATCAGTAGTCAGTAGTTTGTTCTGCATGGGATTAATGTACCCATGGCAAAGGATTTGCAACAGGATCTCTGAGAGATTAATGTTGCAAATATCCTTAAGAAAATACTCACTTTTATTCTTTTCTCTTTATTCTTTGATCTTACATCTTTACCTCCTCACATCTCCCCATCTTTCCCACCCTCTCTCTAATTCTCCCTCCAATCAGCTTCCTTCACTTCTCATGAACCTCTGTATATGTAGATCACAGGACTCGACTCAGCATGTGCTTGGGTATCCTGGGTGGTACAAGAAATCTACCAGTGGGCAAGCCTACAAGTGGAGAAGTTCTTCTTCTCTTGTCTGGATCACTGAAATGAGATCTGCACAATAGTTGACATATCAAGAATCTCCCTTGGAGTGAGAATCTCAGGAGAAAACAGTAACACCCTTGGCCATAATCCTTTGAAAAAATATAATTGATGTGCTCATAGTAACTGCTTTTTGTTTCTTAGAGCAGAACAAATCCTCCTTCAAAGCAAAGAAAAAATGTTCCCACTCTTTGTACAGACAAAAATCAAAGACTTCTTTCTTTACAGCATTTAATAATCATGCACAGTATTTATGTATTTAGATAGCCTTTTGTGTATTTCTACAGAAAGACCTAACAACAAGGAGCTTGAGGAAATGGGGACAATAGTTTTATCTATTTTAAGAATGAAAATCAAGGGCTGGAGAGATGACTCAGGGGCTAAGCCTCTGCCTGACCAACAGAAGGACCTGAGTTTGGATCCCAGATCTCATGTAAAAAGTCAGTCAGAAATGGTAGTAGCCTGCACTTGCAGCCCTGAAAGGCACATCTGGGAAATTCCAGAGCAGAGCAAAAGGGAAGTAGAGCAATCCAGGATGATTCCCAAAGTCACCCCTGGGGCTCCAGAGGCACACACTGTGCCTTCATACACACACACACCACCACCACCACCACCACCACCACCACCACCACCACTATCACCACCACCACCACCACCACCACCATCACCACCACCATCACCACCACCATCACCACCACCACCACCACCACCACCACCACCACCACCACCACTATCACCAACAGCAGCAGCAGCAGCAGCAGCAGCGGCAAAAAGAGTGAAAATCCCAAAAGTTGGACCAAAATTCCTTATAATCACTTATTCTATAAATACTAAGCGTCTGGGCATATACTTGACATATTTTTGTATCAGTGGGAATAATGTATTCAGCATGCAACATATTTCAAGGACAAGAAATGATATATAAATATCCATATTTAAAGTATTTTTGGACCTGACCTCATACACAGCATATACCTGTTTTCATGGCAGAAACGTGAAAATAGTCCTACCAAGCTTAATAAACCCAATAAGGTAAAATCTCCTCCACTTTTATAGAAGTGTGTCAGAGGCTGGGATGTACCCAAGAGGAAACTTTAATTTCTTCCAAGTTTATTCATCTGCAAAGGTAGGAGAAAAGTCCTTCTAGTTTTATTGTTCCCTTTGTACAATAACCAGAAAGGATATCAATTATTTTTCCAGACAGGCTGTCACTGGCCTTGGTAAGTAAATACGTTTCTAGAAGGTTTCATCTGAAAGGAGGTAAAATATATGTCACTTTCCTAATCAGCTGTCACACACCTTTTATCCTAACAGGTTTTCAGAGAGGAAGATGGAATTGCCATTTTAGAAAAGTGATAGAAACTTTCAGTGTTTTCTAAAAGAAAAATATTATTCAAGCCAAGATGGTCTTCAAATATGAAGCAATTAGGAACACATACTTTGCCTGTCTGCAAAAAGAAATTATCAAAAGAAGGAAAGGAAATGAAAAGGCTTAAGAAAAGTGACTAATTTTACTCTGAGACTCGATAAAAGTGGCAACTCATTAGGCACCTGTGATTTGGTGAATTTGCCAGAGAGCGCTTAGAATCTTGACACAGGGTCCTTACACAGTTAACAACCACATGGATAACCTACGCTGATCTATGGGTCTGAGCTAATTTTACTTTCAAGAAATCATGCTTAAACCAGATCCTTAAAGGTATTTCATTCCCTATCAATGTGAAGAATAAACAGAGAGACACTTGGTATAATTTTTTTCCCAATTCCTAAGTAATCTTCTCTGTATTATTTTTATTTTATCCTTTGACACCTTCATATGCAGATATAGTGAATACATTCATTTTTATTCTTTTTTGCCCACCGCAACCAGTGTCCCTTCGTATTTTCACATCTTTTTACTTGTGTGACTCATTGGGTTTCATCTGGGATATTCATACTGGCAATTGCCTGAGCACCTGCTGGGCACGGACAACTCATCAGTGGAAAAATTGTTGAGTAAAGGTGTTTCCCCTTATCCTGTTTGGCATTAACTTAAAACAGTCTCTAAGGGAGGGGCATTATTTCTTCAAATCTTTCTTCATCCATGGCAAAGTGTTGATAGGCCCATTATTGTGCAGGTCCCGTGGAAACAAACCTCACTACAGTGAGCTTCAGGGTAGGGTAGCCTTGTCATGACAGAGGATGCTGTCTTGCAACACTATCCACTCACTGACTCTCAAATTCTTACCACCCCTTCTTCCCAAGATTCCCTGAGCCATAGGATAGGGTGTGGTTCTGATGTTGCATCTAGAGCTGAGCACTCTACAGTCGTTTATTCTCTGCACTTAAAACAGTCTTGGTTCTCCGCAGTACACATTGCAGAGAATACTTCTTCACCCAGTGCCAAGAGTTTCTCTCATCTATGGGGATCATGAGAAGTACTTTTGTGCTGCTGATGATTAGAAGGTGTCCCTAGAAGACTGGGGAGTCTAGGAAACGGAATAAACATAGAAATCCAGTGAATTGCAACACTTGACCAATCTTGTTAGAAGAAAACAAGATGACAGTTGACAAGAAAGAGTGCCTATCACACTATACATCATATCATGCACTTGACATAACCCTTCAGCTCTGCCCTCCCTGTAACTGGCTCTTTTTATGTGTACAAAATGCACACAATGCAAAAAAGAAGTTAGTGTAAAGTTATGAGCTTTGTGACACAGATTTGATTATGGCCTTGGTTTCTATCCATTCTTCTGTACCTTAAACTCTTGCAATGGCAACCTGTGTTCTTGGAACTGATGATGCGGTTCCTCTTGGGAGAAAGCTGAGTATTTACTCAGCTTTGATTTGAATCTCTGCATGGCTGGAATGAAGGTGATAAGCGGTCAGAATTCAAGCCTCCTGGGAGAGAGGACTGAAGATAAATGCAATTATTTTAGTTTGACATATTTATTTCTAAAACTAGATATTTTTCCCTTTGTGGTGGCAGGTTGGTTCTCCTGGATTTTCCCGGTTTAATCATTGGCTCTGTTCTATTTTTGACAGGCACAGCTGTCACAGACACTCAGAATTGTCAGGCTAGGGCCCAGATGAAAATATCAAGATTAGTGGAGAAAATTAAATCATATCTTTAAATGGAAGAGGGAACTGTATATATCCTGGGGACATGTTGTTAATACTTTCAAAGGACATTTTATACTTAGTAGAATTTAATGAGAGGACAGTACTAAAATATCCAATAATGATGGTCAAACTTTTAGAACAAAACAAACAAGTAATAAATGTGTAATTTGCTGGGATCCAAAGTGCAAATACTACCTATACATGCTCATTTCTACCCAAGAATCTTCTCACAAAATCATTTAACAATGAAGTCTCAAAAAATGTGAAATCACTCTAATGAACAACGTGAAATCATTTTAATGAAAAGTGTTTGCAAACATAGCCTGTTTTCATGGACACTGTACTTCGTATGGCTTTTTAACTAAGTGTAAGGAATCAGTGTGTCTTGTAACCTAAGTGTGAAGAGTCAAAGAAAGATTAAGTAGGGAGACAATAGTGCCACTGCACACTTAGAAACTGCATCGTGCTCCTGGGATCACAAAACAGGTAATTCCAGCTCTGGGCCACTGTAGGATGGAACTGCTCAGTGACAAGACACTTCCATGTCTCTGTCCACTCTGTCCACAGGAGGATGCCGGGTGCGCAGGAGACTTCCCATGACATGACTCTTCCTGCATGCAAGAGGCTTGCACATCTATGCTGACAGCTGAACACATATACACATACATACACACATACCACACACACTCATACAGACACACAGAGACATCCTGTACATCCTGTGCTTACACCACACATATACATAGACACATACTTATAGGCACACACACATATGTACATGTATAAACATACATATACACAGTCACGTGTACATATATACACACTGGTGCACACACATTCACATACATATACATGCATACACATATGTATACGCGTATACATATACACATACATACACATACAGATTATACATAGACATGTGCACACATAAATAAATCACAGATATGTGTGCACACATGCATACAAGTGTTCACACACATCCACAAACATATTATATCCATATATGCATACACTTGTATACACATTTACATGCATATACATTCACACACGTGTGCACATATACTCACAAATGCCCATACACATGCATAATCACATGCATACAAGTGTGCACACTTGCACACACATGTACACATACATATACATGCATGCGCATATGTATACACATTGTCATGGTTTAAAGTGTGATGTGTCCCCCAAAGGCTCACGTGTTTGAATCCTTAGCCGCCTTCAGTACTTGGGATGGTCATGGCACCTTTGGGAAGTGGAGCTTTGGCCTTGAGGTCAGTTAGCCCCAGCCTACTCGAGTGAGTCAGTCTGCTCTTGAGCTTGCAGCAGCTCTTTGTCTCCATGAAGGACATGACTTAGCCCGTCTCCAGCTTCTGCAGGCAGCCGTGCCATTCCTGCCATAACGGACTGTATCTCCCCTCTGGACCCTTAAGCTGAATAAATCTCCCTCTATTCATTATGTTGCTTGGCTTTGACTTGTGTCTCACAGCAGCACAGAGAGTAACCAGTACACACACACATAAATGCATACATACACATGCACGTGCATGCATGTACATACACCTGATGCACACATGTGTACACACATATATAAACACACATCCCCCTACACACACACCAGTAAGAACTAATACAAGGCATCACCACCCAGAAGTTTCCATTATGCTTGCACATTTATAGTGCTCAACCATCTCCTGATTTTATTCCGTGTATCTGGTTTGAAAGCTGGTTTGGAGTTTCATTAACATTTTCAGCGCTTATACCAAGTAGCACTAATGGCAGATTGATGAGTCTGTGTAAGAGAGACTGCCTATAATTACATTTTAATCAGTAAATAACATTTAACAGCATTTTCTAACCCGATGAAAGATCTTGCGTCCGGTGCGGAAGTCTTGCTAGACAAGCTCACTGTGAGAGAGCACTTAGCAACAGCAAATCAAACTCAGCCTTTCAATGAAGCTGTTAGACACACAACATCAGCCGCTGCGCCGTGCCGGGAGCTTGTTAAGAATCGATTCATTCTGGTGATCAAAGCTGAGACATCGCTCCACAGCCTGCTCCATATCAATAGACAATTCCGTGCAGCACATCACACACACAAAATAAGGTCTGGCAGCAGCAGAGAACTTCAGAATTCTGGCTTCCAAAGGAGTTTATGAAATGGATTTCTGTCATGTGATAAAGCGTGGACTTAAGCAAAACACAGGTGTCAAATGGAAAGGTTGAGGCTTTTAACAAAATAAAAGCAATCAGTGGAGCCTCTTTTAGAATATGCTGGAGAAATAGAGAGAAAAGAAATAGAAAATGTGTGCATGTGTGCGTGAGAGAGAGAGAGAGAGAGAGACCTTTATAAAACTTAAAACTTTCTGGATTAATGTCTGACTAATGAATATGTTCTGTCTGATCTGCATATGTGACTATGTAAGAGTATGTGGGGATGAACACATACTAGGATTTGTGTCAGTGACTTAACTATTTCACAATTGATGCACACTTTCCCGAAGGAACAAAGGTTAATTGATCATAGCTGCTTAGAATTCACCACAGAATAAACATTGTTTTCTACAATTCAGTAAGGAGACAGAAATCAGCATCCAAGTCCACACCACCTTTGTTCCACAGGATAAAAGTAGATATCCTAGATGCTTGTGTGGAAAAAGATTCGCTACCTGTTATCATAAATGTTTCAAGAGCGGAGAGGATGGCTCGGCGTGATAGCTAGATACAGGTGTCAACTTGACAGTTGTAGGCTGGAGCTCTGGGGACATCTGTAAAGAATTAGTAGTTGAGTTAAGTTCTGAGCAAACCTGTAGGAGAGTGTCTACTTGATAAGAGAAGACCAAGGCCATGGTCTGGAGAAATAGAGAGAAAAGAAACAGAAAAGGGTATGTGTGTGTGTGTGTGTGTGTGTGTGTGTGTGTGTGTGTGTGTGTGTGTGTGATAAACCTTTATAAAACTTTCTGGATTAATGTCTGACTAATGAATATGTTCTGTCTGATCTGCATATGTGACTATGTAAGAGTATGAAGGGATGAACACATACTAGGATTAATATCAGTGACTTTTTCCTGGCCAGGTGGATGAGCTGGAAGGAGCTGAGTTAGAGAGTTGGCATTCCTTGGCATCCTTGGCCAGGCTTGCTTTCTGGAAATTGAATTCTCTCTCTCTCTCTCTCTTTCTCTCTCTCTCTCAGAGAGATGTATGTGGCCAGCTTCCTCTTCCCCTGGTGTTGGTATGAACTTTCCTGCCAAGTTAAACTAAGATTGTAACTGGATAATCATTAGCCAAATTAAAGCCCCTTATTGTCCAAAACTGTTTGGTTGTGACTTTACTGGCCTTCTGCAGAATCAGCGTTACACCAGGAGGACCAAGTTCAGATGCCCAGAGCCCACATCAAAAACTGTGTCAGCCTGACATGTCATCCCAGGGCTGGGAAGGTGGAGGCAGAAGGATCCCTGTGACCTTCTGGCTGCCAGTGTAGCCAAATAGATGAGCTCCAGGTACCGTGAGAGACCTTGCTCAGAACCTAAGTGGAGAATGATTGAAGAAGACCCCAGGAGGTGACCTCTGACTGCCACGCACACAGGCAGATGCATGTACTCTTGCCTGCCCAGACACATGCACATGTACAGAAATAAACACACACACATCGTATAGCACGTGCATGGGCACACACACCCACACATCATACATCACACACATACACAGCTGCAACTAAAATTAAGCCACGTATATTTGTTTCAGTAAGAACTGAGCCATCGGTCACGCTCACTGCATGAAATAAATGAGCTGCCAAGAAGACGTTTTCCAGAGGTCATACATAGTCTTGGTTTTAATTTGAAATTAATAGCAGCGTGACTCGGTACCTGGTAACAATTCCTTATTAAAAATGGATGAAAGAAATGCCCGGCAGTCAGTGTCTCTAATGTTACCATTTCACCTCCCCTGCCCTTTGCGAAAGGCTCGAAGAGGATAAGGAACGTGGCAAGATGTTTAGCAACACTTTTCTGGGATAAGGAGCAGATAAAGGCGCGGCAGGTGGTGACACTGGGTTGCCTCATGCATTTATCTCTGCCTCCCAGAGATCCTGTCTGCAGATGTGCACATTCTAAATCCCTCCATCTCACACCTTGGGTGTAAGTCCTTACTATCTCTCTGGGATCTGGGAGATCTCTCTGGGAAGGCTGCAGAGAAGTCTACTCTTTGGAAAACATGTTTCCCCCTAAAGTAAGGGACATCTTAGCCCCTGCCTGTGTAAGGCCTTATTTTTTCCAGCAAAGTTCATCCCCACATGGAATATGCATTACACCTTAAGCTATAGGTTGGCACAGAGCACAATTTCCTTATCTCTTTACCAAGTAGACATGAATCCCCATCCCCTAATTAACTCTTTGTGATTTAAGCTTTTTAAATTTTTTTAATTTAAATTTTAAACTTTTTAAAATTAACTTTTATGAGCTCCACCTCTCCCACTTCTATGCTTACATGCCTGCTACATGATTCTTGAAAATGTATGCCACATACCAAGCTTAGATTGGACAATCACAGAAACCACTCAGTAAATGATTATTTTTTTTAAAACCCTGATTAGTTTAAAAGTAATTAGCATAGGAATCATTAAATATTAACCAAGATATGTGTGATATGTTTTTCCTGATGAGATTGGGAAACAATTTTTCCCCCAAATGATGACATTTTCTCTTTAGCTCTTACTGTGTTATATTTCTGTCCTGTCCATTTATGTTAAGTTCTAAGCCTATCTTGTAACTAGGAGCAAATGAGAAACTACACACAATGAGTCACAAAATTAGTCATCAGAGTGAACTGTAAAAGCTCCAGGCATCCAAAAAAATACCTTCTGAATTAATGAATGATATTAGATCCTCAGGTAAGCATTCGTGACACAAAAATTGTCTATGTATCCATTCTTAAGTTGTTTGCACTAACCCCCCCCTTCTCTTTTTCTTCTTATTTTATTCATTTTGTGTGTATTCATATGGAAATGTTTGTGTATGTGTGCATGTGTATGGGCAGGAGTGCACATGTGTGTGAGTATGCGTGCATGTGTATGTGTAGGTTAAAAGTTGATTGTCTTCTTGGGTGATTCTTTTGAGTTATTCTTAGGTCAGGGCTTTTGCTCAACTTGGAACTCACCAATTTGGCTAGTTTGATTGGCCAGCAAACCCCAGGGATCTTGTCAATTCTTCTTTGCACTGGGGAGTATAGGTAAGAACCACCGTGTCCAGATATGTATCACCAAGTCTGGCTTTTATGTGGGGGATGGAAATCCAAATTCAAACCCTCACGCTTGCGTGGAAAGCCCTTTCCCTGTGGACCCAGACCCTTCATCTCTAACTTCTGCCAAGTTCTCATGTGTGTCTCTCTTGACTCACATTTCCTTTTCAAGTATTCCAGCTATATAAGGTGTCCATTCTGATTTATCAAAAACTTGTGCCCACTCAGTCTTCCAAGATGTCCACACAGTGCATGCCTATTCATCTCCTTCATGTTCATACATCACATGAAAATCAAAGAGTACAGCATTACCTATAACACCTATCGCACATGCACTCACACACATTGAGAAGGTATCACTGTGTCTGAATGGAATGAAAGGTGTCACTATTAACCTTAAAAACCATTGGGGGCAGATAGTCAAAAGAAAATGGACTTCAAGGCAGAGAGTTGTCATGGGGGTTGGGGAAAGGACAGAAATAAGATTTGCTTGAGGAAAAAGTAAAAGGATTTGATTCTTTCTTAATGTCAGAGACAGGGAACAATTGGTGTCATGGTTTGAAATGTGAGTTGCCCCTACAGGCTCGGGTATTTGAATCGTTAGCTGCTACCGGTATTTGGGAAGGTCACAGCACCTCTAGGAACCTTGCTGGAGGAAGGCAGTCACAGAGGGTGGGTTTTGAGATTGGTTAGCCCCACCCTGCTTGAATGAGTGAGCGAGTGAGTCTGCTTGTGAGCTTGTAGCAGCAGCTCTCAGCCTCCTTGATGTCTGCAGCGACTTAGGCTGCCTCCAGCTTCTAGCCATCCCTGCCTTTTCCACCATGAAGGACTGTATCTCCCCACTGGAACCATGTCAAGGTTTGAAATGTGTCCCCCACAGTCTCATGTGTTTGGGAAGGTCATGGCACCTTTAGTAGGTGGAGCCTTGTGGGAAGAAGTCAGTCACAGGGGGTGAGCCTTGAGGTGGATGAGTCCCGCCCTACTTGCAGGAGAGGTCTGCTCTTGCAGTTGGCAGTCTTGCAGCTCTTAGTCTCCAAGAGGTCTACAGTGAGCTAGGCCAGTTTCTGCCAGCAGCCATGCCATTTCTCCCACGAAAGACTGTATCTCTCCTCTGGAACCATAAGCTGAATAAATCACCTTGGTCTCTTAAGTTGCTTGACTCTGACTGTTCTCTCACAACAACAGGTAAGAGTAATGGTACAAACTGTAAGCTGAATAAATAGCCTTTTCTCCCTTAAGTTCCTCGACTCGGAGTGGCGTCTCACAGTAACAGACAAGCGTAACTAATACAATTGGGGTGAGGCAATCTTGAATGCTGGGTATAGGAACTGTGGCTATGGAAACATTGTCAACAACACTACTGACCATATTTTTCCACCCATACCCCCCAACAGTAAATTAAAATAAAAACATAAAAGGAGAAGATTAAAAAGACTATAAGACCTTTGAAATAATCTGGGGCATCTAGACCCTCTCTAGATGTCCTGAGGAGTCACCTAACTCACATGCGGTGTTACATCTCTGCTGGCCAGGGCTGCCCTGTTTGGGAGTGCTCCCCTTTGCTCCTCTGGCTGCAAGGGGGCGCCCAGCACGCCACGCCTAAGATTTCCCTGAAGAGCAATGAAAGATGATTTGGACAGTCTCCTTGGTATAGGTACAATTGGTGTCAGATAAGAAAGAAGCCCTCCCTCCTGCTTCCCTGGTGAGTTTTTAAAATAGTTTTTAAAGTGTTCACAAAACCACTCTCAAAAGGCCCTTCTAAACCTTTGGGGAAATAAGGAAACATGCTGCTATGTGCAGAGTTAAGTGGCGATTTTTAAACAAACACATCTGTTGTCTGGACATCAGCAAGGCCTATTGGAAAGAAGGCTCAAAGGGTTACTTGGGAGACTGTGGTAACATCCCTGACTGCAGTTTCCTTAAATAAGCTGAGGAACATGCTTCTAGAATCATTATTAAGGATGAATAGTAGAAACTCACAACAAATTAAGCATAATCTTAAAACACCAGGTACTGATACCATGTTATTTTCTATTTCTAAATGAATAAGTATTACCTTTTAGTATTCTGGAATTATTTACATGATGGGTAAATTTGATAGATATTTTATTTTTATTCCTGAAAGCTTATGAATTCTATGCTAGTTTTAGCATGTAAATGTAGATATGAGCAAAAAAGTTCATTTAAAATTTTTTTTTTTGCTCTATGTGCCTTGCCTCTCTAGTGTTTTAGAAAAACTCTCCAAGAAGTGTTGTGACTTGATGTTTTATAGTCAGGAAGTGATGGAATTAAGGCTCAAACCTAGTATTTAAAGTTTCAGAGATGGGCTTGCCAGACCGCCATGAGAACTGAGTTCAGGGTCAGCACCACATAAAAGACGTGCACTTGCAATCCCAGGACTAGGGAGGCAGATGCAGGAGAAGAGTCTTTCAGCTTCCGGGCCACCCAGTATATAGCCAAGATTCTCTCTTGGCCAGTGAGAGACTCTGTCTCACAAAGAAACACCTGTGGAATGATACTTGAGGCTGATTTCCGTTCTACCTCCTGAACATTAATGTATATTCAGATGTGTATATGCATACATGTGTGTACCTATATATTCATGAACATGTCGTTCTCTCTCTCTCTCTCTCTCCCCTTTCTCTCTCACACACACAGGTTTCCGTGAAAAGATCTATATTGCATAAGTCCAATTTTGTGTCACGGGTCTCATGTTCTTTACTATTGAAAAGGAAAGAATGAAAGGAAAAAAGGGAAAGAGGAGAGAAGAAAGATGGAAGGAAAGAGAGAGGAAGGAAGGAGGGAGAGAGGAAGGAGGAAGGAAGGAAGGAAAAAGAGAAGGAAAAGAAACGAACAGAAAAGAAAAAAGAGAAGTTATAAAAGAAGTCCTACCGTAACCTGCACCAAGGAGGCTTGGGCAGAACATGAACAGAAGAAAAGGCTGATCATTTTCTAAGCACCTGAGACAGATCCAGTATTGTGCCAGATGATTTTGCACCTGTACAGGAGTGTTGATCGCTTTGCTAAAACAGGGTTTATGTTAGAAATGCAACAGTTTGCATTCCCTACAGGAAACGTGCATGGCTTTAGAGCCATCTAAATCATGCCATTAAAATGATAATCAAGGAGACAATGTGGTAACACAGGATGCTGAGCACACACTATTAAGGCAAATGTGGTCTAGAAAGCTGCATACATTCTGTAATTATACCTATGTGTTGCAGACGCCAAGGGTTGTTTTGTTTTTTATTTTATTTTTTTTTGTACAGAAGTCAGACATCCTCAGTTCTGCGATGTGAGTGCCTACTTCCAAGGGGCACATGTTGAATTAAGTGAAATGAAGTTCAAGAGAAAAGCATCAAGAGGCTGTACCCAATAAAAGGCCATCATAACACATACACACACACACACACACACACACACACACACAGAGTAGTAACTACACTTATGTTGGTTTATCACACAAGTCTTCACTGAATCCCAGGAGAAAGAGAAAGCCTGTCTGGGCTTGGTGCTACCTTTTCCAAGCCTGTAAAAGGGTGACAGAGTGCCATGTGACCCTGTTATACCACTACTGGGAATAATCCCCCATAATGTAGCAATTCACTACAGTAACATGAGTACAACCACGTTCATTGCAGCACCATTTACAATAGCAAAGTCATGGAATCAACCCAAATGTCCAACAGGTGATGAATGGATAATGAAAATGTGGTACATTTATACAATGGAATTCTACTCAGCCATCAAAAAAGATGAATTAATGAAATTTGCTGGGAAATGGATGGATTAGAAGAAATTATATTAAGTGAGATTACACACTGCATGTACTCCCTAATAAGTAGGCCCTAATTTCAAACCCACTTACTGAGATATTCAAAGGTAAATCTCTGTAATACCTACTGTAATTGCAAAGGATTATAAACAGGAAGGGAGGGGAAGGAAGACCTCAAAAGAAAGGAGATAAGGGATAATGCTTCAGTAGAGAAAATAAGCCACAGTAAAGTATTGCATTTAAGTAGCAAGACATCTGGTGCAGCTCACTCTCACTTCCTTTCCTGGTCACTTGGGACTGAACAGGTTTAATCTCACCAGTCAGGGAGGATATAGGGATAGACAATAGAGATGGCAGATAGATGGTAACAATCAGTCAAATGAGATACTGACCCCACACATACACTGCTCTGTCTTAGTCCTATTCTTCCATCCATTTTTGAGTCTTCTCTTATATTAAGATCTTCTTTTAAACAGTCTCTTATCTTTGGTTAGGTGACCTTAGATACCAATCAGGTTACAGCCAAGGGCAGTGCAGGAAAAGCAAAATAACAACAACAAACCATCATTCAGAACACCAAAGACCCTACATTATTCACCCGGAACCAGACCAGCAAAATCTCTCCCCATCCTAAAGCTCAGGGAACCTTGCAGAAAAGGGGGCAGCAAGATTGTACAAGCCTAAAGATGGGGAGGACCATCGATATGCAAAATACTCCACACAAGTTAGGGCTGCAACAGCCAGAACTGGACTTTCCCTGACCTGACAATGGCTGATGTCAACAATCCCCCAAAGTCTGGCATGGATCACAAGGGAGAAGGCTCCAGGCAGTAGGATACTTAGAAGCAAGGGCTTAAATAGTCATAATAGACATCCCATACTAACAAGGCTATGCCACTGAGTCCTTATTTCTCACTAGGGTGGAGGCCTCAGAGGGAGGTTTGGCATTTACATAAAAGGATGCTCCAGGGAATGGGAGGGAAGAAGGGGGAGGCACTGAGAAAGGGGGAGGAAGGGGGGTGAAAGGAAGGAGGAAAGGGGAGAATGCAATGGGGGACAACAGGGGAGGGGAGGAGGAAGGAAAAGGATGGGGGTACCTATTGAGCTTGCATGATTAGCAAAAAACAAAATGTGGGAGAAAAAAGGTGACAGAGAATATGTGATGATGTCACGCTCTCTTTATTTACTTTTAGAGGTTAGGCTAGGTCCCTTCATTTTGCAGCAGGAAGCAAAGAAGTCTGAAGGGTCTATCTGGCTGACAGGCCCCTCCTTCCTCTCCCAAATCACTGGGCACTAGCATGTACTTCACCATCAGAAACCACAAGTGCCAATCATGAAATGATGATGACAGCTGGAGGAAAGTCTATTGCATAGGACTAAACCTTGGTCACAGTAGCAGATAACACATGCTCTAACATTTCTTGGCTATTCATTTCTTAGGGTTTTTTTTTTAAATTCAAATCAGTGGTATAATAAAAAGACAAGATAATAATAAAGAGAAAAGAGACAAGAAGTAAGAAAATAATACTGAGCTCTGGTTAGCTCAGTCTATATCCATTTCCTCTGGTATCTCATAGGGAATCTCTTTGCACGACTGAAAATTATTATCTGAATAAAGCAAAAGATGGTATTGAGGTCTTCCATGGTGGAACATTAACAGACTGATACAGCGTTTCTTAGTTCTATGCAGTCTGGATTGTTCACCAGGACAGCAGACACTTTCTTAGGGTGTAAAGCTAGGGTATACGCTACCTCACAGACTGTTTAACAACATTCCTGAGCATTGCATGTCTGCTGCTCCTTCCAGACTACATTTCCTGCTGTTCTTATAAAACATTCTAGAAAAGCAACTTAAGTTTGAGGGTTCAAGCCATCACGCCAGGGAAAGCGTGGTGGCAGGATCATAAGGCAGCTGGCACGTTAACTCCAAAGTCAGAAAGCAGAGAGATGAATGCTGGTGCTCAGTGCATTTATTACCTTTTTAATATAGGACCCAATTCATGGGATGTGCGTGGAGTTAACATGCATCTTCCCATCTCCATTATCCTAATAGAAGATTCCATACAGGTATGTCCAGAAGCTACCCGGCCAAGTGATTCTCAATCCTGTCATTATTAACCATCACGATTTGCTACCAAGGTGAACTCTCTTGGGCAAAGAATTCCACATAAAGGAGGCCAGCTGTATCCCAGGACTCTGTGCTCCGGGCAGATACCCCATTGCTTGATCTGTCATTTACAGCTGGTGGTTATGTAACTTGTAGATTTTTGTCTGAAAGAGATACAACTGATTTTTCTCTGACAGAGAGATGCTCAAAGGTTATGAGTTTACTACCCAGTTGGATATTAAGCAGTGTTTTTTTTTTTTCTGCCAAAGCACACTTCTTACATTGTATAAATCTCTACTTCAGAGATGGGGAGATTGCTCAGTGGTTAAAGTCTTTGCCTCGCAAGCAAAAGAACCTGAGTTTGGATCCTATGTCAAAGTAAAAAATGCCAGGTAGAAATGACAGAAACCTATCATTCCAGCCCTGGAAGAAGGAACTTGGAAACCTCAAAGCAAAGCAATAAAGTGAAAGAGCAACTCAGGATAACTCCTGATATCACCCTTGTGTCTCCACAGACACACACACTCAAATGCTTTGTTGCACACATGCTTGTACACACATGTGCACACATCCATGCAAAAAATATAAAATATAATATTCCATGTCAAGGACAAGTATCATTTAAGAAAATCTGTACTTCAATAATGTTCTTCACCTCCTTCCACCATGTCATGGGATTTCATTAGAAGTTAAATTAACTGCAACACATACTTCTGTTAATATTTAGGTGATGCCATAATTTTAAATTAACATAGGGATATCCTGGAGAGTCATCTCTAGCAACCGGACTTTGAGAACTCCACAATCTAGAAACATGCAGAGGAGAGAACAATTGCTGTTTATGGCAATGCGAGATTATTCCATCAAATATATTTCCACATTTTCCTCACTTCCCTGAACATGATAAGAATGGACCAAGGGCTTATGTAGAGTGTCTAGCTGGGAATCTGTAGGAAAACTGACCTTCCCCTTTTCAGCTTCTTATTTCCTACTTCCATGTTATGGGCTGTAAATAATTCTGCCTTTAAAAAATATTCATGGAACAGTAGATGGATAGGGACAAAATTGCAAATGTATAATATCGATAGTAAAGATAGGGTATACTTTGCTAGATTAGGCATATCTGCCATAGACCTTAGAAATTACTTGGCCCTAAGATATCACTGTAAAGAACTGTGAACATGTTTCTCCAGGAGTTATTATTGCAGATAAATTAGTATGGAGAAACTAAGGTTGAGGGTCAATAAATATTCATCATATGGTCCTCTGATTAGCTGATTATGAAATTCTGAGTGGGCAAGTCTGCTAAACTGTGGTTCCATCACTTCTAAAACTGATTAAATGGCTCTGTGGATTCTGTTGACTTTGTAATACAGAGACTGCCTATGAAAATACACCAGCCTCTCTCAGCTTTGCAAGCCTACTTTGCATAGTGGAATGTAAAGCTGATTTATTTCCAATTCTTTTCCATTTCTCGAGACGACAAGATGGTTGAGACATGATTTCATTCACGTCTGAGCAACTTAAGCAACATCCAATGAGTAACAAAGAGGGCTGCAGGATTGCAGCTTATAATCAGCTCACTTTCAGCAGAAATTATGTAAGTGTTTCCATGAACAATTAAGTGGCATGCATCAAAAGATTTCAAAACGTGGAAAGTCACTTTTGTTCACTCTATTTTATAGACATTTTGTTGTATAAAAATATGCAATGTTTTGAATGTTTCCCCCATTCACATGCTGAAAAACTACCACTGGAGTGGTACAAGAAAAGATAGGGAAGGCTTTTTAGAAAATGTCTCAGTCATCAGGAGAAAACTAACAAATGTAGTTTGTACACTTATTACAGAGGCCTGGGGAAGCACTTGTTTTATTTATAGCATGTGTGTGTGTGTGTGTGTGTGTGTGCGTGTGTGTGTGTGTATGTTTATCAAAGGGCACTATGTGTATTTGTGGTGGTCCTGGATTGCTTCTACCTCTTTTGTGCTTTGCTTGAGATCTCCTAGATTCTGCAGGCTACTGCCATTTCTGACTGGAGTTTTTACATAGGATCTGGGATCGAACTCAGGTCCTTCTGTTTTTGAGACAGAGTCTTAACCCTTGAGCTATCTCTCCAGCCCAGGAATCAGATTTCTTTATAACAATGATTATGATTGTGTCTTGACTTTGAACCTTTAGCTTTCAGATTCCTGAGAAGTAGTAAATTTTCTGTCTTTTAGAAGCTACTCAGTTGACAGAATTTCATTTTGGGTGCTCAAGTGGATGAGCCCAAAGGACGCGGTGCGATAAAATTGATCTAAAATATCTGCACTGAAGCTACTGAATAAAACCTACCAACTTCCTA
This sequence comes from Typhlomys cinereus, assembly GCA_023101885.1. Classification (NCBI taxonomy): domain Eukaryota; kingdom Metazoa; phylum Chordata; class Mammalia; order Rodentia; family Platacanthomyidae; genus Typhlomys; species Typhlomys cinereus. Next base: position 1,175,070 of record JALPQD010000529.1, on the reverse strand, counting down.
AGAAGACCATTGATAAAGATTAAGTCATTAAGTCATTAATCTGTAAATCTAAAAATTGTTGAAATAAACATTTCTAGGATTGTGGTGCCTAATATTATATCATATTATGAGTATTGGAGATCCATTTAGCATAAGCTGTAGACCATCAAGTGATTGATTGCACTTCTCTAGGCTATCCAAGCCAAGTTTCTCAATATGTTCCAATTTCTTGCAACAAAGAAACAACCAAAGAACTTGCTATATCAGAGCCCAATAAAATGAAAGCAAGTACTTCAGTAACTTTAATATTATTAAGTTAGATAACATTTCATGGAAGAAAGGAATAAAATCTATGCATAGGAACCATATTATAAATATGAAAGTCAATTAAGGGACTGCAGCAACAGTCTTCATTGGAAACCACTTTCATATCTCTTTAAGTGCGACTACCACAAATCTCATGGACAGGAGTTATGCCTGGCATGTATTTCCAGATTAATTTCCTGTGCCAAGCATCCAGGCCTTAGAATCCTGGTTGAGAAAGTAAAAATAAACCCGCAATTATGATATGGGTCCTATATATTAAGGGGTAACACTGCATATCAATATCACACCTGTCTTTACTCAGTAAAAACAAATTACAATGAACAGGACAAAGAAAGAGAAATTAGCTGGTAACAGTTCAATAAATAGAGTCAACAATGAGTTTTCAGCAAAGATACATACATGTAATCAAGCATTTAACAATATCTCTTCTATTTACCTCAGTTTCTTTGCATTTCTTCTTTTTCCCAGATGGGTTATTTGAAATAACTCCAATCTCCTACACAGAAAAGTGGGATTCTGGCAGATCTTTAACTTTTTATCTTTTGCTATTTTTTGGCCTGCTAGCCAAGCATATGTGAGTAGAGCTGGGTATGTGGGAAACATGGCTATAAAAAAAGACCGTATAGATGCCCAGGTGTGTGAAGAAGGCCACGGGAAAGTCCACAATCTTGCCTTGCATCTGTGTCTGCTCTGCCCATCTCTACTGGCCACTCAAGAGTCAGCACTAAACCATTGCAGCAGGGGAGCAGGGACACATTTTTAAGGATCACGAAGCTTCAGGTTTTATAGAGCTCTGTGTGTGTGTGTGTGTGTGTGTGTGTGTGTGTATGAAAGAGAATGTGTATGTATGTGTGTATGCACACGTGTGCATGTTTGTTCACATGTGCATGCATAATTGTGCCTTGTATTTACATGTGTGTATGTGACTTTGTGTGTGCACATGTGTGCTGGTACACATGTGTGTGGACAACTGAGGTCAGGTGTTGTTCCTTATGAGCCATCCACCTTGTTTTCAGAGATGGAGGTCTCTCACTGCACCTCCCCAGGCAGGAGAGGCTGATCATCTAGGTCCCGAGGATCTGTCTGATTCTGCTTCCCCAACATTGGAACCATATTACATGTGCTACCAAATTCAGCCATTCTTTTCCTTGTTTTCATGTGTGTGTATGTATGTGTGCATGTGTGAGGACCCGCATGTGAGCAGGGGTGCAGGCCTGTGTATGTGTATGCCACGTGGCGTCCTGGGGTTGATATCAGGAAACACCATCAGTTGCTTTCCCTCTGACAGTCTCTGGTGAAATCCAGAGCTTCATGATAGGACTTGTATGACTCGTCAGCTACCTCTGGTGAGTCCTTGTCTCTGACTTCTGTGACTGGAATTGTAGATGAACAGTCCCACCCATATTGGGTGGGATCTTGGGATCTGAACCCTTGTCTTTTCAGAAGCCTTCATGGCAAGTACCTTAATCAATGCACTTTCTCTCCAGCCCATCTGTTTTTCCAGTTTCTTTTTTTTTTTTTGTTCTGTCTGTAATAATGGGGTTCCAGAATAATTTGTTTTATGGAGAATGTGTATAGACAGACATGATGCTCCTTCCAATGCGGGGCCATTCTTGCAGCCTCTGAAACCAAGTATGGGTCGCCTTCCTGTTCTGCACCAGGTCTCACCCATGCTTGATCTCACTGGCCACAAGAGCACATCTGGTGGGTCTAGCAAAAACCCGAATTCAGGAGTGTCGGCAGAAGAAGGTGAAAGAATAAAGCAAGCAGAGATGCATTAAAATCGTCAGATAAATGACATTTATACAAGAGCTTGTAAGAATGGCCCAGAGGAAGACATTTCTGGTACAATTTTCCATTCAGATTATCTGAACTGTCTCCAAGATAATTTGCAGTGACGGGTAAACATTCAATAACCCTTTCAAACTTTATTTTGTATGCATTTCTTTACTGCCTGTTTTCTATCATCTGGAAAATTCAGCTCCATGGTCTCATCCAATCCACTTTACACCAATCATTCTGATGTGAAAGTGTAACTTTCTCTAGCATCAATTGTATTTACAAAGTATTCATTCCATACAATCCCTCAAGGTGGGTTTACAACTTTATGAGCTACCAAAAGGAAAAGCCATAAAGATTCCATCTAAGCTTTATTACTGATACATACACGCAATGACTTCTTCCATGCTATCTAAAACTTGATCTGACAAATTTCGCTTTTCCAAATTTAGGACTTTTAAACATGTACTCTGTATAATCTTTTAAAAAAATTCTAAATACTGGAGTACCGTCTGTTAATGTGGGATGTCATAAAAGTGGATGACCATCTTGAAACACAAAAACTTCATGTAAGTAGTAGACAAAACATACATTGACCGGAAACCTCTAACCATGCCGGATGTAATGGCAGGTCATGTGAGGTTTCCAAGTGCAGATAAAAATCAGAGAATTGTAACGTGCATCCTACAGGCAGAAGAAACAAGCAACTTGGACCAATCACTTAAGAGATGGCAAAGCAGAAATCTTAGAGTCTGAAGAAGTCTATGACTGCTCAGGTCTAACTTGCTCACACATCTGCCCTGTGTTTTCTGCAGAAAGAAACTGACAGCTGAGCACATTTCACGGATGGCTTAACAGTGGCCTGGATACCTCGTGCTCCATTTCCTCTCTGCTCCCATGTCATTTGTCTCTATCTATGTCACTGTCTCACTATAAATTAAGACTACATACTTCGAGTTACCCATGAACTCTGGACTTTCCCGTCTCAGCCTCCTGTGTTGTGGGGTTACAGGAACATTCCATGAGATATGGCTCCTTGCCATGTATTCTTCCATATACAGCTACACTTGACACTTGCATTTTGCTGTCTAGCTCTGACCTGCAGTGTTTTCTAAATTCACCTTATGCAGACTCCTCTGTGCTACCTCTGTGGCTTCCTGAAATAGGACACATCTTGCCTCAGTCTCTCCTTCCTGCTATAACCCTCAGGTTGCTTCTCCATCACTCCCAGGAGCACAGACCCTGTGACTGACACCATACCAAGAGGGACAGCACCTTAGTTAACAATTTCTATTTCCACAAGGTCAGAGCACTTGATTCTCTAAGCCCTTTGCTTTAATTCCCAAGTGGCACTGAACCAGGACTTATGTCTCAGCATAGATCAGGTAACACTGATGTCCCAGGGGAACATCCCAAAGACAGTGCATGGAGCAGAAGAGCCACAGGACACACAGAAGGTGGGAAGGAGCCTTCCAAGGAAACGATGGAATGAAAGGACATTCCGCAAAGAAGGAGGGGGCGAGAGAAAAGGGACGTAGAGGAGCTTCCGCGAGCTCATGGTCACTAGCCCATGGGGCTGGGGCCGGGAAAGGACTGGCACTGCTGAAGAAGTTTCACTGGGGCTTCAAGAGACAGTGTCAAATCTCATGGATGCAGCCGTGGGGACTTTGATTTACCCCAGGTTGTGCAGACTTAGTGGGCAATGCCAAGCAGCCTGTGCAGGTAACAAATATAGAGTGTGCATGATCAGACCTATGTCAGAGGAGGTAACAGGAGCACTGTGTGTCATAGAACAGGTAGGTTGGAATGGGTGAGCAGGAAGAAGTGTGAGGACTTGGGTTTCAGTTTGCCTGATTAAGGGGCCAACATTCCATCCACACATAAGGAAACAGAAAGCATAGGGCTGGCGAGATGGCTCAGGGGTTGAAGCCTTTGCCTCACAAGCAAAAGGACCTGAGTTTGGATCCCTAGATCCCTTGTAAAAATGCCAGGTGGAAATGGCTGTAGCCTGCAATTCCAGCCCTGGAAGGTAGAATCTGTGAAATCTCAGAGCAAAGCAACAAGGTGGAAATAGAGTTCAGAAAGATTCTCAATGTCACCTTTAGGCTTCCACAGGCACACACATTCAAGTGCCTTCTTTTACACACACACACACACACACACACACACACACACACACACACACATACACACACACAGAGAATCATAAAACAATGAAAGAACAGTAAAAGACAAGTTCAATTTCAAACAGAACAAACTTGAAATAGTATACACTTGGGCATCCAAATTTTTAATAGTTGAAAAACAATAACATTAGTTAAGACAGCCTATGGTAGGTTGTAAGTCAGGCGCTACAATTGGAAAAGAAATTAAATGTGACGTGGGTGAGGGGAAGCATGTCAAATGTTACATCTTTAAAATAATAATGTCATAATGGGAACAGGGTGAGGGTGTAAAGATTTTTGTATTGTTTTGTTAAATCTCTGGATTTAGCTCTATTTAGCATCAAGATGTTTAATTGCTAATTATTCTGAATGTAAACTTCAGCCTGCACTATAGCAAGACTGCAGTCATTTCCACTTACAACACATGCACGTCTATAAGAAGAAGAAATACAGCACTGACAATTGATTTCCACGTACTACAGTCACCTGGAGACCCTCTGGTGATCATTTGCTTTACTTGTACTATGAGTTTTTGAATCAAAATCTCTTCCCCCCTATTTACACAAGTACTTCCCATGAAATTGAGAAGTAAATGTACCAAGCTCACTTCTGCATGAACGTCCCAGAAAAAAAAGAGACTCTTGCCCAATCTCCTCTTCACCCACTAGTCTTACCTTATCTAGAGCATCTGTTTATGGCCACAATTGGGTTTCAGCATAACTCGATAAATCAAGCAAATGAACACTAGCCCAAGGCTTCAGCTCCGACCTCCATTCACACTCATCTCATTGCCCAGCTTTAACACAGAGACACTCAGCCGTGGCTGCGCTTCGCTTAGGACCCCTCACATGACTCCCCACCACCCCTGAAAGTTCCATAGAACCCTTTTGAAGAGCAGGTGGTCGCTTTCATATAATCTCCTCTATCCATATGAAAGACACCATGGGAAACTGTCAGGACGTGCAAGGCAATCAGTCATAATCTTTATTAAACACAGCACCTGCCTTACCTCAAAGGACTGGGAATCCTTAAACCAAAATGCACCTATTGTGGCAGATTACTTCAGGTTTAGCCTCAGATCAAAGGAATACTTTTCTTTGTTTTAATACTCATGTGATACTGATGTGTGCGGAAACAATCTCAACATGCAGACATAGTTTCACTGAAACATTTTGCTGGATCCCTTGAATTAGATCAATTTTTATATCTCTAACTCCAAAGAGTTCATGTCATCTTAAATCTTTGGATGCCGGAGTGTATTCATTACTCTACCGGTAATTACTTTTTAAAGGAAGAAAAAAATGAGAAATATTACCTACTTGATGGATTAATCCAGACTGATCCATTCGTCTTTAGCTTCAGGTATAGTATCTGAATCATAATCAAATCTTGATCATGACAGAATCAAATCTTGGATGATAGTGCTGACGTCTTTTTTTTTTTTTTTTTCGACAGCCACTTTTGAGGGTCAACACATGGGGAGTTTCATCATTTTAGTTCTTTCCGGATACATCTTATTCCTTTCACTATGCTCAATATTATTATAATTTCTATAATATGCAAAATTGAAAGTAGCATCCATATAGAAGCTGTATTTCTACCTACCCTGTCTTCCTCCACAGCCTTCCAAATTCCCTAACTATAATGGCTAATGGTTCTCTCTTATGCAAAGTGACTGGATAAATGTTTTATACATTATCGAATGTGTTTTTCTAATTCCTAGAGGTAAATGTTCAAAAGTGAGTGCTACTGAAGAGACTCAGACTAAGAAAGATGTCTACCTCCAAGCCTGACAACCTGGATTCAATTCTTGGAACTCAGATGGTAAAAGGAAAGGACTGTCTCCCACGAGTTGTCTGTCTTCTACACATGTGCCATGGGATGTATATACCCAATACATGCGTATGTACATTCATATCTGTATAGATATGTACACTTACATGCCAAAATGTTAAAATACGTTATGCTTTCCAATCTTTAAATTTTAATAAAAAAATGAAAATTACCACAGTTCCCAATATAGGAAATACTACTGACAGGTTTTCCTTAGTGCCCTGAGACCAACTAAGTTTAGTGAAGCCTTACTTCCTGCTGCCGTGACTTTCATACTGAAGTGTTCTTCTGAAAGACTCCTATGTGGAAAGCTTGGGTTACAGTTGCAAGGTGATTGAACTATGCAAGTGCTGATGCATTTATCCATTGATGAGATCATACGTGAGTGAGCTCTCTGGAGACTTGGATCTAGTAGAGGGAAGATTTCTCAGGGCATGCTTTTATTTTTACATGTATCCCTTGCCAGTCTCCCTGCCTCCTTCGTAACTTTTCACATGTGGGACATGAGTTTTATTGGCACTGTTTTTGATGGCATGTGCCTGAGAATTAGCAGGAGGATAGGAAAAAAGTAACTGTGGATCTGGACCCTAGATAAGACACCTTAATCACCCCCTACCACAAGACTTGGGGAAAATCCCCAAAGAGAACATGGTAAGAACCTAAGAGGACAGGGGTACAACCAGACAGTATCTTCTAGACGTGACAGGGCAGTTACAAGCATGAACTCACTGAAGCTATGTGTACTGCCACAAGATCTGCACAAGATTTGGCCAATTAACATTTCACTGGAAATTTCAATGAAAAAGATCTCAAGAGGCCCCGTGCCTTCCTGAGAGATTCTTGAGAGTTAATGATGGATGGCAGGAGTGGCAGCGGGGCAGGAAGAAGATGCTTTCCTCAATGATAAAGTAATTTAAAAGCAAATGGAAGATTGCAAGATCACAGGACATTCTGTTGGTCCCTTGAAAATCATCAAAGCCTTTCAAGTTCTTGCTGTTGGAAATAATAATCTCACTGGAAAACATAGTAAAAATTACAAATCTCTAATTATGCTTATCTGTTGTTAGCAAAAAAGATAAAATTATATTTGTCATTTAGAATTTTCTTTACCATGAATTATACATAACTGTTCCTTTATTGTTTTACTGGCTCAAAATAATGTCATTAATTCAGTTTTGCTGTCTATAAATATATATATTCTATAAAACATAGAATTCCTATAAGAAAAAAATCAGGGTATCTTTTTTTTGTCTACCCATACAAATAGGAAGATTAATATGACTATCCCATCTTGTGGCACTGTCAATTTATCAGATCTGGCTGGAGACCCTCTGCCCACAACCTTTCTATGCAATTTCCACACGCACAGTATTATTTCAAATCATTCCTCTGGATCCCCAACCCTTAAAGCATTGAGTGGTTCTCCATTCTTTCCACATGTTAGACAGTCCAGGGAAACTTTTAAAATACAGAAAACTAGAAGCTGAAACTATGATAGAGCTGGGTTGGGAAAGGACTTGAGAGTCCACATTTTTGTTAACTTTCCAGGTGACCTAGGATGAGGCTCATTAACAAATGGATCTCTGTATTATCTGTCATTGTTTTCGCTGCCCATTTCCCTAAACCATAGATTGAATCTCTTCCCTTCCTGACCACAGAGAACCAGAGACTCCCCCCATTTGGCTCTCGGTATCTTCCTGTAAAATAATTTGAACAATTCCACAGTATAGTAGATTTTGAAACATAGCTGCATTGTACATTTTCTATGCTGAAGTAACATTTAAAGTAAAGAGGAGACGATAAGAAGAAGCATGTGTCTACTGTACATGCTCCTGAATATTTAAGACAATAGTTTTTTCCCAACCAAATATGCGCAGTTCTTCCTGGACAACTGTATTCTTCCCCATCATTACCCGTCATTGGCTTGAAGTAAAGTCAAATATCCATAGAAGCAACTTTTATGGTTACAGTTGACAATGGGGAGATCATTTATATTGGAGACATGTACACTAGCGAACCCTCAGAGTCCACCCTGCCCTGTATCTGTACCCATTGAGGTGTGACTTTACCATTCTGCTCATTGGGAAGTGGAGTCTCCACCCATTAAAGGGGGAGGATTAATTTCACTAAGCCAATGTGACGGAAGTATCCTGCTGTGTCTTTGCAAGTTAAGCATCTGAGATCTCCAGCCTGTATTATTATTCTTTTAGGATGCTGAAACTCTCACTTGAAAAAGCCTAGTATAGCCTATTATAAAATGAGATTAAAGAAGAACTGGGGCCCCAAAGACAATAACAACATCTGACTGCAAGACTGTAGTGTATGCCAGCAAGGTTATTATGGACTACCCAGACGGAGCTGAGCTGTCACGTGACTCTGAGTTTGTCCAGACAATAGCAGCATCAGGACCAGCTGAGCCTCACCCTCACTGCAGATTGATGGTACAATAAATGGTTACTATGTTTGGCAAGTAAATTTTGGGTTGATTCCTTATATACCAAGAAACAAAAGGTACAGAAATATGAGCAATAATTTTTAATGCTTGAGCTGACTTTGGCATGTGGATTTTGTGTACGGATTATAAGCAGCAAATTTTTGAAGTGATAACTCTATAAGTGAATTTGCTGTGACATATTAAACTCCCTCACTGAATGCCTAAAAACCCTATACTCACTTGTTACTTCCTTGTAGGAAGGACAGTAACATAACTACCTTTGAAAACAATCAGGACATGAATTAGCCCAGTTTCTATATAATCACTATACTAAGTAAGTCATTTTATGCCCTCCCCCTTATAGGATATATGAATAGGAAAATTTGAGGAATTAAAACAAAATAATTCTCTTTCTGAACTGGAAGAGATTTCCAAGCTCAGACACCTTTGATAATGTTTACAAATACAACATTAACAAATAAAAAATGAAATAAAAGCAATTCTCTAAATATTCTACTTAATGGAAAATCTCCTCAGATTCTTTCCACAAAAACAGTATAGTTAGAACATTCTGCAAGTACTCTTCCTGAGCATGGATCTTGTCTGTAGCTATGTGAACTTGTAGTTTTATTTATACTAATTTCATGTTTGTGTTATTGTATAGTTGTTTAGGTGCAAATGGCTGTATTAGCTTTTTCTCACTGCTGTAACAACCTACACTAAACACAAATCTAATCTCCCAAGGTTCTGGAAGTCAGGGAGCTCTGGAAACTGCTCAGGATACTAACAATGAGGTTCATGAAGGACACCACTGTCTCTTGCCCCTCACACCTCTAGGGTGTCCAGCATACGCCACTGTCTCTTGCCCCTCACACCTCTAGGGTGTCCAGCATACACCCCATGCACTGTTTGACACATGGATGTTTAATTGCTGTTCCAGCAAGGAGCACAGCCCTCCATTATTTCTGTATCTCCATCATCATCTATCTTCTCTAGTAGTATTTCTTTCTGCTGATATCTTCAAGGACACCTGTGATAAATCATTGGTCACACCTAGATAACACAGGGCGATCACATCTCCTATGTTTAACTCCATTATATGGAGTCCCTTTTGCCATATTCACGGGATGTAGTTAAATGGACACAATGTTTAGCCTATTACACTGCCATGGGTTTTTACTCTGGGAGGCAATGTCTAGGTTGATCTACCTCAAAGCAAAGAGACACCATAGGTTATCCCTCTATGTGTCTGAGACAAAACTTTCTGCTTAAATCAAGTGACAATCAGATCACTAGTCTCGCTTATGCCAAATCTACGTGGAAGTCAAAATATGATTGGTGAAAAGAATTGCAAAACTGATCATGAGACAAAACTCTTCATTTATCCATCAATTTACTTCATTTAAGAAAATGAATATCATAACTCATTTGCCAAGTTCAATAAAAGCTTCATCCAGAATGGTTGCTTCAGGGAGTGCTAGATATATATTGCTTTTTGTCTAAAGCTATGCACAAATGCAATTATGGGACTTCCTGTTCTAACTATCATTTTTAATGTATTCTTACCTAGCACTGTTTCAGTTTATTAGCAGCATAAAAACAAACTTGCACCATAATTCTTCTACTGACAATGTTGCCTACTTGAAGGCGTCATAAAGTTACAAGCACAGATTTATAATTCATACATTATTTAAAAGGAAGAGACCCTTAATCCTTTTTTATCTGCAAAAGAAAGCAATACATTTCTATTGACAATTACATTAGCACAGAGAATGACTCAAGCATGTACGCTGAAGGATTCAGACCATATAACTGAAATAGAATATTTACATGTATAAAATCTCATTGACTCAGAAAATAAGTAATAGACTGTTTTTAATCTCCGGTAAAGGGAATATTTCATAAGGCAAATCAGATAAAGAAAACAAAGCATTAAATATGAATGCCTGTGAGGGTGATAAGGGATGGGATGTGCATTAAAACATCTTATTATGGAATGATAAGGCCAACTGAAGAACTCAGTCTAAAGCTCCGCCCTCAGCATCAACAGTGAACACACTGTTTTCATTTCACTGGGGCTCAGCCCACTGACTCTTCAGCTGCAAAAATAAAGTGTGAAAGATTTCAGAGTTTTGCAGTTCTGGGAAGTAATGTCCAAAGTTAAAATCTTGCTGATCATAGGTCAGAACAGATCATCACTAAATCAATCCACATTTACTATAGAATACATTTGTTTTTTTTTTAACGTTTGAAAGGCATATTATTATCAAGTCTTATCAGTCATGAAAATGAAGGCCCTCACAGTCTTTATTCCATTCCCTCCCCATTTCTCACTGAAATGAAAATAAGGACTTTAAGGAGAAACAGAAGTGTGTGCAAAACAGAAGGTGGGTCGTTCGGAGGCAGCAACAGCAGCCATGCTTGGAACAGATGTTATAGGGACAGTCAATGTGAAACCTTATCCTGAGAGGGGAAGTGACAGGCCCAAGAGAGTACAGCTAAGTCTGTGAGAAAAGTCTTTGTCAGGCTAAGAAAACCATGTTCCAGGGACTCTGTAATCTGGGGAGCAGTGGGGGAGTCTGAGAACCAGAGAATTGTTCCCAAATTCCTGTAAAGAAATTCACTCAGCCAAGGACACTGGGACAACTCATTGCTCTCTGTCCACTTGGAAGTCACTTTGGGGAAATCAGCTGAGGAGAAGAATGAAGATGAAGAGGTGAACCGAGAGGATCTGTGTGCTCTCCACATGGGTAGGAAGCGGGGAATTCTATTCCAGGGAAAGTGGGTGACTCAGGAAGAATGACCTAGACATTCTGATTGAGTCTCAGGTGTCTCCCTCACAAACACATAAAAATTACTCAGATTCCTGTTCATGTACTTCAGAATGCTCTCTCGTCACATGCAGCACACACCACAGACAAGCACCATGCTTTCCCAATGAATTGTTTATGTGCTATGATGCAAACATCACTGAACACTCACGATGATAACTGAGTGTATTCTAGTATGAAGAAACACTAAAGTAAGCAGCAAGAAAATAAAAATACCCAAATCTTAAAAGAAATGAAATGTCATCACTTAAGTCAAAAATAGGAAAATAGGCACATATTGTATACATCGTCTACCATCAGATATAAAATAAATTGCAAATATGTACCTACATACTTTAATGGTAAAAATAGAAATTATATATTTATTGAACAGATAAACTTCTTAGGAACTACAATAATACGTGTCTAAATATGACACAATAAAAATGCTTAAGAAATCTCTCAGAACATAAAAATAGAAAAAATTAATGAAAATGGTATGCATATTTGTCATCAGCCCATAGAGATCAACATTGACCAACAGATGTTTCAGAAAGAAATCCAGGTCAGAAATGATCTAATAAATAAGAAAATGTAATTTTTCAAATATGAAAGAGCATGTACTCTCAATGAAAAGAGTCAGCCAAGTTAACACATGGATGAAAGAATTTTTGCCTCAGGATGCAATGTTGTGAAATTGAATAATGCCACATTGAAATTCCAGTTGGTATCTGATACCAGCAAATGAATGGCAGAGACCACCCAGATGGAAAAAGAGGAAAGCAACTGTTGGTTTATTTATAACTGATATTTGTACCATCGCATAAAAAATGAAAATTAATTTAATGGAGACAAGTAGCATCAGCTGCAGGTGGATGGGGAACAAAGAAATGTGACAGGCGTCAGTCAGGTGTGAACCTGAAATCAGAACTTAGACAAAAGCAGAATGGAGTACTGCCTTCAAAGTTTGGGGGTGGCTAAGTTTTTCAACCTACAATCTATAACCAGCCATATAATTAACCCCAGACAAAGGCATGGGGAAGTATTGGTGCAGAATCAAGATGTTTAGGCATTTGCCTATCAGCGAGTCTCTCTCAAAACACTGCTGAAAGGTGGTCACCTTGAGGAATGGCTGGGCAGGAGACAGGGAAGAGAGAGAGATACAACCTGGGAGCAGCGGAAACAAGCCATGGGATGGTGGTGGAGGAACTGGGATGCAATAAAGTGCTGAACATAGGACTCCAATGACAGTGACTGACAGGCCCCCAGGAAGTGGGCCTTAAGAGAAAACCAAATTGGGAGATTCCTTCATGGATTGGACCTTGTTGAGATAATTCTCTCTGAAAGTTCACATCTGAATAAAAGGCACTTACAGTCGAAATTCTGGGGACTAAAGTCACATGAATGAAGAGAAATGCTCCTATCCAGGGGTGGCTCAAAGAGAGGCATCTTGGTATGCCACAAGAGGCTTGACCCCCCATAGGAGTAGACAAGCCAGAGGGAATCCTGGCATCCATAGAAGCAGAAAAACAGGAGGGTAGGAGGGAGTGGGAAAGACTGATGAACGGAAGGGAGAGGGATGGGAGGGAAGGGAACAGGGATGAGTACTCAATATGTTTGTAAAACTAGAAAAATAAAATAATAATAAAATTTAAAAAGGCAAGTACAGAGGAAAATAACCAAGCAAAATGAAGAAGTTATGGAACCAGAAGAAAGTTAGCAAAGAAATGCAGTCATAGAAGACTACATGATTTCTCTATGATTGACATATAATTACATAAATACTGAGTATAAATTTGTTCAAACAAATGACATAAGAAAGTGCATATAAAATAGTTTTGTGATAAACATGAAAAATACTCAAGCATATATTCTGCACAAAAGACAAATTGTAATTAGAACAGAAACTGCACAAATGGGACCAGCGAGATGGCTCAATGGGCAAAGTGTTACATGTGCAAGCATAAGTACCCGAGTTCAAATCCCCAGCATACACACAAAAGTCAGGCATGACACCCTGCACTCTCCTAGAGTAGGACAGGAGGGTTCCCTGAGCTTGTTAGCAGACGGTCTAGCCAAAACCCAAAACAGCCAGTGCTAAGTTTGATAGGATTGCCCACCTTGTCTCCTAAATATGGTAGAACACAATAGAGAAGTGGCTGGGTGTCCACCTCTGGCCTTTCTGTGTGCATGTATGGGTACAATACCCATGCACATATGTGCACATCACATACCAAGAAAAGAAGAAAGAAAAATGAAATATCAGAAATCACTTGTCCAGTCACAGTTTGTAGAAACACACAGATGCCTATGAGAAGAAGCACAAGCCATGATTAGGTCTTGCTGTGGAGAGTATAGTGAGAGAATTAAGTAAGATAAAGGCTTTTTAAAAATATTCTTAAAAAATTAATACTCAATGTGTTACTCTTTCCATGCCATTTCAAACTGTGGATTGGTGCCTCTTTTGTGAAATACAAACACATGTTTCAAAAAGCACGCATCCAGAAAACAGTCTCATAATCCATGAATGGCTGACTCTTGTCAAAGTTCAGATTCAAGGACCAAGCACGTGTGGACACTGAGCACCAAGTGTCATTCTGCTTGTGGATGACTGCCATGTCTGGGATGCCAATTGCAATTTGCAGAGCCTTTGAGATGGCTCCAAGGTGATTCCAAAGCTTTCAGCATAAATTGGTCCTCTCAGACACTGTGCATACACCTTCCCCAGGCTCCCATTGAGCAAGTGGCAATCAGCATGAAACGCAGACAGGATATGAATATGGCCCTGTTGCTCCCTGAGTGTGGGGCGCACAAAACACATGCCCTTGAGAGTCCATGCATTAATTCAAATGAAGAAAAACAGAGGGCACTGTGTCACTGTGGAAGACCAAGGGTGACTTCGGGAATCATCCTGGATCTCTTTACCTCCTTCTTGATTCACCTGATTTCCCAGGTTCTGCCCATGAAGGCTGGAAGTGCAGGCTGCTGCCATTTCTGCTTGGTGTTTTTAGGTGGTATACTGGGATTGGAACTCAGGACCTTCTGCTTGCCAGGCAGAGTCAACTCCTGAGCCATTTCTCCAGCCCCCATCACACACACAAGTAAAGTCTAAAAAAAGAAAAGAAAAGAAATGCTTGTCTCTATGAAGTCTGAGCACTGTGCCAGGGCAAAAAAGTAGCAAGATGCATAGGTCCCAGTCATATCATCCAAGGAGTTTGCTAACAAGGAAACTGAAAAACAGTGACGACTTTCTCCAGGGACCCCCATTCCTCCAACTTCCTGGATTTTTCACCATTTCTTCCTTTAAACTCCCTGACTAATATGTGGGTGTGGCAAACTGGTTTGCTGAGGATGCTGTCACTAAAGAATCCTCAGTTGCTGGGGCTGGAGAGGTGGCTCAGGGGTTAAGCCTCTGCCTTGCAGGCGGAAGGTCCTGAGTTCGGATCCTAGACCCCACATAGAGACGCCAGCCGGCTGCGTTTCTGATCCTGGTAGGGCGGAGCCTGTGAATCTCGGGGGGCAGAGTAAACAAAGAGGAGGTGGAGGCGGCCCATGGTGGTTCCGGAATTCATCCATGGTTCTACACACACACACATACATACACACACATATATACACACGTGTGCACACACACATACACGCACAATTGAATAAATAATAAATAATAATAAAAAAGAATTCTCAGCTGGATGATATGTACACTTGCTTTGAGCAAATGGCTGTTCTCAAACCTGTCTATGCTGGTTAGATATATGCAGTTGTTTAAGTCTGAGCTGTGGGCATATTTGTGAAGAATTAGTACTTAAGGCAAGCTCCAAACAAGCCCAAAAGAAATTATTTGATGTGAGAATGGTGGGTGGAATCGTTCCCTGACAGGAGAAAGATGATTTGACCCTCAGTGCTTTGACACTCTTCTGCATAGTTTGGTAGACTTGCTCCCTAGATGGTGAGATCTGATCCTCTTTCTGCAATCCTGTGGACATGACATGGCCAGGTCTCTTGGATAATGGTCTTGATATGCGCTTGCCTGCCAAGATGGACTAAGGGCTGTAACTGAGAACCAGATGCGAGAATAAGATCCCCTTGTTCTGAGCTCTTTGGAAAGGAATTTATCAGCAAGATGTGAGCAAACTGCAACACCATCTATTATACACATTTTTAATTATAGTTTTTATAATTTGATTAAATATGGTAAAATTAATACAACTTGAATATCAAAAGGAACTCATTAGTTGAAAGTGTAGGGAAAGTTTGTGAAATGCTGGAAAGTTGAAAGTATCATTAAACTAAGTATGAAAATGACCCATGAAACGCCATGATTCTTTCAGGATATCTTTATAATCATCCTCACATTTTTTCACTTCTTTTTCAAGAAAATAAAACTGAAATAAGGAGTGTTTTCTTCTTTTTTTTTCTATCATTTTTCTTCAAGAGTTAACTAATGAATTTAACTTGAAATATCCCAGTGTGGGGTAACATAAAATAGATGTCTAAAAATACTTAAAGTTGGAGGCAATCTTATATTAAAAATATGAGTAATATGAATATTTATATACATATATACACATATATCAATATTGAAAGCACAAATTTTAAATTCATTATATTGGATTAGAATATAAAAGATAAATTTATTCTTTTCATAATAGAGGAATGTCATTTTAGATTTTATAGATTAGATTAGCTGGTTTTATAAAATTATATTCCTGCAATTTTTTTGGAGTACAGGAAATTAAAGTCATAGAAACCCAAGTTACAATACAGAGATCATGTTCTGCACTGTTAGTATGTGAACTTTCTTTACATTTCCCTTAGAACAATGCTGTACAGTGGTTTCAGTGTTCTCTAGAAATGAGGAATTCAAATGGAGGTAGTCCCATTTTGTTTGGGGAAACAATGTACACAGTTACATTGACAGAAGGAATCATTCTCTGTATTCTGTTCTTCTGATTTCTTCCTGGTGACTCCTTGGAGTTTCAGACTCAGAAATCTGGGTTTTAATCACTAATCACCACTGTGACTATGCATCTTCCAATTCTGTCTTTTTCCATTTACTGGAAGAAGTAATGATATAGCGTGTCATACATAGTTAAGCACAGGCGTCACCTTGACTGGTGAGGGTTTGAACTCTGGGCACATTTGTAGAGAATCTATGGTTGAGTTAAGCCCAGAGCAAACCTGCAAGAGATTGTCTAGCTGATGGGGAAGGTACTCCTATGGTGGGTGGGACTAGGCCCTGGATAAATCAGAGAGCTGGTTAAGAGAGTCGGCATCCTTCTGTACACTTGGCCAGACATGCTGGTCTGGCAAGTAAGGATTGTCCATCTCTTAGCCGTTATGTGATGATGGTGTGGCGAGTTCCTTCGGCCCTGGTGGTGGTGCATGCTGTCCCGTCTACCTGGACTATAGACTGTACCAGGTCTATCAGTAAGAAAATAAATCCTTTGTTCCCTTAAGCCTTTCTGATGGTCATTTATCAGCAACCATGTAGGTGAACTGCAACACAGAGAGAGACTGCTTCCTTACAGGGTGCCTGTTTGACGAGCATGTGGACGTGGGTCTGACCTATGTTACTTGAGTACACTGGCTTCTACCTGCATCCTGTTTGGGTGCCAAGTTTCAGGGAAGAGGAGCAGAAAGAATGGGAGAGCCAGCGATGAGGAGTGTGGCAAGGCAACTTCCTCTGGACATGGAGCTACGATTGTGTTCATGAGCTCACTGTTGCTGTGGCTACCTGAATAGGACCTGCATAAGATTGGACCCAACAGCATTTCATGGAAGGCAAAGGGTCCTCAGAGCCCATAGGAATGCTTACCTGGACACATGATGGCTGAGAAAATAAGACATGGAAATAGGTAGTTAGGTGATAATAAGCAAAATAGGATAGGTTTAGAAAACATTTCTCTTCTTCTTAAACTTGCTGTTTTCACATTAGAATTTGCTAAAGTTTCTAGATCAAGATTGACACCTTGGGCTGAAGAGATGAGTCAGGGCTTAAGCCTTTACCTCCAAAGCGAAAGGACATGAGTTAAGATCCCACATTCCACATAAAAACCCCCAGGCAGAAATGGTGGCATCCTGTACTTCTGACCCTGGAAGGCGGAGCTTAGGAAACCCCAGCAAAGCAACAAGGCAGTACAGCAATCCAGAGTGATTCTCGAGGTCCCCATTGGGACTCCACAGACACACACAGTGCTCTCTTCTACACCCATACATACCTATACATTTCCACACACAGGTACACTCCTACACATGCCAGAGAAAGAGAGAGAGAGAGACAGAGAGACAGAGAAAGAGAGAAAGATTGGCAAAATAACTTAAATAGGAATACATACAGGAATATTCTATTTTACTAGAAGCATATTAATTTAAGTAAAGGCAGACAATAGTATTTAAACAAAACAATTACTTCTCTGGCCTTAACATAGTAGTATTTTAGTAAATAGTTTCTAAAGTATAAACTACTTAATATTTTCTGTCATTGCAATTAATTTATTTCAGAATCAATCTTTCAGGATGAAGGCTACTTTATCTGACATGTTCTAATGACTTTGCTTCAAGCAGAATCTGTCTACATTTCAATTTCCTGTCCCAGAAAAATCTACAATGAATTTGTTTATTGAAGTTTCAAGGCCGGCAACCATCTCTCAGGTTCCTTTTCAGAGGTTCGTCATGATTAATTTGCATCAAGCTCTAGCTTTGTTTGATATTGCTGATCTGGCTTCCCTTTCTAATTCCTATCTCTTCCCTCTGCACCTCAGTCTGTCCTTTGTGGATCGGTCTGCAGAACTTCACTGCCCAGCAGCTGCTCGGCTCTCCTCCCACTGCCCAAATTGCTGAAGCAGGTTAGAAATCTGATGGATAAAAACCTTACACATTTTTCCTTCCATCCATAAAATAAGAAAAGACGACATTCAGTGATGTGTAGTAGACATTCAGCAGTGAATACCAGACACTCAGTGGTGAGTACATCAAAGTGACCCCTCAAGTCTAGAGGTACACACACGCGCACGCACACACACACACACACACACACACACACACACAGTAATAGTGATAAAGTCTATGTGATAGTGTTTCTCTATCACCAGTTGTGCCCACGTGGTGAATGGCCCAAAACACAGGACAGTGTGTACAGGCCTTGGAGCTCTGTCCAGAATGAATCCACTTACACTAGTACACTCTAGAAACTTTCATTAGTCCTAAATGTTGTCTTGTTTTTCACATGTGTTTTTTAAGTACAATGTAAAGGGGCTTCATTATACCATTGCCACATGTCTTGGTTCATTACTTGTTGCTGCAACAAAATATCTTTCCTAAACAACTTAACGAGCAAAAAACGGTCAATTGGCTCCTTACTGCAGCTTATAGATATCAAGGTAGGAGAGTCATAGGAAAGGGAACAGACAGAATGGTCCTTTCCCAATCGCAGCCAAGGAAGAAAGCAAGGGATGGATGCTTGCTTACCAGTTAGCTTTGCCCATATCAGTACAGCCATTGGACCATCTGCCTACAATGGACTGGGCACTTCCACATCAATTATGCCACCAAGACAATCCTTCACTGGCACACCCAGAGACCAACCTTAATCTAGAGAATCCAGCTGAAGTGAGGTAAAGGCCTGTGTCTCAGGAGTCACGTGGGAATTCATGCTAGCCATCACACTATGCAAGCATGCAATGTTTTTTAATCACATCCAATCATTTTTCTCTTCCCCTCCTCCCTTTCCACTTCTACATTCCTGCTACAATCTCATTAATTTGATGTGCACCCGAATTTTCATGTAGTGAAATGGACTTTACATCATGATAGCAATTTTCTTCTAAGGTTGAGCATAGAACTCATATGTAAGATCATCTATATATATATATTTTTAAATTAGTAGAAGTTGTCACTACCTAAAAGTGTTTGGATTACTTTGTGAGAGAAAATGCTTGGATTGTTTATGGAAATTATGTCCTTCGGCATGGATATGACATTTTCATTTTGACTGTTCAGAACCATGATTCAACAACCCCTTTTAGGAGACATTAAGACAAATGCATATGCAAATGTGGTTCTGCTCTCAAGATGCAGGGAGAGGCATCTACTTCAGACTTTATAATGTTCATACTGTGTAACACATAGAGGAAAAATGACTCATTAGCCTATTGGCATATGGACCACACTGCTAGATGTAAGTTACCACATTCAAAAAGCAGAAACACACAGTACACAAGTATAGCTCAATGTCCAAAGACAGGTTTTTGTATTCATAGAAAACTGAATTTGAATTCTGTTTCTCTTCTAAGTCTGTTAAATTCCAGAAAGTCCCCTGAACTCTCTAAGACTAATCTTTCCCACTAAGAGGACCACACATGAACAAAATGGTATCTATAGCTGCCCACTCACCTTTCATTTGATGAATACGCTTTATGGCGTACACCCTTCTTGGCACCAGGATTATAGAAACCAAAATTAAATAAAGGCACTTCAGCCCACAGAGGGGGTGGCAACTGTTGTGAGGCAGTGAAACGGAAGGAGAAGATCCAAATGAAGAGACAGAGTTGAAAGGACTCAAAGGTTCCATTTCTGAAGGAGTTTGAGAAGCCAGAGATACGAGGGGAAGTCGGAGAGCAAGAAGGCAATGCTTTATGAGTAGACAGGTAAAATCCTAAAGGCCTTTCTTATTAACATTTCTACATTCCAATCACCTGAATTGGTATTGGCACCAAATATGCTAATCCCATTAAGAAATAGCAAATGATACTATTTAGAAAAATAGCTTGAAGAATTAAACATTCATTTTTCCCAGAGGTTAAATTACTTCAGTCTTGGTAAAAATTCTACATCCATCTGTAAGGTCAGGTTAAAATCTAACAAGAGGTGTAGACCAGCTATAGAACATAGAATATAGAGACAAGGGATACACCTTTGTGGGGGGAATCAAATTCCAACTGCAGCTCTATCATTATAACGGAATATGGAGAGTAAGTATCCTTTACCAGAGCCATAAAGACAAGCTAGCAGCCGTATGGGGGTTTTCCTACCATAAGAAGCTAAGAGACATATCCAGCAGGAAAGGAGAAGAATCAGATAGACATATTTAAAGACTGATCCTGGAGATGGAGAGATGTCTCTGGGGTTAAACCTTTGCCTGGCAAAAAGAAGGACCTGAGTTCAGATCTTGGACTTCACTTAAAATTCCAGGCAGGAATGGCAATGGCTCTTCCATCTCTGGAAAGCAGAGCCTGAGAAACCCCAGAACAAAGTAAAAGAAGTAGAGCAATTCTGATACACAATCTTTGATACACACAAGACAATACACACACACACACACACACACACACACATCTATACCAGAAAAAAAAAAAATCTGATCCTGATAGACAATACAAAAGAGGTCATGCTAATGAAAAGTATCAGTGTTTTTTGTGGCAAGTGTCTGACCTACTGCCGAAAGTTGCATGTATGTCAGGAAAATACTAAACGTGGCTGGACACATGTGTAAATGATAACATCATGTCCCAGTGTAAAATGAGGAACACCCTTGCTTGATCCCAACTGACAATTTAAAGCTAATTAATCTTGTCTGCAGCTTGAGGCTTCTTCATTTGTTCTTGATGAAAAATCAGAGATACTATTTTATTTATAGTTACAAATTTGCAGAGAGTTCCTCTGTAATGCATAAAACAAAGCCATTTCCATCTTTGTGCATATCTTATAGCAAAATATGTTTGCCATGCACATGTGATTAAACTGCATTCTGTATTGAGAATTCACCATTCCAAAATTCCAAAACCAAAAGAGAAAAGCCTATTAAATTGCCCCAAGGCAGATAACTTGCACTTGGAATTTTCAATCAAGTTAGCATTTCAGATGCTTGTATGCAACAAAAAAGTCTCAAAAAATCACTTAGAATTAAGAAACAATAAAAGTAACTACTGAATTTTGACTGATTTAGACATATAAATTGAATGCATAGAATGTATAAGGACATCTTAAAGAATAAAATATTTATTTCAGTTTATTTTCTTCTTAGCCAGTTAAGTACCTCTCCTCTGCTTCTCTCCTATAATGTTGATATTATAATGGTTTCACTTATTATTTTCAGAGCACTTTCCTCTGAGTAGTCCCTTTCTGAGGAAGAAAGATAACCTAATAGATTTTTCTAGCCTTAATTTTGTAGACGCTGTGAATTTTTAATGCTGATGCTTTAAAGAATCGCTCTTATTTAAATAAGATATTTGATAAAAAGCATTCTAGATCATCTTTCCACTAAATCTTTCACAGCAAAGATTTATCTAAGAAGTTATTATGGTGTGGTTTTGAAATGCTGAAAGCAAAGATCCAGGATGGTAGTGAGAACAGTGAGAATCACAATGTGTCCATCTGAGCTCCGATGCTTTAAGTTCTATTAAAATCCAATCCGGTCACATTCCTCATTCCATGGCTTCGCTTTGAGGTACATACAGAAACCTGCTTAAATTAGAGGAGAAACATTAACATTTTATCATATGAATAGCACTAATGGCTCAGAAGAGTAGCAGTCACACGTACTGGAAATTTCTACTAAAAATGTCCTCTAAAAAAATACCCTGCACAAGGAACTGTACCTGTGGGAGTGATGGTTTTAACTAACTAGGAGTTTTAGGTTGCAAATAAGAAGGAATTACCATAGCCCCATTATCAGTGAAATCTCTCCTAACCAGAAAGCCAGCCCCGTGGTATCTTTCCTCATTGGTTTTCTCTATGATGTTCTAATGGGTAGATGTAGAAATTCTTCCTCATTCCAATGTTGTTCCCTGTGCTTTATCAGTGTAGACATGTGACTTAAAGCTCAAAAGCTCTACTTCTGACAGTCTTTAAGGAGTCTGAAGAAGACTGGTCCTACCATAAAAAGCTCCCGAGTGAACCCTATGCCATATATCAATAGCTCCTTACTGAGAGCAAGGGAGATGCATTATGGCAAGACTATACCCACTAATATTGCATTTCCTATAGGTGAGTATAGACCCCTGGGTTCTGAGATTAGGGCCAGCATTGCTCTCCATATGACAGAAATAAAAATCTTGTCTCACAGAGGATGTACTAGTTAGATACAGGGATCGACTTGATAACTAAAGGCTGTGGCTTTGGCACTTGGTGGAAGAGTATCTGATTGATGTAGGATAACTCAGACCTTAGTGATTGGGACCATTCTGTGAGCAGGTTGGTAAGTTGCAGAAAGCTAGTCAGTGACAGACTCCCGGAATGGGGAGTGACAAGGTTTTCCCCTCAGTCAGCAATTCCTGTGCCTGTGATGCGGCAGGTCCTTCAGCTCCCTATGTTGATACAAACTATCCTGTCATGCTAAAAGGGCAACAGAATTACAAGTGTCATGATTAGATACAGGTGCCCCTTGGCAAGCGAAGGTTCTGAGTTCTGAGCACAGTTATGAGAAATCGGTAGTTAAGTCCTGAGCAAGTCTGCAGAAGATTGTCAGGTTGATGGGGAGGCCCAGTCCATGGTGGGTGTGGCTGGTTCCTGGGCAGGTAGACAAGACGGAAGGAGGTAGATAAGATGGATAAGGAAGTCAGCATCCTTCTGTATACTTGATCAGACATGCTGGTCTGGCAAGTAAGGATTATCACTCTCAGTAGTCCTGTGGCTGTAGGGATATTGTGTGTTCCTTTGGCCCCTGCTGGGTTAACAACTGTAGCCAGACTATCGCAAGGAAAATAAAACCTGTCATTCCTCAATAAGCCATTAATTAGGTTGTGAATTTATCAATAACCTGAGGATGATTTTCAGGAGTCATTTCTCTTCTTGTTGAGATGGGATTTAAGTTTCTGTGACAAGCACCCTTATCTGCTAAGCCATGTCACCAGTTCTAGCTAAGGACAATTAGGGTAAGAACTGTGGCTCTCACTTAACGAATGGAAAGGCAGAGAGGAATGAACTTTCTCCTCCCCCAAAGAGTCTTAGAACAAACAATAATAATAAGGGCCAACAAGTTATCTCAGTGACTAAGCTACCTGCTCACAAACCTGGTGTCCTGATTTCAATATCTGGAAGTCTACATGGTGGAAGGAGAGAACGGATTTCCAAAGCTGTCCTCTGACCTCTACCCGTGCACCCATGGAGGTATGCATGTGTATACATTCTTCCTCTCCCTCTTTCCCTTTTTCCCTCTTTTTCTCTCTCAGAGAAAATGTTCAAAACAAAAAAATCTTAACACATAAAATTATTCATACATATTGTACATTATACATCTATTTTATATATATCATTTATCTTATAAATATATATTATTTATATTATATCTACATATATATTCTGAAAGACAGAGATAAAGATAAAGAGAGACACAGACGTACATGTGGGGAAGGAAAGAGAAAGGGCTGTGGCTTCGGAGGGATACTTGAGTTATGCTTAGGAAAAAGCAATATCTGAGCCTCCTCACACAAGAATAAAGAAAGGTCTTTGGATCCCAAGACAGGGTCAATAAGTCTGAGTGATTCAATCGGGAACAAATTAAATGTTGGGGGACGGCTAGAGAGTCACAGCTGAAAGGGAGCCCAGAGCTATTCCAAGCATCTTCTTCAGAGAGTAGAGGAACCGCAAAGTATGCCAAACCACGGTCACACAGAAGACACTGGGTAGGACAGAAGACGGGGAGGGATGTGCAGGGAAGAGGGGAGTAAGCATAGGAGGGAGAATCAGGGGCTACAGTGCTCAGAATGCACTCTATGCAAGTACAACATCACAGAACAAATTCCATAAACACTAACCAAGGCACTTGGAAATGGGAAACTCTTAGATACAACATTTTTTTCCTATACTAGTTTCCAAGTCCTGTGAGTTACAGAAACATGGGGGTGAAGGGGGGTGAGGGGGTTGCAAGTTGCTTCAGCTGCTTCATTGTAATGTTTGAAAAGCTTTCAGTGCCATATTCCTGATCTCTCTCTCTCTCTCTCTCTCTCTCTCTCTGTCTGTCTGTCTCTTTCTCTCTCTTCTACTTTTTTTGTTAGTAAATCACCAAGAACTTGACATCAGCTACTCAACAGTTCTTCAGGAACCTAAGGATTGTGATAAATATTAGCTCATGTTTTCCTGACCTAATGTTACATCTTCATTATTTTTGTCATGGACTGAATTTATTCAATCGTTTCTGAAATTGGAGCATTCCATGGAATTCCCCAATGTTGAAGTTACGCTGAGAAGACACAGCTTCGCCCTTCACTGGTGGCCTCTGCAAGGACTCACATGTCCAGGCTTCATGAGTCAAAGCTTACATCATCTTTGTTTCGTCATTTAACAGATAACCAAGCAACACAATGGTGAGATCCCACCTCTTTTGTCCTCTTATTTAAGGAGGACTTTGCTAACCTGTCCCACTGACAATCTCCTTGGAAACCTGACAAAGCTGTGATATTTATTAGCAAATATAAAGTCAAATACTGGTTTTTTTTCCAGCCATAAATGAGGAAAAATGACGAATTCA
Organism: Typhlomys cinereus; assembly: GCA_023101885.1. Lineage (NCBI taxonomy): Eukaryota > Metazoa > Chordata > Mammalia > Rodentia > Platacanthomyidae > Typhlomys > Typhlomys cinereus. The sequence goes on along the minus strand of JALPQD010000529.1, from coordinate 1,150,278 downwards.
GTGCTTTCTAGCCTCTTTGATTCACTGTGCTTGTCCCAGTCATGTCTATATTCATAAAATCACCTGGTTAGTACTCCGTGAGGCCCAATGTTTCCAAAGGTTTATGTGCTACCATCTCCTGAGCCATCCGGACTTTTCCAATCTAGCAAAAAGTATTTGTAAAACATGATGAAGAATGCACATAACCCTCAACGCTGTGCTTCAAACTAAACATGGGATGTATCACGTGAGAGTGACAGAGATAAATCATCATCCCAGTTGCCAAAAGTCCATCTCAGCCAGGGAAGGGAAATAAAATCATGAGTGTGGTAAGTGGGCGGGGCTCCATACAGGATGAACCTTTCCAGGTTTACTACTTTCACCTGAAAACATGCATTTTAATTTCCTCTTTGTCCTTTCATGGCTGGGTAACTCTTCTCTTTTGAAATGCTGAATGATGCGTGCGGTACATATCAGGCTGGATGCTACGTGATTCCAACTACGTGTCACAGAAAAGGTGAGATAGTAGAGTCAATACAAAACAAGTTGCCAGGGAGGAGGAACAGGAAAGGTGAAGCAGAGCGAAGAGGACCATTAGGCAAAGGGACTACTCTGTAGGACCCTGTAATGGTGGGTGGCGCCCATGTACTAGGGGATTCCCTAGCGGGACAGAACTACTGACTTTGGGTGGGGTCCTGGACTCACATTTTTATTGTAATAAACCCACCATTCTTGTTTGAAGTGCTGATAATGTTATGATGAGGTTATGTTCATGAAATGGAGTGTTGGGACACATGGGAAATGTCTGTTTACCTTCCACCCATATTTTCCTGTAAATCTGGTTGTCATTTTCTATTTATTTATTTAATTCACCTATCATCTATCTATCTGTCATCTATCTATCTATGCATCCATCTATCTATTTAATGTGTGTGTACACGCATATACGCATGCATGTTTGTGACTTTAGAAATCATCCTGGATTGTTTCTATCTCCTTTTTGCTTAGCTCTGGGATTTCCTAAACTCTGCCTGGAAGCACAAGCTGCCGCCATTTCTGACTGGTGATTTTTATGTGGGACCTGGGATCTGAACTCAGATCCTTCTGTTTGTGCAGCAGAAGTTTAAACCCTTGAGCCATCTCTCCAGCCCTAGATATCACTTTCATGCCCTATGGAAATGAATGCTGTCAAATAAAACACGTATGTGCTTGTAACACAAAGAAAGGGAAAAGAAGAAGTGGTAGCCATCATCTATTTTCTAAACGTCCAAAAACATGTTTGGTGCTCCCAAATGATATAGAAACACATATATGTATAACCGCTATCCACAGAACATCGTGCATGTCCTTCGTTGATAAACTGAATGTCTCTTGCACCAAGTTTAGGGCAGAAAATGGAAGGGGCTATTGTAACACAATGAGCCATTTTTCGCCAGCATCACTCTAGTATAAATCTTTCGAAACCAAGATCTTTGCAAATTCCATTGATTTCATTCTTTGACATTAATTTCAAATGAATGTCTGCTATATCAGGAAACCTTCAAATGGTTCTAGTTGATCACACAAGAAGCTGCTGCATGGTCCAAAGCACTGGAAGGAGGATATCACAACCTATCCAGACACAGCAGAGCTCAATCTGATTTGTTTTAAATTAAACACACCCTAAGTAATTATACTCAAAGATTTTAAAAGTTTTTCTTCTTTAAACAGCATGAGTGTGCACTAATAGCATTGCCTTTTATAATTTTGAGAATAAAAACCATTTGGGGACCTGAGAAGAAAGGGGGCCTTCAAGCTACAGGCCTCAAAGCAAGGAATGAAAACATGAAAGCTGTTATGGTCGCTTTAGACATCTTAGAATAGAGAATAATGGTCTCAGCTCCTGTCTCCCTTCCTCCTGTGATCAGAGCCCCATTGGCAGCTAATGGGGACATCTTCTATAGGAGGCCGTTCAGAGGACATTCGGATTGTGATCTGAATCACAGAACTGAAATGTGCCACTGAATGTCGCCTCTGGGCTTCTCAACACTCTATTTCATAGACAAAGAAGAAAAGAGAAATGACCCAAGCAGCAGGTATCCCAAGGAAATAAGCAGTCCTGAGATACTATCCAAGTAGCACTGCATGGCACAGAAAAAATATAATCCTCGTGGTGTGAGGTTCAACTCTGGGCAGCCTTGCATATGATCTTGAGAAATGGTCTTCATCTTTCTGAACCTGACTTTGTGTGACCTGAAGAAGGACCAAGGTGATGCCTTCACTGCACAGCTAGTCTGCATGGGGTATGATTGTGTGGAGTGAATGATGCTGTGAGATGATCATGACCATAGAGGCAAGAAAGAAGATGCTCACCTGTGGTGCGTGCTACATCAGGGCCAGCCATGGTCCCCAGGGTGATGCTGATTCTGCCTTTGGATTTTTCCCACACAGTTTCTTATCTCCTCCTCCTCATTCTCAAAAGTTAGCAGAACGTCAAGGCCTTGGAGGAGTTCCTAAGTCCTTTTGATGTTGTCCCCTTTCTTTCCCTTCACAGACACCAGAACAGAATCTGAGGGGACTAGGCGACAGTTACCTGGTCCAGCTGAGATCTAAGGAGGGGTTCCAAGACTTTTGAGCGCCTACATCTTCCCCTCTCGGTTCTGTGGAATGACTACTGGCAGCTGAACACATGTGTTTAGTGTGTTTGCTGGCCATCCCAGTTTCCCATTCTATGCTTAGCACTATACAGAGACTGTTGTAAAAGGCCGTAGCTGAAGAATGCACAGAATTCCATGAAAATGCAGGAGAAAGAAGCTAAATCAGGGAAAGAGTCAGGAAAAGTTTTACAGAATGTTTCCTTTATAGAATAACATCTGAATTGGACCTTCAAGGAAGACTATAAAGGGTTTCCAGAGAGGATCTTAGCACATCAGTTTATCCCATGCATACAGACAAAGCTGCCTCTAAGGATATGGGGGAGGGGGATAAAGAGGGTGGGAAAGGCGTAGACAGCTCCCACTGGGATAGCAATGTCTTACACCACTTAAGAGAAAGTAAATGGTAAAGCAGCGGAGGAAAGCAACCTTTCTTTTGTTCCAAGGGTGACTCTTAATCAAAGCAAGGCTCGATAAATGTGAGCAGAGAAGGTAATTTGGGGTGCTAATGCTAGTGCAGATGGCAGACTGGTCACATTCGCTTCTCTGTGCTGAGATTGTGGGGGTAGTTAAATGAATTGATGATTGCAAATGGCTTTGAAAATATACAATGCTGAATAAACGCCACAGATTGCTGGTGTTCAATATACTCAGGAGACAAACTAGTCTCCAAACAGAAAGGTCTCCAAACGATGGACTAGAGCTACAGCCACGTAAGAGTTTTCTTTTTCTTTATATGGAAGATGAAATTTTTGAGCTACGTTTATTCTAAAAACCATCATAATGCCTAAGGATAATCTTTTTAAAAGGCCATTATGACAGAATAAATCTGAAATTGCTCATAAATGCCACTTATAGGAAACTTGAAGAAAAAAATGCATTACACTAAAACAGTTTTGCCATCTCACTTAAAAATGTATTATAAGATAAAGAAAGCCTCCCCTGGGGGTGGTAGCTGTGATCGCTGAGAGAAAATAAAAAGAAACAAATTAAAAGCTATCTAACCCATGAAAACATAAAGGGGTCTTTTTTACAAGATAGGGAGGAGACACTGCTGAAAGAAATTCACATCAGATTCAAATATTCCATCATTCTTTGCGATGAATTGTTGGCAAGAGTGTCTGAAAGTCTCTCCTGATTCCATATAAAGATTTCCAAGAATTAAAAGAAAATGAAATTAGTTGCATGTAAATGGAAGCACTGCTGATAAAGTCCCATGTTGTTCTCATACTTCTGAAGTTGAACAGTAGATTTAATTATCTAAAGTAATACCTGAAGCAAAAAAGGAGTAGATAAAACAGGTGTTATCTTTTCAAGAAGAAAAGAAATTTCATCAGTTGAAGCTCTAGAAGGTCACATGACCTAAAAGGCTAGAATCCCAGAGCTTTGGCATCAGAATGTTTTGGCATCAGAATCCAAAGCAATAACAAGATATACAACTTTTAATATCATTCCACACACCATAAGAAAACATGTTTTTCTAAAATGGTTATTCAAACAACAGATTGAGTTTTATGGCAGGCTTAAAAGAAGTGATCAAAACATAAATCTTTTTTGATACCATGATAGAATTAATATTTATAATACATCATTTTGAAATGAAGGTGGATTATTTTAGGAAAATGCATTTTCACAATAGGAATGAGAAATAACAATCATTATAGCCTCACCTTTGCAAACATGTATTCCTTTGAATGCTCATACCATAATGATGTTAAGTAGTCTGAATGGAAAGGTTGTGTGGTGAAAATTTAGGATTTTGGAAATACTTAGTTCAGCATCCTCTTTCTTTTTTTCCTGTCATTTTATATCAGCATACCAAAAACACTATAAATTTTGTAGCCAAAAACAAACCACCAAAAACAACCTTTGTGACCAAACTACATTGGACTATGGGTTCCTTACCTTGTCGATCAGATGTCTTCGGGACTATATTTGTGAGCATTTTGGTGCTGACAAAGTGCCCAAGATAAAGAACTCACACAGGAGGGAGGACTTATTTGAGTGTTTTCAGTTCATGGTCTGCCGGCTTCTTTGCTTTTAGGTCTTGGCAAGGCCAAAAGGAAAAAAAAATTATGGCAGAGGAAAGCTGTTTATTGTATGGCAGCCAGGAAACAGAGAGGTAGAGATGGGATGGCCTGGGGACAAAATAAACCTCCCATGACCTACTTCCACCACCACCCCCAGTTTTTAACTTTCTGAATAGTGGCTTAAACTTACGAATCAATCAAGTGGTTAATCTACCAATGGCTGGATCAAAGACTTCACTAATCATCTAGTTTGGTAAAGTCTTACCTATGAACATCGCAGTGGAGAGCAAGCCTTCAGCATAGGCCCCTATGTGGACATTCTGTGTTCAATCCAGAATGAAGATCTTGTTCTGAAAATTAATAGGATGATAATAGATTATATGCCTTTGTGCTATGTGCTTTTGGTTAAGTGGTGTGTTTGTGTGTGTACTAGAGGGCACCTGAGGGTGTGCCTGTGGAGGCACAAGGATGACTTCAGGACTCATCCTGGATTGATCTGCATCCTTATTGCTCTGTCCTGTGGTTTCTCAGACTCTTCTTTTCAGGGCCAGAAGCACAGGCTTCTGTGATTTCCACCTGACATGTTTACATGGGATATGGTTATCAGGACTGAGATTCTCTTGATTATGAAACAAAGGTATTAACCTCTGTACTATCTCTCCAGCCTTTGATTAAGAGTTTTAAGGCTGAATTGTCTAAATCCAATAAGATGTCCACAGTGAAAACATGGAAATGCAACATTTCAATGCTTGTGCCCCCTGCCCACCTAGCTGTCATTTACACTGCTGAACCCCATGTTACGAGATGAAACATGACAGTCTTTGACAAACTGATCTGATTAATCACTGGCCTTTGGTTTTTAGTTCTGAGGGTTCTGGAGTCAGGATGGGATCAATTTCCTATGACTCCTGATCTTTACCATAGATAAGAGCATATCTTCTCTAAACTTGCACCAAAATAGAACTTTGGTCATAGGGCCTCAGCAAGTAATATAAAGATGAAGACATCAAGTCTTTGCTGACATAGAAACAGAACCCAACATGTATCCTAACAAATGTTTAAGAAATATTAATCTAAGGACTGGAGAGATGGCTCAGTGATTTGCAAGTAAAAGAACCTGAATTTGGATACCAGATATGAATACCATCCCATATATGAATACCAGGCAGAAATGCCAGTGGCCTGCACAATGGAATCTGGGAAAACTCAGAGCAAAGAAGTAAGGAGTAAAGCAATCCAGTTTGATTCCCGAAGTCATCCTTAGACTACCACAGACCCATATAGTGCACACACACATTTAAAAAAAAGAGAAATATTAAGTAGGAGCTGGTGAGATCGAGCAATGATTAACATGTTTGCCTTGCAAAGCTAAAGGATCAGAGTTTGGATGCTATGTAAAATATCAAGTGAGTGTGGCAGTCCAATTCCAGCCTCAGAAGACAGAGACTGGGAGTGCCTAGAGGAAGCCTCTAGACTAACCCTATCAGAATGCTCTGGACTTGATCACAGGCCCTATCTCAAAAGAAAATGGTGGAAAAGTGATTGAGGATGATTCACAATATCAACTTGAGGCCTCCACACAGACACTTGCAAAGATGAATGAGTACACACACGTGTCTGTTAAATTGGATAACAAGAATATGCAAGAAGTTAACCAACAAAAACTTGTTCTAATTAAATTGATGCTGTGCCTCAATTCAGTTAATTTAAGAAATATATTTCTCATGTTACTATCTTAGGCTCTTCTGAAGATCTAAGATACAGTAATAAAAATGAAAGATGCCCTCCACTGGCCTTTCAATATTGGTCAGGTTTTTTAGACCTTCTGCATTTTAACGACAGATAAACTGGGCTATGATGCTTAAACATCTTCACAGTTATTTGTAATGAGCGATTTTCCGAGTATAACATATTTGGTTAAGTTCACTTTATGTAATTAATACATATGTCAGACCTTCATCTTGAGTTATAGGCATGTGTTTCTGATTTTCCTCTAATCATTAATGAACATTGTCTCAAAGAATGTCAGGATGTTCTGAAAAAAAATAAGGTCATTTCTGAAAGGCCAGCAAGTACATGAAATATACACATGCACAAATACACAAACACATGCATACATGCACACATACCTGTACACACATGTAAACACTTAAGCACATCAAATCTAAATAACAATGCACGGGGCAAAGATTCTTTAAGGCCCTCATTTTTCCAAAATGTGACCCTCAAGTGGTAACTTACACACAGGTTCACAGATTTTTTTTTCTTCCCTTCTGGAGGGTGTAAGGGTTATACGTTTGAGTGAGAATATCTGTGTGTGCATGTGTGCACATGTTGCATGCATGTGCATGTATGCAGAGGCCAGGGTTAATGTCAGGTACCTTGACTGACTCTCTGGACAGCAAGCCCCAGGGATTCATCTCCACCTCTCAGCACGAGGATTACACGTGTGTGCCACTTGTCTGCTTTGCTTTTTTATTGTTTTATTTTTCTAGTTTTACAAGCATATTGAGTACTTATCCCTGCTTCCCTCCATCCCCCCTCTCTACTATTTCCTCCCTTCCCTTCATCAATCCATTCTACTCCCTTCCACCCTCCTGCCTGGCTGCTTCTATGGGCCGCAGGGTTCCTTCTTTCTGGCTTGTCTATTCTTGTGGGGGTTTATGCCTCTGTGGCACACCAAACTGCCTCTCTTCAGGCTACCCCACTGATAGGAACATTCCCGTCACTCATCCAGCCCTAGTCCCCAAGGTTTCCACTGTATGTTCTTATCTCTCTTGAGTTCCTTGTAGTTTATGGGGGCATGTTGGTATGTCAGTCATTATGCAAGTCTGCTAAGGACAAGTCTCACTGCAGTGAGTTCCTTGTAAAATGGACATGTAAGCATAATGAGCCAAGTTTTTACATACAAAACCAAGCATGGAGGTCCATATATTCAATGGTAACCCTGGGAGGCAGAGCCAGGAAGATCCCTGGTGCTTTCTGGCTTGCTGGTCCTGCGGAATTGATGACCTTTGGGTTCAGTGAATGTCCCTGTCTCAGAAAATTAAGTGGAGAGTGATTGAGTAAAACACCTACATTGGTCTCTGACCGCCACCCACACATGGGCACACTCATACATGCAATTGCATACACACATACAGCACACATGAAGTAAGATTAAATACAGGTTTTATGGTTACAATTAATTGGTTTCTTTACACATTTATTTTAGATGTAAAATTGAAATATACCTGGAGGGGCAGACATGGAAGGAAAATGATTATAGAGTTATACATAATCAAGTTACTAAGGGAAATGTCTTAGTTTTCTGTGGACTTGCAGTTCTGGAAAGGGAGAGAATGAAGTGGAACTTCAGAGACGTTCTAGAAGAAGACCAGGACTAAGAACAGATTAGACTGTAGACAGATAAATGGCCTCATCATTAGTATATGGATGTATTTCTGTGAAGAGCAATACTAATGAGTACATGAAAAAATAGTCATTATACACAGTAGTATCTTAAAGCGAGGAGCTTTGAGGGTACAATGAGTCAGAGTCTCCACTGATAAAAAGCATGTTAGTGCTGCAGGTGGCACATTCAGGTTTCCCAGGAATGTGTCTCACCAATAATCCTATTCATAACCACACACAGCATTTCCAGAAGGTTCTGTCAGTTCTTCAGCAAACAGATGAGACGGGGAAAGCAGGAAAGGGCACAGCAGAGATACACAACAGAGAGGAGTTGAAAAGACGACTTACAAGAGAAGTGGGGATTGAGGGGTTCACCAACTTAAGGAAGAGATCTAACAAAAGCCTAGAAAAAAGCAGCATTTCAAAGATTACAGAACTTGAGAGAGGTTTTTTTTATGACTGCAAAACACCAAATAGGAAATAAGGACAAATGAAAGCCATGCGTTTGTGTTACACACGTCCATGTCTTAGGTTTTGAAAGTGAGGCAAGCTCCTAAAGTTAAGAGGATATTTGTGTGTTCACTTGCTTGCCTTAAGATGCCCATTGGGCATTCTTTTCTCAGACCTAAGGGTGTTTGTGTGGCTTGAATGAGGAATGAGAGAATCTCCAGAACATCAAGGTACAAAGGTTTAATAGCATTTCTTGTAAGGACAATTCAGGGAGGTAGAGAACATATTATCCACCATATTTCCTGCTAAGGTAAACAAACACATGCGACTCAGAAGACATATATTGATTAATAGGGTGACTGTGTGACTCATTACCCAAACTGGGATTGATTTGAAAGAGACGATACTGGGGATATCATCAGCAGTCAAATAGGACATGGCCCAGCCCACACAGACATATACTCAGTTAACTTTATTGAAAAACTTCTCAGAAAAAGGAAGAGGAATAGAATCCTCAGACACCAGTCCTTCAGGAGTAACAATTAGGACTGGTATATTTTTTAGGTACATATTTCCTGGTCTTGTCCAGAGCTATGTTGGAAGGAAATTGCCAGGGAGAAAAGATTCTCCATCTTGTGGTCGGTCCTTAGTCTCATGCTCACTCCCTGAAGTTTGTCCCATCAGAACAAGAGAATTGTTATGAAGGAATGACAAAAATTATCATTCAGAAACTACTATATCAATGATACATATTGAATATTAAGAAAAGAATCTAAAAAGGCAAGACATTCTCTTCATTTTCTCCAGCGGTCTTTCTTTTCCCCACACCTTTGGTGGGATTTTGTCTGATGTATCACACCCTCCTTTCAAGATAGCTCCTAAATCCACTGATGGAAATTCCATACATGTTCACAATTGTGCCAACCAAGAAAAAGCTTCCTCGTAATTTACTTACGTTCCCCAAAGGAAATGATTAAGGTCATGTGACCAGTCAGTGACTTGGATTAGACAGAATCAGCCACTCTGATTCCCTTCAGTCTCCTGACACCAGCTCATTTCTAAACCACAACCAGGGAGTTTGTTCTTCTAGATTTCCCCAGCGATGCAGAGCCTTTGTGTGGACACAGGTAATTTAACCCACAGTCAGAGAACTCAAAGGTCATAGAGACCATGGAAGAAATCTTTGAGAATGCTTAGTGCACTGTGACATCATCACCTTGCAGACCGTGATGTAATAAGTCTGCATGCACCCCCCACTCCCCTGTGAAGACAGAGGTGATATTAGGAGTCCACTGGCTGAGTAGGGCATGGATCACCTGAGCAGTAAGCAAACAAGCCAGTTCCCAATGCAGAAGCCTCCAACTGCACTGATAGTTGTGCAGAAAAATCTAAGTCAGAAATGGTAGAGGTCAGGTTCTTGGCTTGTGCCCTCCCCCGTGACAGCTCTGGGCAATTTTACCATCCAGCTGTTCTGTTTTTTCAAAACGAAAGTAATTGGAATTGAACTGCAGTGCTTTGCTAAAACCCTAGCAATTAACAGTGCGATTTCCCAAATTGCACTGTAATGGGAAAGTGTCCATCAATCAACCCAGTGAAATAACACATTTTCTCACCAGATGTGAGATTTAATATCTTCATAACTCTCTGGATTTACCACTTAGAAGTTGTCAACTTTGCCTGAAGCTCTAAGAATTAATGGGCTACATCCTGCTATGCAAGGATGGTTGACAGTAGTAAAATATCCCTACCTTCCTTTCAAAATGTACGTACCAAAATATTCTCTAAGACACAGTCAGGCAGCATGCTAGATGGGAAAATTTCATTTGTGCTTACTACACTGTGCCTTCTTATTGTCTAGATAAATATGTCCCAAGAATCTCAATCCAGCACATTCTTGTAAAAAGAATCGCCAGTTTATCAAAGGCAGTAAGCAATAAATTACAGACTGGAGATGCTTCGGGGTTTAAGATTTCTGTTATGATTTTTCTCAGCAGAGACTAAAAATATTTTAAGTTTCTCATGCTGTAGGTCTGTGCCAGCTACACTGTTCGACTTGGACCAAGAAGCCGATTCAAGAGACTCAGCATATGTGCATTTTGTCACGAGCCTTGTCAGGTAGCTCTGTGGGTTTTTTTTTTTTTTTTGAGTGTCCACTCCAATCTCAAATATCTGAGCTATCCTCAGGATGAAGTCACCTAATAAAAGCAACCCAGAAAGGTTCCTGTAGTAACAGAACCTCAGATTAATGAGTGCAGACTAATTTTACTTTCACATCAGGGAAGGAATATTGCATCATGCAAGTCAATGCCACAGACTTCACGTGGACTTAGAAACTGGAACTATGATTTTCATGAGTACTTATTTTGCTATGAATAATTTTGCTGTACATATACATCCATATAGACTCTTAAATGTGTAAATGTACTTTTCTCTATCATATCTCTTTATCATACATCCCATGTACATCATTGATTTAGTATTCAAGTGTTTGTTAATTGTATATCATGGTACTAGATTTCAGGATCATCAAAGAGTAAACATCACTAAGAAGCTCCTTAGGAAAGGAAGAGTTGGGCATGTTTGAAGTAATATGCCAGATGTTTTGCCAAGTAACACTACTTATTGTCATTCACTGTACTGGAAGAAAGTGTGACTCAAGAAGATGCTAGAACATCTCCCTCATATTCTCTGATGTGGGATTTACATTAGTGGCTCCTCAGTCATGCAGATGCACTACCAACTTATTGGCTTCCATCATTTGGATGAGCCAACTCATCATAAATCCTTTGCTTACATCCATTTGAATCTTTTTTTCCCTTTGAAAGCATCAATTAGCACTTTGTGCTTAAGAATTCATTTGTAATTGCAACATTCTTTCTTTTCCTTTATCATTTTTAATTGCATTTTCCTGTGGTGGTGAAAATCAAACCCAGGGTCTTATGCATGCTACACAAGTGCTCTACCACTAAAATGAACCCTCTATCTGCCAATTTCAATACTAATCATGTTGTAAAAAGTTTCTCTTTCCATAGTAGAAAAGTTTAGAAATATAAAGGTTTCTTTGCATACATAGTTATAAAAAGTGCTTTGAGTATTGTGACAATGATTTTATGAACACAGATATGAGATATAACATCAAGAGTAGATTTGAGAATACGAGATATCATATCAAGAGTAGATTTGAGATTGAAGAGATTGCCTGCTCAACCCACCTCAGTTCAATCTCTGCTGACTTCCAAAAGTTGTCCTCTGAACTCCACTCATACTCCATGGCATGGATGACTTGAGCCTCACTTCTCTCTCCGTCTTTCCATCTCTCATAATTAAATAAATAAATTCTTGTTTTTAAAAAGTGTTTTTTTAAGAAGACTATATTTTACCCACAGAAAGGAAAATAAAGGCATCTGCGAAATAAAATTTTAGGGTAAAGTAAAATTACATTTTCAAAGTAAAAAAATAATAAAGTTGGAATGATATATATAGTTTAGCTGATACAGCATTTGCTTGACATGCCCAGTGCACTAGGTTAATCTCCAACACAAATAAGCAAACGACAAAATTCTAAAAAGATGTTCTAAGGAAAAAAAGCTGTATCTATGGAATCTCCATGACACGAAAAGGAAGGTTTTTTTTTTTTTTCATGTTGTTTTGTTCTGAGATGAAACTGGGGATTTTGTACATGCTAGATAAATGCTCTCTTCTCAGGTACATCTAGTGCTGAAAAGTTGAGTTCTCACACCTTGTCTTTGTTTTTACAAAGCAGCAGCCAGGCTCAAAGAGCAGAGTCCACCGCACATGGTGTCTCTGCCTGCCAGTCAGGACCTGCTGCTGCCAGTGGTGAGTGGTGTCCCTCTGACTTTACAGGCCCCAAACTAAGAAAAACTCCACAGTTCAGACTTTGAGGCTGGAGTCATTAAAAAGTGGTTTGTTCTTTTTATAAGGAAATCTAGAAATATTTAACAACACTTAGGAAGCTGTGGGTTTGATTAATTTCATGTTTAGTTTTTTGTGTTCTTTATAAAGCCTACGTATTAATCCTCATCATTCATTTATATACACATATATTAATCCCTGTCATTCATACACACACTCATACACACACACACACACACATATATATACACACATCTATATACATGTATACATAAATATTGGCCAAGTATTCATCCCCAGTCTATTGGATGACTCTTCCTTCTGCTGGTTATTTACTTTGTTGTGGAAAAGCTTTTTTTTAAACCTAGTTATACAAGCTCAGTAGGTACCTCCATCCTTACACTTCTCCCTCCCTTTTCCCCTGTTGTCTCCCCTATCACTCTCATCCCCTCCCTCTTTCTCTACTCCCTTTCCTCCCTCCTTTTCTCTTGGTGTTTCCTGCCTATTCCCTCCCATCCTCCAAAACATGTTTATATGGGCACTTAATTTCCTTCTGAGTCATCTACACTAGTGAGGGTTCAGAACAGTGGCATACCTTGGGGCCACCCACTAATAGGGAACTCCATTGTACCTGTCTATCTCTTTGCTCTAAGGATACTATTGCCTGAAGCCTTCTCCCCTGAGATCTATGCTAGTCTTTGAGGGCTTGTTGACACGTCAGCCATTGTGCAGTTCAGGCAAGGTCAAATCACACTGTAGCAATATGCTGGCTGCCACAGCCCAGGTTTGAATGGAGTATCTATGAAAAAGCTTTTTAACATCATTTACTTTATTGGCCAATTCTTGGACTTCTTTGCTGACCCACTGCTGTTCTATTCAGAAAGTATTTGCCCTGTGCCTCTGTCTTGAAGCATTTTCCCTATTGTTCCTGGAGCAGCTTCAGGGTTTCTGATCTTGTATGAAGTCCACCCAACAAATGGCAAATGAAAGGAGCAGATACTTCTGTAACAACAGGATGTTGTACACACAGAAACTATTTACCCTTGCCATGGGGGAACAGAAGCCAGACTGCATTGAGATTTCATCTCACCCCTTTAAGAATGTATTCACTAAAGATAAATTTAAACAGCTACTGGCAAAGGATGTAGAGAAGGAGAAAATATACTACTACCAAGAAAGAGAACAATTAGAGTCACTGTGAATGTTCATATGGAGAATCCTCAAAAAATTGAAAAATGAATGACCTTTTGATCTGTGTATATCACTTGTGGGAATATATCCAAATCAATGGACAAAGAACACACACACACACACACACACACACACACACACACACACACACACACAGAGTTTTATTCAGCTAAAGAGTGAAATTCTTATATTTGTTGAAAGAGTGAATTGAAGAACATCATATCAAGTGATATAAGTAAAACACAGAGGGACAAATGTTGCATATTTTCTCTCATACAAGGAGGGCTTTATGTGCATGTGCAACACACACATACCTACATACACACCATGAAAATAGAGGGATTACTGTTTGGAAAGGGAAAGGAGTGAGAGAAAAGGAAAAGAATCAAAATTGCAAAAGTATTGCTTTGTGAAAAAATATACAAAAGTCATTAATATTCTTTGATATGACAATTCTGTTCTGTAGACTTTATTTCACAGAAAACTATCATATGTTCTTCCAACTCCCTTCTCCCCAGCAAAAAGAACAATTATTCACTTATAGCAGACAAAAAAAAAACCCATAGGGAAAGCATAAATATCTAATAGTGCAAGAATATCTGGATAGAAGATAAAATAAATGAAAATGCAAATACATGACCTGTTTCATGAGAATATATTAAACACACCCTGATTAGAACTGGATATGTGTCAAATAAAAGTGTTTATGAAAAACTCTAAAATCTCTCTCTCTCTCTCTTTCTCTCTATTTCTCTCTCCTCCTCCCTCCCTTCCTCTCTCTCTCCTTTCCCTTTACTGGATTGAACTTAATTCCTTATGCATGCCAGGCATGTGTTATTCCAACCTCTACCCTCTACCCTCCACCCTCCACCCTTCCTTTCACTCCCCTCTCTTCCCCTCTCTTCCCCTCTCTTCCCCTCCCCTTTCCTCTTCTCTACTCTCCTCCCCTCTCTTTCCCTCGCTTCCTCTTCCCTCCTCTGTTTTCCCCTCTTTTCCTTTTTCTTTCCCTTCCTTTCTTTTTCTTTTTCTTTTTTCTTTCCCTTCTTTCCCTTCCTTTTTTTCCTTTCCCTTCTTTTCTTTTTTCCTTTCCTTTTTCCTTTCTTTTTTCCTTTCCTTTTTCCTGTCTTTTTCCTTTTTTTTCCTTTCCTTTTTCCTTTTCCTTTTTTTCCTTTCTTTTTTCCTTTTCCTCTTTCCTTTTCCTCTTTCCTTTTCCTCTTTCCTTTTCCTCTTTCCTTTTCCTCTTTCCTTTTCCTCTTTCCTTTTCCTCTTTCCTTTTCCTCTCCTTTCCTCTCCTTTCCTCTCCTTTCTTCTCCTTTCCTCTCCTTTCCTCTCCTTTCCTCTCCTTTCCTTTCCTTTCCTTTCCTTTCCTTTCTCTCTTCTCCCTTTCTTCTTTTCCTTCTCTTCCTTGTCTTTCATAACTGCAAAGGACCAACCTAGAAAAGCAAAACCAGGGCTTTACTCATGCTAGCTAAGTGCTCAACCACTTAGCCCATATCCTCAGTCCAGCTTTAACTTCTCCAATACTTAGGCAGCTGCCTATTGACATGGATGGCAGTGATTTTTTTTTTTTGTCTCATTAGCGATGTGTTCTGAGTCTAAAGGAATTAATAAAGGTGAGGTTTAAAATGTCTTTTAAAGAAAGGAATAAGAATAGGCAGGAAGGAAACAATAGGGAAGACAGCCAATAAATCTATAGGTAGGAAGACAGTATATTGAACTGCTCTGTAGACAGCTGTTATTATAACCATAGAATGAGAACTCACAGTGGAAACCTTTGGGTTTAAAGCTGGATGAGTGAAGGGAAAGGGACATATCAGTGGGGTGGCCTGAAGAGAGGTTCACAGAGGCCCGAGCACCCATAGGAGCAGAGAAGCCAGAGCAAACCCGGGGATCCATAGAAGCACACAGGGGGAAGGATAAGTGGGAGTGGGAGGGAATGATGAAGGGAAGGAAGGTGATGAGAGGGAGGGGAAAGGGAGGGAAGCTGGGAAGCATACTCAATATCCTTGTAAAAGTAGAAAAACAAAAAACATCTTTGTTTGAACTCATAATGATTTAGCATAGCAGAATCTATTATTTTTGATTAAATTATTTGTGTTAACCTTGCGTTCTATAAACATTATTATAGGTTATTTGGCTTAGTTTTCAGTTCATAGTAATATTTTTTCTCTTCTTAGGATTCTCTGTGGATATTTGTTTTTCCTTCTTTCCAAGCATGATTTTCTCTACAAGCTTTTAGTTTTTGCACTACAAAGTTCATTATCTAAAATGTTAGCCAAAAACTGTATAATAAAAACTATGATCTGAAATGATGTCATATCATCATCAATTTATCTTATTTACATAATCATGAACTGAAGGTGATTTTAGAATTGGACCACCCCTCAATACAGACACTGGAAACCATACTACAAATCCAGTTTCTTAATAGGGATCAATATTACTGTATTTGCATGACAGTGAACATTTTACACAGAAGCACTTCTTTAAACCTAAGTGTTTTGAAAAATATTAAGTAAAATGAGAACCAATGCTAAACACAGATGTGCAGAGTTCTAATTAAATTCTTATATTTGTCATTAAAGCTTTTTTTAAATGAAATTGATAGCCTTACATTTTTTCAAATGTTTTAAGAAATAATGAATTTTGCTTTTTATCTGATCTTAAAAATTACTTAATGCATACATTCCTTCTTTTAAGAACGTGTCATGTGTTTGGCAAGGTCACGGTACCTTGAGAGGTGGAGCCTTGCTGGAGGAAGGCAGTCACAAGGGGTGGGCCTTGAGGTGGATTAGTCCCACCCTACCTCCAGGAGAAGTCCGCCTTTGCTGCAAGCAGTCTGCAGCTCTCAGCTTCCAAGATGTCTGCGGTGACTTAGCCTCCTCCAGCTTTGGCCAGCCAGCCATGCCGCCTCTGCTTTGAGAGACTGTACCTTCCCTCTGGAACCATAAGCTGAATAAACCTCCCTTTTCTCCCATAAGTTGTTTGACTTTGGGTGTTCTCTCATAGCAATAGCTAAGAGTAACTGCTACAGAACGTATTTCTAGACATTTCAACTCAAGTTAGCTTAAGGCCACAAGGACAGAGTTATGGTTTCTATAATACTAACAAAGATCAGGAGAAATCAGATTGTGGAAAATGGATTTGCCTCTGATTTGCATTTTGATGGAAATATCCTACAGAGTTCATTATATGTATATAATGTATGGCCATATAAAACTCTAAAGTAACAATGATAAAAGCAAAACAGTGATATTCTAATTATTTTCAATTCATCTTCAGATTTTTTATGTATTTATTTTTTATTTTATACATTTATTTTAATTTTTATATATATTTATATATTTTAATATACTATATTCCTTAAAGATTTTAGGAGAAATGTTTTGAAGATTAGAAAACTTTTGTTACATTTGAAAATGCAAATAGGTTTAAGTACATTCTCACATGCAACCATGAACTTCTACAAAACCAAGGAGGCAGATTTAAACTCATTGCTAATGACAGCAAAAAACTTTACAGTAAGTTATTTTAATTATTTGAAGCAATTATATTTTTTTAATTTTTTTATTATTATTTATTCAACTGTGCGCATGTGCGTGTGTATGTGTGCGCGCATGTGTGTCTGTGTGTGCGTGTGTGTGTGTGTGTGTATGTGTGTGTAGAACCACGGACGAATTCGCGAACCACCATGGACGCTTCCACCTCCTTCTGCCCCGGGATTCACAGGCTCCGCCCCACCAGGACAGGAAACGCAGGCCGCCCCGCTTCCGCCTGGCGTTTATACGTGGGTCTGGGATCCGAACTCAGGACCTTCCGCCTGCAAAGCGGAGGCTTAACCCCTGAGCCACCTCTCCAGCCCCGAAGCAATTATATTTGATTCATCAAGTCAACGATATATGTGGGTATTATATAACAAACTGATACTTTTTTAGCCAATTTAAAAAGAACAGGAAGAACGAGTACCATCTTGTTCAGAAACCTAAAGCTGCCCTTCCCTGGATTATGTCCTAAGATTTTTTTTTCTGTTTTTATAGACAAAGTCTAGGAAAGTAATTTTTTTCTGACAGACATCTCTCTTTACATTCATGCTTAGGACTCATTTCTTAGTATAACAGATGTCATTTTTTTTCCAATAGAGAATGTATTGTGGGTTGGGCCAAAGCAAAAGAATATCCCAGAGAAGGGAAAATCAATATTGTTGTCTGGCCAATGTAAGAAAGAAATATTAATTGTGTGAATGTACAGACAGTTTGTGACATAGGACACATCTCCAAAGAACTCATGCTCATTGCAAAAAAAAAGGGCAGGTCCTATCTTTGATCAGTAACTCATGGATCTGACAGTCCAGGTCCCTCAAGAATCTCAGTGGCTTAATTGCATGAAGGAAGTAGAAGCACTGACCAGACCTGGCATTCAGGTCTCAAAGCATGGATTCATCAGATTGTTCTTTAGAAGCTCCATTAATTTATTTTACATCATATCTTTTTCTTTTTTGTTCTTATATAGTTTCACAAATACAGGAAATTTATGATATTTTTACACCTTAATCTCCAACCCCATCTCCCTCCTTTTCTCATGATCTTTTTTCCCCACCTGTCTCCTTTCTATTTTCATGTCTTCTTGCATGTGTGAATCACTGAGTTTCATCTGGTAATATATTTGAGTACTTGCTGGGGCATTAATCATATATCAGTAGGAAATATATTTTGTACACCCTTCCCTATCCAGCATTAACATTCAACCTTCTCTCAAAGAATTACAGAAGTCTCTTGAAACCTTTCACATTCCATGGTGAAATACTGATAGGCCAAATTCTGTGCAGGTCTTGAATAAGGACACACAGGTTACTGTGTATCTTTTAATCATGTGTTTATTAAAAAGGACTTTATTTTTAGTGACCTTGTAAAAGATCCTCTCCTAAATCACAAAGGATTAATGATCACTGTCCACTTACCATTGATAACAATACCAATGGTCAGAGGCACTGTGATCTATTGAGTACATTTGAATAGGTACTTCAGAGATAATAAGAACCTTTGTAACAATTTCACAAGGTATATATGACATGACTAGAAAGCTACAAAGTTAAGTCTGACAGAAGTTAAATAAATTGGGACGATCACCTAGCAAGAGGTAGCAATATGAGAGTTTGAATGAGATATAATAAGCTTTCATGGTTTGAATAGGTTTGTTATTTATTGTATGACAGACACTCTTCCTGGGGTGGTGTATTCACCCCAGATGGTATTTCAATAATAGATAAAAATGACAATTACACCAGCAACCAGACTGGCAAATCATCAAGTTTATCAGGGTTACTCAACAGAAGTATGCATGAGGGTAACTTACAAAGGCAGTCACGTTACCGGGAAGCCCATCCCAGCTGGGAGAGACTCATGGAAGCTGTGATGTTGGAGCTCTCTGTGAGTTGCAACGACTCAGCACTTCCAGAGTCTCTCCAGACGCCTGGGCTAAGCGGTTTTCTGCAGACAGTGCAGACCCCTCACCAACAGCTGCTTGCTGCTTGTCTTTGGGGAATCCCCTCGCAATCCCCAGTCTTGTGACATTTAGGAACTTCCTGAGTTTTTGCCTGCCTCCACCATATGTTTCAGATTGGTACACAACATTCTCCTTGGGTTGGACCAAGGGCAAAGCCCAAGATGGCATCACATTTATGGCCAGAGGAAAAAGACATGCAATACTGTCAGGTAACATTTTGAGGGAGTGGGGTGTTGAGACAAAATTGTCCTGTAGCCAAGGGTGGTCCTGGAGGTGAGGATGATCATGACCACCTTTAGATCTTCCTCCTGACTTTAGGGCAAATGCCAGGATTATGCAATTGGGCTACTGCACCTGATTAGTTCTGAAATTTTTGAGACATTGAAAATAACTTCAATCATAAACAAAAGCACCTTCAAAAATAAAGTCTAAACTGTAACCTTGAATCTCACTTTAATTATTCCAGCGATATGCTGTTTTCCCAAAAATTTCAGTCAATACTAGAATTATTTATGTCCCTTATGTGCCAATGAAAGACTGTATCATGGGCATAAAAATGTAATTCTTTACATGGGGACCTAAAAACTACCCTCAATCAAAAAAAAGTTTACATAGAAGTTGACCATGTATTTGCAGACTTAAGTATTGCTAATTAACTAAAAACTGTGAAATGACTTAATATTAACCTCCCACTATATCTGAATTTTCCACATTTCGAGATCTTTATTTGAGCATGAAAGCTTTTTTGAAAGAGCCTAGATGTTTCAAGGACAATGGCAATGTCTCAATCAGTCAACTTCTTGATTTGCAAGCTTGAGGACCTGAGTTCAGATCTGCAGCACTCAATACAATTGCTTCACTTAGTGGCATACCTCTATAACTCCAGCTTTTGGGTGGTGCAGACAGGTGCATTTCTGCAGCTTTTTAGTTAGCAAGCCTAGCTGAATTGGTGAGATCCAGATTCAGTGACAGATCCCGTCTCAAAAAACTATGGTAGGAGTAACAAAGACCATGAACGCACTTACATAGACACATACCAAACGCAAGCACACAAGCAAGAATATAGACAATCCCAGCTTAAATTTTAAAAAGTGAATTAGAATTTCATTACTATAAAGTGAAAAAGTATTCTACATTTCTAATGCTTCTAGCCTTTATTAAAAGTGTATGTGAACACTTAGTTTGTTTCTTGTTTTTTTTCTTTCTCTTTTTCTCTCTCTCTCTTTCTCCCTCTCTTTTTGATCCTATAGACCTTACCTACTGCAATAATGAATCGTAATCAGGCAATTAGAATCATAAATATCGGTCATAAGAATTATTACAATTAAAATTGTATTGAATTGGTTTTATTCACACAGATGCAAAATAGAATTACTTAGTCAAGATAAACGTGTATTCTAGGGAGATAGTCATCCTAAGCAAACACAGGAATCCCTGCCCTATGGGGCCTTTTATCTGCTTATCTCAAAGTATAGCTATGAATGAGTACGAATGAGATAATTTGTGTTCTTTATTTACATTTCCTTTATTTTATTTTTAAATTTAAGAACCATGAATAGTTCATTTAGCAACTTCCTTCATGTTTCATTTACTTCCTCTGGTTGAATACAACATTTGTTTTTTGAAAATTTAGAGTAATGACTTTACCAATATGGAAATGTAGAATGACTGGAAAAAAAATCTATCAGTTCCTGTTTTTGACCATGTTTTCCAAGTTGGACATATGATGGATGTATGCATTCCCGTACGTAAATATAGAAAAACACTATTTATCAATGCCTGTCTGGGGTTTTGATTAATGAGTAGGAAATTCATTTCTCAGTGCATTGGCCTGACTACATGATTCTACATCTTCTTAGCTAGCTGTGGTATTTGCACTACTATCACAGATGGTGTGAGGCTGAATAACATGGTCAAAGGTGATGGTGACCATCTCTACGTGTCTCAGCACAAGCAAATGGATAGCCAGGTGTAGCTTGAACGAGCAGAAAGACAGCAAAAGAAATGTCATTATCATCAACTGGTGGTATCTCTTCCCTCATTCTCTACCTTTCTATTTCTTCTTCAGAGATGCTACAAGACCTCCCAGCCCAAATATCATATGCTATCTAGGTTTCGAAGATGATAGTCATTACAGACAGAAGTACCCATAAATGGAACTTGCACACTTTCTTAGGAAACTTTTATCCTAAGATGAAATTATTACAGTCAGGGTTCTCCTCCTCCATTATTTTCCAGCAGTTGTTTGGCCTGCGACTCAGGAAGTGATGGGGGAGAAATTCAGGTTCAGAGCATGCACTGGCCAGCTCTGGGAAGCAAGGTAGAGCTGTGCCTGCCTTGGGTATCCTCAACAGAGGTGGCCAAGATTGCTGGGTCTTCCTGCGACCATGTGGAACTTCACAAAGAATCATTTCAATGGAAGAGTTCTGTTGGCTTCTCTGTAGTGAAATAAATTATTTCAACCACTCCATTTTTGAAGTTACTCTATCAGAATTTTAAATCCTTTTCCATACATCCCCTAAGGGCGTGTGAGCTGAGCCAAGCTTCCTCACTGTTTTATGATTTCTAAGCTGACGGGAGTTCACAGCAAAAATAACTTCCGAACATCTATCAGGCTCCGTCCGTCCGCTCTTTCATTCAACATCCTTCCTTTTCATTGTGATAATATGCTCTTTTTCACATTTGAAACATGACATTCAACACCAATCATTCGTTGGGAAGAATTTCATGTGAAATGCAAATTTTATCAAATGTAGGAAAATTAATAGAAACCGTGAAGGAGAAAATATGAAAGAAAATAGCAGAATTATCCAGCATATATTATCTTTCATTTTACTTATAGGAAATAAAATATAATTTTGTTCACATTGGAAAGCTTTTGTGTTGTTATTTTAATCACAAGTTTGTAATACACTTTTATCTAAAGTAGAAGAAGAGGAGACAGCCTGTCATGAGAGATACTCCTGGTAAAGGGAAAGACCAAAAAGGCTATACGTATTCCTGAGATTTTTCTAGGGGTTTCCTGAAATTCTTGATGTAGCTCTGGCAGAGAGTGAAAAGGGAAGGGAGGTGATTATTCCTTGAAGCAAAGTGTTTTTCCAACTCCAGTTTATAACTTACTCCTGGGTCATGAAATGAACTTGGATGCCTTGGAGAAAGACAGAAAGGAGAGAGAGAGAGAGAGACAGACAGACAGACAGACAGACAGACAGAGACAGAGACAGAAATGGGGAAATTTGGCAGGCAGTGCACACAAGAGAGAAAAGTATTTTTTTTTCATTTTGCATGCTTGCTGGCAATATATTACCTCTTGTGTGTCTGATCAAAGTGTTTGAAAACCACTCAAATACATTATATGTCACCATGAAGGCATGTAACAAACTCTGTTTCAGCGACAAAGCTGTTTCCACATGTGGACTCCCTGGATTCAGAAGATCGTGGTCTGTGAGCTGTCTGGGAAAACTTCGACAGAAATATAAGCACAAAGCTCACATAAAGTCTATTACCTAGTTGAAAGAAAAATGTACGAAACTTAGCAGGGTATTTTTGTTAACAGAGTAGTCAAGAATCATGAACCTTTACTGTTGTTCTAGAAAATATATTGCTGGTTATTAAAAGTGCATCAGGAGATTTAATCAAGATTGTATTCAATATGCAAAGGATCTTTGGAAAGCACAGCATACGACCAGTCCAGATGTTCTAAACATTGGCGAGGGGGTTTAGTGGGGGGGAGAGATTCTCCATTACATTACAATACCCTCAATCTTCTCCAAAAGGTACAAGTTGCAATGACCAAAATAATCATGGTCCTGGCCATCTGTGGAATTTGAAGCACTCTACTTTTTAGCAGATAATTTAATAATGATAGTGATGGATAAATACTACAGTATGCAATAAGATTAAAAATGGCTTCATTGAGTGGGTCTTTGTCATGTGACTAGGCACAAGAACTATGTATCATAATATTCAGAACAAATTTTGGGATGTGCTTCCTACTCCCCATTTTATGGGAAGAACAGTGATCAGGAAGATTTCATATTTAATGGGTCTTTCTCAGGCATTAAACTCAAAGCTATTGTTCATCTCGGCTCTTGGGATGATGGCCACTAACTCAGATGTATTCTGATTCTGTGTATTAATATTGTAGGACCCGTGAGCCTGGAAGAAGAGAGCAAAGCAAGGAGGGAGGAAGGAAAGCAATCAGAGGGTCCAAGATTAATTTTATAAACCTGCAGTAAAATGACAGAACAGGAGATTAAATGCTTTCTATAATAACTCATGGGGGGAAGACATGTAATTTTTAATTGCTGTTATTCTACTTGAAGGTGGATTTTGATAAATGGTAAGGAACTATACGCACCCACAAGATACTAAAATGTGTACTTATGGATGTCTCTCCAAAGCAAAAATTAGGGGAAGAAAAGTGAAGTAGAAGCTGGGAAAAGGCTGGTCAATTAGCTTCCTAGCCAAATGCCTGAGATGTAGCGGAGGTTCCTGTGCCTTTCCTATGCCCAACTCTCAAGACTTAGAGCCTCATCCTCAGATATAACACTTAAGTCTTTTTTTTGTGATCTAGTAGAAAGGGGGCAGCGAAGGCTGGGGTGGCATGCAGCTACTCTTTGCTAGTCATAAGATTTGAGGAGAAGCAACTGAGTATGGACAGACAACAGTCATCTACGAAGCCTAGAGCATTGTGTAGAACCTGATTGACACATACAGGTCAGGCATGAGTGAACTGCATCTACCAGATGTTTCTCCCCATCCCTCCATCTTCTTTCTTCACTGTTATTACATCTGTCAAGTCCAGTGTTACCGTTTTCATATTATTGAAATCTGCACTATTTCTCCTGAAATGATGCTGTTTTCACAAGAAGCGGAAAACCAGTCACAAAAATATGAGACATGGGCTGGAGAGGTGGCTCAGGGGTTAAGCCTCTGCCTTGCAGGCAGAAGGTCCTGAGTTCGGATCCTAGACCCCACGTATAGACGCCGGGCGTGAAGCGGGGGACGGCCTGCATTTCTGGTCCTGGTAGGGCGGAGCCTGTGAATCCCGGGGCAGAGTAAACAAGGAGGAGGTGGAGGCGGTCCATGGTGGTTCCCAAATTCACACACACACACACACACACACACACACACACATGCATGCACACACGCGTGCACACACACACACAGTTGAATAAAAAAATTAAAAAAGAGACATTCTTTATAAAACAATGGAATAAAAACAGAATATTCCTTCAAATTATTGCTTTAAATTATGAAGAACCACATTTGGAAAAATTTAACTGAACACTTTCCAAATGAAATAATTCATTGGATTAGAAACATACATTTTCGTTTAATAAATGATGTAAGAGTTTATTAATATCTTATCTTCATACTGTCTAAAAAATTAAACTCCAAAGGGAATTAAAATTCCAAAAGGGAAGAACTACACTATAATGCTCAGAAGAAAATAGAGACATAAATTTTAGTGACCTTGGATTAGACATTAGATCCAAGCCCAAAAGCATAAGTCAACAAAGATAAACAAAATTAATCTCACCAAAATAAGATTCCTTTGGGTACTGGCGGATGCTTATAAAGAAAGAGAAAATAATCTCCACAGACAGAGAAAATAATTTCAGTTCATAAATCCAGTGCGTGTCCAATAACCAGCATATATAAAGAAAACTTACAGCCTAGCAATAAAAAGTCCAATAATCCAGCTAAAAATGGGTAAAAGACTTGAATGGAAATTTCTCCATCAGAGAGAAAAATACCCAAATGACACATGAAGACTGGCCGTTGAGAAGCCTAAGTAAATTTGTCATCAGACATTGTCTCAAACTAACTATGATCCTTATATATTTTTAAGTAGGCAACAGACATGGGTGATGATGTTGACTACAGGAGCCCTCCAGAATCGCCCCCATGACTATTACAGAAGCACTGTGACATTTCTTCACAGAGGTAAGCAGCATTGTCATATGATCCGGAACCTTCCAAATGAGGCATTTCTCCCAGAAGAATCACATACACAGGTACACAAAAGCCTTGTCCATAAATGCACAGGGAAGCAATCCTTATACATGTCAGTTTTAACACAATATAGTTTGGAAGAAAGGGTAGGGACAGGGTGAGATTCCAAGAAGTTGGAATTTGAGAACACAGTAGTTGTTTATTCATTCATTCATGCATTTAACAAACACCATTGTCAGGCATTTTTATAGTGGCTAGAGATTCAGAACAGACTTAACCAGGACTAGGTAGATTGCTTAGTGGTTAAAGCACTTATGCAAGCAAACAGAACAGAGTTTAGCTCTTTATAGCCCACATAAAATACCTTGTGGGTATGGCCATCTGCCTATAATTCCAGCCTCAGACTAGATTATCTGTAAAGTTTCATTAGAGATTCTGTTTTGAGGAAGAATAAAACTAAGATGAAGAACAACCTAGAATGATTCACCATATTAACTCAGATCTCCTCGTGCATGTGTATATGCAAGCACACAGGTGCATGCACATCTACACATACTCATGTCTTTATACACATGCATGCAGCTCACATGACAATGGAGCAGCAAAACTGAAAAAAAAAATCAACAAACCATAATTTAGAACGTCAGAGACTTTATATCAACCACCTGGAACCAAGCCAGCCTAATCTCTTCCCATCCTGAAGCTCAGAGAAATCTGCAGAAGAGGGGGCGATTAGATTGTATGAACCTAAAGATGGGGAGGAGCAATAATATGCAAGATACTACACACAAGTTAGGGCCGAAGCAATCGTAATAGGACTTTGTATGACCTGTGCAATGACAAACACATTATTGACCCCTCAAAGTCTAGCATGGACTAAAGGCACTAAGATCCTTAGAAGCAAAGGATTAACAGCCACAATAGTATTCCTATACATAAGGGGAGCACAAGAAAGAGTTCTAGGAAATGCCACTGAGTCCTTATACCTCATGAGAGAGGAGGACCCAGAGGAAAGTTTGACATACACATAAAACGATGCTCCAGGGATGGGGGGAGAGGGGACCCTGGGAGAAAGGGAGGGGAGAGGAAAGGTAAAAAGGGGGAGGGGGCAAAGAGGTCCAGGAAGGGGTGGAGGGAGGGAGGGGACCGGGGTACCTATTAAGTTTGTATGAGCGGAAATAAAAAATAATAATAAATACAAATTTTTAAAAAAGAAAAGAAAATGGAAAAATTAAGCTAATCTGGCAAAAACAAGCTACTTCACTATAGTTACAGAAAAAGAACTAAAGAAAATATTAAGAAGTTTCCAGAATGGAATGATACCACCATACTTATTTTCCTTGGGTTAATGAAGCTAGTGGGTTAAAAAATCACATAAATATAGAGAAATGACTCAGTCACTAAAGTGCTTACTACACACTGTACGGACTGAGTTAGGATAGAGGACACACATGTAAAATGTCAAGCGCAATGGTGTACACATGGTACCCGAGTACTGGGGAGACAGAGAAATGCAAATCCTAAGAGCAGTCTGATCAGCCGGTCTTGCTGACAGAACTAGCTTCAGGTTCAGTGAGAAACACTCTCAAAAAAGTAAGCTGAGGAGTAATAGAGGAAGACACCCAACACCAACCTATGACCGCCACACGCATGTGCACACGAATAATGTGTGCACACATACAGGAACACACACCACAACTGCATAAAAGACACAGACCTATATACACTTCGTATGATGGGAATATATACCTATTTCTCTACATTAATATATATGTAACTATATAGATATGTATATATACATATTATTTTCAGAAATTCATTATCATATTCTTCAGCTGCTTCTACAAGCTTTCAGGAAAAAAAAAAGCCTATATGATGTTCCTGCCTGACAGGCCCCAGGAGGATGGCTATCTCACTGTGATTTGGCTTTTTCTTCCTCTCATGTTAAATGTCACTGCTCAGAAAGGAAGCCATTGCGGTCTGAGGTCCTTGACCCCTCTGTGGAAACCCATATTCTTTGTCACATGGCTACAGTCTCTGAAAGGGACTTAAATCCATCACTCGACAATGTCCAGGATGTAGAATCTGCTTGTGCATATTCTATGAGCTGCACTTCTGCCCTTAGTTGTCAGTCACATTCCTTGATTGCATCTGGCTTCCTCCAAATGACATTTTCCCTCTTCTTAAAGAGTGTTTCATAGCTGAGACCATGTGGGTCGCTTTGTCTATTGTTTCTTCTTGGCTTTGAGAATATCAAATTACACTATTAACATTCAGTTATGCACAACTGAGGGTAAAGCATGTGTCTGATGGCTCAGTAATCATTTTCAGTAAGTAATGATACTAATTTCTTCCCATCTAGAAATACTGTGGAAATGTATCTATGAAATGACTTATGAAAGTGTTTTTAGCGAAAAAAATTCCTAATTCATAGATATTTTAAAATTGGGTTTTGCTTCCAAATCTACAGTCAAAGATATTTTAAGTCATCATCAGCATCATCTCATCCTCATGACCATCAGTACCATCATCATCATCTTCTTCACCATCACCATAGCCAGTCTCTTGGAAGTAATGTAGATTTGCGTTCATGTAGATAATAATGTTAACTACATTTAAAATCCAAGATGTTATATGATACCAGCAGTTAAAGTAACAAAGGCTAGGTTGTACTGCCTGTGTGTGTAATACCATGCTGTAGCATCCAGGACCTTACAAGACCACCACAAAGTTTGTAAGTAGGAAAATAAGTAAGAAAAATAGCAGATGGAAGCTGCTGCCAAATTTGCATGATTGCTTCACAATGCAATCACTTTGACTTTTACTTCTCTATGATAGGTAAACTTAAGCCCATCAGTCGGAATGTATAAAACTACATTTTTTTGCACATATCATGCAAGATCATTCTACCACTCTTCCTTTCAAACACTGCTAAATCTCTAGGAGAAGAAAGAGCATCAGAAGTGAAAGTAGGTCACTGTTAGCTAGAAAGTCAGAGTCCGTGGTCAACGACTACTGACTCTGCTGTGAAGCATTAGGCACCTCTGAACTTGCCTTTCCTCACATGCAGAGTAGATCAAAGGCCTAGGGAGTTGGTTGAGTAGGTAAGAGGACTTGCTGTGCCAGCATGAGTTCCTGAGTTCAAATCCTATGACCCATGTAAGAAGTTTGGGCCTGAGGGGTAGGAATTAGGGCTGCTTGGCCACCAGTCTAGGTTCTGTTCAGGGAAAGACTTTATCTCAAGGGAATAGGGTAGAGAGAGCAAGAGCAGGACTCCCTACATCCTCCTCCTGGCCTCTGTCTATGCAGATAGCTGGATGCACATACACCATGCACACCTATGCAAAACCAAACAAAGAAACAGATAACAGACAAAAACATAAGTAGTTAATACATCACTGCATCTTCGCAAGCTGGCTAGGAGGATTTTATTTGATTCATCACATGAAAATATAGGGACTAAATGCATGTTTTATTATTGTGAAAGGCACGCAAAGAAGACAAACCCTTCTTCGTGCTTTGCCTCACGAGCTGTTTATGCAGTTTGTGCCAGTGGGGGGCAGGGACTTCTGCTGTTCCTTGAGCATCTCTGAGACCTAGATCAGGCGCCTGGAAGAGACCAAGCCCTTCAAATGTGACCACTACGCCAATCAGTCTGTGTGGCATGGGTTGACTTCAGTCTTTTTAATTTTTTTAATATTTATTTACTTAATTTGTGTGTGTGGGGATGTATAAAAGGTCACCACTGTGTTGGCCTTTGGAGGCCTTTGGTTGGCCAAAGGAGACTTCAGGAATCAACCTGGATTGTTCCACTTCCTTTTTGCTGGAAATTCCTTTCACACTGGAAATTCTCAAGTCCCGCCTTCCAGAGCCAGAGGTACAGGTCCTGCCATTTCTGCCTGGCATTTTTAATGTGGGATCTGAACTTGGGTCCTTCTGCTTGTGAGGCAGAGGCTTACCCCCTGAGCCATCTCTCCAGCCCAGACTAACTTCTCTCCTAAACTTTAGAAAAATAGCATCTACTACAAAAATGCATGATCATCACAAGGTGTGTGCACACGTGTACATATTCATGGGAGGACTAATGTGTAGGCGTGGCTATCAGAGGCCATCCTCAGCCTGGGATGAGTCCTCACACCTTCCGCCTTGCTGGAGACATGGTCACTCTGTTGTTTTCCGACTGTGTACACGAGATCAGCTGGCCTGTGAATTTCCAGGGACTCTCTCCGTGCAATCTTGTCATCACAGTGCTGGGATTACAAACTTCAGCTACAGCGCCCAGTTTCTGTGGATATGAAGTCAGATTTTCATGCTCCTATGGCAACAACTGCTGTACACTGTGCCCTGGTCCCCCAAATACTGCATTTATAATTTCAATTGTTTGCTTTGCTACATTTCACTGATTACCTGGAGACAGTAGGAAAACAGATTTTCAGTAAGGCAAAGAGATACTCGATGTGAAGTATGAATCAGTTCTGACTGGATATCAGTTCTACTAACAAGAAGAAAGAGCTGAGATATATTCTAATTTTTTCCCTGATTTATGCTTTGCATATTCAGCTTTCAAACATATGCAGCTTTCAAATCTGCAGGCAAGAAGTGAAGAAATGTAGTGATATCCTGAACTTCTGAATCTGCCTGAACCTCTCAGAAAACATGTGCTTCCTATCTTGATAGCTCACCTGAATCTCACAGGACAGGTGCAATCATAGGATACACCTTTTAAAATAGTTTCTCCGCCCTGCAGAGTAGGAGACCTCCATGTAGAAGTTGTGATAGCAGGCAACTTGCTTGAGAAAGGGAAACGTCTCTATGGAAAAACAG
This sequence comes from Typhlomys cinereus, assembly GCA_023101885.1. NCBI lineage: Eukaryota > Metazoa > Chordata > Mammalia > Rodentia > Platacanthomyidae > Typhlomys > Typhlomys cinereus. The sequence continues at coordinate 1,120,442 of JALPQD010000529.1, read as the reverse complement.
TATCAGGAACCATGGTGGAAGCACTGTGGTGCACCACTGACATTTCCAAAGGTTTTATTATATGCTGCATCTTTCAAAAGTGTAGGAGGAAGTGGTTTTACTCATATCTGTGGCTGGCAGAGGAAGTAGTAACTTTTTATATATCTCATAACTGTAAATAGTGACATCAGATATGTGCAGAATATTCTTTGTTTGTCTGTTTGTTGGTTGGTTGGTTTGTTTGTTTGTAGATAGGCTCTCCTCTAGCCTAGGGGCTGGTCCAAAACTCTCTGGTTGATCCTGAACTCCTGATCTGTCTGTTTTCACCCCTCAAATGCTAGGGAACAGGTATGTCTATCCTGCGTGGTGATGCCAGCTTTTTCATTTTACTTCCTCTGCCCCTCTTTCTGCATGTTGCCTTCCTGTCTATCTGTGCAGTGAGAGAACCAACCAAAGCAGCAAGTCACCTTGGGATACTTTCACCTTTTGACAAGTTGGGATGCTTCAATGAAGGGTAAGGATTTTATTGGACAATGAGGATTCCTTCAGATTTGGGACACAACAGTTGGCTACCACAGGTAATGTTGGTGCAGAAACTTGCGCTATGGACTGCAGGTGGGTAGTCATGGGCAACAGTGATTTTGAGCAAAATTTCCCCTGGCCTGGGACACACTCATTTCATTCCCAAGATAGTGAACTGTCCAGTTGGCAAGAGAAAAAGTGGAATCAAGACATGAGCAGGTCATTTAACATTAAGTGCTGCTCGCAAAAGCAGCTGCGACTCCTCCTTTGGAGCAAATAACAGAACCAAGTGTTAAAGCCAGGCTGTGGAAGGCATGTGCTCATGCACATGCAGATGATACTCTTTAGTCACCATGAGTTTAGTGAGAGAAGGGAAGAGGTCAAGGAAGTGTGAACATGGGGAAAAAAGTCCAACAACCAACAAAGAAATGTTGTTGGGTACAACAGCACAAGTAGTGCCATCTACTGTTACTATTTTGTTTTGTATTACATTTTATATATTGTTTCATATACTATATATGTATAAAGTTTTATATAAAATTATATATTTTCATATTCCATATATTATATTTTATTTTACATTTTGGATAGCAATGCCTGTAGAGATAAATATAAGGTGAAATTCATTAAAATACCCCCATGTGTGCCACACTTAGTCTTGTTGCTGTATGCCATCTCGATAGTGATTCAGGCTATCTGTTCCTCCAACCTTTACTCCCTCTGGGAAGACCCAGCTTTAAGACTAGGGAGGACAAATGTCTGTGTTCAGAAGCAGCTGTAGCACAAAGTGTCTGAAGTTTAGTGAAGCTTAGTCTTAAGGCATTCTTATTTTGGTGTGTGTACATAAGCATGTATGTGGAGGCCAGAGGACAACCTTGGCTGTCATTGCCCATCACTGTCCAACACTTCTTTTGACATCTTTTGATGTCAAGGACAAGGGATGAAGGCAGCAAGTCCCAGGGGATATCTGTCTTTGCCTTCCCAGCACTAAGATGACAACTATACGCCTATCTCTCTTGTTGCATGGCTTCTGGGGACTGAGTTCAAGTCCTTTATCTTGAAAGGCAAGTATTTTACCTACTAAACTCTCACCCCAACCTGGGGTATCTTACTTTGGCCAACCCCATCCATAACTCAGGGCTTCAATTTTTTTGGAATCTTCATACCTGTCTACCTTTTAAATTAAATCGTGATTTAATTTAAGCAAATTGCAAATCCCCAAGACTCTGTTTATTCCCTTTGAAGTCGGCAGCCAGCAGTGACCTGCCTACTTATCACTGGTTGCACTGACTTGTTTTCTCCTGACCTGGCTGAGTCATTGGTCATTCTCTCCAAATACAGGAAGAGTAGACAAGCTGGAATTGTCTTTAGTCTCATGGACTTGTATGTCTCCTTAAGTTCACTACTCCAGTCTTTTATTTAATGTCCCAGTAGCTGACATGACTACTGTCAGCCAACATCTGGGAGCTAACCCAGTCAGTCCATGTGTGTACATGACATCCCTCACTAATGGTCTTGGTACTTTGGAGGATATTTATCTCAAGCAAGGGTTTCATTATCTCCTTCCAGAATTGAGGTTGTGAATAAACGTTCCCCTACACTTAATGTGTCCTGGTGACCTCCAATCCCCTTGTATCCCTTCTAATAAAAATAACTATAACTTTTGTTCTGCAAGTAATTTCCTTTCATTGCCTTACCAAGCATCAAAACTGAAAAAGTTCTATTCTCTCAGTCTTCTGTGTCCCAGGAAGCTTAATTATCCTGCAGCCATTAATGCTTCTGAAAGGAACTTCTACCTCAAATTTACTACTTGAACTGCTCACTTATCTCATAAATGGCATTTTGAAAGAGAAGCTGTCCTTCCTATTTTTTCCTCAGAATTTGGGGTTTATCTCTGGAGATGGTAGTGTGTTTTTTAGTACGATCCTCCAAGAAGAAGAAGAAAAAAAGAGCAAAACCTCATCACCTAAATTATTCCATTATATCAAAGGCTGACAGTTCAATTCTCTGTAGAGAGATGTAGGGTCAAGCTGCACAAGCCGAAGCAGCAGATTTCAACATAACATAATTTGGTGAGGATGGAGAAAGAGATGTAGCAAATCATGAGGACAAGCGCAATGTCCTGCGTCATCAGCCACCAGCTGAGATCTATTGTTGAAGGCTGAGTGTGTGTGTGTGTGTGTGTGTGTGTGTGTGTGTGTGTATGTGTGTTCAAGGATACCATCATTCATTAGATGAAAGTATCACTTTGTTTTGGGAAGAAAAATTAGCAGGTAAAAGTTAGTGAGATGACTCATTGGATAAACTCTGGAACATTCTTGATGGAAGTAGAGAACTGAAAGTTGTCCTCTGACCTTCGCACCTTCGCAATGGCATGCAAACATCTGTCCATAACATACAGGCACACACACATAGATTAGATTTTATAAAAAAGAAAAAATAATAATGAACCTAAGACATGGGATACAAGACTGATTATGAGTTAGCAGTGATTAAAAATTGTGAGGAATGACATGAGAACAGACCTTAGGTAACTTAATAAAGGCAGTTTTCTGATTACAAGGAAAGATCCTATTTGATGATAGAGTGACCATGTGTGAATATAGATATTTCTACTGTTTTTGTATTTGCAATAGCAGTACATTTTGATGTGCATATTAAGAAATCATAATTTCAAAAGTATTCCACTTGAATGCATTTTAAAGAAATTCCCCAAATTTCAGAGTTAGTGCATGCCTAGTACTTGATGAATTCATCAGCCTGTGTTCAAACCATTTATTTTACATTAATTCAGACATGTCATGTCTGATATTTTACTGTGAACCTTTATCATGTATCAATAGGTAAATCAGAGACAGACTTTGAAATAAAAAATGAAAAGATTTACCAACTTAACTTGATCATTTCTCCCATCTTCTTATTCCAGAATGTGTGTGTGTGTGTGTGTGAATGAGTGTATGATTTACTTCCTATTTTTAAACTTCTATTTCATTTGTTATTGTGTCTGAACTTTTACCAGTTAACTTCCTGCTTTTTGTCTAAATGATTAGTTTATGTGTCACAGACATCATCCCATCATGCTTATCTCATACAAATGTGGTTGCATCTTTAAGAAATGGAATTGTAAATCTTACTGAATCTTGAAGAAATTTGCTGAGTTACTTAATTTGCAAACAAATATCTTCATCTACTCTGAGAGGCGTAATTGACAGTGTGCGCATTAACTCAGTAAAAATAGGACTTTTTCCCTTTGCAGAGTTTCCTTTTATAGCTGCTTGCTGTTTATCACCAGGTGACAAAATTATGCACTTACGTGGGAAAGTAGTTTAACTATGGTGCCATGTGTGGCATATGACTGCCTGGGGCAGTTAGAAATGTCTCTACTGATATCTTTGAGAGAGAAAAATCATCACTCAGTCTCACTAGGTAAGCTACAGAGACAAGAATGAATCATCATAAAAGAGCAAAGGAAAATAGCATGCATCATAAATAAACACTGGCAATCCTACATTAAAAGTAGGTACATATTATGTCTTAGATCTCCAAAGAATATGTACCCAGCATGTGATAAACATGGGTGTGACCAACCACAAACCATTCAGATATACAAGCATAAAATAATTATTAAGGAAAATTGAATGTTATGAGAATAGCAGAATTAGCAGCACACGAAGTTGGTGCTTAAATGCATATCACAGTCACACCCTGTGTACAAGTCTGCATTTTATTAGGACCGCTGCAGACTAGAAATGTTTTGCAAACTGACTCCAGTCTACAAATCTTTAAAATTTATGGCTGTATTCACTTTACTGTATGCAGCCAGACTCCATTTCCACTCTCTAGGTATTTGCTGTTCTCCAGAGAATACAGATTTCGATTTCTGCAAACTGAGTCCGGCTTACATCTAAACTTCCATTTTGGTCACCTCGTAAATCATATCTCAGCTCTGTAAAAACAGTTTTAAACTAAAAACATTCAAAGTATGTACTTCTGCAATTTCAGATTTTGGTACTGCTCAATCCTCCCCTTTCTTGCTTGCTTTTGGACAAGGCAAATAATAAATCCCCAAACTCTTTTCTATAATGGAAGAATGTTACTAAACAAAAATAAACAAACTAGTGAACATTCCAGTCTCCACGGAGAGAATCATGTTACATAGTGGAAAGCAACACTATCTGGGAAGAAACATACGTGTAAGTTGCAAGAATGCTCAGACAGTTTGTGAGTGGGAGACAATTTTAATGTAGCTTTTCCCTTCTAATTATTCAAAAACGCAGTTTTAGCTCCTTCCCGTTAATGGCTAAATTAAACAAGCAGCAATTAAAAGAAAAAGAAAGAGCATTGTTTTCAATCAAAGCTGACCTTCCCACTTAGACCTGTCTTAAAAGATGTCGACACCCATCCCAGACATGCCCTAAGATCAGAATGACTCGCTTCTACACTGACAGACACTCTTATACACAGGCGTTTTATCACATGTGATAAAATCTGCCCTTAAAAGCACCCCCGTGAGCAGGTTTCCATTCCTTGCGAACCTTGCTACAATTAGCATTCTGCACAGCTGAGAGAAGGAAATGAGTGGAGGATTCAGACAAACAAGGTCGATCTACGTGCATCTAGGTGACTTTCACAGCCCTGAAAGCAACTATTTTACAAGCGACCTTGCATAGACTCCAGAAATGGTGTTCACCTGTTATTTAAGGGAGGGAGAAGACAAAATGAAATTTCCTTCCCTTATCTCAAAGGAGAAATATTTCTTGGCTCTACACATGAATAGTGAATAATGAAATCTTTTCTAGGAAATTTAGAAATCTTAGAAGAGAAATCCAGAATCCAGTAGAAGGTATTCTTTATTTTCAGTGATTCCAAGTGGTTTCGTGGACAGAGCTAGATCGACAAAGTGCTCATGCCTCCTGAACATGAAGATGTGTGTTCATATCCCAGGAAGCTGTAGTCTAACGCCAGAGTGGTGATCACTATTGGGGGTATTAACAAATGCATCCCAAGATGCTCATTGGCTAGTTAACTGACCTAGGTGACAAAGTGTCAGGAGGGTGAGGGGAGATGCTATCTCAAAAACACAGGTGAGGGGGCAATGGGAGACTGGTACCCAAGAGTATCCCCTAACACCCAGGGAGAAAGAGAGAGGGGAGAGGTTTGCTTCTGCTGAGATAGAAAAGAAATACCTGAGTAGTAACCGCTCTGGTTACTATCCTCAGCTCTGTCATGGGCATTGAATATTCTTGCTGGCAGGTGTCATTCTCTATTTCCTTTGCTATTAGCTATGCTTCACTAGTGATAACCTGAGAATGTTTCCTCCGGGCCTTTTCCCTAGAAGACACATAAGACGGAATAGCTGGGAAATCCTCTCATTATTGTCGCCTTTTAAACCAACGCTGGCCTTCCTACTGCCTCATACTGAATGAGTGAGTCTGTACATGTTCATGTGTTCAGGGGGAGGTACACGGGACAGAACAAGGACATTTTTCATCTTTTCAATGTGAAGCCAACAAGTCTCCGTGTGTGCCGCAAACTGTGTGCTTCCATCTCTGAAGGACACACCCTGCTCATGGTGAACGAAAGGCTTAGCTCTTTACCTGGGTGGCTCCCGCTCCTTCTCCACCTCCCCTCCTAAGAACAAGCTCTCAGATCACCTCTTTTCCGGCCTCATCCTTCTCCACATTCCCTCCCATTCTTCTATCATCTTGCAAATGTGCTCCAAGGACTCTTCTCCAGAAAGCTTATCTCTGACTTCCCTGTCACCATGATTCTGCTCCACTTGCTCAGTCCGGCTCATCAAAGTGGTCTTTCTTGTGTGCGTTGTCTACTGGCTCCTGTCCACTTTCTCTTCCCTCTTGTCTCTTGCGCTGCTGTCGATAAACCTGCCAGGACTTTCCCGTGATCACCCTCATCAGTCCCAGAGAACCAATCCTCTCCCCTTCTCTTACTAAAAGCATATTTGCCCTGTCGATTTCTGAAACCAATCACTCCTGCTTTTCTTCCTAGTGCCCTGCTGAATGATAAGCTAGACCTACCTTCACTGTGAGAAGGGGATATAATTATATTTGTGACACTTTTGATGAAATTTCTTCCTCTGACAACTCTGCAGGTACTAGCCAGTACCTACACAATGTACCGAGCCCTGATCCTTTTCACTGTGTGCACTCTTCTCACGTGGTGTGGCCCAGACACATCTCACCATGTTGGATGATTCCTGGATTCACTGATCTAACTCATACTCTTTCCTTCACTCCACACTAAGCCAGCAGTACCCCGTTCTCTCCAAAGAGAACAGTTGGCCCTTTTAGCAAAAATGATTCTCTCATCAACTTTCATTTCCTACTGCACTACCCACACTTCTTCTAGTGAAGACAGGTCAAGCACTGGTCTCTCTGCTCACCCAGATTCTATCAGCTGGTCCTGTAAACCATCTTTCCCATCATTCCTCTCTCCATCTGCATGCCTATTGCTTATCCCACATTAGTAATGTAGCTTCTATCAAGGGCCACTTTCACCCTAAGTAATTGCTGACTCAGCCATGTTGGGGGACATTCACTCATGCTGCTTAGTCTTTCCCAGTATTTTTGTAATATTCCTCATGTAGCCAGTTCCGTGGTCCCCTCAACACCTGCAGATGTGCCCTGTCATGCTGCATGCCTCAGTCTACGCTGGTCTTCCTAAGCTGCTTCCCGAGCTGCTTCTTCCCCACGCCAAGCAGTGTTAACTCTTGTTCCTCTTGGTCCTAAAAGCATTTGGAGAAACCACATCTTGTCTTCACACTAGGCCTCACCTTGTTTGCTGCTGCTTTCAGAACGGACACAGTGACCAAGGTCGTACCTGACACTCGCCACCACATGGACACCACCCTTTTTGAGGTGTGGGAACCTAAACCCCAGGCCTTGGACCTTCCAGGGCCTTTTCCCTTTCCATTGTACACACGGACCTCTTCATCTTAGGTAGAGCATTTCTGATGGTGGGGCTTCCATTGGTCTTTCAGTTCCTGTAGTCTTCTATTGGCTGATCTGCCTGAGGTCACAGATGGCGTTACAGGTCCAGGTACAGCCAGAAATGGTTTTCATGCAGGAACCACAGTGCCAGATGTCCGTTGCTTGTGTCTTCATCCTGGTGTTGCCACAGAAGTAGCAAGTGTACTTGGCATACTGACCAATGTCAATTTCTTTAATCTTTTTCCTCAGAGAAACACCATAGTGGATTCTGCATTCACCAACGACACCAACATGGCTCTATCATGAGCTAATATCCCTAATTTTTTAATATATTGATTATCTTTCTGATCTAATTTTCACTATCTATTTCCAGGATGGCTCATTTTATTTCTCAGTGGCTGAAGTATACATTTCATGGGGAGGATGGGCATTTCTATAGTACAATGTGCCTCAGGACTCTGGGACAATCTTTAGTAAGCTATAGGTGCAAAAACAAGAGCAACAATTGAGAAAGTGATTGAGCAGGGCACCTGTGGGAGAATTGTCTCTACTAAGGTATTCGGGTACTGGAAAGTACACTGACTCTCAAGAGACAGACATTTCTGAAGAGATAAACTAATAGGTTGCTTCCCTTGGGGCTTCCAATCACAAGCCTACTATTATTTTAGGACATGTCATGTGACTATGATGAAGTCACAAAACTTGTTAAGTATTATATTATAATAGATACCTGTTGCTTGCTGTCATAGTTATAGCACAGTGTCAAGGTTTGAGCTCTGGGCACATTTGCAGAGAATTAGTGGTTGAGTTAAGCCTAGAGCAAACCTGCAGGAGATTGTCTAGCTGATGCAGAGGGCCCAGCCTATGGTGGGTGGGACTAGGCTCTGAAATACAGTATAGAGAGCTGGTTGAGAAAGTTGGAATCTTTGTGGACACTTGACCAGACATGCTAGTCTGGCAAGTAAGAATCGTCCCTCTCATCAGCCATTATGTAGAGATGGTGTGGCCAGTTCTCTTGGCCCTGGTGTTGGTGTGACCTCTCCTGGCAAGCTGGGCTAAGAATTAGACAATTGTAAAAGAATACACCCTTGTTCCTGTAAGCCATTTGATGGTGATTTATCAGCAACCATGCAGGTGAGCTGCAACACTTAACATTTTGACTTAATCACAGCAATGTGTTTGCATGGTGTGACAATTCTTTGCATGTTGTTGCTAAATTCATGACCAAACAGCTTCTAAGGGAAAAAGGGATTTTATTCTAATAGAATAATTGTCTGGTTACAATTCCTAGTCCAGCTTGGCAGGACAGTCCACAGTAACACCAGGCCCCAAGGGACCTCGGCACACCATATCTGTATTTCCACAGGACCTCTGAGAAAGGGACAATCCTTACTTGTCAAGCCAGTATGTCTGGTTAGGTATAATAAGGATGTCAATTTTCTTATACATCTCCCTCCATCGTGCTTGCCTGCTCAAGGCCCAGCCACACCCATCTTGGTGCGCATCTCTGCAGGCTTGTTTAGGACTTAACCCAACCACTGATTCTCTACAAATTTGCCCAGAGCTTGAATCCCCCAACTATCAAGCTGAGGCCTGTATCTAAAGATAACACATGACCTTGGCTAACTTATTGGCAATGATAAGCCTTCAATATAGTGGCCTTCAAATGCCTGTTCACTTCCATCTTAACAAATGATGTCATCCTATATCTCACTGCTCCATCCAGAAATGCTAAACACTTTTCACTTCTTATACTGCCTGTCATGGCTGGAATGTGAACAGTTCACCAAAGGAGACAGCATTTGAATATTTGGTTCTTCGGTCACCACTGGGGAAGTTATGGAAACTTTAGGAAGTGGAGTTTCACCCCTGGAGCAAACCTTGAGGTGAGGTAATTCAGTCTCACCTGTCTCTCATACTCTCGCTGCTTCCTGATGGCAGCTGCATCATGATCCAGACTCCTACTTCAGCTGCCCTGTCTTCCAACATGTATTTGTTGTCATATTGGACTCTATGGTACAACCTAGCTTGAAGGTTTCTTCAATTCCAGCTTGCCTAGGGAAACCAAGGGACTATTGTTTCTATTAAGAAAAAACACATCAGAGTTGTGCTTGAACCTAACTGCAAACCACGAAGTCAATCATCTTGGTTTGAATCAGCTTAGCAAATGAACTATTGGGGTAGACACTAGTGGAGTGGTTGCCTAGCACACACAAGGGCCTGGATTCCGTTCCCCACACTGAAATGAAAACGTGTGGAATGTCGTGTGTGTGTGTGTGCGTGTCTCAAATGCTCATATGAATGGAGCAAATATTTATTTTAACTAATATTTGAAAATGACATGAACTCAGAGTGATTTCACTTCTGACATGTCAGAATATAGAGCTTGCAGTTTTAGGAAGAGCAGAAAATAGTTTCCATTTTCATTTCTTTAAAGACAGAAAGTAATTGAAAACACAAAGAAACACACACACACACACACACACACACACACACACACACACACACACAGTACATGTTCTTCCAGACTACTATAAAGGTCATATTGTTGCTGAGCCAAAAATTTTTCTTCCCGTCCTTGACCTGTATCTAGCCCAACATTACTGATGAACTGCATTTCAGACACTTTCCAGGGTAATTAATATTACCATTTTAGGAGCCACATTAAGGAACAACAGCATATTAGGATAAGCACTTGGTTTTCTGCTTCTTTATAGAGTTTTACAGATAAAGGTCATTTAAGTCCAGCTTTTTTAATAATTATCACATAATCATTGGAACTATGAATAGCGCCCTCAATTCAAGTGTCTCAAATGCTTTCACCTCATTAAGTTTAATCAACTGAAATATTTAGGCCTTGACCCTGAACTTAAAATATGTTTCCAAGGTCTGTAAGGAAGTATGTGTCCATGGATGTAGGAAGGATTTGCTCTCTTTGGAAAAGGAAATGAAGAATGGGAAATTTTAATTGTGGTAGCTTAAAATAATGGTTGAAAAAATGAAAAGTCAGAATATAAATCAATAGAAATGAGGAAACACCAAAAATCAAATAGTCTAAGCTTTTTTTAAAGAATTAATTTCAAAACCAGCGTGAAAAAGGAATGTCATTATTTTCCCTTTATAAATTTAGAAACCATCTTCCTTGTTGAGGGAGGTCGTGAATTCCTATGATCATGTCAGTTGGAAAGTAGAGGTAGGAGGACTAGAATTCTAGGCTAGGCTAGAGTAAATATGACATACTACCTCAGATAAAGTAAAAGAAAAAAGAAAAGAGGAAGGGAGGGAGGGAAGGGAGGCAGGGAGGGAGAGAGGAGGAAAGGGAGGGAGGGAGGGGAGGGAGGAGGGAAGGGGAAAAGAGGGAGGGGGGGAAGAGGGAAGGGGGAAAGGAGGAAGGGAGGGGGAAGGAGGGAGGGAGGGGGGAGCAACGGAGCGAGGGAGGGAGGAAGGAAGGGAGGGGGAAACAACAGAGCGAGGGAGGAAGGAAGGGAGGGAGGGAAGAAGGAAGGAAGGAGAGAGAGAGAGAGAGAAAAAGAGAAAAAGAAAGAAAGAAAGACAGACAGAAAGAAAGACAGACAGAAAGAAAGACAGACAGAAAGAAAGACAGACAGAAAGAAAGACAGACAGAAAGAAAGATGAAGGAAGGGATTAGAGTAGAAGGGATGAATGAAAAAGAAAGAAAGAACAGAAGAAATGTTCTTTCTTAATTGGTAAGAAAAATAGCAAAGTTTTTTTTACAATTTCCTGCTGATCATGGACAGTAATAAATATTCACACTGAGAAGTTATTCAGTAAAGATAAAAGCAGAAGTAAAAGAAACTCTAATCATTTCATCTAGTGCTAAATTGATTTGATTACTATATTCCACTGCAAATGTTACTTAGGCTCACATGTTATCTAGGTCACATACTTTCTCTACATTTTGCATGCATGCCAGTATTATTAGCATGTAACATGTGAGTCATCAGTAAATTATACTTTACTACATTCAGGGAACCTGTAAGCTTCCTTAGCTCATCTGAGGTTCATTTGTTCTTTCTTCCTATTATTATCTTCTGAGAATTAAATCTAGAAAAATACATGCTACAATGTTCACTCAAATATTCTGCTGTATCTTGTAAGGACATACAATCTCTGCAATATGCAAGCATTGCTTTTATAAGTAAAACAAATGATTTTTTAAAAAAATACTCTTTATTGAGGTGAATAAGATGAACTTGTCAGATATTCCCTGACCAAGTACTTTAGGTAAACTTAATCTGTTAGGTTTAGCATGATGTGATTTTCAGAAGCATTTTTTCGTAAGTAGAGCACACGACTAAAACTACAGTATCTGAATTAAGTTTTAAAGATCTCATTTCACCCAGGACACACTCATTTAAGAAAATTTCGACAACCAAGAAGAAAACCTTAATTCATCACATTGGCAAACTCCGAGAGCCTATGTGAAAATGCACTCACTAGCGAGGCTGAGACTGGTTCTCTGCTCTTGGTCATAGTTTTATCATAGGAAAACATGAGATGTAAAGGTGTTCTCTAGGTTCCTGTCTCTTCTAGAAGAGATTGAGAAATTCCCTGCCAATCCTCTCCCTCAACAACAGAGGCAGCAGAAATATGTGGTTCAGGAAAGGAAAAAAAAAAAAAAAAAGGCTTGGGTAGAGGAGACAGCTCTGTGATATCATGGTTTGAATGCGAAATGCCCCAAACACAAGACGCATGTGTTTGAATTCCTGATGGCCAGTGGGTGGCGCTGTTTTCGAAGTCTGTGATGTTTAGTGGGAAGGGCCACACTGGAGGTCAATCACTGGGATTTAGTTTTTCAGGCCCACTTCCTGTCTGCTCGGTTTTCTTGTTTTACATTTTATTTACTTATGTAGTTTTGTTTGTTTAGCTAGAAAAGATGTATGCACACGTACCAACCTTTGGAATTTGGTGTCTCCCCCCCCCCCCCCGTGGGCTTTGGGGAAGAAACTCAGGTCGCCAGGTTTGTGAGCAGGAGCCTTCATCCGCCGAGTCTGAGCTATCTCTCAGCCCCCGCTGTACTTTCTGTGTATGTACAATATGACTGCTGCCTCACATTTCTGCTCCCATGACTTTGGGGACCTGGCTGACTGCACACCCTCAAAGTGTGAGACGAGGTCACCACTACTCCTTGAAGTTATCAGGTCACAACAAAATGTGCTTGCCTATAGGTCCAAGGTCCTGGGTTCAATCCTCAGGAAAAAACACAGAAAGCACAGTAAACACCAAGGAGAATATCACCATCTTAAGACTGAATGTTTCATATAAAGATTACATCATGGGCCTCAAACACTGGAAATGTGTGTCTTTCCTCCGAAGGGATAATTGTTTGATGAAGATCATAATTTTCCACATAAACGCATGTGTTTTTCAGAGCACAGGTTGTACTTACACACTAAAAATAAAAGGTTATTTATACTTGCATATTTACTACAGCTTAAAATTTAGGAGCTATATCTTAATCTGTTTTCTTTCAGTAGTCAGGAAAACTCAATTTTAAGACAAATCTTCTTCATCAGTAGTGATATACGGTGAATTTGCTGTATTAGAGAAAAATAGTAAAGATATCAATGTGTGGGCTGGGAAGGTGACTCAGCAGTTAAAATCTTGGTCTCGAAAGCTAAAGGACCTGAGATTGATCCCCAGAAGCCATGTGAAAATGTCAAACAGAAATGGTAGATTCCTGCTGTTCTGATTATGGAAGGCAGAGCCTGGGAAACCCCAGAGCACAGCAGTAAGAAAGCAGAGCAATCCAGAATGGTTCCCAGTGTCATCCTTGGACTTTCACAGACACTCACATTCAAGTGCTCTCTGACACACACACACACACACACACACACACACACACACACACACACGACAACAAAGTTTTAAAACAGTTATCCATCCAGTCAGTCATTAACAAATATGAATTGGAGCTCACCATGCACCAGAGAAATTGGGGTGAAAGGCGAACATCTGACAGCCCTGGCTGGTTAACTCGCCTTCTATCACGATGGAAAGGTGGGCAGGGTTGCAACATCAGCTTTAGAGGACACATCTTCCAACTTGAATGACAATTCACAGAAAGGAATGAGAAGTCATTACCCCAGAAGTTCAGCATGGACAAAAGCAAGAGATAATAGAACCATTGTTCCAATAAAATACACTTATTTAGGGTAGTGTGTTTCAGAGGTCAACTTGACATAAGATATCTGAGTCTTTAGGCACACCTATAAAGAATTATCTAGAAAGTGAACCTCTGAACCAGCCTGCAACAGGAACCATTCCTTGAACAGGTGGGTAAGGCAGAGGCAGAACTGGACGGAATTTGGCAGGCTGGCAAGACTGGCTTTGGTCCTTTCCCTCTCTTAGCTCTTCCTGAGGATATGGTATGTCCAGTTCCCTCAGCCCCCGCTGGTACCTCTCCTGCCAGAACGGAATGTAACCAGAAATCACACGCTGGAAGAAACTCTATTATCCTCTAAACAGTTTGGTTCATGTATTCACTAATGCAATGGGAGTACGAAACTAAGATAGCTATCTTTGCCTAGGTCTTCATCTTAGCAATGCCTGGCTATCTGCAATTTCAAAAGTTTCTCCCTTCAAACGTTGGAATGGTTCAGGTAGAAAATGCATATTAAAGACCCACAGAACAACAAGCTGCGAGCACTGGGAGTAACCATTCAGCCGAGCTCAAGCTAGCAAGCTTAGGACTTTGTAATTACCCCTATATCTACATCTGCAATGCCCACTCAGCACATGCATAGCAATCACTGCAGCGCGTGGGATTGGGTCAAGATTCTGTATGTCTAGCCCGTCCCTCAGGGATTCTCAAGCTGTCACTTCTGCAGGACTTCAGGACATGGAGAATTAAGGTCTCTTATCAGAATCTTCTGGGGACCCTGCTAGAACACAGAGCGCTTTGCTTATTTAACTCACTGCAGATCTGGAGGAAATCCAATAGCACATGCTGATGTGATCACTCCTAACGGTACTGAGGAGAGAGAGGCAACCCTTCAATGGGAAGCAGACAGAACTGGAAAATATTGCTTCTTGAATTTAAAAAGCCAAAGGAATACCAGGATCACTGCAGGCTGAAGAGTGCTCTTCTTTCTTTCTTTCTTTCTTTTTTTTTTTTTAAGACCAGTAAAGTCTGAAGATAATTCAGAGTACAAAGAGGCCTATCATTTTTTTTTAAATGTTCAGAATGTGATGAGATTGACGGCTCCAAGCTGAATCAGTTAAGTGACTTTTTAAGTGCAGATGATTTTCCAATTCTTCCTAATAGTTGGATCCTTGCCCACGAAGGAAGCACACCAACTTACACTTGAAGATTCTCTTGGTGATCCATGCCAACGTTCCTGCTGCTAATTATAGCTCAGAGTTCTTGGAACGAAAAACACGAGAAAGTGTTAACGTACCTAGGGTAACACGAAGGCGCAGATGCTTCTGTAGCTGGTGTTGGACTGCCGAGCGTGCTCTCCCCAGACGAACGATTCCTCCAGTCACATGAGCTCTCCAAACATTAGACGCCCCATGCACTCAGTTCAGGTGGCCTGAAAGAGTTTAGGTTGCTCAATGGATTTGATAAACATACAGCGTGAGAAACTATGACAAGGCCTTTTCCTAACTTCATTGGAATAGTCCTAACATCCAAACAATCCCATCATGGTTTTGCAAATTGAGTCAGCCCATCTGATGCTGCACAGTCCTGGAAGGTTACCATGACCAGGAATGGTCTGCTGTCAAGCAGATATGGACAGACTCCTGTTCCCACATAAACCTGTGGCCGGGCTGAATCAGGCTGGAGGGAGGATTAATGAGGACTTTCCCTGAAGTAGAAGGTCAGGTTCTTGACAAAAGACAAAAGGCTTTTGTGTGTGTCCCCACCCCTGCCCCTCGAATGTCTCTTTGAATTATAGATGTGGAAAATGGAGCTTTCCTTTTATATGTGGAGGTTGAGTCTGCTTTCTAATTTTATTTCTGAAAAGGGGCGCTTTCCTTATCCCAGTAGACTTAGGAAAGAGACTCCAGCAGTTCAGAGGGATTCTGTCATTTTTGCTTCCATTATTGATTTCAGCTGTGCATGTTTATCTGTGTGGAGGTTTTTATAAACATGTACTTTTGGCAGCCGAAGTTAGGGATCACAGGCTAGACATCTTAAGACCCAATTTATAAACTTAAAATAAAAACTATAGGAGGAACCATACTCTGATTTACTTCCTTGATTTTTACTTTTTATTCTGATACTTCCATACACAAATGCAGTGAAATTATATGTTTTTATCCTTTATTATCCAGTCTCATCCCGCCTCCCGTCCCACTTCACACTTTCTCCTTTCATACACAGCCAGTCTGCCTGTCTTTGATTTTTAATAAGGCAATTCAGTCTGTGATACTCTCCAATAAGTAGCGTTTTCCAAAGATAACCACCCCAGGTATTTATTTATTGAGATGGGGGGCATGTGGAAATCTGAGGACAAATTTTGGGAGTTGATTTTCTCCTTCCATCATTTGGGTTCTGAGGATTCGACTCAGATCGCAAGGCTCGGTCCAAGGCTCTTCACCCGCAGAGCTCTCTTACCAGCCTGAGAACCACAATATTTTATACTCCATATGTTACTGTGCAATGGGATGTTAACACATTGTCAACAAGAGGTGGCATTGAACGTGCGTCCTCATGGTTCCTGGTGGTCCTAGATGATTTGCTTGGCAGATAGGATGGAGTAGAAGTGTGGGTTGAAGACTTATAAGGCTGCTCGGAGGAAGTGGTGGAGTCCTGCCCGAGCCTCTGGGAACAAACACGCTTGGAAGGTGCGATTTGGATGATTTGGAACTGTCATCTGGCAGGAGCTGCCACACGGACAGGTCATGTTGGAGACTCCAGTTGTCAGTCCAGCTCACAGCTACATCACCCCTTCTATTCCTTCCTCCATCTCTCTCTGAACTTCTGAGGAGCAATAATGGCCAGGAATTCATCTCTTCATCAATGAGTCAGAATCACTTTTATGAGAATAATCCCACAGGCACCACTGCTTTCAGGAGTGAAAAACCACTACCTGGGCAACCTAACACCACTATGGGTACCAAAGATAACTTCCTTGTAGCCTTTCCATACCTTAACCTTAATCCTGATATAATACTGAAGTAGGTACCAGTGTATTACATACCATCTCATTCCTTAACTACAAGATAGGCTTGACCAAAATTCCTTGAGTTGAGCATGTCTGTTGGCTAAGTTTGTTCCCCAGAGCCCAATTCAAGGCAAAAGCCCAATACATGCCACAAACTTATCGACTAACATCAATATGCACACTGTGCGCATGTGCCTGTATATAAACACATACACACACACAACAGTAGCAATAAATACTTTTTTGAAAATTGCTTAGGATTGTAGAGATGGTTCAGGATGTAAGACTTTGCTTCACAAGCAAAAGGATCCCAGATCCCACTGGAAACTGAGCCTGGGAACCCCCAGAGCAAAGTAATGGGGAGGTAGAGCAATCCAGGATGATTCCTGATGTCGCCCTTTCAAATTCACAAGCCCACACTCAAGTGCTCTTTGAAATACACACACACACACAAAATAATAATTTTTGCCTAAAATATTTACTAATCATAAGAAAAACGATTACAGAGATTAAAAAAGTTGTGACCAGAATATGGTAATTTGACATTTTAATTCCAATTTTCAGAATATTTATTCATGACAAATGACCCTGTTACATGGAGATTCCCCAAATATTTGCCATTATCAAAGGTCAATAAGAATTTTGATGTCACAACTAGAGTGACACTGATTTTTGAAACAACATTAACAGTTTGTTGCTGTTTAAGTGATTTCCCTCGGGTTTAATTTTGATCTTTTCAAAACTCTGATTATCATTGGAACCATTTCAAGAGTTTTAATAATATAAGCTACTCATGATAAGAACATTTCAATTTTCAGGTCAGTGCTAAACTGAGGTTTCTTTGAATCAAAATATTTCATTAAATCACAGAAGTCTAGGCATACATGATATTTTTTTTCTCTTGACAAATTCCTGTGCTTTTACATGGCTGCCATTTGTGGTATTGACTTTAAAACCACAGCAGGGAAAAAAGTTAAGAAACATAAGTTGCATGTTCTTCTGTGCCACAGCCAATAAACTGTCTTTTAAACAGACTGGCAGACAGTCTGAAGTGCTACTAACAACAAGAGGCAGGAAACCAGGAGAAGTCTCACATACATGAGATGCTGGAATACACAGAAGTGAGACCATTTATTATTTCTTAGCTCAATTCCCTCTCCCTTCCCCATTTTGGTCAGCAAGTAAAGAAAGCCAAATGTCTTGTGGGATGAATCCCCCAATGTGGAACAGAGCACTACTAGTCCTAAGTAAAGAGATGGCTGCCACTGAGTCCTTACACCTCATCAGAGAAGAGGACCCAGAGGGAAGTTTGACATGTACACTAAAGGATGCTCCAGGAATTGGGGGGGGAGGGAGCACTGGGAGAAAGGGAGGGAGGGGGGTAAAGAAAAGGGAAAAGGGGGAAGGGAGCAAGGGGATCCAGGGAGGGGTGGAGGGAAGGAGGGGAATGGGGTACTTATCAACTTTGTATGAGTGGAAGAAATAAATAAATAAATATGAGATGGTTGCCCTTGCCTTAGATTAATTAGGTCGTAAATCCTGAGATCCTGTGTATTTGAGGGCTCCTAAGGACCAGGGAAGGTGACATGGGAATCTTGAGAAAATAAAATATTCTGAAAAGAAAGCAAAGAGCCAGATCCAAGGTTCTCTCCTTATCTTCATATCAAACATGAGAGTCAAAGAGGTTGAAACTGATAGGTGCACCCAAGGTCACCCTGCCAATCCAGAGAGGACTTCTTTTAACCTGCATAACTGTTACTAACTTGGGTCAAAATGCCAAAAGTCTTCAGATCTTCCTCACCTTGAAGGAGGTACCACTTTTTTAATGCAATTTAAGTCAAGATCCATCATAAGATAGTGCTTCATGTGCCAATCAGAAAATATAAAACAATCAACTATCGTCATAAGTTAAATCCATGCCAAAGTGTAGTTCAATTTCAAAGACATTAAAATCTGAAAAAAATATGTATTTCAAACTAGGCAAAACATGATGCTTCCTGTGTCTAAGCTGCAACTTCTGGTCTGTGGTGTATGATTAGAAGCTGTAAGACAGGACTCGGGATTCAAGGCGGCCAGCTGGGATCAGACCGTTTCCATGAGATGTCACAATTATGGTTGCTGTTGCTTTTTTCACGTGTTAACTGGAATAAAACATCCTACAGAATGGATCTAATCAGTGTGCTAGGATGTGTCCACACTTGTCACTGCAACCTGTTTCAAGGCCTTAAAGAGACTTTCCCTGGAAACTTGGTGAGCATGTACCATCTTCCCCAGCAAGATAGCATTACCCAGAAGTGCTGTCATGAACAGAACCACCAGAAGAGGTTCTGAGCCCCACTTTGTTCTTCTCCACGGTCCTCCTTTCCAACCCCTGCCAGCTGTGCCCCTCTCAGGAGCTCTGAGTGATCACATCCAAGGGCAGGATGGCTCCACACAGGATTAATATTGATCCTGACCCGTTCCAGCCACAATTACTCACATATGAAACCCTCCCTATTCGCATGTGCGCCAGAACACAGCACTGTATGGGTCTGAGCCCTGACAGATGTCTGCAAGTTCCCTCGAGGTCCGGTCCAATCTGCTAAGCAAATGGGAACTTCAAGTGCAAAAGGGGAGAGTTAGGGTTACTTTTGTGGGAGGGAAGCACTCCAGACTCCGTGCCTTTGAAATGCTCCTGTGGGGACAGAGTGACGAATATAGAAATAAGGAGGAGAGGCCTATAGGCAGACACACCATGAAGAATATGATGGGTCTGTGCGTGACTGAAGATCAATATGTTCAGAAGATGATGGAATGGGTTCCAATGAGGGGAAAACATTGATTGAGAAACTGAAGCGCATGCGGAAGGATCAAGAAGGCCTGACAATCTGACACCTGCCAGCCCGCAGGTGAATGACATGGTGCCTCCCCTACTTGGTTGCTTTTCTGAGAGAGGCTGAGATCAGGTGAGATGTGGGCAGGAAGGAGCCTATTTTCTTATTTTCAGCGCCTCAAACTCTGTAGCCCTACAACCGTTTCCAAACAGAGGAGTCTTCTGCTAAAGTTAGTTCAAGTGAAATGCCGCCTTCGTGCCAAGCCTTGTGCACAGAATTGAGATCTCGTCTGTGAATTCAAATCTCTGTACTGGATCTGAACGACATCTTTCTCACTATCACCCGGACCTCTGTGTTCTTCGTGACTGGATGCTGGCAGTGTCTTGAAGACATCTAAGGAGCAAGCATCACATGTCACAAGGAGGCTGGGTAATGGCCAGGAAAACTCTTCGATTACAGGCTGTTGAGAGCTGTAGCCACAAAGCTAAGTAGGCAAGTGCCCACCTCATGTGATAAGATGGCTGTATTCCTTCCACTGACACCTCCTGCGCTTTACAAGATATTCACTCCTTTAAAAATAAACCTTTCTGCTAAGCAACTTAACAAATAATCAGGAGCCTTCTCCCCCTTACCTTCATATGTGTGTGGTCTATCTGGAAACAAATCTTATAAATTTTAAGACAACCAGGTAACAGCATGCGGAATTGCTCTTGAGATACACCATGATAGTGAAAGAAACAAGCAACTGCCACAAATAAATTTCTGAAAACAAAATTTTGAAACCTCCTAATTGTTGAAAGACACTAAATAGCACAGTTGTATTCTTTTTTTAAAAATTTTTTATTATTTATGCAATTGTGCATGTATGCATGTGTGCGTGTGTGTAGAACCACGGGCAAATTCAGGAACCACCATGGACACCTCCACCTCCTCTTTGTTTACTCTGCCCCGGGATTCACAGGCTCCGCCCTACCAGGACCAGAAATGCTTCCGCCTGGCGTCTATACGTGGGGTGGGGTCTAGGATCCGAACTCAGGACCTTCCATCTGCAAGGCAGAGGCTTAACCCCTGAGCCATCTCTCCAGTCCCCACACTTGTATTCTTTTAGGCATGTTCTTTGGATATCAAAGGAATTAACAATAATTGTACTTCATATTTTTCACTGAGTGATGCTTTACCTATATTGTTAAAGAATTGGTGTCTACTGGGAAAAGATGAACTATTGTTTCTAAAAGACATGCATATCCCATGACCCTCCATGCTTCCAAGTCTATGGGTTTATTATAAATCGTTGTTGTTGTTATAAATACATGTCTTCTATATAAAAATGAATGCTGTGGTAGTGGATTTTAATAGCCAGATGTTTGCAGATAACACACTGATGACAGTCATTTTTCCCATGACTGTAATAAATTATGGAAATGTATCAACTTAGAGCAGAAATAGATTTTAGTTGGTTGGTTAGAGTCCATGGCAACCATGGTACATTATGGTAAGAACAAGTAGTAACCCATGATTGTTGACCTCTTGGTTTGGAATTGGAAAGAAAAGCCACATACGAGGATCCCATAATTCCTTGAAGGGTAAGCCCCACAAAATGAAACCTTTTCCTTTCATCCACACATTAAATACCCCACCCTTTCTGACTAGCACCGTGTTGGAGATGAGATTTAACACATCACATATCACAATGAGCTGTTGGGGGGGAGGAGGTAGATCCAAACTATAGAATAATGATTCATAACTAATCACATTAGAAACATAAGTCTTCCAAAGCACTGTCGTTAAGGGTTGGGGATAGAGCCCACTGGTAAAAGTGCTTCAAGGCACCGAGTTTGATTCCCAGCACTGCAAGAGAAAACAATGTTCTCCATCTTTCTGGTTTCCCAAATTACTGGCTATATGGATTCTTTCCACTTTTCCATTGCATCAGGAAGACATTATTTTGTTTTCCTTTTAAGTTGCATTTGGCTTTGTGTGTGCGTGTGCGTGTGTGTTTGTGCTGCATGCTGTGGTACAGGTGGGAGCCACAGGCAATCGTCAGGAATCAGACATCTGCTTTTGTCACGTATGCTTAGAGTTGAGCTCGGTAGAGACATGGTGACACCTTAACCTGAGGAGCCATCTCACCCCTGTCAGGGGGTCATTTTTCCTTCAACCTTGTCTGAGGCTTTATTCATTGTTCTTTTTTAAAGTGCCTGATTCCTGGGTCGGGAAGATGGGTCAGGATCTAAAGTACTTGTCATACAGACATAAAGATGGAAGTTTGTATTCCCCAGTCCTGTAGAAATGTCAGGTGCACATGGCAGCTTGTTTCCATCTTCCAAAGGCAGAGAGACAAAAGTTTCCTAGAGCAAGTTAGTTGGTGAGACTAGAACATGGGCTTGATTGAGAGAGCCAACCTCACGAAAGGGGATGGGAGAGCGATCAAGAATAATGCCTGACATCAACCTCAGGCCTCCACACATACGCACATGCATGCACAACACACATATACAGAAGCACACACATGGGAACACACACATATGCATAATGCACACATACATGCACCCACACACATATACACACACATAGTCAAAATGCACATACAAATACACATTAACAAAAGTAGCAGAATTTCTTTGACTTTGTTTCAATGATAAGGAAGATGATAAAAAAAGAAAGAATGAGATAAACACAGATGCAAAAGGAGGGAGAAAGAAACATCTCAGAAGGCGCTTGGTACCACAAAGAAGGTAGGCAGTGCCTGCCTGTGCCAGCTTCCTGTCACCTCTCTCTCTCTCTCACTCACTTTCCTCTCCCTCTTGTTCTCTCTCTTTCTTTCTCTGATTTTTGCTGCTATTAGTCACATACATATAACACAATCAAACCCCAGGTTTTCACATCTTTCTTTCTTAGCTTCTCTTTCTCTCTATACTACTAGCCAGGTAATTCTCACACTGCAAATTCCTGCATTTGATGTTGAACAGCATTCTCTTCTCCTCTTTTATGATCATTTTTTAAATAATATCCTTAGCAAGCATGATGTACACCTCTCTCTGGCTCAGAAACTTAGAGCAATAATTTATTACTATTCCAAATCCGCCTAAAAAAAGCCAGGAAAACTATCCTCTAGCTGGTATAACTAATCGGAAAATCTAGGCTCCATTTGGTCCTTCCTAAGTTAGTAAGGTTATCTTCTCAGTATTCTTCTGTGCCAACCAGCTACAAATGCCAACTTGACAATGTAAAGTTGAGGCTTTGGCCACATCTGTGAAGAATTTGCAGTTAAGATAAACCCTACTACGGAAGATTATCTAAATGATGTGGGAAGAGCCAGACCATTGTGGGCGGGACCATTCCCCAGGCAGGTGGATAAGATGGAGAGAGCTGGTTCGAGCTGGTTCAGCAGTTTGGCAGACTTTGGCAGACTGACAAGTGAGAATTGCCTTTCTTTCAGCAATTCCTTTGGCTGTGTGTGGCCAGCCAAACTGATGATGGTATAAACACTTCTGTGAGACTAAAGAACTGCAACTAAGAATCACAAACAAGACAGAACCTTTTATTCCCCTAAACTTTTTCTCATGTATTTATGGACAGCATGAAGAGAAACTACAGCAGTCTACTTCCCTGATGCTGGCAATATGAATCTACTTAATCATAGCAACTTCCAAATCCCTCTTCATTAGATTAGGTCTATCATATTCTCTATGATAAACCTTGTTTCATCCTACAGCGACTAATCCCCAAGTCTTGACTCATCATTCTTCATACTGTGCTGTTCAAATACTGATTAACGTAAGTTTGGAAGGGTTGGTTTCAGGATTCCATTTACAATCCCTAAATCAGAAGACACAATTTCTTTGCATAGAGGAAGGCACGAAGTAGTCAGCTTATAGCTGGACACAGGTGGACTGAGACATATGTATCAATAAGTGTAAAAATAACAACCTATTTAAGAAAAGGAAATATTCTAAAACATGTGCCTTTAGCTGTTTTAAAAATGAAAATGCATATTGTTGTCTACAGAACTTTTGCTATAAGTTTCTGTGATTTAATTACCCCAAAACCTATAAATATGGTTTTGTGTTTCCACCTAACTGGGCTAAGGGATATGCATATTAGTCTGTAGATTATTACATCCTGGTGCATCTTTGAGGTTTTCTCAGGGGAGGTTAGCATCTAAACCAGTGGAACGATAACGATGATGAACCTTAGAACCCTAAGTTGGTAAGAGCATTAGTTACTGCTTCTTTTGAGGTGACTGACAGACCTGACAGAAACAGCTGTGGTCAGTAAAGGTTCTTTGGACTTATGGTTTCAGCAGATGTCATCCATCCTGTGACGAAAGCACGGTGGAGTTCATGGAGCTCAGAGCATGTGCCTGCAGCTGACCAGTATGCAATGAAGCTGCAAGCAGGAGCCGGGTTATGATCTTTAAAGTCTAGCACTACTTCTGCCTGCTAGGACTTACCTTCTAAGGCCGCCACATTCCCCTCTTCAAATATCGCCACCAAGCCTTGGAAACACGAACTGTAGGAACTTTTTCACATTTTGATCTCAGCAAGGGGATATCACCCAATTGGGGAGCGGGCAGAGACACCGAGAGCTTGCTCTTGTGGTCTGAGTGAAGGCATCGATTAACTTTTGCTCTCTGATGTCACTGCTTCCATCCCTCAGACAAGTTCCATGTTCAGACAAGTCTGAATACCATGTCTTTCTGCTCTCAAGGCTTCTGAATGGGGCTGAACAATTCCACTGAATTTCTCAGTTCCTGACCTTGAAGACAGGGGTTCTTTTTAGACTCCATAACCAAGCGGCATGATTGAGAATCACTTCTAATACATAGAACAAGGAGACATCAAGACCACCAATGATTTTAAGGCTGTCCACAGTGATAGCTGCATAGATAGGTGTCAACTTGACAACTGGAGATTGAACTCTCAGTGTATTTGTGAAGAATTAGTAGTTAAGGTAAGCCCAGAGCAACTTGGTGGGGACTGTCTGATTGATGTGGGGGGACTCAGTCCATGGTGGGTGGGACCACTCCCTGGACAGATGGTTAGATGGAGGGACAGACTGCCATGGTTTCCACCTACATGGGATCTAAACTCAGGACTTTCTGCTTGTGAGACAGAGTCTTAACTCCTGACCCATCTTTCCAGCCCTTTTCCACATACATTGGACAGACTTGTAGTCTAGAAAGTAAGGTTTGCCCCTGTTTCATGTGTCCAGTTCCCTAGGCTCCTACTTGGTGGTGTGAGCACTTCCAACAAGATGGACTGAGATCTCTGTAAGCCAGAATCCTAAGAAAGAATAAACCCCCTTTTTCTCCTAAGTTCTTTAGTTGTAAATGTATCAGTGATGTGCAATCAAACTGCAATACCCACAAATTAGTGTTCTCCTAATCATTCATGCAGGGTCGTGTAACATCACCAGGCTCCTCAATGGGGGAAGACAGGGAAAGAAGCAGAGTGTCTGAGACATGCAGGGTGAGAGAGACTTGATCTACCATGTTGAGGAGGGAATAGGATAGGTGCCAGAGAGCATGGCACTCTCAAAAGATGGAGAAGGGGAGGAAACAGGTTCCTTAGAAAGGGGACCTGCCAGCATGTTAGTTCTAATTCAGAGGAACCCCTTCTAGATTTCTTGCTTCCAAAGTGGAAGCTCATACATGTCTGGCAGTTTCCTTATAGAACTGTGATAATTTCCTACAGGTACTGTAGAAGCAACATGCAATAGAATCTAGTTATCATGTGTTGATAATTCCCAACAACTGAGTGGGTGTAGTGTGCCCACTCTGGAGAGCATGTATCCTGAGTAATACAGTTAACGCTTCTCCCTACCCATGACATCACACTCTTTTGACTTGAAGCCACTTAAAACAGCCAATCAGGGATGACATGACCAAAAAGAGGAGTACAAATCTAGCCGCTCTACTATTCAAGACTATTTTAAAAACCTCTAAAAATATTGAGAAAATGCATTTATAATAGAGTATTGTGGCTTCAAAATATAGCCCATAAAATGGATGTTTCACATGTGCTCTGTCATTTTCCATGATAACAGTGTGCGGAGAGGAAACTGAATGGCTGAAGTAGACATTTCCAGTAGGTTAGATGATTTTTTTTCAAGCACATGGTAGAAGCTTTGTTTGTGACAGCAGCTTTCCTAGATTATTGCAAACTCTCCTTTGCAATAGCAAAGTTGAGTCTCAACCTAGCTATCCACAAACAATTGAGCTAATTAGGCACATGCCTTTCATCCTGTTACTTAAGAACTTCTGATAGCAAGTGTTCAGCGAAATGTACAAATCCATCTGCCTGGACCTACCCATTTTTATGTGCACTGTAAGTCTGAAAAGGTAACCCATAGTGCTCAAACTCAGATGCTTTAAGCTTTTTCCAATCATAGAACTGCTAGTTTTATTATTATTATTATTGCTAGAAATCATCAGAGAATAAATTTGTTCTTTCTGGTAAAGTTGGTGTGACTTAGATGTACAAGGAAAGGTAGGCTGAACTGATTTGGAAGCAAGGTAGATTCAAAGAAATAACA
Organism: Typhlomys cinereus; assembly: GCA_023101885.1. Lineage (NCBI taxonomy): Eukaryota > Metazoa > Chordata > Mammalia > Rodentia > Platacanthomyidae > Typhlomys > Typhlomys cinereus. Next base: position 1,094,510 of record JALPQD010000529.1, on the reverse strand, counting down.
CTGAAAGATAGCTCGCAGGATTCTGCCCTGTAAAATGAATGAAAGCAGTATGTACTCATAGATGCATCTCCTGTCCACCAGGGCAGGACCCTGGTGACCCTCTTAAGCCTAAATGATCTGCCATCACTCATCAACTTGAGATAAAGTCACCACTCAGCCTCTTTCAAACTATTCAAAGGTAAATGACTTGCACAACACCTCAGTGAGTGAATTTTCTAAGCCCGTTTGATGTTTTCTTTCCCCTACCACAATGATCTCATTGAAGAGAGAGCCCCAATTCTCTTTCCCAGAGGTACTGATTATGGAAGTCAAAAGGATGGCATGATGACGAAATTCCCACCTAGTTGCCTTCTTCTGCCGCTCAGTCGTTAATTACCCCCAGACTTGTTTTTCTGCTTCTGGATCTCTGCCTGAGAGCAGCTGCCAATCAGATCCCCCGCAGCATGTGAAGCTGCTAGGCTGCAAACTTGACTTGCTCCCCAGCTGAAAGCTGCTCTGTACTTGTGAACTTATCAAAGTCAAATACGAACCCAAACAAATGCTCGGAATTTGAAAACTCACTGTTCCACGGCCCTTTGGTATTAAATGGAATAAATGAGCCCGGGTTCTGTTGGTGGAGTTCTGTGAAAGAGCAGCTGCTTGAGATTCTCTTCCTGCTGCGACTTCACTGTCTGAAACGGCCACTATTGAAGCCATTAGTCCTTTCAATAATTAAATTTGAATCACCGAGGGAAACTCCAAAATCAAGTACAGAGCTAATAGTCCTCGAATCGCTGCTATTTGGCAAGCATTAGCCTGGGCACTTTAAATATGCTTTTTATTTAATGACTTGAATAGCTATTGACGCTTTTTTTCCCCAATTTTTGGATTAGAAACACCAAAGTCAGAAGAGGTCACACAGCCCCACAAGATAAACAGAAAGCTACTCTGGGTTTTACTTCCTGTTCTTTCCATGACCACCAGTCATGTTCCTCCAACAGCCCAATTTCCTTATTTATACGGATATTGTTGCCAAGAACTTTAAACCAATGGTAGAGCTAGAATCTTGAGACCCTGCTTGGAAAGCTGAAATTGCCTTTATTTCTAAGGTTTTTCCTCTAAGTTCAAGAAATCTGAACATTTTATATCGCAAACCTTACAAAGCAGTTTGATACAGGGCAATGTAAAAATTTGATGGCTGCCTAAGAAAGCTGTTTGCATTTTCAAAAGCCACCACAGATTCTATTCATGTCTGAATCTACCCACCTTCCCATGGTTTCTACATTGAAATGCTCATGGTCACGAGGTCTTTCTCAATATAATTTTCTTTTTAAAGAGAATTCGGGAATGCCCAAAGATTCTCAGGACCTATGCAACACAGTTTAGGAATTAATTATAAATGCACCCAAGCTAACATGAACTTTCTAATTTATTTTATATGCAAGTGTAACTTCTTTGATAGAGACACACCTTCAAAATTCTATAACCTTATTAAATCTCCCACAATTCATTTATATTAAAGATTACAGAATTACAAGTGAATAATAAAATTCCTACTCTCATCATTACCAACATGTACTGTGAATACAATATGCACCCACATCTTTATTCTTCCATATGGAGAAATGTATTTTTCAAAACAGAAAGAGAATGTTGTCACTTTCTCCTTTTGTGCTTAATTCATCAAAGATCATTTTCCACATATTCAAACATTATTTTTTAGTCACATTTTAAATATCTAGCTAGTAGAACATCATTTAAATAGAGCACAGTTAAATCAGTCTGGTAGTGTTGAACATAAAGCTGGTTACCAACTTTTTGTTTCTATAAAATGGAACTGCTGGTTGAATAACAAACTTCACCCACCAATGTCTTCTTATGCTCCACCTCTTAATATGGGCAGAGCATTACATGTATTTAAAATATTGGACAGTGTGGGACAGGAAGAGTAGTTATTTATTTAATTCATTTGTCCCACCTGGCCAACACTGACCTACACCTCTGAGCGTGATTTGTGGTGAATCATTATCAAAATGTATTTCATCAGCCCTTCCCCAAGCTCAGAGAAGAGTGATAATGGTCCTAGGAGAACCGCTGACTCAATGAGGGGGGACAGATTAAAAGCACTTAGAGAAACAGATACTTTAGGGGGAAAAGACGCTGGAGCGGCTAAGTGCCTGCCACGCAGCCATCTCTCTCGCTCCTTTCTCTTGCTGAATGGGGCTTTCAGGGAACGAACACAGAGGCCGCCAGGTTCACAAATAGACTCTAACAGCACTTTCCGGCCACTTCGGTTCAATTATCATGAATTAACTTTAAAAACAGCATTAAGTCTTCCGCATATACAACGTGCCCACGAAAAACAACGAGAGTTCTCTGGGATTGAGCTTTTCTCCCCTTCTGCTTGAAACCAGCATGCGGCCTCCAGAAAAAGGCCTCCATGCATGGATGCAATGCCACTTAGTCTCTGGGCTTTGGAATGGACGCTTGGGACTTCTGAGAGAGCAGAGCAGTCCATTGCTGTCCACCAAGTAGATTAAAAAAAAAAAACAAAACCAGACTGGCCTGGTTTGGATGCTGTGTGTGTGTGTGTGTGTGTGTGTGTGTGAGAGAGAGAGAGAGAGAGAGAGAGAGAGAGAGAGAGAGAAGAGAGAGAGAGAGAGAGAGAGAGAGAGAGAAAATCAGAAGACACTGTGTGTCCCTGCAGAGGCCCAAGGAGTGACTTCTTTGGGAATCATCCTGGACTGTTCTACCTCATTTTTGCTTTGCTCTGGGGTTTCTCTGGCTCCTCTTTCCAGGACCAGAAGTGCATTTCGCTGCTATGTTAGCCTGGCACTTTTATGTGGACTCTGGGATCTGATCTCAAGGCCTTCTGCTCAAACCCTAAGCATCTTAACCCCTGAGCCACCTTTCAAGCCCTAAACTTGTCATTTCATTCCATTTATTTCTCTGATAATCCGGTGATGGTATCATGAAGACCGTTTGAACATCAGAGAAGGAAGAATTAGTTTAATAATATTGTGAAGATAAATGGCTAACAAATAGAGTAATGGGACTCAAATCTAACTTTAAAACAACACATCTGTTTCATAACACACAATGTAACACACACATCCACTGAAGAGGAGTGTTCCCCAACGTAAAGGTAAATTAATTCTTTATCAGTGGTTAGTTTAAGTATTAACTAGTACTATATCTTATTTCATTACAACATTACCCCAAAATTATTGAAGAATTTTAAATTGCAGTATCTTGCTGGGTATCTAGAAGACACCAAAGTCGTTTTTATGAGATTTAGATAATTTCTGAGCCTTTTCTTTTGGTACATCTTTTGGTACATCAGCAAAGTAGAGAAGACCCTCTGTTTCAGGCACAAATAGCTAATTTAAATAAAAATTTCAATAGAGTCTTCTTAAATTTATTTTTATCAGATGGCAATTTTTAATGAAGTCCATAAAGTTTACAGTTATATCTATCTTGAATACCTAAGAATTCCCAAGAAATTTCACCGTGAATGTAAATTACCCTCCTTAATTTTTAACCTACATTATGTATTAGGAAATGTAATATTTTATAAAATAAATAAGTAACAAATAAATGAATCCATGAGGGAATTGCAAAGATAAGAAATAGAAATCAGTTCCTATGCAAAACTCAGTCAACAATTGCTGGGCTATAACTGAAGAATTTTTTTAAAGTTAAAGTTTAAGTTAATAATTAAATATAATGCATTCAAGTTTGGCAGTACACAATTTCTCAGGTACCTTTATTCATTTTGATTTTTTTCTAACACGACAGTAAAAAAAAAAAGATTCCAAGCAACTGTAATTATGATATATGACCAGCCTATAGTATATTCTTGATTTTGGATGACTAATACAAATCCGAGGGGTCAGAGAAATAGGTTAGCAAGTAAGTTGCATGTTTGCAAACCTGGTGGTCTGAGTTCAATTCCTGGAAGCCCACGAAATGGAAGGAGAGAGCTGACTTCCTCTGACTTCCACCTGTGCAACATGAAATGCATGTTCTTTCTCTCTTTCTCTCTCTCTCTCTCTGTCATTTTCAAATAAGTAAAATATCTTAAAATAATTCAGAAGCCTTTCATCTCATAAGATGAAAGATTTCCCCTCAAGGAATATGTGAGTAGAGATTCTAAGAATTCTAGCAGTCAGCATCATCTCTCAGCTCTCCTGGACAAACATCCACACCAAACAATGAGTAGGTATCCTGCATTCCACGCAGAGTCACATGAGTCCTTGAGTCAGGCAGAATGAGCGAGCAAGGTTTGTTATAGTTATTTGGATAGTTCCATGTCAGAGAGACCTCTATAACGTAGAAAAGTATACATGAGGACTAATTAATTCAATGATTATAGTAACATCTTAGAGGCTATTGTAGCTTTTGAACCTTACTAAACTGTTTCAGGGCACATTCTAAGTTCACTCATTTGTGAGCACATGCAAAGCTTACAGCCTTTAGAGTCAAATAGTCTGTGCTCATTCACATTAAACAGGTTTACATGTAGAGTCACCAACTGCTTTGCAGACATGTCAGTCAACATTTTACCTGACCTCAGGCATAGCTTGCTTCATACTGAACTTCCTGCCTTCCATCCCTGCTCGCTAAATTGTTTTTTAATTCCTTTTATTTTTTTCCAATTAAGATAGTTTTTCTTCTTTTTTGCTAGGGGAAGAAGGAGGTTATCCCACAATTCCAAGTTAAAGTCCATCTATTACAGATGAGGAAACTAGTCACACTGCATTCAGTCAAAAGCAGAGGACAAGAAACTAACACAGGTATAGCAGTTATTCTTCTCTGTTGCTCAAGCAACATAAAGGGAGGAGAGGAGATTTATTCGGCTTGGGGTTGCAGAGGGGGACACAGTCCTTCATGGTGCAAAAGGCATGGCCGGCTGGAAGAAGCTGGAGGCAGCCTGAGTCAAGGCAGACATCATGGAGGCTCCGAGCTGCAAAACTGCCAGCTGCCTAAGCAGACCTCTCCAGGAAGTAGGGTGGGGCTAACTTTAAGGCCTACCCTTTATGGCCACCTTCCTCCAGAAAGGCTCCGTCTCCTAAAGGCGCCATGACCTTTCCAAGCTTAAGATTCAAACACATGAGCCTGTGGCGGGGGGGTGCACTCACATTTCAAACCATTGCAAACACTAAACTAGCCCCTCCATGTTATCAGGTCTTGAAACACCTGTTTAAGGAATCATTCCTCCCACATCAGGCTGGGTCTCCAGTTTGGGTGTCTTGACAGCTCCAGAGGAACAAGACATGGCAAATCATCTTGTGTAAAAAGTTGTATATATTGGAGTAGAGAGATTTCCCCAGTTGTTAAGCCTCTGCCTAGCAAGCAGGAAGACCTGAGTTCAGATCCCACATAAAAATGCTGGGCAGAAATGGCAACAGCCTGCACTTCCAGTCCTGGAAGAGAGAGCCAAGGATTTCCCAAAGCAAAGCAAAAAAAGAGGTAAAACAATCCAGGATGACTCCTGAAGTCATGCAGTGTCCGTTGCCCCCCCCTCCACACAAGTATACGAAAAATATTCTAAAAGTTGTGCTGTATTATTTAGGCAGAGCACACTGGGACAGTTAGATTTCTCTTAGGGCAAAGAGAGTCTTTTGGTTCTGATAGTTAATCAGGAGAACGTTTAAGGATGAGCAACGAGAAAACTTTACTTGCATGTACAACAAGGTACAATGATAATGCATCAATGATCACTCCTAAGACCCTTCCAATCAGAAGTTCAGCCACACTCAGTGCTCTCTGAGCACACCTGTCATTGTAGACCTTCCTTGGTAGGTATAATAGTCTCAGAGAGAAGATTGTGTTCTTCCACAGTTCTTTCCAAGTGTCCTAAAATTATTGGTTTGAGTTTAACTGAATTATTTTTTATCAGATATGTCCTCCAAAAAAAATCAGCAGTAATAACAGCAATTCATTCCTTTTGCATCCAGAGTAATCTGTGTGGGAAGAGGGCAACATAAACACAGTTTTAAGACTGAGAAAAGAACAGGGAAAGGCTTTGAAAGGAGAAACATGTTGCTAGAATCCAAGTCCACTGTATTGTTGTTAGTTTCTTCAATTTCTCACCATTGGTAAAGGTAGTTCACAACCCCCTACATTACAGACAACAAGAAATGCAAGTGACTGTTATCTCTGGAAATGCAAATCATTCCAGTCCTGGGAAACAATGCTCATTACTGTGGGGACAGAGCACTTCAGCATCTGTTTGCACATCCTTTACAGCTGGGAAAATTTCCCTCTTGTTCCTTCTTGTTGCTACTTTTCTCTTTGGAGCCACACCTAGCATTTACCAATCTTCTCACTAATTAATGGGATAAATAAAGTATTTGACCAAAGTATCATTTTGCAATTCTATATACAAGACCTGAGTTTATCTTTTTAATCATTTTTAAACTTATTGTTTGTATATATGGTGTATCTGAGAGTCCACGCATGCTAAAGTGCACATGTGGAGGGCAAAGGACAGGTGCGTGTGTGAAGCAGGCTCATAACTGTATTTGTGTGGGCTCTGGATTGAATTCAGCTTTTGAGACTTGCATGCAAGCATATTTTCCCATGGAGACATTTTCTCAGCCTGAATATTTTCTTTCAAAGCACTTCTTTGCACATCTATTTCTTATTGAATCCGTAGATATATGGACTCAGAGGCAATCTTAGACTTCACTAAGTTGTACGAACAGCAGTAAACAATTTAGGACCAGAGGCTTTAAGGCACCAGAAGATAATAAATCAATATGCATAGAAATGAATAAAATAATGAAATAGTGCATCATGTAAAATAAATTATAATAGTCACAAATGAGAACCTAGAAAATCATACTTTTTAAATTACACTCACAGTCAAAGAAGGAAACAGTCTATTCTTATTCATGCAGCCTGGAATGACATATTCCAGATTCATTAGTCTTAATTCTAAATGCTAAACCAGTCTGTCCAATATTTTCTTTCCTACATTCTTGTCATAGTTGGACACAGGTGTCAACTTGACAGTTGAGGGTTTGAGCTCTGGGCACATTTGTGGAGAATTAGTAGTTGGGTTAAGCCCAGAGCAAACCTGCAGGAGATTGTCTAGCTGATGGGGACGGCCCAGTCCATGGTGGCCCTGAACAGGTGAATAAAATACTGAGAGCTGGTTGAGGAAGTCAGCATCTTCGTGTATACTTGGCCAGACATGCTGGTCTGACAAGTAAGGATTGTCCATCTCTCAGCTGTTATGTGGTGATGGTGTGGCCAGTTCCCTCAGTTCTGGTATTGGTGTGTGCTCTCCCATCAAGCTGGACTATGAACTGTAACCAGTAATCATAAGAGACAATAAAATCCTTGTTCCCTTAAGCCATTGATGGTAATTTATCAGCAACCATTCAGGCTAACTTCATCACTTCTCAAAATTGAAGGTTTAAATTTTGTTACAGAAATTCATTTTATATATGTAATTAGGACTCTTCCATGTCCAAAGCTAATAATGTACACATGAAAAAAATGTATGAAAAAATTAGAACTAGTATATGCAATTGCGAGTATGCAAATGTATGTGTTTGCATGTGAGCATGCACATGCATGCTGAGCATACATCAATTTATTTTGACACTTCTGTGCCTAATACTAGCAATGTGGCTGAGAAAATGCATATATCTAAAAAAAATTAGAACTGGTATATGTGATTGTAAACATAGGCATGTGCTTGCATTTGAGAATGCGTATGCATATTGAGCATACATGAGCTTGTGTTGGCATGTGTGACATTTTTAGCCTATGTGAAGATTCTCTCTTGGGTCCTGTTCGGCCAAATTTGATATAAGCCCATCTATAGGATGACTGAAAACATACTGCACAACTTTATGAAGTTTTATTAAAACAAAAGTTTTCCAAGTTTCTCTATGAAGTTAATAAATTATAACGGTCTTTCAGGAGGAATAAAGCTCTATTGAACACAGCCAATGAGATGAAGCCAAATAGCTCATGAGAATACCTAAACATCTGGCATAATATCACTCTGCATATACCTATGAAAATGTTCAAGTTCATGCAAAGTTTTCAGCACAGATATTTAAATATTGAGCCACAGCCAAGCTGATTCTACATTTCAAAACTTGCTTCATCCAAAGAAATTTTTAAAGATCTCCATAACCCCCAGAAAAAGAAACTGACAAAATTTTTATCATTACATTAATAAACTGTTTCCATGAGCATTTATGTATGGCTCAGGGAGCTGCAACTTGGAAATAAATTTGATGAAGGATCATGCTTTACAGAAGTCTATAATTAAAACCAAATGGTAATGTTACCTGCTTCATGTTTAACAAAATGTATTCCATTAAAATCATAAAATGCAATAAGAAAGAATAGTCACAAAATGTGAGATGTGTCATTTCACCTCTACATACTATTTCTAAGCAAAACAATGTCTTGTTTCACCATCAAGTATGATGGTGAATTTCATTATTCCCCATCTGTCTGTGGCAGCTGAACAGGCAGAGTGACTTCTCTGAATGGCTAGGAGTCCTCAGGCATTTCAAAGAGACCCGTCATCTCATTATCCAATACCTGGAGGAGGTGATAGACTCCAGAGATGAATGCACTGGGCTTCATTTTCTGAGATTATCAAGTTTAATTAACAGAAATTATCCAGCAGAATAAATTGCTTCCCACTGCATAAGAATGCATCTAGAAAAAGAACCTGAATATCATCCATTTGCTCTTTTGCTAACTACCTATGCAGAGGTAATGACAACAAAGAGTTCTGGATTCTAGTTTTGGCATACTCTACCTAGTCCGTAAGAAATGGGCTTGTGTTAATTAAAATAGGCACACTCGGGCTGGAGAGATGGCTCAAGGTTTAAGACTCTGTCTCACAAGCAGAAGGTCTTGAGTTCAGATCCCCAGTCCCACGTGAAAAATGCCAGGCAGAAACCAGCCTGCACTTCTGGCCCTAGTGGGCAAAACCTGAGAAATCTCAGAGAAGCAAGGAGGTAGAAGTAATCCAGGATGATTCCCGAAGTCATCTTTGGTCCTCCACAGGGATACACAGTGCCCTCTGGCACACACACACACACACACACACCCCACATGAATAAATTATATATATATATATATATATATATATATGTTTTAAAATAGGCACACTCAATACTGTATTTTGAAAATATATATGTTAATAGAAAATAGGCATATTCGCTTATTTGTTATGTGTGTGATATAAAAATAAAATCTAATCTGTCTTTCGTTCCTTTCTGTTTGTCTTTCTTTTTTCTTTCTTTCTTTCTTTTTTTTTTTTTTTTTTTTTTTTGCAAGACAAGGAAAGAAACGCTCTGTGCTCATTTTCCAAAATCTCCAGTCTGTCCTGAGCCCCTCTGATTTCTGACCACCACAACTCCAGTTCAAGGTGATTCACTTTCCCTTTCAGGCCCACTCGGAGTGACTTCAAAGAGCATAGGCGATTTGGAGGGAGAAGAAGACATCACATTAACTATTCTGTCTTTGATCTGGTAGCTTCTTGGTAATTATCAGGCAAGGGGGCAGGATGACTTCATTCTTATTACAAAGAGAACCACTTAGAAAGGTTCTGGGGTTGGGGGGAAATGGGGGAAGTTACAGCCTGGATGAAAAACGGAAATGTTGACTCAAGTCATTTTTTATGGGTTGACATTTCACCTGAGAAAAGAAAATCAATCAAGGGTAATACATGCCCTGTGATGTAGTTCACAGCGCCTTGCATGCGTCAGAAGGTAATGCTGTTGGGGGCATAAATTTATTATTTTTAGAACACTTACAAAAGGTGTTTTTTCTTAATTGGATCCAAACCAATATGCATGTAGATCACAAAGTCAACCCAAAGAACCACCGTATTAGCAAAAAGAACTGAAAATAAAAATAAGTCCTCTTTAAAGGTTTATTTTACATTAGAAAAAGCAAGAAGGACCAAGGACTCAATATGTGTCTGTATTAAGAAATGATAGTTTTAGCTAGGAGAGAAGTACAAAATAAATGAAACGATGGTTTCAAAGTCTATCATGTTTCTTGTAAAGTCAAATGAAAATACTCCAGACTGATTAAAGACAAGGAAATCAACAATGCTTTCAATATTCTAAAGTAAGTGCTTATTATATTACCTGCAGATTTGCTTTTATTCTCAGAAACCCTATGAAATGTCTTAATTGACCTACTGCCATTCCCAATCAGAACGCCTCATTCATGAGCATAATTCATTTAATCATTTCACCCAAAACCATATTACAGTTTTTTTGCCCAATTCTACCATAGTCAAAGGGGGACAGAGTGTAAAACTAACTCAAGTAAGATTCTGTTTTCTTACACAGTTAGTTGACTTAAAAAGAACAGGTGAGAAGATTACTTAATGTAGTTCTGAATCTTGCAGTCACAGAAACCCGAGTTCAAACCCCAGAACACACATAAAAGCTAGAAACGGTGGTGTACTTATCACGCCAGTGCTGGGAGGCATGTGGATCTTTGAAGCTTGCTGGCCAGCCAGATTATCCTCATCAGTGAGCTCCAGCTACAAATGAGAGACCCTGTCTGAAAATACGAGATGGGCAGGCCCTGAGGAGGACACTTGAATTTGTTCTCTGACTTCTGCATGCATACACACACATGCACACCTATGAACATACTACATACATACACAGTAAACATATGAATACATAAACATACCACATAACACATTATGCTATCACAAATGATAGCATAATGATACACAATTATATTGATGTTCAGAGGTTTGATGATTTCATATTGTTCCACAGGATGATTGACAGCTGCCTCCTTTAGCAGCAATTTATTTTTTTAATTAATTGTCTCTACTCTTACAAGCTTATTGAGTATTCATCCCAGGTTCCCTCCCTCCCATTCTCTCCCTTCCCTTCACTATTCCATCACACACTTCCGCCTTCCACTTCTATGGACATTAGTGTTCACTCAGACTTGCCTACCCCCGTGGGTGCTCAGGTCTCTGTAGTATATCAAGTTACCTCTCTTCACACCACCCCACTGGTATGAGGGGGTGGTGTGAAGGTTTCCACTGCGAATTCCCATTAGCAATTCATTTTTTGCAAGTTCAGTAATTAGCCTCATTTAAATGGGGACTGTCTGCCATATTCCCCAGACCCTATAAAACAAAAAGGAGAAGGAGTCTTCTCTCAAATTCCAAATAACATAGTGTTACTAGTATTCTTAACTGTAGTAAAAAGAAAGATACTTTTTTGTTTTAAATTTTTAAAAAATGCTCTGGATTCTGCCTGGAATTTTTATAAGCAACATTTCACTGACAGAAACATCAAACATTTAGATTTTCTGCTGAATGAAATATTTTCATTCAAATAACTTATATCAGCTTGGTGGTGTTTAACCTATAAGTAGGTTAAAAAAAACTCTTTAAAAATATCCATGATGGAATACCAGAAATGTGAAAAGTTTTCAGAAATCTTTGACACTCCAATCTCATTAATCAGAGAAAATCACTAGTAAGTCACTAGACAGCATTAAAGACTTTTGCTGGGATTATTTCATTTGCAATGACATCATTTTCAGGATTGTACCAATTTCTGAATTCTTTAGTAGACAAGGAAATGTCTCTTAGAGTAAATTTTCTTCCTGCCAAAAGCCAGCATTGTAAGTTATAAACTTAAAGGACAGCGTTTGTGGGTAACTTTTTAGTGTTGGCACATACACAGGCTTTGAGAGCTGATGTTTGTTTGTAAGTTTATTAATTGGTTCTGTTGGGAAAAACACACCTTTCCAAAATAGAGAGAGATTCTGTTCCCTTCATTCCACATTTAAACCATCAGTCCAGTGAATGTTACTCTTCGCTGATATGTTCTTGTAGTCTTGATATGTGCATGGGCCACTGGCTGGGACTCTGGTGACAAAGGCGTAGACAGGGAGTCAGAATACACTGCTCTTGTACCTAGGTCACCGCTGAAGGCTTGTCCTGCGTTGGTTGATTTGATTTCTAGGCCAGGTAGAGAGACAACACCTTTTTCTGTGCTTAGAACTTGCACTCTGAGAGAGCAACATTGAAGACCAGAACATCAAAGCAACCACAGATATCCAGGAGAATGAAGAAGAAAACTGCCTGTCAAAAAAGGGAAGCGTCTTCTCAGTGAAGACTTGATGAGAACCTGGGTAGCAATTCAGGTTGACCCTTAACTCAGAGATTGCCTATAAAATATAAAAAGCGAAACACAATCAACCATAAAAATATCTGGCAAATGGAGGAATGTAATAAGAATTTATTTGATACAAATGCTCATTTTTTTTGATTAACAAAATCAAGGTCTGCAGAGAAAAGGGAATGTAGCAAAATAAATGAAAACCCAAGAATTGATGCCAGAGCAAGTCTATTGGCCCAAGACTCTAAAGCAGGTCTATCAGCCTAAGGCTCTAAAGCAGGTCTATCAGCCTAAGGCTCTAAAGCAGGTCTATCAGCCTAAGGTTCTAAAGCAGGTCTATTAGCCTAAGGCTCTAAAGCAAGTCTATCAGCCTAAGGCTCTAAAGCAAGTCTGTAGGCCCAAGACTTCAAAGCAAGTCTATCTGCCCAAGATTCTAAAGCAACTAAGATAAAGATGTTCAGAGAACTAAAAGAACACATGAAAAAGTAAATAATAATAAGTTAAATAGAAATATCAGTGGGGAGACAAATACACAAAAAAAGAAACTAAAAGAAATTCTGGAGCTGAATATATAAATGAAATTAAAAGCTCATTAGCAGGCTTTAGAAGACATGGGAGTAGGCAGAAAGAAGAAATTAGCAAAGTTAATGAAAGGATTATGGTAGGTACAGAAAAGTAAATACTAAAGAGGGGTAAATGGAGTCTATAGAATCTGAAGACATAACAAACAGCCAAATGCAAGAACCAAGAACTATGGATGCATAGAAGAATAGAGAGAGAATGTAAAAGAGAAAGCCTCAAGTCATGATGGCCAGATATTTATGATTCAATTAAATACTTGAATATAAATCTCCAAAAAACTTCACGGAGTGAAACTTTCTGAATGAACTCAGCAGTCATGGAGACAACACACCATCGCCCTCTGGAGAAGCAACAAGAGTGTGGAAAGCCAGACTGGAAAGGGGACTTGTGAGAAACGCAAGCGTCTCAGTGAGATTATTATCAATTGCATATCGGGTGGAATTAGGGTGATATATTCAAAGTACCAAAGGAACAAAGCAAGAACCACTTAGTCAAGAATGCCATGTCTGGCAAAACAGGTTTCTAAACGTCAAGAAGAAACTGTGACATTTCCAAGTAAAGAAAAACAAGTCCTCTCCACACCCCTGTATTGATTAGCAGCACGAAGGAAAACTGGATCAGATGTCAAGCACATGAGATCTGTCAGGGTTTGAGTGTGAGTTCTCCCCCACAGGCGCATGTGTTTGCATCCTTGACTGATGTTAAGGTTTGGGAAGGGTGTAGCATCCTTAGTAGATGGAGCCTTGCTGGGGGTTGGCAGGTCCCAGGGCATGGGCCTTGAGGTTTAGTGGCCTGGTCCTGCTTCCTCGCAGGTTGCTCTTGCTCTCTCTGCCCCAGCTTCTCCCTCCAAGCGGTGCCTTCTGCTGTGAGATTCCCCACCATAATGGACCGCATCCCCCCTCTGGAACCATAAGCCAAATAAATCCCCTTTTTTGCCCTTAACGTGTGTATGAGTGTTGTTTTGCTACAAAAGACTAACTTCAACAAGGTCCTATCCAGAGCCGATCCAGTACTGTCATCTGTCTTGGTAATGCTGAATGACAATGTAAGTAAATGTCTTTCCTTACAAATTATCATCCCATCAAACCTTGGACAGAGTGGCTTAATGACCTTGAGTTTTAATTCCTGCAAAGATACTGTGCTTTGTTTTGGTGATGGAAAGCTGACTAATCCATGTGACAGTTAGGCACCTCCAGGTAACAGGTTCATCTCCAGTTCCAGATCTTAGTCCAGGCCCAGCACTTCATGTACTGACCCCTGTTGATTAGAGGGTTGGACAGCAATAGCTTCAGGAGCAGGAGTGTCAGCCCTCAGCACTGTAACAAATGTTTGACACAACGCACTGACAGGCAGAAAATGTTCACTGGGTCTCCCTGTTTTGTGGATTTCAGTCTGTGGTAAGTCATCCACGTTGTTCTGGGCCTGGGAGAACACTTCATTGCTAGAGATCCTGGTGGAGCCAAACTCCTCACTTTCTGATTGGGAAGTAAGAAAGAGAAGAAGTGGCAGAGTCCACTTGTCCAAATGCTGTACCAACCCCCCCCACCCCCTATCAAAGCTTCCAGAATTGCTCAGCAGAGCAAAGTGGGAACCATTCCAGACCCACGGTCTGGCAAAGAGAACTTTAAAACTGGCCAAAAGGAAAGTCAATGGTACGGCAACAGACCAGCAAATACTGAGGGATTACAATTGACTTTGGAGTATGAAAAAAAGGAAAATTAATTTCTTCAGAGTAGCAAAGGATATGAATCTCAACCTGAAAGGAGATCAAAGAAAAGCTATTGACACTGGCCTCAGTGTATGTTAGACTAAGGAATGAAATTGCTAAAAGTCATGAATTTCTGATTTTCACATGAGTTTTTACTGGTACTGTACAAAAAATCCTAAATGGTCAAATCCATTTAAAGTTCTGAGAAGATTGTTTCCGTAAGAATGAATACATTTTGGAATAAAAGCTCTTTGGCATAAATACTGCCTGCCTGCATTCGGTCTCTTTAGAGGTGGAAGGAGAGAATTGACTCCACCAAACTGTCTTCTGCACTACACACACACACACACACACACACACACAGAAAAAATAAAAGTTTTCAAAAGATGAGTCAATACTTTTTCATAAGATCCTATACATTCTTGATATTCAGACAAGTACTCAGAGACATAATTTCAACCAGAGCCCAGAATCCAAGCTTACATTATAAAGCTAATATTCACAATCTGTTTTAGACAAGTTAATGCATTCTGAGCACCTCCAGGAAATGCTGTCTTTATAAATATTAGCAATACTAAAATCCAAAATTGAATCTGTTAATAATTGTCCCCACTCTGGTCTTGCATAATTAGACTGGTCTGACTCGTGCAAACAGCCTGAACTGCAATTATTGTGTCCTTCCATGTTGCTCTCGTAGATTAATTCTATGAGGCTGTTCATCTGATTCTCAGGCTTAAATGACAACGAGAAGAATTAGGCTAATGATGGAAAAATCTTTTTTGACAGTTCAAGTTATTAAACACTGAAATAAGTTATAAAAGAGATTATTGAAGCATTTTTCTCAAAGCCTAAAAGAAAGCATAGATTCCCATCTCACTGAGATGACTTAATAATAGTGGCTTTTATTGGAGGCAGATGGGAGGCTGAATAACTGCCAGATTCTTTCAGATTTGATGATTCGAATCCTATATAGTTTGAAACATACTTTGAATTGTGTGACAGAGTTCTTCCTAGGCACCAGAAGGCTACATCTGAATGCAATCCTAGGGGATTTGCAGCCAGCGCTTTGGTAGTTTCATTTCTAACTCAAAGCTGAGTGTCATAGTTTGGTGCAGGTGTCAACTTGGTAGTTGAGGATTCAGGATCTGGGCACATTTGTAGAGAATTAGTAGTTGAATTAAGCCCAGAGCAAACCTGCAGGAAGTCAGTGGACAGGAAAGGCCCAGCCCGTGGTGGTTGGGACTAGTACTGGGGCAGGTAACTAAAATTGGAGGAGCCATTTGACAAAGGAGGCTTCCTTGTGTATACTTGGCTACACATGCTGGTCTGGCAAGTAAGACTTCCCTCTCTCAGCTGTTAAGTGGGAATGGTGTGGCCATTTCCCTTGGCCCTTTGGTAATGGTGCATGTTCTCTTTTCAAGCTGGACTAAGAAGTGTAATTGGACTTTCATAATACAGTAAGCCCCTTGTTCCCTTACATTGTTTGATAATGGTTTTGTTAGCAACATGCAGGTGAACTGCTACACAGAGGAAGAAAAGAAGGAATGAGAGGATACTTATCTTCATTTTTACTTTAATTGGCATTAAGTAGCATCTTAACTGAACATTTTTTGAGCACAGATTACAAATATGTATCTTCGGTCCCATTCCAATACAGAGGTCACTCACTACATTCATCTTTATAAAACATACGCGATTTTGTTCTGAACTAAATGATAAGAAACTGATTTGTCCTATGGGGAGCAAGAGAAGAAATTCTATAAATAAATGTCAGAGCACTTAAAATTTCTCATTCTAATGCAAGTAAAACTTGTGGGAATGGGGGCTTACAGAGAAAGGGGTGAGATGGGAAAGGGTAGAGAGGAAAGAAATTAGAAAAAATTAGAACTGGTCAAATCAACAGTAAAATACATCAATAAAATGTTGGGGGGGTGAACGGAATTCACATTAAAACATGAGTACATTGATATTTTATATTTTGTTCCAACGACCTGGCATAAGTAAAGTCCCCTAACACCGAAGCTACTTTAAAAAGTTTTTTTTAAGTACTTTAATAAAGAATTGCTATAAGTATTTACTAAAGATTTTTAAAAGGATTCTAAGTGACCTTTTTAAATAGGAAGGAGAAAATTATTCTAGTGGTTTGCAGATTATACTAGATTCTTTAAGAAATGATTTTTTGTCAATCTCTCACACTTAATACTTAGAATTATCCAGAAACAGATATTAATTACCAAACTTATGATCTATGAATGTAGTGACTAGATTACTAAAACAAACCCCCAATTTTAACAATATCACAGAAAATGAGATTGAAAACACAAGAGGTTTTGAGATGTTGCTATTAAGTTGGGCCATACCAATGATATGGATATAAAGGCTCAGTTTGAAAGAGAAAATATTTCAAGCAATAATGCTTGATGTTAACTAATGAAAAGGAGATATTTCAATTTTGAAACAAAATTAAAAAGTTGGAAGGAAGAGAACTGAGAAAGGAAGAAAAGGGGAAAGAAAGATTCCGAGATATCCTGAAATGCTGAAGTTTTAGCCCCAAGATTATAACTTGTCTAGTAACTGATATCCACTGTCTGTCATCTCAGAGGACTTCCTGGTAGTAAATAAGTGGCTTGTAAACCTTAGGTTTACCAGGCTGCAGGTATAGTGGTAACAGACGAAACTATGGTCAAAGCAATGAGGGGAGTGGCTGTGAATCTAGACTTCCTGTCTTTTTCACAGAGACATGTGCACAAACCAAGGTGATGTGTGCATGATTCTGGAAGGACACTGAAGAGGCCATAAGCAAACACACATGGCTGTATACATCCACACTGTGGCCCCATGGATACTTCAGAAGCAGAAATAAACCATGTTCTTATAACAATGTAGCAGCTCTCAGTGCCACAAAGACAATAAACATCAAAGAGACTGCTTTGAATACCTCTACGGAATCATAGTGGAAATGGCTCTCATGAAAAAATGTTGGAGTGCCGTTTTCTAAGATTAATTCACCAGAAATTGATTTATTTAAAACCATTTCTAATTCCAACATCCCGACACGCTCAGTTCTTGGTCATTAAGCAATGAGTCCTTTTGATGTTGGGCCACATAATCACATTAGCAAAAAACTAACAATATAGCAAAGAATTGTGTTAAAAAGTAGAACTGTGAAGAGACGGAGATGGTGGAAATTAAAAACATTTCTGCTCAATCACATAAAATTGCATGCTCAGTAATTTCCGGGGTCAAAATGCCGAAACTACCATCTCTCTATACCAGGTTTGAAAATGAAGCAAACACCACTGAATTGGCAGCAGCTTATAACACAGGTAGGAGTTTATTGTCACGTAAGAGAAACTGGTTATTAGTGTGGAACTCAGGTTCCCTCTGAGAAGCCCAAGTTCCCGCCGGCGCGAAATTCAAACTCTCCCGCCGGCGGCAACTCACCGCGGACGTACGGACCAGAGCCCACCTGCTTATCTCACTGCGGACGTGCTGACCAGAGCCTGCCTGCTTATCTCACCCTTTGGACTTCTTCCCCTGAGCGTGCCGGGAGCCGCCCAGGGCGAGGTTATCGGTTCCAGAACATCTGTGGACCAACTCAACTTCCCTGTGTGCTGTGGAAATATTTGCAGAGTGTATTTGCCCAATGCAGTTGCTTTCCTATAAAAACTTTGCCCCAAATTCAGTCGGGGCCGTTCTCTTTTGCTTGAGCAGGGAGACGGTCCTAGCGCCGCTAGATTTCAATAATAAAAGCTTGCCTCGTGCCCTTACAGCAACCCAGCGGTTCTCGTGTCTCCTTCGGGGATCTGGGTAAGGGGCCCACAGGGAGCTTCGGTTCCAACATATGGGGGCTCGCCCGGGATGCCCCTGACCCAACTCGGAGGAGCCGACGACCAGGGTTGGAGGTAAGTGGAGCTCCTGAACTGTCCTGTGTCTCGTGCATTGTGTCTGTGGTCTCTCGTGTCAGTCTCATTTTCAGGCTACCTAGGTGGGACAAAATAAGAGCTGTACCCGTTGAGAGGTGGACAGACGTGTCCGAGGCCTCGAAGGGGGACAAAGGGGACGCCCTGACCCCGGGGACAGCAGGGGAGTAACGGTTGGAAGAAGGATTCCCAACCGGACCCCAGGGGGAAGATTGCAGTTGGAAGAAGGATTCCCAACTGAGCTCCCCCATAAGGCTTGGGCAATTGGAAGAAGGATTCCCAATTGAGCCCCACTCTGTAAGGTAAGCTATAGTTGGAAGAAGGATCCCCAACTGAGCTCATGGTGAAACTTTTCGGAGAAGGAGGACGTACCCGAACTGCAGCGGGCCTCCGGACTCCTCTGTTGCCGGCTTCTCTTACTTTCACTTTCCCCCCGGGAGAAAAACCGCTCGAGCAAGTGCTTAAGGACCGGGTGCTGCAAATATCTGTCGGGTTCGTTTGTGTGTCATTGACTGTATTTCTAGGGTATTTTCTTATCCAGGAAATTCAACACATAATGGGGCAGACTCAATCAACGCCCCTAAACTTGACGCTTGATCATTGGACGGACGTTAGGGAAAGAGGACGTAATCTTTCTTTAGAACTTAGGAAAAGCAGATGGCAGACGTATTGCAGGAGTGAATGGCCATCCTTCAATATAGGATGGCCCCCAGAAGGATCGTTTCAGAAAGAACTAATTTCTCTTGTTAAGAAACAGGTTTTCCAGGAGGGGGCCCGAGGACACACACGTCATCCTGACCAAGTGCCATACATTGTAACCTGGGAAGACTTGGTACGAAATCCACCTCCTTGGATGAGATCCTTTGTCCCCCAGCCCCTACCGGTTCTGGCCCTCTCTACTTCACTCCCCAAGCAGGATCCTAGGACAGAGGTGCTCCAGGACGATGAAGCACAGAAAGCCTTGTTGGACCAACCGCCGCCCTATGCCCAGCAAGGACCAGAGGGACCACCCCAGCCTCCCGAATCTCCTTCATCCCCTGCCTCTGCTCCTCCTTTGTCTCCTGACCCTGTACCCTCTTCCCTTTACCCTTCATTAACGCCCTTTTCCCAGGGACCGGCGGCAGGGACCAGACAAAGACTCCAGCATAAGGATACTATCCCCACTCTACCCCTACGAGAATATGGCCCTCCGGATGAGCAAGGACAAAGGCCTCTTCAGTACTGGCCTTTCTCCTCCTCTGACCTATACAACTGGAGAAATCAAAACCCTCCCTTTTCTGAAAACCCCGATGCTGTCATCTCTCTCATAGATTCAGTTCTTTTCTCCCACCAGCCAACTTGGGAGGACTGCCAGCAACTGTTGGGAGCTCTCCTCACTAGCGAAGAGAAGCAGCGAGTCTTGCTAGAAGCCCGTAAGAATGTCCCTGGGCCAGATGGAAGACCCACCATCATCCCAGCTCTTATAGAAGAGGCATCCCCCTTGACCAGACCTGACTGGGACTACCATACCGCTCAAGGTAGGGAGCGTCTCAACGTCTACCGCCAGACTCTAATGGCAGGTCTCCGAGGCGCAGCAAAGCGCCCTACCAATTTGACTAAGGTAAGAGAGATTGTGCAAGGGTCAGAGGAGGCGCCCGCTATCTTTCTTGAGCGTCTCATGGAAACCTTCCGCAGGTTCACTCCCTTTGACCCTACTAGCCCAGAGCATAAAGCCACTGTAATGATGGCTTTTATAGACCAGTCAGCCAAGGATATTAAAAAGAAGTTACAGAGAATAGAAGGGTTACAAGATAAGTCATTGAGGGATGTTGTGCAAGTAGCAGAGAAGGTCTTCTATAATAGAGATATAGAAGAACAAAAGAGAGAAAAGGAAAGAGATATTAGGGATAGAAGAAATGAGAAGAGACTTACTCAAATCCTGGCTACAGTAGTACAGGACAATCGAGATAGACAAGACAGGCAGGGAGAAAGGAAGGGATACCTGGGCAATAAAGGCAGCAGGAGGACGGACCGAGACCAATGCCGCTGCTGTGGAGAAAAAGGACATTGGGCAAGGGACTGCCCCAAGAAGCCCTCGTCTCACAAACGCCCGCCAGGTAATTCCTCCAGAGTGCTAACCCTAGGGGAAGAATCCGACTAGGGAGGACGGGGTTCAGGACCCCTCCCTGAACCTAGGGTAACCTTGTACGTGGAGGGGAAGAAAACTGACTTTCTGGTAGATACCGGGGCTCAACATTCCGTCTTGCTGCAAGACCAAGGAAAGCGCTCTGGGAAGAAATCTTGGGTACAAGGGGCCACTGGAAATAAACAATACTCATGGACTACCCGAAGAACAGTGGACCTTGGAGTGGGCCGGGTATCCCATTCATTTCTGGTCATTCCCGACTGCCCATACCCGCTTTTAGGAAGAGATTTGTTAACCAAAATAGGAGCTCACATCCACTTCTCCCCAGGAGGGACAACAGTAACTGACCCTGCAGGCCAGCCCCTGCAAGTTTTAACTGTCAAGCTAGAGGATGAGCACCGATTATTTGAACCCCCGTTTAAAGCCTCCAAAGGAATAGAATCATGGCTGCACCAATTCCCCAAAGCATGGGCAGAGACAGGGGGTCCAGGAAAGGCTATACAACAGCCTCCCGTTCATATTGAGCTTAAATCTCAGGCAACCCCAATTGCAGTCAGACAATACCCCATGACTGCAGAAGCTAAGGCGGGCATAAAGCCACATATTACTAGATTATTGAAGGCAGGAATCCTTCGTCCATGCCAGTCAGCATGGAACACACCACTGTTGCCTGTGAAGAAGCCAGGAACTAATGATTATAGACCAGTACAAGACCTCCGGGAGGTAAATAAACGGGTGACAGACATCCACCCGACTGTTCCAAACCCTTACACCCTCCTGAGCTCTCTCCCTCCAGATCACAACTGGTATACCGTATTGGACCTGAAGGATGCCTTCTTCTGCTTGGAACTGGCCCCTGCCAGCCAACCCTTTTTCGCCTTCGAATGGAAGGACCCAGAGGCAGGCACTTCTGGACAACTCACCTGGACAAGGCTTCCCCAAGGATTCAAGAACTCACCCACTATCTTCGACGAAGCTTTACACCAGGATCTCTTACCTTTCAGAGTTCAAAATCCCCAGGTAACTCTCTTACAATACGTAGATGATCTCTTGCTGGCTGCCCCTGAAGAATCAGCATTCCGTGAAGGCACCAAGCGACTGCTCCAGGAATTGGGAAACTTGGGGTACCGGGCATCAGCCAAGAAGGCCCAGATTTGCCAGAAAAAGGTCAGTTACCTGGGGTACCTGCTAGAGGGAGGAAAGCGGTGGCTCTCAGAAGCACGGAAACAGACTGTATTCCACATTCCACCGCCCCAGAATCCAAGGCAGGTGAGAGAATTCCTGGGAACCGCGGGGTTCTGCCGGCTCTGGATACCGGGTTTTGCGGAACTGGCAGCACCATTATATGCCCTGACCAAGAATACTAAGCCTTTTGCCTGGACTGAAATAGAACAATTGGCATTTGATAATATCAAAAAGGCCCTTATGTCAGCACCGGCCCTGGGCCTACCAGATGTAACCAAACCCTTCCACCTCTACGTGGCTGAAAATAAGGGAATAGCCAAGGGAGTGCTGACACAACAACTGGGACCTTGGAAAAGACCAGTGGCCTATCTGTCAAAAAGGCTAGATTCAGTTGCAGCCGGCTGGCCAGCTTGCTTACGCATAGTAGCTGCCACGGCCACCTTAGTAAAGGATGCTGACAAGCTGACCCTGGGGCAAAATTTGACTGTAGCAGCGCCCCATGCTCTAGAGAATGTGATCCGGCAACCTCCAGACCGGTGGCTCAGCAACGCCCGAATGACTCATTACCAAGCCTTGCTGCTAGATAATGATAGAATCACTTTCCGGCCAGCCACCGGGCTAAACCCTGCAACTCTGTTGCCTGAACCGGAGATGGACCCCCCGGTCCATGACTGCTTACAAGTCCTTGCCGAGGCACACGGATGGCGAAAGGACCTAACTGATCAGCCCTTGTCTGATGCTGAGATGACATGGTACACTGATGGAAGTAGTTTTCTGGACCAAGGGGAAAGAAAGGCCGGGGCGGCTGTTGTAGATGGGACTCGAGTCATCTGGGCCTCACCATTGCCTGCTGGTACGTCAGCCCAGAGAGCCGAACTGATAGCCTTGACCAAAGCTCTTGAAATGAGCAAAGGGCGGCGAATTAACATCTACACAGACAGCCGTTATGCCTTCGCAACAGCCCATGTCCATGGGGCCATTTATCAACAGCGAGGACTGCTGACATCAGAAGGTAAGGAAATCAAGAACAAAAGTGAGATCCTAGACCTTCTAGAGGCACTCCACCTGCCTGCAAAAGTGAGTATCATTCATTGCCCGGGGCACCAGAAGAACAACAATAAGATAGCTATGGGAAATAACATGGCAGACCAAGAGGCAAGAAAAGCGGCCTCACAAACAGTCCCCATCTTAATACTAGAAGAAAAAAAGCCTACCTATGAGTACCTACCAGAGGACTTAACATTAATGGAGAAACTAGACAAGTCCTTTGATCAAGATCTCGGGGCTTGGAGGACCCCTACCGGACTAATAATTCTGCCCCAAAAAGATGCAAAAGAACTAATTCAACAGATGCATCAATGGACACATTTAGGGGAAGCCAAAATAAGGGATATTATCAAAGATACTGACTTCATGATTCCTAGGATGTCTCACCTCATTAAAGAAGTTATTACAGCATGTAAACCCTGTGGACTGGTAAACCCTCAGCCCACCAGGGAAAAATTAGGACAACGACTCAGAGGAGACCGACCAGGGACTTATTGGGAAATAGATTTTACTGAAATGATACCTGCCAAATATGGGTATAGATATCTACTAGTTTTTATAGACACCTTTTCCGGATGGGTAGAAGCTTTTCCAACCAAGCATGAAACCGCAACAGTCGTAGTCAAGAAGATCCTAGAAGACATCTTCCCTCGGTTTGGCGTGCCCAAGGTAATCGGGTCAGATAATGGCCCAGCCTTCATTGCTCAGGTAAGTCAGGGAGTAGCCAGGTTCCTGGGGACTGATTGGAAACTTCATTGTGCTTATAGACCCCAGAGCTCAGGACAGGTAGAAAGAATGAATAGAACTCTAAAAGAGACCTTAACCAAATTGTCCATGGAGACTGGCGGATCAGACTGGGTGACGCTACTACCACTGGCTCTATTCCGGGCCAGGAATACCCCTTCCAAATTGATGGGACTCACCCCCTTCGAACTCCTCTATGGATCCCCAGCTCCCATAACTCAGATAAAAAGCACAGGGCTCCCTACTAATGATATGACTCTAATTACCAGGCTTAAAGGGATCAAGGCAGTTCAAGACGATCTCTGGACCCAAGTGTCAGCCACCTATCAGCCAGGGGAACCTGGACGAGAAAAACATCGGTTCAGCCCCGGAGACTTCGTCTATGTCCGACGACATCAGACCCGCACCTTAGAGCCCCGCTGGAAAGGACCCTATACCGTGCTACTGACCACCCCCACTGCGGTAAAGGTTGACGGTATAGCTGCCTGGGTGCACATCTCTCATGTTAAGAGAGTGCAACAATTGCCTAAACATGATGCTTGGACAGTGGAAAAGACTAACAACCCCCTCAAGCTTCGCATCCGTCGCACTAGTACTAACTCTATTGAATCTGGTCCAATTAACAGCTGAACAGAGCAATGCTCATCAGCCGTTCAAATGGACACTAAGCCGGGTGGTCGGGAACCGGCTACAAGCCATCAAAGAGATCTCGAGTCATGGGGATCAACCGGTGACGTTTATTACTTCTATGTGCGCTCTGGTGCCCATATCACCTTGTTTAAATGCAATACCCTGGTATGGCTGCCCTGAAGAGGCGGAAGGATATTGCAAGCAGCCTGGGTATCACTACTGTGCCTATTGGGGTTGTGAGACTGTGGGAAATGGAAAGCCTGATGGAGGAAATGACAGGTTCATCTCTGTTACTCCATATCCCAAGGGCTGCACCTTATGGAAGGGGCAACCTAGTACCAGAAAATATTGCGAACAACTTAACATCACTATACGAGAGCCAGGTAATATAAGATGGCTCTCGGGGAAACAATGGGGCTTTAGATACAATGAGGCAGGCAAGGACCGGGGAGGGTTCGTACAAATAAGGAAACAGGTTAGCCTGCCGACGTCCTACGTGGGCACTAACCAAGTACTCAAGGATCACTTGGCGTCTAGGGAAGCGCCAGAAGCGACTCAGGAAGCCTCTCAAGAAGACATACCCCCAATTGTCAAGATAATGAGAAAGGCACTTAAGAAGGCCAACAAAGGTAAAGCTAAGGCCTCAACTCCCAATGTATCAAAACCCGCACCTTCACCAAGGACTACTACCTCCTGGGCGGACAATAATATAACTAAAAGGTCCCCTAGAGCCTCAGGACCGACCCCAGGGCCTGAAAATGGAGTTGAAGGACTCTATTCTATGTTACAGAATGTTTTTCTCACCTTAAATGCTAGTCAGCCTAATTTAACCCGAGATTGTTGGCTCTGCTATGATGCTGCCCCTCCTTACTATGAAGCTCATGTAATCAATCCCAAGCTAATGCTCTCTCCTACAAAACCTAATGTTACAACTTGTGCCTGGAACTCCACCAAGCCCAGACTCACTTTCCCTGTAACCGGAATAGGGTACTGCATAGGGGATACTAACCTTAACAGGACTATTGGCCATTGTAGCCTGACTTCCCAAGTCACTCAAGGACAATATTACCCCCCAGTAATACCTGGAGCATGGTGGGTTTGTAATAAAACGGGCCTAACCGCCTGTGTGTCTGGGACTGTCGTGCTAAAAACGAAGGACACCTGTGTCCCAGTGCTAGTGATGCCTAGAATAGTCTATCATACTAATTCAGAGTTTTTGACCCGGTACCAACATTCTATAGATAAGATTTATAGGCCAAAAAGGGAAGTAGTTGTGGCAGTAACCGTGGCAACTCTTTTGGGATTGGCAGGGGCTGGCTTAGGAGCTACAGCTCTAGGGATACAGACAACCCAGATACATGCTTTACATAATGCCATTAACCGAGACATACAACACCTGGAACAAGCTATAGGACGATTAGAAACCTCCCTCGATTCATTAGCAGAAGTAGCATTACAAAACCGAAGGGGCCTAGACTTACTACTCCTACAACAAGGAGGGCTCTGCGCCGCATTAGGTGAGGAATGCTGTTATTATATAAATAACTCAGGTATTGTCAGAAACTCCTTAGCCAAAGTTAGAGAAAATATAGAGAAACGGCAAAAGCAACTAGAACAACCACCGGGATGGTTTGAGACTTGGTTTAATAGCTCCCCTTGGCTCACAACATTGCTATCAGCCATAGCTGGCCCCCTCTTGGTCCTAATCATTATACTAACCCTGGGACCTTGCATCATTAACAAACTTCTTGCCTTTGTCAAGGACAGGCTAAACGCTGTCCAAGTTATGGTATTAAGACAACAATATGCATATGAACAAGCTAAAATAGAAGAGAATGAATCATTGCTATAACTATGTCTTGTTCCCTTTCAGAGACGAGGAACCAAGCCACCACAACCCCTTGACACCGACCCCTTCCAGCAGGAAGTAGTTAGAGCGGTCGTCGCCCCAGTTCCCATGTGGTTGGCTCGGTCTCCCCTGTCTCCCCCTAACCCCATTTTTTTTAAGATTAAAAATTCCGCCAAGAGAAAAGGGGGGAATGTGGAACTCAGGTTCCCTCTGAGAAGCCCAAGTTCCCGCCGGCGCGAAATTCAAACTCTCCCGCCGGCGGCAACTCACCGCGGACGTACGGACCAGAGCCCACCTGCTTATCTCACTGCGGACGTGCTGACCAGAGCCTGCCTGCTTATCTCACCCTTTGGACTTCTTCCCCTGAGCGTGCCGGGAGCCGCCCAGGGCGAGGTTATCGGTTCCAGAACATCTGTGGACCAACTCAACTTCCCTGTGTGCTGTGGAAATATTTGCAGAGTGTATTTGCCCAATGCAGTTGCTTTCCTATAAAAACTTTGCCCCAAATTCAGTCGGGGCCGTTCTCTTTTGCTTGAGCAGGGAGACGGTCCTAGCGCCGCTAGATTTCAATAATAAAAGCTTGCCTCGTGCCCTTACAGCAACCCAGCGGTTCTCGTGTCTCCTTCGGGGATCTGGGTAAGGGGCCCACAGGGAGCTTCGGTTCCAACAATTAGCAGCCAAGTCAGCTCCATCCTGTGGGATAAACTTTGGGATTGTAGCAAGAGAGGGTCAAGGCAGGTGGCACTATTTGTACCCCATCCTCATTGTGTGCCTTTCTGGGAAAGTTAAAACACTTTGTAAGCTCGATGCCTTATATTCCATATCAGAAATTGGTTCTTCCTCAAAGTAGCCATAATTCCATTCAATGATAATGATCTGCAAGTAGATAACTTTAATGTATGGCTATAAAGAGATATGTAATTGGTAAAACCATTGCATTGTAGGAGGGCAAATATTTGCTAGTGACAACTTGGAAAGTAGAAGGGGTGCGCTAGGGAGTGTTCTCCAAAGGGAGGTCCACGCATCTTGTGCATAAACCACTGTCCCACCTTCCAGAGCAGATGTGAGCAGGACTACTCAGACTATGGCTTCGAGGTCACTTGCGATGACAGTGTGTCATTCTTGTGACTTTCTGACATTGTTTTTTAACACCCCTCCCCACCCAATATTAAGTCCTGAATGTGTGGAACTCTGACCATCCCTTCCTCTTGGTGAGCCACAATTACCAAGGTCCCACATCAGTACATTCAATCTGTATTTCTGAAAATGGAGTTTGAACTATCATTGTCCTCTGTAGGAACCACAGGGGACTTTATGGGAACATATTTTCAGAATAAGTACGCTAGAGACACAACATAAATTACAAAATACCAAGCACCATAGGGTTAGGCATCATTACGCCCAATCTCCATTCTGCATCCTGCAGCACTGTGAGCAATTCCTCGTCCAACTCACATTGCCACAGCATTTTTATCAATGCTTATCTTCAAATTTGACTCTTTTAATAGGCAGAGTTCGGATGCCCAAAATGAACCTGTGACTGTGACCATCCTTATAGAAGTCTTCATGTTGACATAACTAATCCAGGACATGTAAGGACAGCTGCTGTCCTTTCATTGGTGACAGAGAAAATAGAAATATTGATTAGCAGTAAATGCTGGTCTAAATACATTTTGAATTTTAAAGTTTTCAACAATAATAAACATCTGATGGATAAGTTCCAAAAAATAAAGAAGAAAATCTAAGAAATTTACCACTTAAGCCACTGAGATGGCTCATCAAGTCGAGTACTTGTATGCAAGCCTCAGGACCTGAGTTCAATTCCCCCTGAAAATTCAGATGATGGAAGGAGAGAACTGGCTTCTGAAAGTTATCCTCTGAGCTTCGTTTGTGCACCATGGCATCCATGTGCTCTCGCCTCTCTTTCTCTCTGTCTCTGTCTCTCTTGCTTTCAAATTAATAAATATTTCAATTTTTTTTCAGACCCTGAGCAATTTTTTACAAATGACAAATAAGCAGAGGAGTCAAGCCCTCAGCAGCAAAGTGATGACATCTAAGAAACCAAAGATTACAAGAGACCATGATGGAGCTAGGGGTGGGGCTTAGTGGATAAAACATTTGCTGCTCAAGCATGGAGACCAGAGTTCAAATCCCCAGCAACCCACTCAATGAATAAGGCAGAGAGTAATAAAGTCTCCTGTGCCAACCCTGTTTTCCACATGTGTACACGTACACATACACCCTCACACATACAAACATACCTACACACAAATCTACACACCTGGAACACATAAGCATGCAAAAATTAGCATAAATTCAAAGATTTCCAATCATAAATCTAACTAAATAAGAACTATGAGCATGTAGCTGAACCAAAATGGTATAAAGGTGGAAATAAAGGAACAGAAAGTATATAGTAGATGAATGGAATAATGACTAAGGTCATAAACATAGCAATAAGAATATTAATGAAATTCAGGAAGAAAGGATATGTTATGACTCAATATAAAAACCACCAAAAATACATATGCACGACATTTATTTACTAAGTCATGTAAACTGGAAATATGCAAAGCAAAGCGAGATATTCAAGGAGCATTTGGCATAGTCTCTTGGGGTGTGGTCATTCCACAGCTATCAGAAAACAATAGCTCAAGTATCAGAAAAATAAATGACTATACAAAAAATAAATTAGGATAAGTGGTTCAATTGCAAATATCAAATGCATATGCCTACAGACATATATATATGTATGTATACACACATAAGCATACAACAACAACAGTATACATTCATTCATTTGAAAGCAGAAAGATAAGGATAGATATAATTTTTTACAGATTTTTATGCCACTTTAGTGTTTGAAAATCTACATTAAACTTTTAATATTAGAGAATATTATGACTTTTAAAACTGTTTTTGAAAACATGTTTATCTAATAAAACTTTTTTAAAAATAAGCATTTAAAAATTGTGATAATTTAAATTATTTCAGCATCCCTTTAACTCTCAAATACATCATGTGTGATTGATATGATCGCAGATTCAGCACAGACAATATTAATTGCTCTGTGCCTTAGCCACAGGCCCTTTATTGAGTACACACACAAAAGAAACACAAATATCTCTCTGATGAGTACATTAGCACCTAAATTTTATCAAAGAAGTACGGAGGTTATGACTTGCGATCACATTCCTAGTGAAGACCTGACTGTGCTTGATTCCAAAGTCTGTGGACTTTAATTTGGACTCTAATTAAGTGTGAGCTTCTGTCATTATTTCAATACAATCTCCTTTCAAAGCCCTTCTTGTATTGTGATATTGATACTTAAAAATACTTCCCTAAACAGCTTCAAATTCAAACAGATTGGGATTCTAAAGAAAGCTCCATGTAGTTCTTTTTTTAAATTTTTGTCCCAATGCCCTACTTTCTCTATACAAGCTTTCTTCCCCCCCCCACCCAGGGTCTTTCCTGCTCTCCCACCCCTCTGGGCATATGACTCATTGAGTTGCAGATGGATTATATGTTAATGATACATATCTGGACACACCTCTGCAGAGAAAAGCTTCTCTTCTCCCCCACTCAGCACTGGTTTATCAGTATCTGTGGGAAGAATGTACCAAATCTGGTGTCTGGCCATGGAAGCTGACTTAGCCTTATTGGGTTCACAGACATTGCTGTCCTGTCCAGACGATACTATCGGGGGGTACCTCTACCCACCTTCAGGCTCTTACATTCTCACTGACCTCTCTTCTGTGATACACTTTAAAAGTCATTGTGTTATATACACTGTGGTGATACAAATAGGTGGACGCAAGAAGACCATGAATTCAAACCCAGTTTTGCACTACATAAATAAGTTCAAGGCCAGTCTGCCCTGGGTATTGAGACTCTGTTTCCAAAGTGTCATTGCATTTGACCATAAAATCTTCAATTTCCAAAACAAAATGTGGCTAAGATTAGATATCAGTATAATAAAACAATAATTTGTCTTAAGGATTAACTCCAAATTGATTTCTTTTTACTAAAAAGGCACAACAATAATGGAAACTATATACTGTAGACTTTAAAAAAAATAAAGGGAAAGAATTAAACCAAGTCATACTCATGAGAAACATGTACAGACTTAAGTGTGTTTTCTGAAAGATTTGCATCGTTTGTCCTGTATAATTGGGGCATGACATAAAAATATTGTGATTTGAAGCAATTTGCTTACATAAACAAGATAATATTGGAATAAGTTGATTGATAAGTATTATATTAAATAAATGACACATCCAAATATCCTTTGTGTAGTAATGAGAGTCTAAAACCTTGATTCTAGACCTGACTCCTAATAATTTGCATTGTAAGAGTTGTTCCCTTGTCTGTATCTCAGATTCTAGACTATAAAGGAAGGAGATTTGAAACCAAAGATCTCTTCAGACTCAATTATCTCTCAGCATTTTGATTATATTTTTAATAAAATGAGCTAATGACCTTTTTTGACACTGATGTCATAGAAAGGATAGTTTGCCAATCAATGGATGAGTGCACAAGCTTGCTACTGACACTAGTCAGGTAAAGTCTGCGTGTTTTACAAAGCTAACTGGATAAATTTAAAAACTGAACTAAATGGCATTTTAATTCCTATGGCTCAATACAGTCATGTGATCAGAAAGTAATCTAAATAATCAATGAATACTTATATCCCAAAGTCCATTCAAATAATCTCAAGTGGACCAAACATGTTAGCGATCATAAGACAAAGCAGTCTGAGGCACATCTGAGGTCAACTGATAAAGTGATCTGAGTTTCTGAGTAGTGGTCTAACTCTCTGCTACCTATCGTGTAGCTAGACCACTCATTTATATAAACATTTTAAGTGACTTTGACATATATCTTAGATTCACTTTAACCAGAGCACATTATCAGCGTGTTCCAGCATGCACATGCCCAGAAGTACCTGCTTCTAGTACAAACTGGTCATGACTAGCAAGCAATACTTGCTTCATGACCAGATTTCCTTTCCTTTCTGGTGACCACCATGCCAACTATATTCATCCTATTTTTCTGTGCATCCTCAATTTCCACTTAAAACTCCTTTATTACAAACACTTTCTTTCCTCTGGAAAAGGGAAGATGAGATTGGAGGGAACAATCTTTCTTTAAAATTACTATGATGGAAGGAACCCGAGGAAAGTGACTTCTTTTGGTCACAAATTCCAAAATTCCAGAATGTGGGAGAAGACTTAATGGGCAAAGCACAAGCCTAAGGACCTGAGTTCAGATCCCCAGAACCCATGAAAAGCCAGACACAGGAGTACACACATTTGCAATCCCTGCACTTCTTTGAAAGGAGGCATGGTGGACACAGGGGAATCCAGAAGCTGACAGGCCAGATAGTCTGGGCCCTTCAGCAGACAAGAGACCCCATCTCAAATGAGGTAGAAGGTGAGGACTGATATTCAAATCTGTCTTTTGACCTCCACATGTGTACTTTGACATGTGTATGTCTGCACTCAGCATACATATGTACAAAAATTCATGCACAAAACATGACATGCAAATAAATGCATACAAATGCACATATACACATGCACGTGCACACAGACAAAAATTCAAGAAATTACCTCTTTTAAAATATGCAACTCCATTGGGTCCCTATAAGATCACAATACTTAACACAGTCATCATTTCATTCTATATTGAGAGTTAAAAAAATATATAAACAGGAGCTTCACTTCATGGTGGCTATTCCTAAGTTTGTCAAACCAAATGAGCTTCTTTGGCACAATTTTTATGCAAATTAGGTATGATTATATCACTTTTAAATAAGTCAGTAAATATAAATAACACTACTAAAATATAAAATCAACACTATATTCAAATCAAAAATCAAAAGGCATTCTGAACATGTAGAATATTTTAGTAAGAAATATTATAATAAATACAAAATGTTAACTCACTACCTTCTTTCAGTATGCTAATAATAGTAAAACAATTGCACTTTGGTGATTAATTTACTTAGTACCTACTGTTTCCATGCCTTGCATTGATACTTTACTACTTAATATTATCAACAGCATAATAAAAATAATGCCTCAACAAAAGAAAAGCATTATGCTGCATTAAAAATACTTTGAAATATAGGCTCTAATTATTTAATCAAACCTAAATTAGTTTTGCAAGGGTGTACCAATAAAAGAGAATGGAGTTGGGAGTATTTTATTATGGGACACAGATTTGAAGAATTCCAGCTCCATGCTTTGCTTCATGCAAAAGACATTTCTGGAAGTTTCACTTTACCTTGTTCATTTTTCTGGGAGACAAATATTAAATGTGTTTGTGCATTATGGTGAGATTGCCACTGTCAGTAGATGGATTTAAAATCCTTCTAATAGCAAAGCAATTATCATAGATCAATATATAACATAATAAATAGAATCAAAGCTCTGAGCTTCAAATGAGCCCAATTGAATTTTGAAAAGAGTCAATAGAAACTGCTGGAACTCCTAGGAGCAGCGTTTGTAAACCCTTAAGGACACATTGAATAAGGGAAAATATTAGGTTTAGCAGAATTCCCTAATATTTTGCCTGGTTATTCAAGAAATATATTTAAAACCTTTGCTCTCAGTGAGGCCATATCTTAGGTCTAAGAGAGCTGAACATATGGCGAAAGCCACGTGATGATGACATTTACAGGGTACTGAACAAGGGAGGCACTCAAAGAAAGTGACACATGACTGACACCCCAATTAATAACAAGTCCAATTAATAACAAGAAAATTAATGCTGGTCAAAGAGAAAAACCAAGAAATGAGGAGGACATGAGCTTCAAGCTAGATACCTAAGGCTCACTGAGCACCAACAAGGAGGATCTGTGCTTTAGGGTAGGTACCTCCTCCTCTCCTCTCTCTCTCTCTTTCTGTCTGTCTCTCTCTCTCTCTCTCTCAATGTGAACAAAGCCCCAGAAGCATAAAGCTGCATTTGAAACACAGCCTCTCATCCACTGTGCATGGTCTGCCCAGAAGTTCCAAGACAGGGACACAGATATTCAAGATAATAATAAAACATATTCAGGCTTGTTTGGAAGGTCTCACTCAGCAGGTTGGTCTGGGGTGCTTGGAGTCAGATGCAAGGCTAGGAAAACACTAAAAGCATGTTTAAAAAAGGCAGAATCACTAACATATCCATTTTTGCAAAAATCTGCCCAGGTGAACCAGAGTACAGATGTGCTAGGGAGAAGGAGTACTATTGTAAGAAAAGCCAATGGCATATATGAAATAAAGGAAACCCCAACAAAGGTGAGGGTAGACACAAAAATATAGTATGGAATGAAACAGCTCTGTTGCTATGATTTGTGAAATAAAGCAAGCAAGAAAGAGCGACCGAAAAGTTCACTTAATCACATTCTGCTTCTTCCCTAATTTCCATAATGGTGATAATAATAGTATTTTATCACAGTGTTGTATAAAGATTAAACGCAAAAACTATCTATTGAGTAACTACCTTGAATACTGTGGAATACCTATAATTTATCTTTTATCTATCTATCTATCTATCTATCTATCTATCTATCTATCTATCTATCTATCTACCTACCTACCTCCTACCTAAAAAGTGTGCATAAATTCCTGACCAGCAGTGATAATACCCAAAGTAAGGACTACCAGAGGAGAAATACAGTGGAAGAGGAAGGCATAAGAAGAGGTCGATGTTTTTCAGATGCAAGTGAATCTGTGGAGATGCTCAGTAAGCCGTGAGATACTGCACACATCAGGCACTTGGGAGTGATGTACGAATGGAATTATGGTTCAAGACACATAAAAGGTACTGACAGAGTGTGCACCATGAGAAAAGGACAAGCCCTGGGGGATCCCATGACTTTGGTAAGAGCGAGGAGACTAGAAAGGAATGACCAGAAAAGTAGGAGGATTCCAGAAGGAATGATCCAAAAGCAAAAAGTGTGAAGATTCGCTCTCTTACAAAGACTCATGTACAGAGTTGCATGTAGCAAAGGGGGGTTACTACAGTATAAATCTCAGAAAGAGGTGAAATGTGTCTTATGATCAGGGATCTCCAATCTCCGACTTCCTAGGCTGGAATCCAGACAGGTTGCCATGCCTACCTGCTTTGACATATACCCTGGAGATCTGAACTCTGGTCCTCTTGCTTGTTTGACCATCACTTCAACCATCCACCCATCTTCTCAACCCACAATCTTTATAAAACAAAAGAATAATAAAAAACCACTTACACTCATGTATTTTTGGGGAGGGAGAGAATATTCCACAGTGAGCATCTGAGGTCAGAGGCTATTTTAAGACATTGGTTCTCCCCTTCCATCATGATGACTCCAGGATCGAACTCAGGTTCTCAAACTTGGTGGCAAGAACCTTTATTCCCATCTAGCCTACACCAATATTAATAA
This sequence comes from Typhlomys cinereus, assembly GCA_023101885.1. Lineage (NCBI taxonomy): Eukaryota > Metazoa > Chordata > Mammalia > Rodentia > Platacanthomyidae > Typhlomys > Typhlomys cinereus. Next base: position 1,060,170 of record JALPQD010000529.1, on the reverse strand, counting down.
AGTATTCCTTGATTTTTGTTTGTTTAGTTGGTTATTTATTTATTTGTTTGTTATATTCTTACATTTACAAGGATATTGAATATTCATCCCAGCTTCTCTCCCTCTTCCTTCCCTCCCATCCCCTCCCTTTCCTTTACTATTCCCTCCCACTCCTACTCATCCTTCCACCTATATGCTTCTATGGATTCGTAGGTTCACTTCTGGGGGGGGACTCAGGCCCCTGAGGTATATTCAGGCCACCCCACTGATACGTGCATTTCCTTTAGTCACCCAGCTTTAGATCCAAAGGTTTCCACTATGAGTTATCATTCTGTGGGTATAACGACTGCCTATAGAGCACTTGGATGTACTGATTCCTTGATGTTTTTAATAAATGCCTACTGTAATGCTTGTATCAATATGGTCAACATGGTTGGTTTTTTACCTATGAAACATGATTAAGCAGCCATTTAACTGACAGAGGGCTGGCTGGGAAGATGACTCACTGGGTAAATATGTGCCTGGGCAAGCTGAGAGTCTGAGGCTGAATCCACAAAACCCATGGAAACCCAGCATAATAACAGATCCCTCTAATGCAATGCTCTTGTGTGAGGTAGGTAGTGGAGACAGGAGACTCTCTTGAAGCTTCACATCAGCTCTCCCAGGCTGTAGAGCAGCCAATGCTAAGCCAGGCTGTCTCAAGCAAGTGCAGAGCAACACTGGTGGTAGATCGTGGCCTGTTCATACATTCAGAGACTTGCAGGGATGTACACATGCACGTGCACGTGCACATGCACACACAGGGCTCCCACACACACACGTGCACACTGGTAGGAAGGCAGTATAACATAGCAGTTACAGGTGCATCTGCAGAGTGAGGTGTTTAGGTTTGGACGTGGTGCATCTCATCCTGTATTCTCAATCTTAGATTGTCTGTGTTCTCTGCTTAGATGGCTGTCACAGTTACTCTGCATATTGCTGATAAATTCATGACCAAATGTTGCTGATAAATTCGTGACCAAACTGGCAGCTTAGGGGAACAAGGGGTTTTATTTTGGCTTATAATTATCCAGTTATGGTCTCAGTCCAGCTTGAAAGGAGATCTCACACCAACAACAGGGACCAAGGGAACTGACCCATATCCACAAGACTACTAGAACAGGGACTTGCCAGGTCTGTCCATGTGTACTAAAGACTGCCAACTAAAGACTACTTAGCTTCCTCCATCTTATCATCTATCAATGGAAAAGTTTCACCCACCACAGGCTGTGTCTCCCCTCATCAGTTAGACACTCTCCTGCATGCTTGCTCAGAGCTTAAGTCAACCACTAATTCTATACTAATATGCCTAGAGCTCTGGTCTTCAATTACCAAGTTGACACCTGTGTCTATCACAGTAGCCTTGTTTGAGTGATAATTGCAGTAGCAGCTACCTCACAGGTATTTTTACATCCCAGCCTCATTATCCCAGTGTACATACTTTTTCTGTAACTCTTATTATCTATCCACTACAGGGTTTACTTATTCTTTATGTTTATTATATGTTCTTTTTTCCTCTTTTCTCCTAGGACACAATTTTTCTCCATGGGAAGATTTTGCTGTGCAGAACTTATGGGAGACATTGCAGTGATATTCATTGCTTGGTTGAATTAAATCTTGGGGAGTAAAGGAAAGAATGGGGAAGTGGGTAGATTCGAAGCTGAGCTTGGGGTAGCCAGGGGTGGAACATTTGTTTCTCCAGGGCCTCTTTTTCTTTCAAACCACTGACTTTTCTTCCCCTGAACAGAGAAGGGGCTGACAGAACATTATTTTCAGACTTAGAGTAAAGAAGGGACCAAAGAAATAGAAGAAGGATGGAGAAGAGTTTTTCTTCATGTAGAGATGCTTTTTGAGGATCTAGGTTTGGAGCATTAAATGCAGAAGGAAGTAGGGTTAGAGGGAGTGGGCAGTTTCCCTCTCTCTCTGCTGCTGGGTCATGTGATTGGGCTCTCATAGTCCTGCCAAGGCACAACTAGGGGAAAGAATTTCAGATAGTTATGGGAATGACATAGTAAATGGTTCCCTCATAGTATGGATCCATAAAGTACAAAATCCCACTTGCATCTTTCCTATTTTTTTCCTGTCTTCTTTATTCCTTTTCTTTTTCCCAAATTGTCAACTCTTATAATATTGGGTCATCATGGATATACCATGTGATATTTCATATTGTTGGATAAGATTGGTCAATGGAGTTCTGTGAATCACTGTGCTATCAAAGTAGTTAACTGAGGAAGACTTCTTTTGAGTATAGCATGGTACCGGGAGGACTCTGCCTTGCTCCACTGATGTCAGTAGCTCCATCTTTCAGTCATGGACCACACATATCTCCAGGTTTTGCCACATGTCCCAATGTTGGGGCAGGGCACAGGGAAGCAAACTGCCCCTGTTTGAGAACACCTAGGTTAAAAAAAAATAGACATATGAAGATTTGACTCTTTTATCAAAGATCAGAGAAAAATAAGAAAACTCAACACAGATTAATATTTCTCCATTGCCCCAAATAATCTTTGAAAAAGGAATAATAAGCATTACGCTGTGGATAGTGAGTGTTTTGGAAAAATGATTTATCTTTATCTTTAGAAAAATGATCATTTTCTAAAGAGCTAATAATGTTCAATTTTATAATTCAGTACAAATAAGCCCTCTTGCCTCTCTCATAAATTTTATTATGAAAACGTGACCTGGCTTTTATTAAAAAGGTCCTACAGTGATATATAATTTTAATGTCTTAACATAGTCTTTTATTTATATTAATGTCTTTAAAGTCATCTATATGAGATATTTAGTATTAAACAGTCTAAATATATTAAAATTATACATTTTCCATGACAGAGTCAATATACAAAACCAGTAAGATTTACAGTAGCTATATTAAAAAAAAATCTATGTGGACAGTTGATGGTAATTTTCTGCTATGTAGTATGTTATAGATTGTTATCATGCTTCATACTTTATTTAGCTCTACAGTTTACTATTATCTCCATTTTATAGGCAAAAATATTGGTTCACCTGGGTGGTCAGACCTTGATTTAGTTCAGCCTTATTCAGCTCCAATGTTTCTGTCCATTCTATAGAAGGCTTTTAGATTCACTTTTCCTCTCACGTATATTTTATCCACACATTAACAAATTCTACTGGGAAAGAACTTCATTTTACCTGCAAAAGATGCTTTAAGAAGTGGAGGTTTGCTTTCAACATGAGAGACGGCAGTTTATCGACACGCTAGCTAGAGCTCTCTAATGTTAGAGCTGCTACAGCAGCCAAAAAGCCTTATCTCTAGCAGCAATGAGTCTCCAGGGCAGATTTTCCTAACTTTTGATGTTTGATACTGAAGCGAAACAGGAGCTGGGCCTGTTTCATGACATCTTCAGGTCCAAAGGAGCTTCCGGGGCTCAGCAGGTAAAGGCACTTGCCACCAGGCCTGATGGGCCAAGTTTGATTTCTTCCTTCCACGTGTCTGTCTATGCCTGCACACATGTGTCTGCACTCATGTATATGAGGCATGCACGTGTAAACACACACACACACACACACACACACACACAATAAATGAATGTTAATTAAAAAGTGTCTCAACCGTCAACACCAGGATGAAAATTATATTTAAGCAATAAATAAAGAGACATTCTATAGTCCTTGTGTGCCCAGACACATTGTTCATGACAAGAGTAAAGCTAATATGAGTTCTTTGACATATCAGCCTTGTGATGTCCATCTACTGGCTTCTAAACCACAAGGGAAATTCATTTTAGGTGACATCTAGATCCGAAGGCCTCTGGTGACTACCTATACTCTGGCAGAAACTGGAAATTCCAGTCCTCTTACATGTGTGTGAATGTGTGTGTTCATGAGGGGCATATATATGTGCAGGTATGTGCATACAAGTGTATACACACATGCAGATATAAAAGTCAGAGCTTAACCTCAGGTGTCATTTCTCATCAGCCATATACCTTGTTTTGGGGGACAGGATCACACACTGGGACCTTGCATTACTGGATTAGGTTGTACTAACTAGCCAGTAGACCATACACACCTACTTGTATTTCTTTCCCCAACACTAGGATTTAAAGTCCGCACCACCCCAGCTGGTCTCTGGCATCAAACGTGATTCCTCATGCTTCTGCAGCAAGCGCTTAATTGATTCAGCTACCACTCCTGCCTGAAAATCAAGCCTCTAATACAATTATATTCTAATACATTTATATGTATTTCTAATACATTTATATTGCCTTCTTTGAAAATGAGGTGGTCCTCAAGACTGGCTCGTCAGGGAAAATTGAAAAAAAGCTTCCTTGAGCAGTTATATCAAATCCAATCATAGAGTAGTTGGTTACCCCAATGACCAGTCTGCCACTATCACACAGCCAGGCACATCTTACTGACAGATGGGTATTTTAGTGGTAGGTCACTGATGCCTTATTTCCTGCTGCAATCCACAGAGCACCTACTAGCATTTGAACATCTAGCCAATAGCTCAATTCCAGCTTCATTACACTATGCCTTGAAACTGAGGTGCATGTTATCTTATCACCTAGTTCTGGTGGGCTCTGGGGTCTCTCTGACCAACTATACCTTTGGATATATCCCACATCTGGCACAGGGATTTTTGTTTAGTACCCCTACTGCTTTCAGGTCCAGCATTGACTAGTCATGCAGGGTAATTCTCTTCAAGTTTTAAAACAAAACAATGAGCATTAGAATATTGTTTTTGATGTTCAAGCAGGCTGCAAAGTAGAGCAACAAGCACAGGTGGGATGCTGAGAAGCACAGATCACTAGCATTTTGCTTGCACCAGAAGTAAGAAAGAAGAACTTCCGGGGAAAAGATAAAGACAGTGCTTTAACTTGAGACTGGAAATATAGGACTACACTAGAAAACCCTGCAGTGACCAGAGCTGTATTTACTCTTCCATACACTAGAAATACAACCCTGCCTTCCTCTTGGACAAAGTAAGCATAGGAGTAGAGAATGTCCTCCATGCCCTGGCACAGGTCAAGGAGCACAATCTTAAATATAAGAGAAAACCCACTGGGCCACCTTGCTGGGAAGCTTTGAAAAACTTACATGCTCCACAAATCTTGCTGCCCAGAACAAGTGGGATTGTCCTGGCTATAGCAACTTTAACGTATAGAAACAGATATCGACAGACAAATAGATAGGGATATATCCATAGATATTCTCTGAAAGCTTCCCATGTAAAAGCAATCCATATTATTGATCCCATTCCCCCTCTTTCTTGCATTGAAATCTTCCCTTCTTCCCAACCAGACTCCTCACTTTCATCTGTTTTTGTGTACACAGGCCACTGAATTTCCTCATGATTACCTGATTGGAATGTGCTGGAGTACTTGCTAGAGCATGAATCATTGAGTACCATTGAAGAAAGTCATTCCCCTTCCCACAGCTGGCATTAACCCTCAATAATCCTTCAGATAGGGGTATCGCCTCCTGAGTCCTTCCCTCTTGCCGTAGTTTGATTGGGGTCAACTTGGAAACAGAAGACTCTGAGCTCTGGGGACAGTTGTGAGAAATTAATAACTGACCTAAACTCTAAGCAAGTCTTCAGAAAATCGTCTAACTAATGGGGAAGACACAGTCCATGGTGGACAAGACTAGTCTCTGGCAGTGTGTTCGTTAAGGAAGTTACCATCCTTCAGTATAACTGCCTAGATATGCTCGCCTGGCAAGTAAGGATTTTCCCACTCAGTGGTCCTGTGGATCACGACCTTGGTGTGAGTGTGTACTCTCCTTCCAAACTGGACAAGGAATTGTAAACCAACAATTGTTAGGCAACATAAAGCACATTGTTCCCATAAGCTATTTGGTCATGAATTTATTAATAACAATGCAGAGTCAACTACAATCCCTCTTCTCTAGTGGAATATTATCACCAACACTTTTGAAAAGCTCTCTGCATGTAATCAAGGTTAAAGACATTGGGATCACCATTCAGTGGTAAGATCACTTCAAAGAAGCTGGCCACTGAACCTTTCAGTTGAGCTATGGAATTCTGTATGCTACCTACCATGCATCAGTGCTATCACAACTGAAATATCACTGATGCTGCGGCAGATACCCAAAAGCATGCGAGAATAGACATCCCTTATTGGGATCAGTGGGACACATACATAAAAAGGACATCGAGGCAGGAGGGAAGCTTGCCAGGAAGGAGAATTTCAGTGGTAGAAGGGAAGATGGAGTAAAGTAATGTGGGGAAAGAAAACAACAATACAATGAAATAAATAAATAACTTTAAGATACAAGCACTGATCAGAAATCTGAGTGATGCTTTGGTAAGCACCGTATATTAATGCACCCCCAACGGCTAACAGAGAGGTTTGTTCTCTCCCTGCATCAAGCCCACCAGATCATCAGCTATTCTAAGAAAACATAGAAAAGCTTAATGCCATCGAAAATGCCCTCAATGGCTTAAGTATTAGGGAGAACAAGTGGTATTTGCATCTTCATGAAATTGAAGGTCATGACATTATAGGAAAACTGATGATTTGAGATATGGGCGTGTTTCAAGAACCAGATAATCTTTAGTGTAAGGTGAAAGGTCTTTGTTCAAAGCCACAAAACTCACTCTCTCTATGTTTGCAATGAACATTCACTGACAATTTTATCTGCAGAACATTTCTATTTAACATGGGAGTTCCTATATTAATTCTACTGTCTTATGGTAAAAACAAGTCAAAATTAAAGATGTGAGAACATACAATATGCATGCAGTAGCATCTTTGTCACTGAAATAGAGACAAGGATAATAATATGTATAAATGAATCAAGTACAGTGATATAAGTCTGTAATCCCAGAACTGTGGAGGAAGAAACAGGTTCATTACCTTAAGTTCAAGACCAGCAGTCTAGAGTGGGAAACTTGGGTTGGCGAGGATACATAGTGAGATTATCTTGATAAAGTAATAAAGATGAATAAAATAATACATTAAAATACTCAAAAAAAACCATAGCAATAAGATATTTGTGAAGGTCAGTCCTTGTAGCCTAAAAAAAAAATCAGATTACTACTTGAAACATAAAAAGAAGAAAATGAGACTGTGTAAGACAAGGACAATTATTAGGCAGGAAACTTACAATTTGTTAACAAATTCTAATTGGTGGCAGAAGCACATTAATTAAAACGTCTGACTCAATGGAGCTAGAGAAAGCAGGCCATCTCGTGTAAGATGATGATTACAAGAAAGACATTTGCTAACGTCAGAGAGAATGCTTATGTGTGAAATGAAAAGGGGAATGAGTGTCGTTGCAGAATATAGAAAGTTAGGTTGCATCAATTGTGTATTGCATTATTCAAAAATGTATTAAACATTTATCTACTAAATGCTACACTCTATGGTGAGAATATAGATGGTTGAATGGTAGGTAACTACGAGTTTGTGTAGATATTGCTTACCTGAAACTGTAAAAAAAAATAAACTCAGAGGTGTTGCCAAGTTAAGAAAGCCTTTGACTGACTATTTGTTCTCATCCAGTAGAGTACTGACCAATATTCCTAACAGGAAAGATTCATCTTAATGAAGCTGAAGGTTATCAAGCAACCCCTCTCAAAGCATCACTCTGACCCAGTGGCTAAAATGACTGATTAAAGAAATTGAGACATTGAGAGAAAACTCCAACTGAACGTACAGTATGTCCACTGCTGTGTGTAAAACTTTATAAGACCCTCAAGTATTCAAATTCAGGAAATTCAAAAGATCTTATAGAAAAGCAAGGAAATCAGTAGTTAAAAAATTGCTGTGCAGGCAAGAGAAAAAACATTCAGCAAAATCATAGTGGTTGTTGTGATCTACCTGCAATTTTACCCTTGGAAGTCAGAGACTGGAAATTCCCAGAACAAGTTAGCTAGAAAAGACTAGCCTACCCATAGGACAAGCTCTGGGTTTTATTAGAGACTTGGAATCAAAAGAACAGGGGGAGAGTTGTGGGGGTTGTCAGGCCCAAAACCTGCTCTCTGGATGATACATTAGCATCTGGAACAGGCTGTCTGCCAGCCACTCCCTGGGAGGTTGAGTTTGCCTCCAGTCTGCAAGACAATGGCAGGCCTAACTCCTTCCCTTGGAGGTAGAGTTTATCTCCAGTCTTTTGTTTCTCTTAGAAACTGGCTGGGCTGTTCCTCCCCCAACAGTTCTTTCCTGCTTATCTGAGATATGCTAATGCAGGGACCAGGTAACTCTTTTGAAGCATACATTGTCCATTCCCTTCTAACAACAAAGTGCCATGCCTGCTTAACTCTATTTGGCAACATTATGTCTGATACCAAAGCAAGCAGATGTTGCTCCTGCCTTTTCTTTGTTAACTGGAATGTATACATTTTACATAATCCTGTAAAGAATTGGGTCCTGCTCTTCTCTGATGTTTTCCTGAATATGGCCCTGTTCTTTGATTGTTTTCCTATAAATACTCATGTATGCTACAATGGCTTGGATGATGGACATCTCAGGCCCCCTCTGACCCGATGCCTGATCAATTCCTACCGCTTCCACTTTTGTTTCCTACACCATGTAAGTCTGAGTTTACTCTGGTTCGTAAGCCCAAACAGAGAGTAATAGAGAATGATTCCTAATATCAACCTCTCAGGCCTCCACCGTCATGTGCACACATATAAATATACCTGTGTGCACCTGGATACACACACACACACACACAAATGGAAATAGAAAAGGAGAGGAAAACATTGTAAAGAGGGAGATGCCTGAATTCTAAACTATTACAACATTAAAATAAAACGTATATTCCTGTCAAGAGATAATACAGTTGTGATAAAACATTAGCATAAAAACAAGAAAGTAGGCTTCTGTATGAACTTTGGCAAGCAATGGTTGCAAAAGATGGATGAAACCCAGCATTGTTCATCGAAATATGAAAATAGATTACACCAACATTAGCCACTCGACATAGAGCAGACAATGTGAGTTTCTACAGCTTTCATGGGAAGGAATAGAGTATTGTGTCACCATGCCTCAAAATTATTCACTCGGCTGTCTGGGCAGTCATCTTGCTTGGCAATACATATTGAGCCATCTATATTTTAATGCACTTTAAAGCTTGGCAATGTATATTCAGGTTAAAATGGCCATCTTTCATCCTAATTCTCAATAGTAAAGGTTGAAACTATTCTCTGAAATATGTGGCGACTTTCTGACAATATTCCCATGTGAAATAGCAATTCGTACATTCAGTGAATTAGTCCCTGAAATGGGGGTCATAATGAAACAGAAAAACACCTATTTTGTTATGGATGGACTTCGCTGCCACTTGGAAAATTTTTGAATGTTACTTTCAGTCACACTTCTAAAAAATTCCAGAAATGACTCAACTTCCAAAACACCAGTCTGATCAATATATCTTTTGAATAATATTTATAAAAAGCACTCTGCACTGAATCTATTGGCAATAACAGTTCTTTGATCTGGCAAGTCAACTCAATCTCCAAATGAACTAGGTTCAAGAATGCTTTTTATTATTGTCAATATGAAAAGGTGTAAGTCTCTCAAGAATTTGAGAGAAAATAAAAATCTTTAAGATCCTCAGCCACTGCAAGAGGATGCATAACACCAGTACAAAAAAGGTTATTTTAAAATTCTACTCCAACTCCTGTGCCTTTCAAAGTTAAACTACTCTAACCTCTTTGTAGAACAAATCATGACTATGATGTCATATTTGAAAAATTAAATCCCACGTAAAACTTTAAAAGATGCCTTGAGAAAAGTAATAACTAACCCACCCACACCCAATTCTTAGGTTTCTAAAGACAATAGGAAGATAAACACTGTTGCTGAGCCTGGTGGTTCAGGGCTGTGCTGTCAGCTCCTTGGAAGACTGAGGCAGGACAATCACAAGTTCAAGTCCTGACTGAGCTACACACAGCAAGGTAAAAGCCAGCCTCAGCTAATAAGATCCTACCTCTAAATAAATAAATAAATAGATAGATACATTAAATAAATAAATAGATCAAAGGAGGCTGGAGCAAGTAAGTGTTCAGGCACATGTCATCAAAGATAACCCAGATGACGTTCAGAGGACCACACATGTGTAAAAGACGTGAAAATAGGAGGGAGACTGGTAGAGAAGGATTGTAATGGGGAAAGGTGAGATGGGCTTGGGGATTATGGTGTGGAATAACATAAACTTGCCATATTCGGGCTGGAGAGGTGGCTCAGGGGTTAATCCTCTGCCTTGCAGGCGGAAGGTCCTGAGTTCGGATCCCAGATCCCACGTATAGACGCCGGGCGGAAGCAGGGGCGGCCTGCGCTTCTGGTCCTGGTAGGGCGGAGCCTGTGAATCCCGGGGCGGAGGAAATGGAGGCAGTCCATGGTGGTTCCCAAATTCGTCCGTGGTTCTACATACACACTGACGCGCGCGCACACATACATACACACACACACGCACAATTGAATAAAAAAAAAAAAAATCTCATAAACTTGCCATATTCATGTTTGAAACTGTAAATGAATAAAATCTTTAAAAAAAAGGTGCTAGACATACAGGTCAAAGGCAGAGCCCTTGTTTGTCTTACGCAAAATACAATTTCCCCTAATAAATAAAATGAAAAAGAAAGAACATACACTCCAAAGAATATTCATATTTCAACGAAGATTTTTTTCCATGATTAAACAATATTGAGTAAAAAAATACATTTCTAATTCCTTCACATGCACACAAAATTGTTGTTCTGCTATTCTTCAAATTCAATGCTGGTTGTGTGTTTTAGTTTTTTGTCTTTTAATAGATGTGATTACATATATTTCTGTTGTAAGCACATTGCAAGGAAAACAACACATAAATACGATAAATATCAAAATAAATATTACCATAAGCACCTAATCAGAATGCTAGCAAAGTTGCTAAACAGGAACTATCATTATATTTAAACAATATTCTCCTAGAACTAATATGATCCCAATGCTATCAAATCTTCAATTTTGTTTCAGAAGGAAATTAGATATTCATATAATTCTGATCTTGGAATGCTTTTACCTCTAGGACTGGGTAGGAGAGAGGTGCATGCTGGGAAAACTCTGCCTAATAGTTTTGCACTGGCAGAGTGTGACCTTGATTTTGACCATGAGTATAGAATCTTCCAAATTTCTTTCCTATCTGCCATAACTTCCAATATTTTAGGCAATTGGTACTTTAACAAATCAAGTCAAGGAAAGACAGGTCAGACAGATTGTCATGGTTAGGCATAGGTGTGAAGGTTGGAGCTCTGGGCACATTTGTGAAGAATTAGTAGTTGAGTTAAGCCCAGAGCCAAACTAAAGGAGATTGTCTAGCTGATAGGGAAGGTCCAGTCTATGGTGGATGGGATTAGGCCCTGGAATAAATCATGGAAGCTGATTGAGAGAGTCGGCATCCTTGTGTACACTTGGCCAGACATGCTGGTCTGGCAAGTAAGGATCGTCCCTCTCTCAGCCATTATGTAGAGACGGTGTGGCCAGTTCCCTTGGCTCTGATGTTGGTGCATGCTCTCCCATCAAGCTGGACTATGAATTCCTAACGGACTGTTATAAGGAAATAAACCCCTTGTTCCCCTAAGCCATTTGATGGTCATTTATCAGCAACCATGCAGGTGAACTGCAACACTGACTATCATGCAAAGTTGCTATTTTTAACAGACTAGATATCTACAGGCAAGTTAGGGTCTGTGCACTCATGATCACTGTGCAAAGCATACGCTGCTTGATGCTACTGTTGACTCTCCTGGAGAAAAGATCATGACACCCCGTTTTTCTAACACCAGCTCACACTATGTGGATCAGCATTTTCCACAGACCATTGGTTTGTAGACTAAGTCACACTGAGCATGCTTCACATGAGAGCATGTATGCATTGCATCCTGTGAAGCATTAAGTGTATTCTCAAACTGCCACGTAGAGCACATAAATCTGACATAAACTTGCAATGAAGGAGGAAGAATATGGAGAAAGAGGAGAAGAAAAAAAGATTAGAAGAAGTGATCAGTAACAAACAGAACTAAAGCTAAAGAAAATAACCACAATTAAATAAGCATCATATGGTTACACTTGTCTTTTAAACAAATCTACTCAAAAGTTCAAGTGCATCTTCATCATGTTTTGCATAGGTCCCTTTTCTAAATATACCTAGAGATTTCTGAAGGCTTCTTCATATCACGGTCTAGGTTTTAAGCCTCTCTGCTCCTAAACGCATGAGGTCTCGGTTTCTCCCTAGAAGAGGCTATTCACCTCCATGGGAACTTCACATCATTTAGAGTTAATGTCTTAGTTTTTGTCAAGATAATATTCCTCATTTCACTATCTATTCATTTTCACAACATAGCCTTTAGAAAAATATAGTTTGTGTAGATTCACTTGGAAAAGAAGTCTATACCTGAATAGCTAATGGTACAGATACTAAAGCCAGATGATCTGAGATCAAATACTTAGAAAAGTAATGATAGAGCCCGGAGATGGCTCAGTGATAGAATTCTGACTCACAACAGAAAATCCCTGGGAACCATGTAAAATGCCAGGTGAATGTGGCAGCCCAACTGGAATGCCAACCTTAGAAGGTAGAAAGAGAGAATCCTGAGAGCAAGCTGGATAGGCAGACTAGCTTTATAAAGGGAGCCTAGGTTTGATTAGAGATCCTGTTTCTAAAAGAATAAGGTAGAAGAGCAATTGAGGATGATTCCCAATAGCAATCTTGTGTGCGCGTTCACACACACACACACACATGCACTTGCAGACCTGTGTACACATATAAGTGAACATGAATACACACACATGTACACCCTCCACATGTACATGAGGAAAGAAAAAGAAAAGGTGATTATAGGATACTTAATCTTATCTGTCTATCTGTTCTATAGCAAGCTTTCTGAAGTAATTTAAATACTGCCAACATGATAATCATTTTGATGTTTATGAAATAAATGAGATAACAGATATAAATATCTTGGAGATTTCAGGCTTCTGATTGCTGATAAACACTGCCTAGGGCTATAGCATGGCAGAACATTGTGGAAAGTGGAGTGGATGTCAATTTCTTCCATTTTTAGTGTCTATGGCATTCATGTCTGGGACTCAGGGATTTCCTATTGCCCAAACAATGGAGGTTGAGATTTATATTTAATCAGTTAGTGAATATTCCTAATTGGTAGTAAGAGCTGACTTGTTGGCAGCCATTTCTGTTACAGCACAATAGAAAAGTATTTTACAATAATACATTAAAAGGGAAAGAGAAATCTCAGGAACAGATGAAGACGTCTGTCTCCTGCCATTGCCAATATTCTAGAAAAGCTCTAGGAGGCTCTTTGAAAACCTTGTAACACAGCTGAACCTCTGATGCAGTGGGAAATGTGCCCTTTCGGTAAGTCTTTGCTCTTAACTTGGAAAATGATGTGGCTTTCCAGTTTATCTCTTTTTATACAGTCAGACATAAAATTTATAGGATGCACCCCATCAAAAGTCTTCTAACCCCATGAAATATTTTCCCAGTGTGTTCTGCATTCATGTCACTGCATAAAAGTGTAAATGTGTGTTGGCTATTTCTACTTCCAGTTGTGTTTATAGATTTCCATTAGACACTCATCAGCCCAGAGCAAAAGGAAGCAGCTGCTTCTTTGACCCTCCTGACACTCCCTCTGACTTCCCAGTGTCTTTGTTTGAGGGTGTGCGTGTATGGCTGTTGTGTGTGGTGCTGTCTGTCATTATTTTTGCACCATGCCAGCCCACAAAGGGTGGTTCACACAATAAATCTATGCCTTCACATCAGACCATCTCCTTTACCTCCTTCTCGAATAGAGGATGGGAATGGACACAACATACTTAGGGAGATGTTTGCTTAGACTAAGAGACTTCCTAACAGGAAAAAAAAAAAAAAAAGAACTTTGGAGGATGGTCTTAAAATGTTTACAAGTCATGAAAGGAACAATTCCCAGGCAACCTGTGGAAATGTCCCCAATTTCCCAGGACTTCAGAATTTCAGAAGGGCACATTCTGAAATGAATTGCATGCTGGACCTCAGCATCTGGCATACCACACAGACACCTCCTGTGACTCTCCTTATCTCCAGGAATAAACAATGTCTTGTTTTGAAACTTACTACTTTATATCCTTTACGCCCAATTCCACCATGTTTCACGTTACTTCTCATGTCTGAGGGGATTTGTACAATTGAGAATCTATTCATATGATGTCAAAATACCGCTATTTGCCACTTAGAATAATTCCATCTGGTAACTACTTCCGATCCACACAATAGCACAGTTGTCTTTTTGATTTATGAAACAGATTTTCAGATGTCTTTAAATCATGAACTCCTCAGAGACAGGAAGCATGAGAAATTGAGCTTTTTGGTGATAAACATGAAACAACACAATTGCCAATATAATTGTTTGTCCTGTCGATTCAGAAAACTGTATGAGATAGAGAAACAAAAAAGAATACAAACTTTTCCCAAGAACTTTCCCTGTGCTTCTTTGTGCTAATTTACATCCTAATGCACAGAATTTTGAAGCTACTAATCATAAATCCATGCAAAGAAAACAAAAATCTGGTATCAGCCTCATTTTATGTAACAGTTCACATTTTGTATAAACAGCAAAAGCTGCCTTTGCTTAAAATTCTGTTCTTCCCACATCCAGCATTCAACAAGACAGTCCTGCTAATTCTCCTTCTTAACTGCTAATGCTTTTATGTGAATGAGAGGAGGTAGAAGCCCTATGGGCAACTGAAATAATAGCTATTTTCCTTACCACAGGAGCAGATGGTTAAAGAAGTGATTCTAGAAGTGCTTAGGGGAAAAAAAGGTGTGACAGGGTTGAATTACCATATTAACCCCTTTCCCTTTCCTTTTGAAGCATCTTAACTAGTAGATTCAGCCCGTTCTAAGAGGAAAGCAGTCAAAACTTAGAGAAAGCTTGCCAGACTATCTGGACTTTTCTTTTAGCGAGTAAGCAATACCTATTTTCCGGAGGCACGGATTTTATTTCCTATTATATCTGTTTGCAAAGGAGAACACCTGCAGAGTGGCTTAGAATAAGGCAAAAGAGGGACTAACTGTGAGAACCAGGAGAAGAGCAAGCCGGCAGCTGGGCAAGGCAGGTGCAAACAAGGGCCACAGAAGGCGTTCTGCCAACCTTGCATGCCAAACACTCAGTATTGTCACTTGCGAGTTCTGAATGCAGACAAAGGAGAGGAAACATTAAGAACTGAGGGATCTAGGGACATGTGTGACATCTGACACGCATGCATGCGCCTAAGAAAATGACTCAGGGCTTACCAATGCACAGAGGGTTTACATGACAAAGACAAACGCGTACAGTTTCAAAGACCTAAGAAGGCATTGAGGAAGGCAGACCAGTGAAAAGATACATGAAACCCAACCCAGTGGCCACGTATGTGAATGAATGCATGTAAGCTTCAAAAGGACTCGCCCTATCAAGCTAAAATTATAGAAAACTCTTCCCAAAGGATCGAGATATATAAAGAGCAAACAGCTGATTATACTTGATAAGGTGTTCATGCATCGTGCAAAAATTGTGCTAGAATTTAACAAGACCACAAAGGGATCTGTAGTCAGAACAGTGGGGGAAGAGGTCATTGATGAGTCAAGGTGGGGGGGGGGACGAAGAACAGCTCAGCCATATGTGGGCACCACCCTAAGGTCCATGAATAAAGAGAAGCTGACAGGAGGGAGAGACTGACAGAGAGGAGGTTATTAGGAGCGGAGAGCCTGGTGGGAGCAGAGCCATAGTTCATCACTGAGATTGATGAGCATTAGCACAGAAGAGATAGCATAAGGTCATAGGGGACAAGGAGAGCGTCACCATGGCAGCCTAACAAGAGGAGGAAGAGAGAAGGAGGAGGACAGAGACTGGAAAACTTGGAGAGAAGGAGAAGAGAGCGATCCCAGTTGGGTGGGGTCATAATCTTTCATAGTCTGGGTGTTGCTAAGGGTTTGTTTCCAGAGAAATGTGGCAGGAAAGACTGTGGGTGCGGTCTTTAAAAAATGACCACCCAGCTAAGGTAGACACTTTACACAATGGCATCTAACAGCATCGTGTTAAAGCTACAAAGGCAAAGAAGCACACAGCTTACCCAAAGACATCCACAGACTTCTGCATCTGAACTCAGGAACGAAGTGGCCGAAGAGGCAGCTAAGAACCTTCTGGGTTATGATGTGAGTGGCACAATACACCAAGCCTAGTCAGTCACGTTTTATTCTGTAATTCATGGGGAGACCCTGAGGGCATAGATAGGGGCTTCACAGTCACGCTTCTGGCAGCCTGAGGAAGACGAGGTAGAGACAAGCAGCAATGCGGTGTGGCGAATTAAGACGCTCCTGGAGAAATTGATTAATCCAAGACTCTGACAACATCAGGGAAGGAGGGACAGATTCCTGATTTCTTCAGGGGATGGAATCAATAAGATTGGATGATGAACTTTCTAAAGGAAGGAACAAGCCCTGCATGATGACTGCATGTCTCAGTACGATGCACCGTGCACTCTACCAGCGTACAGAGGACGGAACATTGCATCCAGGAAGATCAGGAGAGTGGCCTAGGACAGCCAGTTTCATGTGGTGCTGGTGTTGAACCTGGGGCCTCCAGCATGTTAGACAATACATTCTAGCAACTGAGCCCTATCTTCAGCCCTAGTCCTTATTCTTAAAAGGTCAAGTTGCAGTAATTGAGTTCTGGGCCTTTTTTTTTAAAATTCAATTGTACGAGTATGCGTGTGTGTGTGTATGTATGTGTGTGTGTGTGTATGTATGTGTGTGTGTGTGTATGTATGTGTGTGTGTGTGTGTATATATGTGTGTGTGTGTAGAACCACGGGCGAATTCAGGAACCACCATGGACCGCCCCCACCTCCTCCTTGTTTACTCTGCCCCAGAATTCACAGATTCCGCCCTACCAGGACCAGAAACGCAGGCTGCTCCCCCGTCCCCCTGCTTCTGCCCGGTGTCTATACATGGGGTCTAGGATCTGAACTCAGGACCTTCCGCCTGCAAGGCAGAGACTTAACCCCTGAGCCACCTCTCCAGCCCTGAGTTCTGGGAGTTTTTGAGAGCCAATGATTTTGAAGTAGCCAGACCCTATGCAAAAAAGACTGTGAATAGGGTGAGAATATAGTCAGACCCTCTGTTACCCAGGGATTGAAAAGAATCTCATTATAGGCTCTACAAGTTGCATGGGCCACACAATAAGCCCCTCCCACATACCCTATCTCCTAGTCAAAGTCACATATGTCCTCCTCCTCTGACTTGGTCCCATAGCATAAGTCCCATGATAACTAAGCCGGCTTCACCACTATGCAAGATCTCGCTCTCCCTCAGAAACCAGTAAGTGTAAATTATCAACTGCCAGAAATCTGCACAATATTTGTCCTTTTGTCCTCCAATATTGGCCGTGAGATTTCAAATGGAAAAACGGAATGACTTAGAGTCAGGAAAATTGCATCCATTCTAAGCTCGCAGAGTCACAGTTATCACGCAGATGATGGGGGTAGGTAGCAGCTCCTGAATTTTGAGTCCCCAGCCTGAGAAATAAACACGTGTGAAGGTTGCAGGCCAGAGCTGGGAGCTGCTGCTGCTTCGTTCCCAACCTGCTGGGATCGCAAATGTTTCCTGAAGTTTATATTAACAGCAGCAGGACTTTGAAAGGAGTCAAGACATTTCTAGCAAACTTCTCAAATACATGTATCATAAGCTCTTTTCCCCCCAAATCAAAGATGAGATCATTTCAGTCCTTCCATCTTATTGTTAGCAAAGGTCACATTATGGATTAAACTTGTCTTATGATAGATTTATCTCACATGAAGAATGGGTAGCAGTCCTCAGAAACTAGCCCCAAATTAGGAATTTGAAAATGACAAGATGAAACATAGAGAAATTATTTTGAGCATGTGTGATTCTGCATGTATATGTGCTCATATGTGTGTGTGTGTGTGTGTGTGTGTGTGTGTGTGTGTGTGTTTGTACACACAAGGGCACACTTAGTAGTAATGAGGAGTGAAAGAAAGAAGAAGGAAGAAAGGTATTAATCTAAAAGAATCCTTTGTCACTGCACTCTTGCATTTATAATAGTTTTCACAGGATTTTCCATAATAATTTTTGCCATTTGGAAAACTTAAAAATCTGATATGCCAATGACATATAATTGTTATGTTTTCCAAATATAATTAGGATTATAGGATAGTGTCTATTAAGTGCACCCAACTCTGTGTGTAACAAGCCAACTGTCCTCATTTCTGGCTGAAATGTCAGCAAAATGCCCCAGTATCCCTCAGAGAAGTCTCCAAACAATGCCAGACTCCACACAGGAAGACTCGCGTGGGCTCAGCTCGCATTGCCAGAGGCCAGTCCAATCCTGCGACTGGGCTGGTGTGACATAACTGAGGGATGTTTCTTTTCTCTCCTTTTTCATCAATCATTCACCCACCGGGCCAGTACATCCAGGACCATGGATGTAATCAGCACACAAAAAGAATCTTTTTTCATGAAGCTCGTAGCCCAGGAAACAGATACTCAAGGAATTCAGTACCCAAAATTGGACACTTTGAGAGTGGAAGGAGTTTCCACTGGTAATTAAATTTAGACATCACCTTTTTGAGGTGTGGCAGCTAGAGCACATTTCTTATAAATAAGGAAATCTGCATGACAATTGAATACAAAGAGATGAATGTAACTGTAAGAATGTGTTTGACTAAGTCTTTTGACCCTTTGGCTTCCAGAGCACTGTATGAAGTATTTACAAGTTCTGTTACTTTTCTCTCTTATGGTTCCTGTTTCAGAGATGGAAAATGCCCTGAGCGATATAATAATTAAAGCTCCAAGTTTCATTTCTCTTACAGTGATGACTGTGGAGATATGGTTGTCACAATTCGAGTAAGGGACACTCCCAGTTTTGTGTACTTAGTTAATACTAGGATGTATGTGGCCATGACATCATTGGAAGGATACCACAAACAATGATTAAGTATGTGCTCTAAAACCTCCTTAATGTTCAGCTTGATAAATCTTGCCACAAAAAGATATGCTCATTATATACACATATAACTCTTTTATATACAAGTGTAAAGTTAATAGAGCAATTCTCTGCAAGTTTCTAAAGTGTGACATGTGCTCAGTATCTCTCCCTATGAATTCATGTGATGCTGCTTTTACTATTTTTAAGGACAGGTACTAGAATATGTAACAGAGATGTTTTACCTTGATCATATAGCCATAAATATAAAATTAAAATGAAAAATACATTTTGAAAGAGAAAATGTCATGAAAAAAAAAGAAAGAGCATTCTGCTGCCAGGAGTTTCCCTTAGAGCTGAAAATCTGCCAAGGCAACATAGAACTCATAAAAGTCCTCGTTTAGTACCCCTGGGCCATTCCTGAGAGTCATTTCTGATCCTGGGTCCCGCAGAATAAGGAAACAAGGAACGTTCCTGCAGCTGTGTATCATAATGTGGGATTCTGTTTTTCCTTCTCAGTGGACAGAGCACTGTTAGCGGGACTCAGTGTCAGGACTGAGTTGCAATAAGCCACAGGGAAAGAGCAAGAGATGCACAATACCCTGGCAGGTCTGATATTTGGAAAGTGTCAATTAAATTTAGTCGAAAGAAGTTTTGATGAACCTGAGTCAGTCTGCATGAAGCAGAAGCCAAATTAAAGAACAAATATAAAAGAACAAAAGCAAGTGTACCAGTTACTCTCCTGGTGCCAGGGAGGCAAGACTCCAACTCAAGCAACTTAAAGGAAAGAAAAGGAGATTTATTGAGCTTATGGTTCCAGAGGGAAGATACTGTTCTTTATGGCGGAAGTGGCCTGGCTGACTGACAGAAGCTAGAGGCGGCCTAAACCACATCCATCAAGAAGACTGAGAGCTGCAAAATTGCCAACTGCAAGAGCACACCTATCCCAGGAGCAGAGTAGGGCTCATCAACCTTAAGACCTACTCTTGTGACTGCCTTCCTCCAGCAAGGCTCCACGTCTTGAATGTGCCATGGCCTTCCCAAACATCTAAAGAGTCAAACACATGAGCCTGTGGGGGAACGACTCACATTTCAAACTAGGACAGCAAGTGCAGTTTTGTTACCTTGCTCTAGACCTACAGTCGCCGAGATATTTAGAGTGAACGCAGAACTGGTGGGGGTTGCTAAGAAGTGAAAGCCGTGGAAAGTTGCCAGGACAATGACCAGTGGCAGAGGAGCTGAACAGCTTCACACAAAGATGCGCACTCATCCGGACTGAGGGAAGGAGAGAGATGTTGATCAAGCCTAGGAGCAGGGAGGGAAGCAATTTAAAAACAAGCTTGCTGAGCCAGGATACAGCATCTCTCTTTCATAGCACTTTATGACCCTCAGGAGGCTTGGTGTGGCTCCATTATATTTATACTTGCTTGTTAAGTGATTCTTCAACATAAGTCAATGAGACAGCTACCTTCGCTGAGAGAAAATGGCCTGAGTACATATATATTATTAGCATGACCTCTTGGTGCTTCGAGTCTTTGCCTCCTGAAACTTCTCTATTAAAATGCAAATAAGTTCATCGAAAGACCCATTAATATATTTGCAAGGGTGATTTTCTCATCTCCTTGGAGGAGAACTGGGACCAGGGCTCAAGCAAGCACCTAGAGTTTGTGGGAAAGGAACATGCTTTAGAATAAAAAAACAAACAAGGTATTCATATTGCACAATATGAATCATGTCTATAGAACTGCTAATAGGTGAACAAAGGCTTTTATTTTGGCTCATGATATTTTGGTTACCACTCTCAGTACAGCTTGGCAGGAGAGTCCACACGGACACTAGGGGCCAAGGGAACTGACCACACCATATCCATATATCCACAGGACTGTTGCGAGAAAAAAAAAGAGGTTTGCCAAACCTCCCTAACTAGCTCCCTTCATCTTATTTGCCTGACCAAGGACCAGGCCCCCTTACTATGAGCTGGGACCTCCCCATCAACCACACAATCTGCAGGAGACTTGTTAGGGTTTAAATCAACCACTGGTTCTTTACAAATGTGCTCATAGCTTGAATCCTTAACTGTCAAGTTGACACCTATATCTAACTATGACACTCCCTTTTTGAATGTGTAAACATTCTTCCAGAAATTTCCAGGACTTTCCACATACCACCAAGGTTTTTCATTGACTGAACACACACCAGGCTCCATGGTATTTCAAATCCCTGACCCTGCTGAGAGTTTGGCAATGCAGACCCTTAAGTATTAAGACAAAATCCCTCCACCACACTTCATCTCACTCTTACTCTTCCATTGACATAATGCCATATACTCTCTCCTATAAGTTCACCATATATTATGAGTTCACTCATACTGCCTATGAGTGTAGCTGGTTGGACCTGCATACAATAAATATCCTAGAGTCACCCCATGTCTGATATTGCAAATTCAGCAATTATTTATGGAATACCACATGTCTTAGGTCAACAATAACAACCTGAAACAATCTAGATACTTAGAATAATGATCTCCCACAATTCTGAGGCTATCAAGCGAAAGAAAAAGACACTAGCTGATGACTCTTAGTGAGGCTGTCTTCCTGGCGTCCAGCCAGTCACATTCTTGGTCATTTCTTAAGGCACATGAGAGAAAAGTGATTTATCTTTCACTATTTCTCTTCCTGTAACAACACTAATCTCACCATATTAGGAACCATCAACTTAACTTTTAAAAATTCCTAGAAACATCATCTCCAAATACAACTGAATTCTGGGTCAGAATTTCAGTATACACATGTAGATGTGATATAATTTCTTCCGCGGATTTCTGCCTCTGGCCTGTAGAGATCACATTCTTCGTCATGTAGAACACGTCCATTCCATTCTACTGTTCTCAGAACTCTGAACTCATTCCAATACCACTTCCAGATCTGAAGGCCAAGTCTCTTCTGAAAATTTTCTAAATTGGATGTGGGTGATACTTGGAGTATATGACTCATCCTGAGATAAAATCTCTCTCCAGCTGTGAACTTGTAAAAACAGACAAGCTATGTTTCCAAAATGCAATAGTGAAACAGACATATGACAGACATTTCCATTCCAAAGGGAAGAAATAAGAAGGAGAGATGGGCAAAACAACCCTGAGATATCATCTCGCCCCCAGTCAGGATGGCAAAAATCCACAATACAAACAACACCAAATGCTGGAGAGGATGTGGAGCAAGGGAACTCTCAAACATTGCTGGTGGGAATGCAGGCTCATACAACCACTCTGGCGATCAGTAGGCAATTTCTAAAAAAGTTAATAAAGATTGAAATGCCATATGACCCTGCTATACTACTAATGAGAATAATCCCCTGTAATGCAGAAATTCACTACAGTGGCACAAGCACAGCCATGTTCATTGCAGAACTATTTACAATAGAAGTCATGAAATCAACCCAAAGGCCCAACAGTTGATGAATGGATAATGAAAATGTGGTGGTATATTTATATAATAGAATACTACTCAGCCATCAAAAAGATGAATTAATTAAATTTACTGGGAAACAAATGGAATTAAAAATTATATTGAGTGAAGTATTCCAGACACAGAAAGTTAGACACCATATGTGCTCCCTAATAAGTGGATCCTAGTTCCAAACCCACTTAATGACATATTCAAAGGTAAATCTCTGTAATAACTATTGGAATCACAAAGAATTATAAACAGGAGGAATGGGGAAGCAAGGCCTCAAAAAAAAGGAGACAGGGGATCACGCTTCAGTAGAGAAAATAGATGACGGTCAAGTATTGCATGTAAGTAGCGAGACATCTGGTGCAGCTCACTCTCACTTCCCTTCCTGGTCACTTTTACTTAACAGGATTGTTCTCGCCAATCAGGAAGGACATAAGGACTGGAAGATAGATAGTAACCATCTGGCAAAAGGAACACCGACCCTCCCCCAACTGCTGTGTCCTACTCCTATTCTTCCATCTACCTTTGAGTCTCCTCTTACATTAAGATCTTCATTTAAGCAGTCTTTTATCTTTGGTTAGGAGAGAACTTCGATACCAAACAGGATGCAGCCAAGGGCAGTGCAGGAACGGAAAAACTAAAAACAACAAACCATAATTCATAACACCAAAGACCCTACATTAATCACTTGGAACCAGACCAGCCAAATCCCTTCCCATCATAAAGCTCAGGAAACCTTGTGGAAGAGGGGGCAGCAAGATTGTAAGAGCCTGAAATGGGGAGGACCAACGATATGCAAGATACTCCATCCAAGTTACGGCTGCAGCAGCCAGAATTGGACTTTGCCTGATCTGCACAATGGCTGACATGTCAACAACTCCCCCAAAGTCTAGGATGGATCACAGAGGAAAAGGCTCCAGGCAGCAGGATCCTTAGAGGCAATGGATTAAACAGTCATAATAGATAGTTCCCATCTAACAGGGAGCCCAAGAAGGGGCTCTGGGCTATGCCACTGAGTCCTGAACCCTCACTAGGGTGGAGGACTCAGGGGGAGGTTTGGTGTTCACACAAAAGGATGCTCCAAAGGATGGGAGGGAGGAAGGGGGAGTCACTGGAAGAGGGGGAGGAAGGAAGAGGGTTGAAAGGAAGGGAAAAAGGGGGGGGAGTACAAGGGGGGATGACTGGGAGGGGAGGAGGGAAAGAGAGGACAGGACAAGAGAGCTTGTATGATTAGGAAAAAAATTAATTGTGGGAGGGAGAAATAAAAGGAGAGATGACCCCTAACATATCCAAAATGTAGTAAGTCAAATTCCACTAGATCGTCCATTAAAAACATAATTTGAGGGCACTAATTTTTTTAACTTTTTTTTAAATTCAACTATGCGTGTGTGCATATGTATGTGCGTGTGTCTGTCTGTGTGTAGAACCACGGACGAATTCAGGAACCACCATGGACGCCTCCACCTCCTTCTTGTTTACTCTACCCCGGGATTCACAGACTCCATCCTACCAGGACCAGAAACGCAGGCTGCCCCTGCTTCCACCTGGCATCTATATGTGGGATCTGGGATCCGAACTCAGGACCTTCCTAATTGTTTACTTCGATAGTGGCCCTACCTTCTAGAACCATGAGAACGACACTTCTGGTCCTGGAGATATTTCACACTAGAGGGACCTTCCAAGCTCCAGGAAATCCCTTCCCAAAGGCTTCAATAGCCCTGGTTTTTTTCTGAACTGTTACAAAATGGAGTTCCCAGGAAGAGGATCATCCAGGCATTGAAGGTTCTTCAAGATTGAGTGGCTGTTTAAAATTCCATGGGCTGTGGTGATTAGAATATTACAAATCTTGGCCAAAATGTCTTTTGGGGGGGTAGGTATCTGTGTATAACAGAGGACAATGTGTATGACTGCGGAGGCCGAAGGGTGAGTTCAGTAATCACCTCTGGATTGCTTTACCTCTTTGCTTTTGTTCTAGAGTTTCCCAAACTCTACCTTCCAGTGCTACTGCCATTTCTTTCTGGCATTTTTACATGGGATCCAGGATCTGAACTCAGGACCTTCTGTTTATGAGACAGAAGCTTAATCCCTGAGCCATTTCTCCAGTCCTTGAGTCAAATTTTCTTGGGTTATCTTTACTTCCTCCCACCAATAGTCATTAGACATATAGGTGTCTAACCTTTAATCCTTGTGACTATGAGGTAAATCTCATAATTTCTTCCTCTCATAATTTCTTTCCATAGAATTCTTTACGCAGCACCTAATTCCATCATGTGCATGCTTTACCTTCCACAAAATGCTGGATCCCAACTGAGTGTGGAAACTCGTGCTAGACAAGAAGTACCTGCCCCCCCCCCAGTGCTTTGTCCTCTCCCAATCATTATCTAAGACAGCACCAGAATGGCTTGGAAACATCAGACTACTAGTGACACTTGCCCATCACTCATGAGTGCACGGTGCACATTCTCTGATGATAACAAGGATTCTCTGCTTCTGAACTTTTATCTCTAGTGCTCATATTTGCACACTGCATCTTGGAACTCTTCTAACCTCACCCACACACCCCCCACCTCCCTTACAAAGAAATGTCCTCACTGAAGTTGCTATGGCACCTCTGACAGTCTCTGGACAAACATTTATGGCTATTTCGCTTGAGGAAAAAAAACCAGAAATGTACTTCCTCTTACTCCTACAACCCGGAAGTCCATATCAGGATATACAGTGAGCGTCCCTCCCTGACTCTTGGCTCGTCTTCTGGTATCTTCATATGACTCTTTCTCAGTGAATTCACATGGAATCAGACAGACAAGCAGACAGAGGTAAGAGGACCTTTCTCTTGGTATAAATATAAAGTCATCCATCATATTGGATTATTAAGCTGATTTATAAACTCATTTGACCTTATTTACTCCTTAAATGAAATAAATCCCTTCCAATGCAGCCACATGGAGATTAGGGCTTCAAAATATGCATTTAGTCCATCTATGGTTTCGAGGAAGCTAGGCTTCCCACCAGCACATGAGAAAGCAAGGACCTATTTGTGGGAGGCCCATGCATCCTTTTGGAAAGAAGCACAGACTAAATTGTAACCGAATAAACTTCTTATACATAGTACACTGTATTGTTCATAGTATTTGTTATTGAGACAAAATAATGAATAAAAGCAACTTTAGGATTAAAAATTTGTTTTAGCTTACACTTTCAGCGGTCTCTGTACAGAGTAGCTGGATCCATTGATTTTTACAGTTACAGCTTTATTATGTTTAATTTATTATTTTTTGTGTAGTTGTGTGTAAATGTAGAAGAGGGCCCTGTGTGTGTCTGTGGAGGCAAAAGGGTGTCACCAGGAGCCATCCTGATTACTCTACCTCTTTGTTGCTGTGTCTGGGGTTTTCTGGGTTCTGCTTTCCAGGGACACAAGTTCAGAACTAGGCCATTTCTGCTCAGCCCTTTTATGTGGGATTTGAAATCTGAACATTGCCTCAACCCCTGAGCCATCTCTCCAGCCCAAGTCACAGCCTTTAGCTTCACAGAGAGGCAGAGTCATCCCTTGGGAGGTTGTGAATTAGGACAGCTGTCTTGCAGAATTTAGGAAGTCTGACAGCTTTCCTTTATCCCATCCCATCTGTATCCCTTTCGGGTAACATTAATAATATTGCTGTCCATGTGATTCAATGATGGCTCCAGTAATCTATCCACCAAGTGAAAGTCTGTGGAACTCGGGACAAAGAGAGAAAGAAAAAGAGAGAGAAAGAGAGAGAGAGAAAGAGAGAGAGAGAGTGAGCCAATCATATTCCAAGCCTCACTTCTGAACACTGCTGTTTTGTTTGTTTGTTTGTTTGTTTGTTTGAATGGTAACTCTTTATTTCCTTTGTATTCTTATCAGCTCTATATACATTGATAAAGGCTTGTTTACTTATTTATGAAATACAGAAACTGAATCAGACACTGAGTAAATGTACTTTGGTGGCTGACTTTCTTTCCCGATCAGGAACACTGCTGCTTTGAAGACCTTTTCCTGAGGTCTGGGGAAAGCACAGGAAATCTGCGAAAAACTCCACATCCAATCCATAACAAACACTTATCTTTGCTTCCAGCCCAGTCCATCGGAGTGCTGCTAAGAACATTATTTAGCACAAGCCATCAGACAGATAAGACAGAGGAAGCCTGGGAGTCTGGGAAACTGAGAGGATGCTTTCTTTAGCTAACCTTGAGAAGAATTTTAAAGTTACCTTTGAAAGTTACTAAATATAAACACTAAATAATAAAGTTACTACCTAACACTTTTGAAACAGCACAGTAAATACAACTCAATAAAAATTGTTCTAATTAAAGCAAACAGTGGGTTAGTGTGCAAGACAATCATCTCTCATTCAATACATTGCATATGGAATAAGGTTTGCATCATATTCTTTATGAAAGAAAACAAATAGTCATAAATATGCCATCAAGTCAGCAAATACAAATGGCACAAATCTTTTGCCAGTGAGCTGACGGCCAGCTGACACAGCATCACTTATACCCCAGAGCCAAGCACATTAGTTTCTCTGTACATGTTATTGTGTTCCCAGTGTCTGGGGGTCTGGCCAAGTGTTTTCAGTTTCTTTAGGCTTCGATTCATGAATGCAACAAAAGCCAGCACAGATTGCGAAAGTAGCAAAGAAGACTCTAGAAGACAGTAAAATCAGGACATGTCCCAAAGAAGCAGTGGGCTGTGAGGGTAAAGATACTCAAAGACCTCAAGTGTTCACTGGAGTCTCTTTTCATGGGGTCTAAAGGAAGGAGGGGTGGGCTACTAAAGGCTGTATTATGGATGGGTCTATATTTTGATTGATAGGCTAGGCCACATGATCACTTTTTCTATTGTACATGAGCCTTCCCACAAATCATATGCAGGCCCAATTGTGCATAAGAATGAGATGGTAAGCAGAAGATTCTCCTTAAATGATCACTTGAAGGGTACAATTTGCCACACCACATATGCATTCAAAACCAATTTAAGTAAAACCAGCTCTAAAGTTCTTTTTTCAGGGAGGGTTGGGTGCACCTTTGAACAGAAACAGTTCAAGTCTGCAGGTTACCAAGGAGGGGAAACCTAGTCTATTGTTCATGCAGCCAAATTCAGGTAGGGGTTAGAAGCTTCTAGGTACATTGTTCAAAGAAGTAGTGGCATGAGCAGGCTTGCAGGAAAAGAATCTAAGTTGTCAATTACATTGCAAGACATGTGTGGGGCACAGTATATAGCTCAGAATAAATGGGGTCCCGGTTTCCTTATGCTTGTCTGCCTCAATTATGCTACCAAATTGGCAAAGATATCATGTGTTTCTTCTTCTCTAGGAATATATTCCAAGAGCATAAGTTACACACAGGCAGATTTTTTTCAACTGTGACTGAATGCTGTTAATGTGTTTTGCAAAAATGAGGCTTGCTGTGGGCTGTGATGTCATGATGGCATCGTTTGCCTTGAGTCGCATGATCTAGGACCTAGGTGGACTTAGCCCTATGACAAGTTGAAATCTAACAGTACTTCAAGGAAAAGGCATAGCTGTGTGTGAAGAAGATACACACACTCACAGACATTTGTACATGTGCATGTGTGGAATTTGTGTGTGTGGGGGATATGTATATGCAGATGTGTGAGCCAATGCATATATGCAGAGACCAGAATGTCAGGTGTCTTCCTCTATCTCTCTCTGCCTTCTTCTCTTGAGACAGGGTCTCTCGGATGAATCTGGAACTTGCAATCTTTCCGCAAATATTGCTGGATAGCAAACTCCAAAGAATTTCCTCTCTCTGCTTCCCTCTACCCAGGACTGGAATTCCAGCCAGGCATGTGTCCACACTGAGCTTTTCATATATGTGCTGGGAATCAGAACCCACAGATCCAACTCCCACAACCCTTCACTATATATTCTTGAAATGTCCACTGGACACAATCTGGAACATGGTATTAAAGTTCTTCAAAGGGAAATTTTCAATGTTAAAAATGTCTAGCAGGAGTAGATTGAAGGCCTGCTGTCCAGATGGAACATACTCCTGGTACCGGAAACCATGCCAAGAACTTGTGGAAGGGGAGATCATAAGACCTAGGGAGAAACATCTACCAAGACTAGCTATATGGACTTGATATCACACGGTCTTCTAAACATTTATCTATATACGTGTAGACTGGAGAATTTGTCAGTACTCAACCTAGAAGGTTGCTTTTGTAATGGAAATGTGTATAATACTGAGAATTACAACTGAACGAAATACAGGGAAGAGAATATGGATTGCTGGGCCTTTAAAAAGAGAACCAAATGACCTCCCTAACTCAGGGCTCAGGAACAGCATGGAATGGTGTGGAAGAGGGGGGCATTAAGAATATAAAAACCTAAAGGTGGGTTGAGGTGCGTCCAGACAGTATCTTCTGGACATGATAGGGTTGCTGCACCCACGAGCTCACTGCCACTGTGTCTATATTTCCACAAGACATGCACGAGATTTACCTTATCAACATTTTGCCATGGAAGGGGCAAAGTCTCATGAGGCTCCATGATTCCCTGAGAGGTCAATGTTAGAAGAGGGGAAGGGGAGCAGCTTTCCCCCAAGGGCATACCTATTGACATGTCACTATTACTCTAGCAAAAGCCCAGACACATGCTGGTCATAGAAACCCAGATGAACCTCTGTGGTCTAAACATGAAAGGACATGAAAACAGGCGAGATCATGATGGAGAAGGAGAAGGTCTGTAATGTAAAAAAAAAAAGAGAGGGGGATTAAGATTAGGTAATTAGGGATGAAAAATAACATGATCTCACTGTCATCGTGTATGAAACAAATAATACAAATAAATAAAAATCTGAAAATAAAGAGCTAAATTTTCTCAGTTCTATGAAGTTGTGGAGAAAGAACCCTAGAAGATGTCCTCAAAGCAGAAGGAACCTCTACTCCTGCTCCCTCCCCTTCCTCTTCTTTCTCATTGTCAGTTTTTTTCCTCTTCCTTTCTCCCCTCTCTCTCAGAAGCAATGAAACAGAATTTGGTCCATTTTTATTTTTACTTCTGACTAAGAACTAAACACTAGCAGATCAGTGAACTGTTAAAAGGAAAATAACTTGTCAACAGAATTGTTTCACAACATTCAGTGTTCATGTAAGTGGCTTTGGCCTCTTCTACAATACCAGGCAGCAATACCAGGCAGCATTGCCAGGCCCTGACACACAGTGTTTGTTCTCCAAATCAAAGATGTGCATCTTTTTAGAAGTGCATCTTGTCATATTCTAGCATCTCTGAAGGCAGGGTGCATCCCATAATGGAAGAATGTTTGCCTTTTTCCAGAAGCTTCTAATTGTGCTCTCATCTCCTCCCTATCATTCTGTAGGGAAAGCAGAGGTGTTCTTTTTAATCTATTGTTTAATTTCCAAACCAAAGACATCCTAGACTATAACAATGGGAGCTTTATGCCAAGAGAAATAGGTAGACTTTGTGGCACATGGCTTGGCTCTGACAGCTGCCAATCAAGATGGCACAAACTAATGCTACATTCTTCTTTAAGTCGGTTAGGATGGAGGGAGGGGCCTCAACTGGCACTTTCAGAACACATGACAGAAGGAGGGCAAAGCCCTGGTGTTCTTTGTATTCTCTCTTGACGTTCTTTTAAACACTGGCATCTTCCCTGTGATGGCATGTTGGAACTAATGAAATTTGTGTGATGATGATCATGGATGTCAATCTAAATCATCGGTTTGATGAGATGCAGCATCACCTGGGAGATAAGCCAAGGTATGTCTGTGGGAGAGTCTATTGACTACTAAGTGAGGTAGGAAGACCTACATAGCCACCATGAGAGGCCCTGCTTCCTGCCGGGGATTTCGGGTCGTGTAAGAGGAGGACCCAGGATCATTCACTCTTCACTCTCTGCTTCCGCACAGGACACAATGTTCCCAGCTGCTCCCAACCCTTGCCGTCCCACTTCCTTGCCATGATAGACCGTGTCCTTAAGCTGTGAGCCCAAATCCACCCTTTGCCCCTAAGTGATGTCTGTCTGATTCTTCTATCACCACAATAGGAAAAGTAACTAAGACAATGATGAACTTAAGTAGAAAGAGGCATCAGTTGATGGAAGAGGATCTTCAGTTGTCTCCGTGGGCTATGGCCAACGCACAGGACTCTCATATTTCCTTTTGCCTGGAGTCTGCAGCTAGAATGTTTGAGGGCTCCTTGGGAACTCATTACTGCCACTTCTCACTGACAGACTCTCTTGTATCTCAAGGACATTGTCTCCACGACCAGGAGCCCCTTCCTACCCCTCACAGAAAGAGACATTCATTCACTCCAGCCCCACTGTAGGTCTTCTACTTCTAGATCCAACCACATTGCCATGATTGATGTTCTCCTTCTTCAACGCTCTCTTTTGTGCAACAAGTATTTGCATCCACTTCTACCAGTACTGCCAGCATTTCGTTATAGTTACAAATAATGAAAGTGGAAACAGTGATCAGGATAACTTCCAATCATTCCCTAATTTAAAAGGGGGAGGGGAAGACCTCCAAAACGTATGCAAGAATATTTCTTTCCTGAGGTGGACAGATGGCTCAGGGGTTAAGACTCTGCCTTGCAAGCAGAAGGTCCTGCGTTCAGATCCCAAGTACCATGTAAAAAGGCCAGGCAGAAATGGTGGTGGCTGTACTTCTGGTCCTGGTGGGCGGAAAATCCCAGAGTGAAGAAAGGAGGAGGTAGAGGCAATTCAGGATGATTCCCAAAGTCACCCTTGGTCCTCCACAGAGACACACAGTGCTCTCTGATACACACCACACCCACGTCCCTTTTACACACAAAAAATAAGTGAATGCAATTAAATAATTAAAAAATTTAAAAAAGAATATTTATTTTCTGAGGTTCCTCACAGTGAAGAGTGAAATTTCAATTACTGACAGTTGTCTAGATGGTGACAGCCTGCGACTCATATAGTGGAAAACCTTCAGAATGTAGCTCAGCATCCTCCCGCCAATCACATCTCAAGAATCCCAGGTGAGTTGATGTGACAGTAAGGCCTGCCAGGGGAAGGACAGGGCGCGGGGAGCAGAGCATTGTGCTTGCCCTCTGCACGAGACTGAGGTCCTCGCCTCGCAAATGTGCAAAGGCATGTGGGAACCATTCATTTCGCTTTCATTACTGGTAATTGATCGCACTGTCCAGAGGACATCAGTCTATTTGCTTGTCAGGAGCCCAGCTGACAGAGGTCACTGTGCACTTCTCTCCTCCAAAATGAACTAATTATCAAAAAACAATGGGCACTTAATGAGCAGAAGACCCACAGAAAAATGTTTGTTCTCATTCTTAGGAACTTTCCACCTTCCAGAGGTGAGGGACTCAGAAAATTGCAATATTTTTTCCCCAAATTTTCCCTCAAAAGATTTATCCTCAAACTTACTTCATTTTATCCAATACTGTAAATGCCTGGGTCAAACATTAACAGAGGTATGTATCCCCCCCCTCCACACACAGCTTAGAAAGGTTCTTCAGTTGTCTTACTCTAATTGGCCTACTGACTTTGCCAAAAGAAGATAATATTAATAGAAAGCCAGCAAACATGTACACAGACTGACAGGTTGTCTGATTCCACTGTGACTCTTAGGAGTCCCTCTGTTCTGTGAGCTTCCAGAAAGTCCGCAGGCAGTGCTCATTAGTAAAACACAGCTGATCCCTCTCCAAAGGTAATTGGTTGGGGGTAGCGTGACCTGAAAAGGATGCCTCCTTTTTCTTCTTGGGTTTGAGGTTCCAAAGTCTGTACAATCTTAGGTATACCTCAAAACTAAATCACCGAAGATCATTAAAATATATATATATAATAGAAACTAACCTTTCCTAAGAATCCTGGCCATTTGGTTCACAACTTAGAGCTAAAGGTTCAAAAATATATTTTTCTGCCTAGAGTCATATCAAGAATAAGGACCAACAAGTATTGGCACAATTCAAGATTCTGAGTACATACAATGACCCATAGAGAGAATGATCTTTCCTGATAAGTTTTAATATACTGACTTCTCACAGACTTTACACACTCTTAATGCACTATCTTTTACCCGAGCCCCAGAAGGCCACGACTCATCAGGTTACAACTACTTTAAAGTGAATCGAGTATATATTGCAATATGTTCAGATGTGGCTTATGGCACTAGGGAGTGTATAATTACTCCCTCCCAGATATTCAGTTTTGCTGACAGCAGATAATAATTGTGCAGACCTCCACCCTACATACCCCTAGGGGGCCTTTCAAAGCAATACATTTTGAAAAAAAAATTTAATGAAAAAAAAACCACTGAACATGGCAGTAGTGACTGTCAAGTGCAGCACACACACACTTAAAATACAATTTCAAAGCCAGACATGCTGACACACAACCGTAGTCCCATGGTCCTCTGGGATGTCATGATTCCTGGAGCTTTGGGTTAATCTGAACAACACAACTGGACTCCACCTCAAATATGAGCTTGGTTAAGAAGGATGTACGAACAGGATACAGGGGAAAAAAAGGGAAAAAATGTGCATGACTTGTAAGGACAATTTCTTGAATGGTGATTCTCTGAAATGATGTTTCCTTCCTTATGCATCCAATCCCCCTTGTAATATCTTGGTTAGCCAAAGCCATGCTATTTTGTCTAGACTATTCTACCCTGACCGGGACATAACACATACCTTAATGCCCCGTCTCCCTACCCTACTGGGCTTGAGAGAGTTTGTTATTTGTTGCCAACATTCTTTCCTTCCCCCAGCCTGCGCTGCCTTTCTTCCTTAACAATGCCTAGTGATATCTGAAGATCACAAAAGACAGATGTCCCCTTTTGTGGGGGGACTTTCTTCAAACTTCCCTGCCACGCTGTCCTGGCAGCTGATCTCCCTTTCCTCTCCGACATTCTATTCTAATGCTATCCCACCTTAAAGCTAAGCTATGATTCCCTTGGCCACCAGAACCTCAGATCTAATGAAACTTGTATTTCTGAAACCTCTCCCTCATATTGGGGTCTCTTTACAACAGACCTCTATATTGACCCTACGCATGGTCCTAGAATCATTCTCAATCCTTTCCCAAGAGGATTCAACAAATTTAATCAGCGTAAAGAGAATCCATTGTGGTTTTCTTAGCTCTCTTAACCCTCCCACACTGCGGTATCCAAGGTTACAATCAAGTGCACAGAAATGACAAGAAACAGACTAGAAACTGTCTCCTTGATAGATTGCTTTGATTTAAAAACAAATAAGCAAACACCAAAAACAACTTCACCATTAGTTGCTCTGGCTTCATATTTGCGAAATAAGCTTTCCC
Organism: Typhlomys cinereus; assembly: GCA_023101885.1. Taxonomy (NCBI): domain Eukaryota; kingdom Metazoa; phylum Chordata; class Mammalia; order Rodentia; family Platacanthomyidae; genus Typhlomys; species Typhlomys cinereus. Next base: position 1,026,442 of record JALPQD010000529.1, on the reverse strand, counting down.
CATCTTACTCTATCAAAGATAAGCATCAACTGAAAAGGGATCTAACTTGTGTCATGAACCCCAAGGGACAGATCACCCAGGGGCGTGGACTCAGAGGGAACTCCTGAGTCCTGTGAGAAAAAGGAAACGAGCAGAGAAAAGCAGGCTTCTCCTACAACCGCAGAGCTAACAGGAAGGGCTAATGAAGATGAATGAAAGATATCTCAGGGAAATCAGCGTGGGCATCTGAAGCCCCTATGCAAATAAGATAAGACTGACAAGGTCCCCACACCTATCAGCAGCAGCCACACATCTCTCTAATTATGGGTGCCCCAGAAATCTCCACCATATCTTTGCCTTGCAAAGAGCTGCTTAATGTCTCATCATTGATTAATGCTCCCATTCCATCGGTTGGTTACTCTTGCTGTCGCTGCTGCTACTATTTATTTGTTTGAGACAGGGTCTCAAGAGCCCAGGCTGGCCTTGAACTTGCTTTCTAGTCAAGGGAGAACTTGAACTACTGATTCTGTTGCCTCCGTTTTCTGAGAGCTGAGATGATAGGCACACCCCACTCCACCCAACCAAATTCTATGCCAAGGCTTCATGCATGCTAATAGGCATTCTGCCAGGGGAACTATAACCCCAGCCTTTGACATTCCTTTCTGAAGCTGATGGGCTGGGGCAGAACAGAAAGGCTTTGTACTGGTTGTTGCTCTTTCTATTCTGTACTAGTTATTCTTCTCTATTGCTGTAAGAGAACACCCAAAGAAAAGCAATTTAAGGGAGAAAGGGAGATTTATTTAGTTTATGGTTTGAGAAAGGAGATACGGGCCTTCAATCATCATCTGATAATAAAATTCAAGTCAAACAGCCTTAGAACAGGCACAGCCCGATAATTGCCTAAGATTTAAAACCTTACACTCAAAGGTTCAACTCCTCTCTCTACCATGTGTTCCTAATTCATGACTAATGACGTGAAAACTTATCCTTGTAATTCAACTATAAAAATCCTCAATGACCAACAATGGTAGAAGCCACATGACTGATAGTGGATGCTGGAGTCAGGCTAGGTCATACCCATCCAGGAGGCTAAGAGCTGCAAGACTTCCAGCTGCAAGAGCTTCTCCCAGAAGTAGAGTGCAGCTAATCCACCTCAAGGCCTGCCCCCTGTGACTGCCTTCTTCCAGCAAGGTTCCACCTCCTAAAGGTGCCATGGCCTTCCAAACACATGAGATCATGGGGGACACACATTGCAAACCATGGCAGACTTTAAGCCAAAGTTATCATCTGTTATCATGTCGATTTCACAACTCCAAATGAGAAAGCTCTAGTGATACCACCAGTTTTTAGAGAAATCTGTAGAGGGAACAGTGAAGCTAGGAGAAATTCATCTAATGTTAAGGAAAAGTTGATTTGGAGTTATTCTATGACTGATGGAGAGAACATTATCTTTCCTTATTATCTCTAAAATCCTCTTTAATTTCTCTCTGCTCTGCTGAGTCTCTGTAACTATTATCTCTTGAGGGTTTGGCTCTTGTCCTATTAATATTTTTTTTTATGTTCTGTTGGGATGAGGCAAGCATATGATTCTGGATTAATTCAATCCATCTAGTTGAGTTGAGGAATTTCATACACTAAATATCAATAAGTATATTCTATTCTATACTCAGAGTAAAATGTGTACAATATATAAGTTGAATGCTTCCTTGTGGCTGGCACAACACAGAACATATGAAAAATTATTTACCACTCATTATGTACTAATATACAAATATGATCTATATAAGACATGCATGCAATAATCTGAGTCCCATTTCACTAGCATAAAGACCTGAATGTGTGCATCCTTACTAGATTGTCAGATTGAATTTTTTTACTACTGGCTTGATGATATTGAAGTGTGGAAATTTTGAGGTATAGCTAGGCTATGACATAGAACCCTTCTTGGAGAGCACTATGTACTTATATTTAAGGGAAGTTTCAGAACTTACTTTAAGTATATTATATTAAGTATAAGTATATTACTTATACTAAATCTTTCATTGGAGGACACGTGACAAGAAATCAGACTGGGAGGAAAACTCTTGTTTAAGATCTAACCATCAGCAAATGAAAACTTCCGTGAGATACCATCTCATCCCGGTCAGGATGGCAAAAATCCACAATACAAACAACAACAAATGCTGGAGAGGATGTGGAGAGAGGGGAACTCTCCTACATTGCTGGTGGGAATACAGGCTCATACAACCACTCTGGTGAGCCGTCTGGAGATTCTTAAAGAAATTAAAGATTGAAATGCCATATGACCCTGCTATTCCACTTCTGGGAATAACTCCCCATACAGCAAAAATTCACCTCGATAGCACAAGCATGACCATGTTCATAGCAGCACTGTTTACAATAGCAAAGTCATGGAATCAACCCAAATGTCCAACAGTTGACGAGTGGATAAGGAAACTGTGGTACATCTATAGAATGGAGTACTACTCAGCCATCAAAAATGACGAATTACTGGAATTTGCCAGGAAATGGATGTCATTAGAAACAATTATATTAAGTGAAGTATCCCAGACCCAGAAAATTAAGCGCCGTATGTACTCCCTAATAGGTGGCTTCTAGTACCAAATCCACCCAGCCCATCTAGAGACACTCAAAGATAAATCTCTGTAATATCTACAGTAATTGCAAGGATTATGAACAGGAGGGATGGGGTAGGAGGGCCACACCAGAACAAGGAGACAGGGGACCATGTTACAGCAGAGAAAGTAGGACTCCATCAAGGACTGCAAGTAAGTAATGAGACATCTGGTTAAGTTCACAGACTTTCGTTCCTGATCATTTACAACTGAGGGGGTATGATCTCACCAGAAGGGGAGGGCATATAGTCTGGCAGCAAAAAAGTAACCATTTTGCAAATAAGTGATTGACCCTTCCCTCACTGTGGTTTCCTACTTTTATTACATCTACCTTTGAATGTGCTCTTATAACAAGACTCCAGTTTAACAGCTTTTTGCCTCTGGCCAGGGGGTGACATACAGTGCCCAGCAGGATGGAGTGAAGGGCATTGCAGGAGCAGCAAAACTGCAAAAGAAAATCAACGAACCACTATCCAGAACTTCAGAGACTCTATATCAACCACCTAGAACTAGGCCAGACTAATCTCTCCCCATCCTGAAGCTCAAGGACATTTGCGGAAGAGGGGCAGTAAGATTATAAGAGCACAAGGATGGGAGGAGCAATGATACGCAAGATACTCCACACAAGTTAGAGCCGAAGCAATCATAATTGGACTTTGCATGCCCCACGCAATGTCCAATATACTATTGACCCCACAAAGTCTAGCATTTGCTAAAGGCACCAAGATCCTTGGAGGCAAGGGATTGACAGCCACCATAGTGTTCCTATCCTTAAGGGGAACACAGGAAAGGGTTCAGGGAAATGCCACTGGGTCCTTGTACGTCATCGGAGAGGAGGGCCCAGAGGAGAGTCTGGCATGCACATTAAAGGATTTTCCGGGGACTGGGGGGGAGGCACTGGGAGATGGGGAGGGAGGGTGAGGGGAGGGGAAGCAGGGGGGCAGGGGGAGGAGGAGGGAGGGAAGAGGAGGGAGGGAGGGAACCAGTGTACCTACTAAGTTTGTATGAGCGGAAATAACAATAAAAAATGTTAAAAAAAAAAAGGTCTAACCATCGACAACTTGATCTTGGTTTTCCCAGTTGGAAATGTGAGAAAGGAATCTCTTCATTAAAAGGCTATGGAGTCTTTAGTGGTTTAGTCTCAGCTGACAGAGACCATTAGGCAAGACAAGTCTTATCCAAAACCATGCTCTACGATGAATTTATCATGTAGATTTTTTATACAACAATCATCAAGATAATAAAAGGGAAAAAAGACTTTTCTCACAGTCTCCCAATCAAAGCTACCATAGCTTTGATGCAGACAGAACTGAACCTAATTCTCAGTGAATTAAAAATCATAAAGCAAAAACAGAGTAAAGTCCTGTTATGGTTGCATTTTGGTGTCAAATTGACAGTTGCAAACTGTTTGGGGCACAGCTGTGGAAGATTAATGGTTGGAATGGCCCTTGAACAAGTCTGCAGGTACTTGATTGATTGCTGTGGAGAACCCAGCCCATAGTGGGTGGTACTTTCCAGTGGTGGACCAGATAATAGGAGGTGCAAGGAGGAGGGACTTGCTCTTCCGTTATCCTGTGCTGTGGAGGACACTCTATGTACCTCATTCACTTTTAGAACATTCTGGCCTTCTTTGTTGCTGCTGCTGCTGCTTCCATCCTTGGCTGACTTAGAGCTTCACCATTTTCACCACATTGTTGCTGATCCCGCTGCCTTTGGAGCCTGGTTTCTAGACATTGTTGCTGTTCACTGTTCATCGCTGATGTTGGAGCTGTTCTTCATCGACATTGGAATCCAGCATCTTCGACCCTCCAGAGAAGTAATGGCTTGAGACCTTCTCAGAATCTTTTGGCTTTGGGCTGGAGAGGTGGCTCAGGGGTTAAGCCTCCGCCTTGCAGGCGGAAGGTCCCGAGTTCGGATCCCAGATCCCACGTATAGACGCCAGGCAGAAGCGGGGGCGGCCTGCGCTTCTGGTCCTGGTAGGGCGGAGCCTGTGAATCCCGGGGCAGAAGGAGGTGGAGGCGTCCATGGTGGTTCGCGAATTCGTCCGTGGTTCTACACACACACACACACATACACACACACAGACACACGCGGGCGCACATACACACAGTTGAATAAATAATAATAATAATAACAAAAAAAATTTAAAAAAAAAAAGAATCTTTTGGCTTTGTGGAACATTCCAGTCAAGAATGAGGCGGCTGTGGGTAGCTTGGAAAGAAACTATTTTTATTGTGAGTTACTTTAATAAACTTATTTATATATATATTACATTCTATAGATTCTGTTTCTTCAGAGAACTCTGACTAATAGAAGCCGTCTCTGTGATGTCTGAATCTATAGCTACTGGGTGCTCAGAGTGGACCTAGGCTTTAGATTTCACAACTGGTACTTGGCATCTCTATGTTCACAATCAAGGAAACTGTAGAGGCAGTAGGTACTGCCTACAGGTATGCCAAACAGTGGTCACATATGGCTGGGGAGAGCTGTTAGCTGTAAACTGGAAAGATTAGAAGAGGTGAGTTGTGAAGAAATTTTATAGAGTGCTCAGGTGTGCACTTCTTGGATCATGCTGTCCTTCTGCAATGAGTGAAGCTTGACCTTTAAGAGGAGCCTTCAAGGGCTCCCAGGAGAACAAAGTTGCTAGCTATAGTTTCTCTTCATGTTGCTGATAAAATCCACATCAAACAACTTAGGGGAATGAGAGGTTTATTTCAATTCAGAATTCTGGTCCCGTTTGACAGTTCATATCAACATAAGGAGCTAAGGGAACTCACCACACCCAACCCTTAGGGAATGCTGAGAGGGGAGCAAAACTTTTCACTTTGCCAGAATGCTACATGCCAAAGAATGCCAAAGCACTGAACCAGGTTTCTCCATGTTATCTACCTACCTAGAGAATGGCCCACCTCTCACAGGTTGGGTCTTCTCCCATCAATTAGATAATTTTTCACAGGTTTGCCCAGGACTTACCTTAACTATCAGCTCTTTACAGATGTACCCAAAGCCTCAATCTTCAATTGTCAAGTTGACACCAGTGTCTAACTAACCATAACAGATCTTTCTTTGAAGAAATAGGGATAAAGTCCATATCAGGAGACAAAATGAACAGATACAGAGAGATTAAGCTCAAGAAGCACCCAAATGGAAACATATCAAAAGGTTGATACCAAGAAGCGAGCACATGCATCCGATTTTCAAAGGGAGGAGATTGCAAATAAAGGATATGTAGGATGGCCAATGACTGAAGAGTCATTCATCCTAGTTCAACTTCTTAGCATCTCCTTAGCTTGAAGATTCAGTACTGCGAAATGCCATCTAGAATTGTTATAAAGATCTGGAGAACAGATCATTGAAACTGAAGTAATAGGATATGAATGGTTGAGACATACAGGTAGCTAGCTTTAAAGAGCTTTTGTGATATGTGGGGGGAGGTGTGTGTGTGTGTGTGTGTGTGTGTGTGTGTGTGTGTGCGCGCGCGCACGTGCATATATGTGTATCTGTGTGTCCGTGTGTGTCTGTGTGCAGCTGTGCATGCACTTGTATGTGACTGTGCAGGTCAGCTGTCCACCTCAGATATTTTTCCTCAGGAGCCTTTTCCCTTGGTTTGCTTGTTGTTTTAGAGTGTGCTCATCTCTCTCTAGAACCTGGGACTTGCCAACCAGCTAGCAAACCCCAAGGATCCTCCCGCGTCTGGTGGGGACACCACAAGTGCACATCACCACAACTTGGGTTTTATGTGGGTGGTGACCCAACTCAAACCCTCATATTTTACTCACTAAACTATCCCTTTCACCTTACCACATACTCCCAATTTTTGAAAGAAAATGGTGACATTTTCTCCCAAAGATAAATATGGTTATATTCTTACCTGCGGTCTAAGAGATTGCTCAGAAAATACCACATTATCTGGTATTCAAAACCAGTATTATAATGCTTCACTCTAAATCCCCAATATGACCTCTGAGATCCCTTGGGGTTCTGGACCCAGTTTCCAAAAGGACTTAGCGGAGGAGTTGAGAGCCTCTCATGAATTGTGGATACCCTGATATGTTATGGCTGCCCTAATGAGGCAGCACATTTTTTCTAATTACTACAAATGCTCCAGAATTGGAAATGGAGATTCTAGGACCACAGAAAAGGAGCCGAACCAGACAGGAGCAGTGGCCAGATAATGTAATAAGATAATAAGTGATCCATCTGGGACAGCTGTGACATGGAGAAATGTTTTCAAGAAACCTGCAGTGGCTGCAGGGCTGTGTAGCTCAAAGTTTGAAAAGGAAGACACACCGGAAGGCACCATAATCCAGTATCATTCCCACCTCGAAATTCAAGCTATAATCAGGGTAGTGGGGGGAGGGTAGCAAGCTACAGGAGGCTAAACTGTCACAATAATGGCACACAGAAATATTGAAAAGGCAATCTGATTGCTAATGCTGCTTAAGAAATATTATCATAGTGATTGATAGCAAATTGTCAAAGCCACATAACAATGTCTGTTTTACTTATAACTGATAATAGGGCCTGCTAGTATCAGTTTGAGAACAATGCTTCTTTAAAAATTGAGAACATTCAAATCCAGAAGAGACAAAGAACTGGGAAAATATAATTTATAGAATGTCTGAAAGCTTGAATAGACACAGGTGTGATAACTGAGAGTCAATGATAAACTGAAGAAAGAACAGTTGATAACTGCTCAGGACGTCAAGGAGCGTTATGAAATGTACCTGGGACTGCTCAAAGCTTTACTTACACTACGCTCAGAGCCTGCAAGATGCGAGACAGAGGAGCATAATTATCAAGGAAGAAGTTATTCAGAATGAGCTATGGACAGACAACCGCAAAAGACCATTAAGTTTCAAAGAGCCATATAAGAATTCTTAGGAGGAGGAGGAGCTTGGAATATTCATGTACTGTTTTGAAATCCTACCTCCGCCCTTTGGAAATGGATAGCTTTGAGAAAACCACCTAATATTGCAGAATGCAAGTTTTCTATACTTGCAGGAAGTATGTTCCACTAATCACAATATTAAAAATTTATGAAAATTTATGAAAAAATAAACATTCTTAAAAATAGTGAGAATGTCATGTTATACTATAATATACATTATATAATATATATATATATATATATATATATATATATATATATACACACACATATATATATGTCAAATCCCTAATGGTCTGACTTAATGGAAAAGCCTTTATTCTCATATCTGCCTTTGCATTCAATCTGTTGTAATAGGTTACTTTAGATGAAGTATGTGAGAAAAATCTGGTTACAAAGATATGTTACTGGGGAAGAAAAGGGTATATTAGTGACTTATTAAGTGATGTTTGATGTTCTTCCTTCATGGAGTGTCAAAAGGGGTAGCTCCTTAAAGGTTTGTTGACATGTGGACTCTAAATCCACATCAGTGAACTATGTGACCTTAGAGCTCATTGATTTCCTTCTTTTGGACATTCAAACGTTCTTTTGCCAAAACGGCAGAAGATTTGGGCTTATTTATTTTTTCATAGATATTTCACTAAATCACAAATAATATACCAATTGTCTATTCATGAATCATGACTTGATATGATTATTATTTTCATTTCATCAAAGACTTTTATGTTGTTAATTTTGTGTGTGGGGTGAGGAGGGCTCATGTGCACAAGTGTATACATGCGAACCAGGATGTGTATGTGAATATAAGAATTAATCTGGGGATCAGTTCTCTCATTCCACCTTGATGAAGCAAGGTCTTTTTTTTTATTTCCGCTCAACTTAACAGGTGCACCGGTCCCCTCCCTCCCTCCACCCCCCCCTACTTCTCTGTGTCCCTCTCCCCTCCCCCCTCCCGACCTATCCCCCAGTGCCTCCCCCTCCCATCCCCGGAGCATCCTTTAATGTGCATGCCAAAGTCTCCTCTGGGTCCTCCTCTCCGATGAGGTGCAAAGACCCAGCGGTATTTCCCAGAACCCTTTCCTGTGTTCCTCTTAAGCTTAGAAACACTACTGTGACTGTCAATCCCTTGCTTCCAAGGATCCTATTGCCTTTAGCCCAGAAGCAGTGTCTTTCTTGCTTCCACTGCAGCATAGCCCATCTCCATTACCATAATTCAGCAATTACAGACTCCAGCCAACATGTCCAGCTCTTTGAGAGTTATCAGGCTTACACAGCAAGGAGTACTTCCAACTGAGCTGTCTCTAATGCCCATCATCAAAGACATGCTTAGGTAGAACTGATGTCTTGTTGTTTTTATGCCATGAATATGTGACAATGAACTCGATGTCTGTGAGTCCAATTTAGGTCTACTGCCTCCACTTGTCCTGTGGTTTACGTCACTCACTAATACTGTGTATAATTGATATTTGTCACCACAATGAAATAAATGCCAGTGGAAATAATTTACACTCAGATCATGCTGGAAATTGTCTTCAGAATACCAAGAGCCCCACAGACTCCCACATTGAAATCTGCTGCTGATATTTCAGAAATGCCAAACAGAAACAGCAAGTATAAAAAGCCTGTGCACCTATTCTATACCAAATGCAGAACTCTTGCTTTTTTATGAAAGTAATTTGTTTATATCTTCAAAGAAATTACAGTCAAGTTCTGCTGGTAAAACAAACACATGAAGATGATTTGAACGTGTTGTGTGAGAATTGCTCTCATATTACAGAGAAGTAGAGTCATGGTTTCCCTCAAAGATAAAAATTAACAGTTTATTTATTTGATCAAAATAAAACAACTTATTACATTACTTAAAATGAAAAGTACAAAGAGGAAAACAGAATCAGTGAGATCCACTCAGATCATCCTTATGTTTGATATATTTAGTTTTTGTTTTGATATGAAAATATATAATCTTAATACTTGAAGTATGAAATTTGAGAGTTTATGTGAAGATTTGAGCTCAATATTACATTGTTAAAACATTCCTGTAACTTGGAGAAACTTTATAGGCTTGATGTGATGAGTCAGTTAAATTCACTTAATCACCTTGTTACCTTTAACTTTTAGTATTATATGTTATTCTCTTGTGTGCATATTTTTTGTGTGTGTCATAGTTAGGCACTAGTGTCAACTTGAAGGTTGAGGATTTGAGCTCTGAACATATTTGTGGAGAATTAGTGGTTGAGTTGGGCCCAGAGCAAGCCTGCAGGAGATTGTCTCGCTGATGGGAAAGGTCCAGCCAATGGTGGGTGGGATTAGGCCCTGGAACAATGCAGAATGCTGGTTGAGCAAGTTGGCATCCTTGTGTACACTTGGCCAGACATGCAGTTCCTGCAAGTAAGGATCGTCCCTCTCTCAGATATATGTGGTCAGTTGTGTGGGCTCTGGTGTTGTTCCTGTCAAGCTGGATCAAGAATTGTAAACAGTGATCATAAAAGAAAATAAAGAACTGTAACCAGAAATCATAAGCAGAAATAAACTCTTTGTTCCCTTAAGCTGTTGGATGGTGATTTGTCAGTAACCATGCGGGATAACTGCAACAGTGTGCATATTCTTTTGTGTGTGTATATGGTGCATGCATGTGTTCATATGTGCGCACATGTATATATGTGTGCAAACACACAGGTAGGCATGTGTATACTGGCTAGAGGCTGATGCCAGGTGTCTGCCTCCTGTGGTTCTTTTTTGAGACATGGTCTCTCATTGGAGTCACGCTATTTGTTAAGCTGCCAGTCATCTAGCTCCAGGAATCTTTCTGCTCCTCTCCTGCCAGTGGTATAGTTACAGATATGTGCCTTTAACAACTTTCTCATGCGTGCTGGGTGCTAAACTCAGGACCCCAAGATCGTGCAGCCCACTAACCAGTCTCTCCAGTGATATTATATGGCAGTCTTATAACTCTACCCTAAGCATAATGTTAATTTTTTTTCTTTCTAATTTATCTCTTTTGGGATTTATAATGAAAGTGGAATCACTGGGCAAAAGGTTAAAAATAGTATTTCAGTTCTTTTTGTCCTCCATTTTCATGTGTATGTATATATGGTGTATGTGTGTGTACGTGTGTGTGTGTGCATGTGTGTGACAGTGAACATGTGTAAGGGGCATATAACTGTAAGGCCCAAGTTTGATATTCAGAATCTTCTTCAATTATTCTTTCACCATATTTTTGAGCCATATCATATTATATTATATTTATTATATGCCTAGAGTTTATTAGATACACAATCCACCAGCCAGCTTGCTCTGGGAGATTCCCAGCTCTCTGGGGACTTGAAGTACAGTTGGGATGCTATGCCCATGCAACATTTTGCATGTGACTTGGGGATCAGAACTCTGGTCCTTCAGAAAACATTTTCACTGCCAAGGTCTCTCCCAAGACCAATGTTATGATTTTTGCTGTTTCAAGCAGATATCAGTTCAAGATGGTTTACATTTGTCCAGTTTAAAAAAGTCAAGAAACACATTTCCTACTTCTGTCTCATACACATTCCCATTAAAAAGGCAAAATATTGTGGATGCAAAACAAAAGGAGAAATGATAATGTTTCTAATATGAAGGCAAAGGTGTTAACATACTTCATGTATTTGAGGAACTTCTGAAACAAATCAGTTGACATATTGTTACAGAAAAACAGAGCAGAAAAGAAAAAGCTTCCCCCAAACACTAGAATTCAGAAAGGCTGTCCCCAAAGAATCTATAGAAATTTCAAGTTCATGTCAATAAATACAAGGACAGAGGGGAGCCAGGATGTGTCAGGTTAATTAAAGCACTATATTTAGACTCGCTGGACCAAGTGACACCTTTTTCTCTCCTTAAAATAGAACGTAAAGATTTTTCCCCCTTAGGTTAAGTCCAGAGAATTCTCCGCCTGCAATAGTTGGATACCTTCCAGTGGAAGGGGTCAATTTCAGTGCCCAAACCTGGAAGAAGTAGAAGGGTCTTGCAATGAACAGCAAACCTGAGACCTCTGCAACCGTTATGTAGCTATTCCCTTGAGTTACATCATTCTGTCCTGGAAGGAAGAGGGAGATTTGGGAGTCTCATGAAAGTCAGAAGCTTACAGGGCTCAGGAAGCTCACAAAACTGTCCAGCATCTCAAGAACCTCACCCACGGGAACGTAAGCTGTGAAGAATCACTGGGGTAAAGGGAAGAGTCTCTGGTGGCACCTTCTGAAGGTCACCTAGAGACCTCGATGGTGGCACTTTCCTGAGCCACACACATGCTGGGCTTCGAGGGAGGCTGCACATGTCCTTGCCACCATGCTCTATAAGTTACCCCTCCTCCATGTTCCTCTTGGAAGATAATCGCAAAATATTCATTAGTTCACCTAGTTAGAGCTGTGTGGAATCGTTTGCTGATTTCATGTGTATACTACCTGGAGTGAAAAGACATTTGTTCATCTCTCTCAGGGGGAAAAAAACACAGAGCAATAATATATGTCAAGAAACGATAGGCCATTTGACCAAGAAAAGATCGTCGCTGAGATTCCCCACTGTTAAAGTTTCTTTTCTTGGCATTGGGCAGCACCACGGGATAAGATACAGTCTGTTTCAACACCACCGTGTGATATCAGTGCCAACAAGTTGTCCTTGACAGTTTCAGAGTGAAAAGCTCAAATGTAATGGAGATCAGGGAAAATGGCTGCCAACTCTAAGCAATCAGCTATACTAACTACACAAGGACTTTATTTATAGACATAAAGAATCAGACAAGAGTCCGTAGATTTTTGAGTAACCTGAGATTCATGAAGTGAAATAATAAAATAAAAATAAAGGAACAAATTGATAAACCTGAGAAGAAATGAACTCAAACCAAGGGAAAAAGCAGTTATTAATTTTTTTTCTTTAGAGTTGGCCAAATTTTATGTTTATAAATTATTAATAGGCTTCAAGGGGATACAGGGGCATCTGTGATTGATGAGCAATTTGAGCTGAAAAATTAGAGGGCTGGGAAGGTCTTCATAAGAACAATTAGTACCATCTTATACCAATTATATGGGCTAAGATCAAAAACACAAATAAGAATGAATGTTGAGGAATATATGTTTTACCCATCTCCACTCCAAGGCTCATCTAAGAAGATGGGGAAGTAAGATTATAAGAGCCCAAAGTGGGCTAGTGCTGGGACAGATATTTATCTCTTGGACATGACATGGTCATGATATACAAGATTTCATGGCAGATATACATACTTACACAAGAATTGCATGTGAACTGTCTTAAGATCTCAGGAAGCTCCACACTTCCTCAGTGGTACAGCCACTGACCTATTGCATGAATCAGGTCAGGTATAGGTCATCAAAGACAGATTAGATGAAGCACAGTAGGCCACACAAGTGAACATGTTTGAATATAGGAGGGAGTCTGGCAGGGGAAATAAATGGTTGTAAATGGAAAAAGAAGGGATTAGGGGGCTGGAGAGGTGGCTCAGGGGTTAAGCCTCTGCCTTGCAGGCGGAAGGTCCTGAGTTCGGATCCCAGATCCCACATATAGACGCCAGGCGGAAGCGGGGGCGGCCTGCGCTTCTGGTCCTGGTAGGGCAGAGCCTGTGAATCTTGGGGCACAAGGAGGTGGAGGCGGCCATGGTGGTTCGCGAATTCGTCCGTGGTTCTACACATACACAGACACACACACAGACATACACACACGCGCACACATACACACGCATATGCACACAGTTGAATAAATGATAATAATAATAAAAAAATAAAAAAAAAAGAAAAAGAAGGGATTAGGATTTGGGACTAAGTAGTGAAATATATTGAATTCAATGTTATAAAGTCACTGTATTCATATATGCAACATTAAAAAAGAAAATAAAAAATAATGAATTTTGGTGAGGATATGGAAAAAAAGGAACACTTATTCACTGCTGGGGGGAGTGTAAACTGTTATAGCTGTTTTGGAAATCAATGTGGAAGTTCCTCAGAAAGCTAAAGATGGAACTAACATATGATCCAGCTATACCACTACTGGGAGTATTCCCAAGGGATTCTGTATCTTATGACAAAAGACCTGTTCTTCCATGTTCATTGCAGCTGTGTTTACAATGGCAAGAAAATGGAAATTGATCAACATGTCCATCAAAAGAGAAATGGGTAATGAAATCGGGGTACATATAGCCAATGGAATATTTGTAAAGATGCCACAGGCAGGGTGAGATTGTGGAATTTGCTGGCAAATGGATGGATCTAGAAAGCATGATGTTGGGCAAGTTATCACAAGCTCAGAAAGACAAATGTCATGTGTTTTCTCTTTATATGGATAACAGCATTAAACTCTTTTTTTTATTGCATTGTCGTTTTATTTTTTAATACATTTTTTATTATTTCCGCTCATACAAACTTAATAGGTAGAGCATTAAACTCTTGTCAGGAGTATTTGGCTTAGAATTCTGATATGATTATGGACCTTGCTGTACACACTCAGTTTACATAGCTACTTATGGGCCTGAGATGCCTGGGTCAGCTGACAAATTCTGTGGTATGGGATACAGAGTCAGGGTTGGGTACGTTGGTGATCAAAGCAGAGATGGCCAAGGATTTGATGGAAGGTGATATTACACATAGTTGGATGATGAGTTCTGCCAATTGCTTTGGAAGATTTGCATGGAGATGTGACCCTCATAGGCTAAAACTGTGGATTTCACTGGCTTTTTGGATAGAGTGGGGTCCCTCTGTGTCTCTGTCTTTATGCATTATGGACTGCATTGTGACATTGTATTTCTGTTTATGGTTGCAAATTTTATTTCCCATACAAGGTTGTGAAGTCTATTCCTATTTAAAATTTTTCTTTGTAATAATAAAGTTAAAAAAGAATATAAATTACAGTCTAAGCCATTAACTTCCATATTTTTGACCAACAAATACATGTAACATATGGCACATTGAGTATAAGTATATACATATACATGCATGTATGTGTACATATTATTTAGTGAAATTTAGATACTTAAGTGATAAATAAAACTGAGTAGTACATTCCCTTAAGGGTATATAATCTCTACCATAATGCTGTTGATTCTGCAAAAGTACTCAGTCATTAAATTATTCATGGCTCATTGATGGATTTTGTTTTAGAGTTTAAGAGTCAATTTCAAAATCTAAAGCAATAGACAAGCGAAGAAGATGTTCTGCTGAATACAAAGAAGTGTCACAAAGTCATAGCACCATGTCTATGAACCACCCATGCAATACCATGTCTATGGCCTTCTAAAGAAATGACTAAGTGGAAAAAAGAGCAATGGAAATAAAGCACTAAAGACAGCTGCGTTTTATGGGGACAGGTCTAACAAAGCCGAGTAGTTAATAAAATTAAAAAGCAAAACAAGCGTAAATGCATGTCCAGATGAAATTTTAGAAATCCAAGTATAAAGAAAAGACTAGAAGCATGCAGAGAAAGCAGACCAATCCCATGCCACGCTTGAAGGACCTGTGTGTACCTTCCTCAGAATGTCCTGTTCGTTGTTAACTTGTTCTCATTAGAATCCTTTTCACCCAGCAACAGACAAGCATGGTTCCCAAAACTTAGCAGGACCGTATTGAATCTAAAATTTCATCCCCACACATGCATGCACATGGGCACACATGGCACACATGTGCCAAATTGGATGAAGAGAAAAAGAAGTCATTTTTGCAAATGCAAGTAAGACAATGTTTCCTTGCTGTGGCCTTCATTCATTCTTTGTGAAAAACAAATTAAATGGTTAAACCAGGGGATTCATCAAAACCAAAGACAGCTCCAAGAGAGATGAGCTTATGAGGTATTAAAAATAAACATAGGAAGCTGAAGAACAGAAAATTCAGAAAAACACAAGGGAATAGAAAGAAAGAGATATAGCACAGCTCCATGCTTTGAGCAAATATTCCTTGGAGCACAAAGTTATAGAGGCATATAATGAATGTTTATTAAATCCAATAGTACTGATCTCTATAGTGAAACATGCATAACATGTAATGATTTTAGCAAAGTTTGCTGGGTTTTGGATTTGTTAAATTATTTTATAATAAGTACAAAGACATACTTAAAATAGACAATATAAAACTTAATGTAATAACAATGCTTCAAGTTATATGATATGGAGGAGGAAAGACAGGAGGCAAGGTAATGAAACCTGTTCAATTCCTTCTGTGGGTTGTGGTAAGTAGTATTTTATATGATATTCACATATATATTTCTATATGTGGACTGTAATCTAAAACACTAGAAGGATTGGAAATATATGAATTTAAGAAGGGGGCAGAGTATTTAGGTATTTTTAACTTCTCAGTTTTCTTAGGAAAAATTTAAATGTTGTCACAAGTTGACAAGCAGTATTTTGCAGATTTTAAGAGTCTAGTAGTGATTGTCCAAATGCCAAAATATTCAGAGACTTCTTGCTGCAGCTGAGTGTGATTGGAAGAAAGAAAATTACTGAAGAAAAAAATAATCTCTGGGGGGAGGAGGAGGGAGGGAGGGAACCAGTGTACCTATTAGGTTTGTATGAGTGGAAATAATAATAAAAAATGTTAAAAAAATAACCCCTGTCTTACCTTTCTACACTGTTTGAAATTTTAATGATATGTATGATTTTTTTTAAAACAGGAAAGTACTTTTCTTCCATCCTTCCACAAAACTGTTATTTAAAAATCTTTTTCTTTCACGTTCAGAGAAAAAACAGTATCTCATTTTCAATTGAGTAATGTTAAGCACAGGTAACTATATTTTGAATTTCACTTTTAAAATTTCTATTTATGTTATAAATTCCTATGTATTTCCTTTTACAGACTTTGTATGCTTTATTGATAACAAACAAATGATTCCTCATTAATCTAGAAATATCTCTAGGGTACTTTTTAACTTAAGAATTGTTTGACTATTAGGGCTGGAGAAATGACTCAGGAGTTAAGTCTCTTTCTTGTAAACAAAAGGATCCCGGATTCCAAGTAAAAATGGCAGAAAGAAATAGTAGTGGCCTGTGGTTTGGCCCCGGAGGGCAGAGCCTGAGAAATCTCAACACAAAGCAAAAAGGAGGTAGGTATTCCCAAAGTCATCCTTAAGCCCCACAGGCACACAGAGCCTGATCCACACACACGCATGCACATGTGCACACATGCAAAAGAAAAAAAAAGAATCACTTGACTTTTACATCTCTTTGCTGTTCTACAGACAACTGAAATGCACCCTATACTTTTCACATGTTACATGCTTAATCCTTAAAATATTTGTAGTCTACTTCAGTCTACATTTAACATAGATGTTTCAGGGTGATTATGAACCATTTCACAGATCTGGGATTCAATTCTGAGTTCCTGATGAGATACCCAAGATTATAAGGAAAGGCAAGCCACAGCTGTCATAGAAATGTGATCTAATTCAGACTTGGTGTAACAGTTACTCTTAACTATTGCTGTGAGAAAGCTTTCAAAATCAGTCAATTTAGGGAGAAAGGGCAATTTATTTAGCTTATGGTTCTAGTGGGGAGAAAGAGTCTTTCACGACTGAGGCAACATGGCTTGTGGTTGAAGCTATTGCAGACACCAGTGGCTGAAGGCTGGAGGATTCCTGGACAGTCTCTCTTCATCCCAGGCTTCTCTTCTATGGTTCCTTTTATCTGGTCTGCCACTGGGAGGTTCCAATCAGATCTAATGCTGGTCTTTGTATTGTAAATGTATTGATTCAGATAATCTCTTCAGGTGATCTCAGCTGATTTTAGTTAATGCAAAGTGTGTCAAGTTGACACCTAGGATTAACTATCACCCTTGGTTTGGCAAAGCTTGTATGAGGGAGTAGGTGTTTGGCAAAGCCTCTAGGTATGGGAAATCTCACAGGTATTAATTCAAGTAGGACAGCTAATGGTGATAGGATAACAGAATGCCTTAGTCCATTCCTCGTGTTCCTCTCTTCTCTGCTTCTCTTGCGAGGATGCACCATGACATCAATACACTTAGGGCAGCAAGATGTAGTGGGCCAGGAGCCCATCATACCTGGTCAGAGACTGTGATAACAGAGAATAGAGAAGGAAAGCCTTCCTCTTGCTCTCTGACTGTGACCCAGAGTTGTACAACCACAGCTCTCTGGCCTCTGTGGAAAGAAAAGGGGTCAATGGTGTGTCAAGAAGAGCCATCTGTCTTAACTCCCTCAATTTCTGAGGTAAATGAGAATGACCAGGGCCCAGCAAGAAAAGACTCTAAGTAAAAAGAGGTTTGAAAGTCCTCTAGGTGTCTCTGACCCAGGATGACTAGAGAGTACAAAAGCCACAATTAGGGTTTAGGTATTTATTAACTGACCAATCTCAGTTGGCTTTTCTTTTTCCTTTCTTGAGACAGCATCCTGGTCTCCTTAATCCTCCTGCCTTCACTTCCAAAGGCTGAGATTACAGGTGTATGTTATCACTGGATTTTCTTTTTTATGAGAGGACAGGTTCATTCCAACTAAAAGTGGAACTGATCCACTTTAGAATGTTTAAACTTCAAATACATTTTTGAATGATTAACCTTTGCTAACTTCAGCAAGATTTTACCACATCTCACAATGATAGTCATGCTAGGAAATTCTTCCTTAAAAGAGGAATATAAATTAGACATTCATACACATTCTCTTCAACTTTCTGAAAAATGTTTTAGTTCATATTTATTTTAGCTTTCTGTAAATTAGTCCATGTGCCATTGACTTAACATCATTTTCTTTATGTAGATAAATTTTCACAACACTTCTTAAATAATTTACAACTCTCTTATTCTTTTGTGGCTAACCAGAATTCCAAAATATTGGTGTGCCTATGAGACTAGCTCCTTATTCATAATAAAAAACATTTGCATACTCATAAATCCTATTCATGGAAAACACACACACATACACACATACTTTTACCCCTTCCCAGGATTAAGGTATCAAAGAAACCAATTAATTTATCCCAATGTTGCTAGGAACAAATGCTATCTTAGTGAAAGGTGTTACATTTTGGTCTTGTTTTGAAGACTATGTTCTTGGTTGCTGGGGCGATTTTGGAATGTTCTAGAAAAAGTAGTTGATGGCACTTATGGAAGGAAGGTCAACGGGAACAGGTCGTTGATAGTATCTTAGATCTGGTCCCTTCCTGTCATGGACTGAGCCTCATGCTGTCAGGAAGAGAACAGCTGTGCCCTTCCTGTTAAGACTTCCCCGGGCCTCCTCAAGCTGACTGGGCCCAGTGTCCTTATCATGAACTGTCTGCAGCCCTAAGCTCAGATGCATCTATCTCCCTGGAATTGCTTCTGTGAAGCATTTGGTCATGGTAGCGAAAAGTCTAACTCAAAAGCTGATAAATGAGCTTGGGGTGATTTCATCTGGCCCTTGGTAAAAGTTACTAATATTACCACATAGCCCAGCACAGCAGACCTTCATTGTAACTGGAATTACTTTGTCCCGTAGCCAGTGTCTGTCTCTTCTGGATGAAAATGGATCTCCACTCTAGTTTCTGTCTCTTGATAAATTTCTTCCATTTCAGATGTATCAGTGCCCCTTGCCCCCTCTTCTGTGGGCCCCGTGTATACTGTCAATCCCATTAAGCCAGCCTATCTATTTCACCCAGGGGCACTTTAACAAGTTTTCTTATCAGCTCGTTTTATTCTCATGGCATCTATATGCATATAATCAAGCAGTTTTCCAATATTGGTATCAATTTTCTTCCCAATGTAATTTGTTTCTATCTTGGAACATGTATCATTGACCTAAAGTTCAAAGAGGTATTTAAATATAAAATTAGCAAACATTCTCAGCAATCAAGTCCTCATGTAATGGATAAGTCACCAGAATTTTATGCTTTAAATAGTACATTCAGCCAAGACTTATTTGAATTAAAAATATTGATAGTATCCATTCATGTATAATAGTATCATCAGATTTATTAACAGCATACTGTTGTGTTAATATAATTCTTAGTGTTGAGTGAATTTTCTTCTTAAAGCAACATAGTAATCTAGAATGACTTTCATACACTATAATGAGGGATGGTTTGTGAACTGCTGAGTTTTTTTCTTTGCCAGTATTTCATTTTGGATTTTCATCTTGTACCCATATTTATGGCTGTTAAAACAAGGAAAAGAAAAGCAACAAGGCTGCAACAGTGGCATGGAATATGTGTGTGTCTACATTGTGCACGCATGTGTGCATGTGGGCATGTATTGTGTGTTTCAATCAATGGGACAATCACAGAAGTTGATTCCAAGACCAAGTGGCATGAGCTATTTTACCTACATAATCTTTGACTGCAGGCAAAGACTTTCCCTTCACTCCACCTGACACCTGATATTTGCAAACTGGCTGCTCCCCCTCCCTGCCTCCAGAAAATCCCATCAAGAGCTTCTCATGTGACAAGCATGAGGATGTCAATCTCTCAGTTTCTAGAATGTTCTCAGATTCCCTAATGTTTTCCACAAAAGTTTTCCTGGAAGTTCCTTCATTCATAATCAAATCAGTCTTATCAAAGTTCTGAGGAAGGTCAGGAAAAGGAGCAGATAGGCAACAGAAACATGGTCATAGCCTCTGGTTGAAATGTAGATTAATCATGAATAACTGTCATAGTTTTTAAGCTTGCAGAGTTTTTATGCAGCAGAGAAAATGAGGATTTTACTAACAACAAGGGTTGTGGTGGTGGCTCAATGATATAGTTCTATTTATTTATTATTTGTATAAATATATTTCATATTTTATTATGTGAGAGACTGCATATGGCATTATGTAGATTTGGGGGATCTGAACTCAAGTGCTCATGCTTATACAAACCCCACCCACTCATGCTTGTACAAACCCCACCCACTGAGCCATCTCCATAACTCTCCTTTTCATTCATTTAAATATTATATTTTACTGAATAAATTCTTGTATTAGTTTTATTTCTTTTATTTTATGAATTTCTGCTTTTAGGAATATTTTAATTTTTCATCTTATTTTTTTATTGCTCATTTTTTTAAGTGAGTGAATTCAATCCTTAACTCATAGTTCCTGTCGAATAATAAAAGGAAGCAGAGCTAAGAGATGTTTTGGATATTCTGCTCTGAATGAAATGTTTAAGACACACAATTTCTCATTCATTTTTTGCTACTAGGAGAAATTGTTTCTAAATCATTTACCTTCTCTGTCATTTGATAAATATTTCTGTTATCAAAGAATATCTATAGGAGCAGGTGCTATACAGGTGATGTGGGGCTGGGGAGTGTCTTTAACTATGGGTCTACCCACAAAAGGGCCATTTAATCCACCAGAAGCCTGGTCTCCTACTAGAAGAGACACCTGGAAGGGAGTCCTGTGACCCACATAAGCTGACAGACATGAAGGTGGGAGGGAGAGGAATGGATTGGTGAAGTAGGAGGGATAGAAGGGAAGGGTCGGAGACAACCACTCATTTTTTTTGTAGAAAAGAAAATTCTTGATAATGAAAAAGAAAACAGCTGTGTACCTTTTGAATTTTAGGTTTCTAGGAATTTTGTAAACCTGTTGCTTCTATAGGGTATGCTTCTTATTTTAACCTAGTCAATTTCTTATTTGTACTTTTTTATTTTACCAATTTTTTATTGAATTCATTGAATCAGGCAATAAATTCTGAATTCATGGTTGCCCACTTTGCATTTTTAAAAGTTTATTATAATTGGGCAAGCCTGTAATTTATCTTCAAATCAAAAAAGATAGCAATTCTCAAAAAAAAAAAAATCTAAGGGTGATACAACCCTTTCAACTTTCCTTCTGCTTACATGCATTTCAATGTGCATATAATTATTTCTTCATTTACTTTTCTGCTCATAGGTTAGTAGATCTTTAAAATTTAATATATGAAATTCCTACATGTTTATAGAGATTATTTTAATTTCCAGAAATGTAATAGTTGGTCCTCTATCACACATAATTTTACGCTACTTCACAATAGATAATCTACAGCTTTTAGTATTTTTGCATTCTCCAGTGAGTTGTAAAGAATACTGTAATAATGTAGAATACTTAAGATCCCACTAGTAGCATTCTTTAGAATTATAAAATACAGCTCAGAAATTATCAGCAACTAAGAAGAATTCACACTCTGCACCATACTAAAAAAAAAATAATAATAAAAGACATAAAGAAATGTTTTAGCTTTTCAGCTCTCCTTATCCTATATGTTACACTTTCAGTAGGTCGTCTTGAAGGTGTGAATTGAGTTGTCTCCCACAGGCTCATGTGTTTGGGCTGTTGATGTCTAGAAAGGTCTTGGCACCTTTAGGAGGTGGAGCCTCATTACTGGCAGGCATGTTACAGGGGCGGGCCTTGAGATTAGGCAGCCCTGCCCTGTTTTGACCATTTGCTCTTACAATCTCTGCCTACATGTTCTCTCTGCCTCCATGATACCTATGATTATCTGAGCCTCCTCCAGCTTCTGCCACTTGCCAGGCCTTTCCTGCCATAATGGACAATTCCCTGCTGGAACCATAAACCAAATAAATTTCTTTTTCTTCCCTAAATTGTTTGAATCTGAGTGTTGTCTCACAGCAGCAGAAAAAGGTACTACAACATTAGTAACTTTAATATGAAAGTTTAGTCCACTTTCAACTAGGTACAGAAAGGTTTACCTTGACCACAGGAGCTTCAAATTTAATGTTCCCATTGAATTTCATTTTTCCATTTCAAACTTGACTTCTACGCAAGCAACATATCGAATGGAAGTCTTCACTTTCAACACCACCAGTGCTTTGTCCTCCTGAGTCCTGGTGAAGATTTTAATGGGAATTTTCAGCATATTCATAAAGTACCATTTTAGCACAGATCTTAAAAATCAGTTTCTTTGAAAATCAATCCTATTGCTGAACATTTACACTTTTCTCCCCTTTTGAAGAATGTTGCAAGAAAAGGGAGAAAATGATTTGGAAAACGAGAAGGAAGTACAAAGGAAAAAGAAGAGTCAAACTTAGCTTGGTTCTAAAAGGACACCCAGGTGTATGGAATGTTACACAGCCAGGAGGTTTGCTGGTTTTGAAAACAGTCCAGGTAAGTAGCTTGCAGAAGAGAAAATTTAGGTTTCTAATGTCAAAAATTCCATGTTCAAATCTCCCCGCTAGGACCAAATCTCACTGTTTATTCCATGAAGGCTCTGTTTATTGTAGGCGTGATCCTAAAACAACTATAAACCACCATATTCTCTTTCCAAATTTAACACAAACTCAACCTGGCCATGAATATAAACTCAGCATCCTCCTCTGTGGTCTGATGGAGGCTCTGCTTGTGGGTTGCTAGGGCAGGTTAATAAATTTTTCTAAGCTGTGTGGATAATGAGATAAGATATTCAGGGGTATTAAAATGTTAATTATGTGTACAGGTTTGTAAATAGGCTCAGTGATTTGAGCAGATTCATTATATGAGCTCAAATTATTATTACAACAATGAATGTCAACCATTCATGATACATTACCCTCACTGCAAACTATTGACAACCAAATTCAACCATGTGTTCTCCAAAAAACTAATGACTCCTTTAAAATTATTCTCAAATTGCTATGTAGTAATCTCAGAGGAGATTATCTTCTGACAGTGCAAGCTTCCCTTCAGTCAGTGGTACCCATTGCTCCTCTATTTAAGCAACCTTAGAGAAGATACAGATGTTATAATGACATCATTGACTCTAAGTATTTTCCCAAGACAACAGACATGAAAATAGTTGAGATAATATTCAAAACAAATGTATCGGACACCAAAACCTATTTTCTTTCTGTTGTGGTTTTTGACCACATTATAGAGAAATAATAACTATCATTTATTGCAAATTCAACTTAAGATCCATTTATTACTTTTATTTCTCAGAATGATCCTTCTATACTTGTACTTATTTTCTCCATTTCACTAGGAGGAAGCTGAGGCTCAGAAACATTGAAATGTATTGTTCTGAATACATTATCAGAGAAGAACTCAAAAATGTTTATCTCTTTGGATAGCTGAGCAAGTCAGACATAAAATTTGTCTTGAACTCTCCTTTTTCAAGTTTGGACCCAGAAGTCAGAATTACTATTTACAAAGGAAAAAGGAAAGAAAGAAAGAAAAAAGAGAGAAGGAAGGAAAGAAGGAAGGAAGGAGGGAGGGAGGGAGGGAGGGAGGGAGGGAGGAAGGAAGGAAGGGAGGGAGGGAGGGAGGGAGGGAGGGGAGGAGGAGGGGAGGAGGGAGGGGAGGAGGGAGGGAGGAGACGGGAGGGGAACGGAGGGAAGGGAAGAGAGGGGAGAGGAGTGGACAGGAGGGGAAGGGAAGAGAGGGGAGAGGAGTGGACAGGAGGGGAGGGGACGGGAGGAGAGAGGAGGGGATGGGAGGGGAGGGGAGGGGAGTGGACGGGAGGGGAGGGGAGGAAGCTTTACTGTAATGGTACCAAGCCAGAGCCAGGTGGGGAGCTCTGGAGATGGCCAATTCCTTTGGCATCCATGTGGGCATCAGCAGCAGCCCACCACACCCCATTTTTAACTCCCCAAAATCACTTCTCTCTACTGTCCTTAGTATTTTGGGAAGAAAAAGGACCCAATGAACTATTTATCATTTTGCTCAAGCTCTTTACAGCCCTGTCTGCCTGTCCATTTGTCTGTGCTGTGTGTCACTCGTGTGAAAAACAAACTCCTCCCAGGGGTCAATTAAAGATCAGCCCCTAAAATGGAAGATGGGATTAAAGTGAAGCTGCCACATATCTCACTCTATGTGAGAGAAACCAAAATCAAGCTAATTACGTAGGAGAATGTGACCATTTCTTTAAAGATATCCATTCTAAGTTAGAGCTTTTTAAACTTAGCTTGAAATTCATGTTTCATGCACACACATCATTTTTGAGCTATAAATATTTTCTCTGCTTCTCATTAATTAGACACGAGGTCAGTCTTACCCAAGCAGCTGTTCACCTCTTTATTACCAAATTTGATTTCAGCTGACTTAGATGAATGAAATAAAATTCCCTTCTATTTGAGTTGGGTACAGAGACAAATCAGTGATTTGTGAGTCTATCCTTACATTTATTAATTTTACTTTGTATTCAAGTTCATCCTCCAAACAAGACACAGGCTCCACTAAGTAAAGTTGGATTATAGGTTGCC
The DNA here is from genome assembly GCA_023101885.1 of Typhlomys cinereus. Taxonomy (NCBI): domain Eukaryota; kingdom Metazoa; phylum Chordata; class Mammalia; order Rodentia; family Platacanthomyidae; genus Typhlomys; species Typhlomys cinereus. The sequence continues at coordinate 1,001,840 of JALPQD010000529.1, read as the reverse complement.
GTCCCTGCCAATTTTGCAGAGAGGAGGCCACAATACACCTGTCACAATATATTGTGTGAGCACAATGACTCTGTCTTCACTCATTTTAAGATGTGCAGTATTTAAGGGAATAAGCAATTAAAGCCGGAGTTGTTTTTCACTCTGACAATGTCAACACTCAGGAGGCTGAGACAGGAGAACAGTGGAGTTCTAATCTATCCTTGGGCTGCACAGCAAGACCCTTTTCCAAAACAAAACCATAATCCAGGATAGCAACAGACATGATGTGAAATATCTTAGTTTACCATTTGGTTCCTGAGTTGTGTATTTATTGGCATTTAATTAGTTTAGTCACTTTCTAACTCCTTGACTGAAATGAAATAATTATAAGCCAGTCTTTACCTGTCTCAAACAGAAACTGTGAGCAGAAATGTAAGGGAAGCATATCTAACAATATAAGTAGAATGTCACAGTTGGAAACAGCCAAATATCCAGTGAGAGGTGAGTAATAATCTAAATTTTAATTCATTAATATTATGAACTATATTTAGCAAGTCTAATATGAAATCATATATTGATTATAAAATACTATTTCAAAGACTACATTATGATCTGATATCATTTTTAAAACGTATTTTTAAACCCAGGAAGAAAATACACTAAAATGTTAACTGCAGATTAGTTGGAGTATAAGAAAGTAGCTTTTGAGAAAATAATTTCATTTAGTTTTTCAAAATGGAGTGTTGTACATACCATCCTTGGACAAGCATTTCAAAATTTTTTTAGAGTCTCAACAGTTTGCTGCTATCACTTTTGATAGATACTATAAGAATTTGAATAAAGTTAAAAGAAAAATAAGAAAATAATTTTCTATTAATAATATCACAAGCCAACTTATGTCTGCATAGAAATCCATGTTTCTTAGCAGTCAACATGAAAAAGTTGTGATTATTCTACTAATGAAGTTGTGGTATCGAAAGAGTAACAAACATCGAGCACATAGCAACATAAAAGTCTAGCAAACTTAATTAACTTTGATATCAAATATAATTCTCTAGCTAAACAAGAGCATTCAAACACAAGCTATTTAAAAACAAACTTACTTGTATAAGTGAGGTGGACAAGAATAAGTAGTTAGGAATATTTTCTAAAGATTAATTTCACAGATAAAATACATGATAGGGAGATTTTATCAGATATATATTAATATTTAAAAACTTAAGAATGTCACAGTGTATAAAAAGTTGGAAACAGCCAAATATCCAGTGAGAGGTGAGTGATAATCTAAATTTTAATTCATTAATATGAATATTAATATTTGCTACACAAAATCATTAAAACTTTGGATTAACTACTTACTCCAAATACCTGAATATACAGAATTGTAACATACTAGTTCTATGAGAGCATATTAAATATTTTAGCTCATCAGGTGACTAATATAGAAGTGAAAGTTGGATTATCCTTATCTAATACTTTCAAATATCTAGCCAATTAGCTTACAACCCATAATCAGAATTAGAAGTCGAAGTGGAAGGGACAATTCTAAACTTTACTAAAAAATTTTGTCTTATTCATATAATTGGTCCAAGTTTTTCACAGTAAATATTCAAAATGTCACAGCTGTCACAGTTCTGCAACTATTATTACTCTAAGGAATCAAAATGATGAATCTGTAAATATATTTTTGTTTTAAGTTAAAGTGAATATACTCTGAGTTACTGTTTTCATCATTCAGATTGAAGTAAAAATAGAAAAAAGTTTGAACAGTCCCAAAATATATTTTTATTCCTCTAACTATAGAGAATTTTGAACCTCATAGAAGATCATAAACCAGTAAAAGGCAGGCACCCCAAAGTCTGAGGATCTAAACTCGACTCATTTTGCTTGTTTGCCAAGTGATTTAACTGCCGAGTCATCTCCCCAGCATCTCTCCCTTCTCTTTAAAAACCAACATGATTCCTACTAAATCATACAGCTGTAGAAATGGAAATAAAAATAAGATAATTACCTTCAGACTATCAACAAAATTCCTGTCCAAAGAATTCTCCATGGGAAATAAAGGACTAATGGAAGGTGTATCCTCAATCCAATGTAACAGATTTTCACTTTGTATTTTGGCATTTTTAAATTGTGATTCTTCTTAAAGCTATGGATATATTCAACAGTCAACAATAACTTGCATAAGCACTGAAACTGCAAAGCCTCATGTCTGTTTTCTGGTTTATTCTCGAATCTTGCCCCAATATTCTCTGTTCACTGAGAGACTACTGACTACATATGTAGATTTCTGAGAAATGCCAATTGATGCTTCTAAGCTCTCTCATTCTTTATTGTTGACTGTTGCCATTTATGACATATTTTCAATACTAATATCTTAGAACTGGTGAACTATTGTAATACCTCATCTTTGCTGTATGTAACTGATTTTTGCTTCTTTGCTTAATTAAATGCATTTATTTTGTGTTTAAAATATTTTAATAGAGATTTAAGCATGGGTTTTTAAAGAGAAGGGAGAGATGGTTGGGGAGGTGATCAGCAATTAAATTACTTGGCACACAAGTAAAACGAGTAGAGTTTAGATCCTTAGATTCCATATGAAATGTAGGGCCAATGTGGTGACCCGCCTATCATTCCAGCCCTAGAAAATGGGGCCTGGCAATCCCTTTTCCAAGAGAGCTGGCCAGATTAGGATGATAGGAGAGCTAGGGATGCAATTACAGACCAGCTTCAAAAGAACAAGGCGGAAGGACAAATAAGGATAATCACCAGTACCAACCTTGGGCCTCCACATGTTTGCACACCCACACGCCACATGCCACACTCACATTCAAACATGCAGATACATGTGCGTGAAATTGGAGAAAAGAGAGATACAGAGATAAGTAAGAGAAGAATAATCATAAAGCCTAGAGTGGGCACCAGATTTCTCAAGGAACTCCTAATTACATTTATTTGAATGGATACCTGAGCATGAAAAGTTCACATATTTGTGGGATGATCTACGTGTTGATGCATGTATATATTGCTTAACCCAGACAAAACATATCTATCACCCAAACATTTCTCTGTCCTTCATGGTGAAATTTTTCAGAATTCTTTTAGTTTTTTAAAGTATACAGTGTGCCATTAGTGGTTACTGGATGAAAGCACAGCAGAAGAATTTGCTCCCAATTAACAGTGTTTTGGTACCCACAGAGTAACTTTAATCCATACCTTCCCTTTCTAGACTAGCAACCACCATTCTATTCTCAGTATCTGTGGACCAACATTCTTAAATCCCACAAATGAGATTCGTGGGAAATTTGCCTTCCTGCGCATGGCTTCTTTCCTTTATCTACTTAACATAATGATTGTCAGTTCGTCAATTCCATCCCTGATGTTAGCAATGAGGTTTAATTCTTTTCTGTGATTGAATATCATTCCATTGTGCACAAGGAGCTCTTCCCACCAGCTGGTGGGCACTTAAGTCCCTACCAATTTTTAGCTATTATGAATAGTATTTAATACATATAATATTGAATCAGAATTAACCAAAGTTATAAAATTGCGTAGTTCACATTTCTTTTTCCTGGTTAGAAATTAGTTGGGGTAAGAAGCCAAAAGGAAGGAGAAAAGACAGCGGGTGAACACATCCATTGGAAACACACTGAAAACAATCACACATCCATTGGAAACACACTGAAAACAATCAGGATTCATCTATGTCAATCAATTTGATTTTTTTTTTACTTCTAAGCATAATTATTTGGTATCTGTTGTTATTGAGGGTTACTGTAGATCTTAATTTCTTTGCCACTTCTTCTGCAGTAAAACTCAGATGTAATGAATGGTATCTCTTTCCTTAGACAGAAAATGTAATTGACAAATCTGTCACCTTACCAGGCATTGCATAATACACACAGATCAAAACATCACATTCTGTACCATAAATATGCTCATTATTTGCCAATTAAGCCATAATATATGTCATAAATAATAGTAAACTGCACTTGATGTTTTCACTCGAATGATAAAGCTGAATGTCATGTAGCATAAAAGACACCATACATGTGTCCTACTTCAATTTATACTAAATAGCCCCATAAAAATTAAATCTTTACTTCTGTGGGTGAAAAGGAGGAAGAATACGGTGAGGAGGAGGAACAGAAAGAGACAGAGAGAGAGAGACAGAGAGAGACAGAGACAGAGAAAGAGAGACAGAAAGATGCACATGTGTGGAAGTCAGAAAATAATTTTCAGACGTTGGTTTCTTCTCCTACTATGTGATCTCTGGAGACCAAACTCAGATCACTGGGTTTATGCCCAGGCTCTGTGCCATCTTGTAGGCCCAGAAAATATTTTTAAGGACAAGAAAAGGAATTAAGACCACACTCCAAGTCTGACATATTAATTGGGACTAATTTCAATGAAGTTATTCACTACTATTCATATTTATAAAGAAAAAATATAACATTTCATAATCTTGTATAGGCACCCTTTGCTGAAATAGACAGGTATTGAGAAGATGATGTGAAGAGAGATTTGCATTCTTTCAAGGAAGATTCTTCTTGTTTATTTCTGCAGCCACAAGGTACATTTTAATGATGCTCAATTCCTCTTTGTTGACTGCTGAGTGAGTGACATGAAGATCTAGTGGCCTTCAAGAAAGGAGCAAGTAAAGTCAACCACATCACTGTGTCTGTATGCTATGTGACTTACACCAAGCGCTAAGCAATAAAGCACACCTCTCAGTCAGATGACAAGAAAGACAAATGAGTATCTAATTGCACAATTAGATCAGGACTCTGATGAGTTTCACTATGGCTTGTCTGTCATCACATCAGGCTGCAAAGCTGAATAATAAACTTACCTGCCTATTAGAGCAGACACACAGTGATTATTCTGCCTGGTCAGTAGGAATATCAGCTCTAGCTACAATATAACTCACAGTTAGTAATGTGCTCCGAAACCTCATTATTTAATTAAGGGTAGGAATTACAAGACCACTAAAAGCAGCGAAGCGGTACAATTTGCAAGGTCTCCGAATTTATGGTTTTCATTAATTAACGTAAAGTAGTGTAGGCAAGTGAAATCAAGTGATCTGCTCAGCTATTAGAGTTTTGAGAGTTAATTAATATAACACCACAGATCATTGAGCTTAGAAATTATGAATAACATATAGAATTTTAAAGAGCATCATGATGTTTTATAATTGCACCTCACTCTTCTGCTCCTTCAAATTATCGTCATGAGAGGATGCTTAACTTGCTTCAAGATCAGAGATGGCTAAATCCACAAGAAAAAATAAAATATAAATAAAATCTGCAAATTCAAGTCTGCAAACATTTATGATGAATTATTTGCTTATTTACATTATCAGTTGAGATGATTACCAAGTGTTCATGGACATTAATAATTGAACCCACGTGCATGACAAAAGTGTTTCAATTTTGGACTCTTTAAATTTCTCACTATCCAAAAATCAAGATAATTAACAACAAAAAACCTTTCTCATGACCACATATTGAAACTCAATTGAGCAAATTCCCATTTCTCCTTGAAAATTCAAGCAGAACACAGGGAGGTTGGCAGCTATGCAAATGTCTACCCCTGTCACTGTGTGTTGGGCAACCTGTGCTCCCTTCTTGGGTTTCTATTCCAGTTAAGATGTGCAGAGCATTAAGGACCATTGCTGCTTTCCATCTTCCATGAAAACTTTGTGAATCCTCAACTTCCCCCATTGCCATCCAAGTGTAAATCCTTTCACACACACACACACACACACACACACACACACTATAAGCCAGGTTGCACATTCCACAGTGTTTTCTAAGAGTCCCATCACATTTCAGCACAAAGTTATGGAAGGAAAAGTCTTACATTTATAGTCAGCACCTGAGAAATCTAAATAAATAATTAAATAAATTGTGGGTTTATTTCATATTACAGTAATTTTCATTTAATATCTAAAATATGTCATGTCTAAAATATGTCAAAGACTTTACTGGTCCCTAGGATACAGTTTGTCTACATGAAACTGATATATTCAAGACCAATTTAAGGGAAACAAGGGGTTTTATTCTTGCTGACAATTCTTGCTGACAGTTCTTTGTCCAGCTTGGCAGGAGAGTTTTGTGCCAACACCAAGAGAAGAGGAAACTGACCACACCGTATCCACAGAGACAGGCAAACTACACTTGCCAGAGCCCAAGTCTGCAAAACTATGCCGAAGAGTGTCCAACTACTGAACCAACTCTCTCCATCTTATCCCCCTTTCATAAATAATAAACACTTATAAATGAAGCTGCCAAATTATATGCAAAAACAAATCATATTTCTACCTGCAGAGGACAGAAGCTTGGCTTCTACCCATTCTTGCCTACAGGATCGATCTTTCAATGAGTAGCAGCAGACTTTTGCCTGCGTCTTTTCAAATTTGCATTTCTCAGATGGTTTATAGTGTTGAACATCTTTCCATGTACTTTGTGTCCATCTGTCCCTCTTTTAACATGTTGCCAATTTTCAAAATTGAGTTTCTTCCTTCTTGAGTTCTGAGGCTCCTTTCGGTACTCTGAATACGTACTTTCTGACAGACACATGCTTTGAGACATAGTCTCCCATTGTGTGGCTTATGTTTCTCATCTTCTTAACAGTGTATTTCCAAGAATAAAAGTTTTACTTTCGATGAAGTCTAGTTATCAGCTTGTGTTTCTAAGGAATGTACTTTTGAAATCTTTGCCTAAGCCAAGATGGCAAAAGTTTTCTCTTACGTATCTTCAAAAAAGTCTATAATTCTCATCTTTATATTTAGTTCTATGATCCATTTTGAATTGTTATTTTCTTGTTCTGTTTTTTTTTCTCTTGCATATGGATATCCGATAATTCAGCAACATTTGATAAAAAAAATACTATCTCTTATCCGCTGAATTGGCTTTGTAGCTATGCAGAAGCCAGCTGTCTGTGTGTGCGCTTAGGAGCCTATTTCTGAATCCCCTCTTCTGCTACACTGTATATTTGTCTATCCTTATGCCAATACCATACTGTCGATTATCGTGTTTGTCAGTCTTGAAATCAGGTAATGGCAGTTCTTCTAACTTGTCAGTTTCTTGAAAGTTATTTTGAGTCCTTTAAATTTCATGAAACTTGAAAGTTAGTGAGTCAGTTTCTATTCCTTCCCCCTCTTCATCCCCTCCCCACACACATAAGTGCTTGCTTAAATAGTTGAGATTATATTGATTCTATATGTTAGTTTGGGTGAAATGGTTTAAATAAAACTGCATCTTCTTCTAACTCATGAGCGTTACATGGAGTCCCCATTTATTTAGGTCTCCTTTAATCTCTCTAAGCAATGGCTTTATGTGAGGTTTTTCCTAGTTTTTTTCATGTATTTTAGTATTGGTATTTCAATATTGGCATCAACAGATTTTGAAAAATATTGATGTTAATATAATTCCAAAACAATAGCCCATATGTACTGTTAGTAACATACCAGCAAAATTAGCTCATTTATATTTATAAGTGATTAAGGTTCAGGCATTCTGCCAACCACATGAGGTTCATTTAACTCCATTTTATTTTCTCTTGTTTAGCCATCAAACCATACACTTTAAATATTCATTGTAGCAGGACTGAACCCAAGGACCTTATTATATATGATAGGTAAGCTTTCTAGCCCTGAAGTACATCTCCAGCTTCTTTGTCTCTCCTTCTCTTCTTGTCCTTCCTTCCTTCCTCGCCACCATCTTTCTTTTTGATGGTCTGAGGACGGAACCCAAGGTCTCTTACATGCTAGACTAATGCTAAAGCACTGAGTTACATACTCAGTTCACATTGTATCTAATTTTCATTTAATACTATTTAATTCTCTGGAGTTTTATTTGCTTTTTGTTATTGCTGTTGTTTGTTACGGTGGAGGTACTGGGGATACAGAGCCCTATATATGATAGGCAAGTGACTGGCTACTGAGTTATGTCTTGCAGGACTTTGACTTGCCCCTTCATATAGTCTATCAGATCTATTTTCATATTCCTCCTTCCCTATAATTAGTATTTCTTTGTTAGCTTGAACATTATATGGTTTTTGATATTATGTAGAAACAGAGTTAATGTCTGAATATTCATCTTGTATCTTGTCACCTTGCTAAACTCATTAATACTAGCATCTCACAAATTTGAAAGTCATATTTGCTACAGAGTATTCAGTGAATGCCAGCAGAGTTTTATTTCGTTTTCCCATTAAAATGCTTTTAATCGCCACTTTGAAACATTTCCATGATGCTGCCTAGAAATAGTGAGAATATACATTCTTGTCTTCCTCATCGTACTAAGAAAGTTTGCAGTTTTGTACCTGTGAATGTAGTTTCGTACCTGTGAACGTAGTTTTATACCTGTGAACGTAGTTTTATACCTGTGAACGTAGTTTTATACCTGTGAACCATCTAGCTTTGTCCAGTAGATGATATTTGTCAGGCCCAGGAGCTTTTCCTCTATTTCCTATTCTAGAAATTTGTCTTGTTTTGCTGGAGATAAGGACTGAACTGGGAGCCTCTACCACACAAAATAGTTGTTCTCCCACAGAACCATTTCCCAAGTCTCTGACTTTCCAAACTGGAAAGACTAAAAGAAATTAGCTTTATCAGTGATTCTCATGTACCTCTTCAGATGACCAAGTTTTACCTTTCAGTTTAATTTAGTTCCTTATTATATTCAGTTCCCAGGTAAATCCCATATATTCTTCCTTTTTTTCTACCAATTCTTTTAAACTTTAATATGAAAGTGTCTATACCAATATTGACAAGCTATTTTTATATATTTTTCATTTATTCTTGGAAAAGTTATAGCTTAAATACTACAATATTGTTCATCAAAAAGAATGAGTCTGGAAGTATTGTTTCAAATTCTAAGAGAAAAATTTATTTAGAAATGATACAACTTCCTCTTTCACTATTGACTCATGAAGCCTTATAATTCTGAGATATTGAACTACAAATGCATTTTATATACAGGTGTAAAGCTTAGGTTATAAGCCATTTGGGGTCATGCAGGGGCTGAAATTATGGTTCTCCTGAATACTCTACAGGTACTGAGCTACTTTCTTCCAAGTAAATTCTAGAATTATCATCTCTCATTGAACATGCATACCTTATAAAAATTATAAAATTTATTAGCTTAAGTTATTCATGTCAGTTTTTATTGCCTATTAATGAAAGCTGAATCTAAACTGCTGTCATCTCACCTATTCCTGATAATGATTCTCTACATATTTACTATTCTTATCCACTGGACAGGTGTTTTTGTTTTTGCTGTACTGGTTGATTTGTTTAAATCTTTGTTAATTTTATTGATCTTCTCAAGGAAATAGTTTGCTGAGACTGATTTTCCTCTAATGCTTTTCTGTTTATTTCCTTTTAGTTCTTTAGCATTTCACGTTTTCTCTTACTTTGTATTTAATTTGCATTTATTTCTCTTTCTCCAGTTGGAAGTGAGGTCACTGGTTGGTGACCTTTATTCATTTCTATGAGACTGAGTGCTAGCAACTTCCCTTCAGAGGTCATTAGGGTGGAAACCTTTAAGAGAATGGGGACAGTAGAATATAGGTAAGAGGAAAATAAAGTAGGTGACAGAGCAGGAAAGTGATTGAGGGGTGGTGGTGAAGAGTTGGGAAAGGGGAAGATGTGTGGGAAAAAAATCACATGCACACCTATCATCTTGCAACCTAATAAAAAATATAAGCCTAATATATCTATAGAAGTTGGAGAATGATGTTCATGGATTAGAATATTGATTTTTAAACAAAAGCCCCCTGCCAGGTATGGGATAGTTTCTTAGAGCTACTGTCCAGGAATTCTCCCAAGGCTACCAACATAGGTTCACAAAATAATACAGGCTCTTTCTATTCAGTTTCCCACAAGTATAGCATGAAAAGACCTTATTGTTGAAGACACCATGCACTTCAACTGCAAGAAACATGGAAAGCAAGTTGGAAGCCAGATGTTTGTTGACTACCTGGTAGCTATTTGTTATGGTGCCTGAGGCATTCTTTGAGCTTCTGTGGGAGAAAGAGCACTAACCATAAGCTCTTAGCTGTAGAATTTTGGAACTACAACACTAACCTGCCTGGCAGGAAGGAGCTGGTGTGTGATAGTGGCATGAGTGTTATAGTGGTAACCAACAATTCTCTGATAGGATTTGGTGTAGACCTACTACACCAAGCAAATTAATTTTTGGTTCTGTAAATTCCAGTCAAAACACCATTCTTGCAGAGGTGTTAGGTCCTATGGAAGAGCCCACTAATATTGTTAAGCTAAATTAACAGTGTTAAACTGCCTTCTAGCTATTGATGCATATGCTTACAGACAGATGTCATTCTCCTTTAATTAGAGGAGATTTTCTTTTCAGTGAAAAGAAAGCAGTGGCTGTTCAAAGTGCTGAGAATAAGTGAATGTTGAACGCTGAGTCACACACAACATCTATACTAACCTCTCTAACACTCAGCAAATAGGTAAAGGGCTATGAAATACCACCTTTGGGGCACAATACAGCCATTTCAATCTTGAAGTCAATGTAGCTGCACTTGCCCACGCTGAACCTACACAAAAATGGATCTGTCAATAGCCAACCATGGATGGGGAAAAGAGTACAGGGGTCCAGTCCCTCCCTGATGAGCCAGTGGCTACTGACAGATTCTGGGAAATGAGCAGTCACTTCTGTTAACTGTATGTTCACTAATGAGCCACTGGCTCCAGATTAGAGAGTTCCAAATACAAGGTCACACAGAGGATCCTGGTTAAACTCACAACATTGCAACAGAAAACAAAAAGGTCTGAATGTGGATAAGGGTCCTGTGGGGAAGAGATCAGCTAATGGAGGGATAAAATGGAGCAAGAGGTCTGAATACAATGCACACAGATATGAAAGTACAAAAGAACAAATTCATTAAAAATATATTCCCTAAGCACCATATAAATATCCTGCAAATTCTGATCATGCTATGTATTCATATACATGCAGTTCAAATGATATTGTCCCTTTTTGCTCTTTTGATTTCTTGTTCAACTCATTGATTATTCAGGAGGATTTTATCACTGACTTTTAAATAAACATTGGGGGAATTTTTTGAATCTCTGCTGCTGACTCACATTAACTATCATTGTTGCTAGAGAATGTTGAATCTATTAATTTATTTCAGTATATTTTATGACCCAGTATGGTCTATCAGGTCTCTTGAAAAGTTGAGTTGTTTAGTGACCATTTTCCTTTACAGTCATGATTTCATGTTTTAATGTTTTATTAGGTAGCTCAAAGCATTGCATGGTTAATGGCTAATCATACTCCACTGATGAATACTATATCCAGTGACCCATTAAGAAGTTCTTTATGCTAAAAACACACTTTTCTCTTAATCCCTCAAGTATCCTATACCCATTTTATGCCTTGAGGCAATGTCTCTCTACTTGGCTTCAAAATCAGGAATTTCTTTTTTTTTTGAGGAGGGAGGGGTTAAGCAGGGTCTCATATAACCCAAGACTGTCTTGAATTTGCTATGTTAACCCTGAACTTCTGATCCTTTTGCCCCTACCTCTCTAGTGCTGGGATTAGAGGTACCCATGGCTAACTGCAGAAGATTCTTTTCCAAGTGACCCTCATGCACCTGGAGGAGGCTCCTCAGGGAATTGCCAGAACTTTCCCGCTAATGTAGCTGTTATTCATCCTCGCCTTCAGCCCCAGGAAGTTTAAGCTCCTGAGCCTTCCTGTATTCTCAGTTCTGTCTTCTCACTTCAGGAGTCAGTGTCTTTGGTTGGTTCACTTTCCCTGTGCAATGGCCTGAAACTAACCCTAGTATGAACTGCAGCTGTCAGAGGTAAGACATCATTTGTTTTCTGTCTTTCAGAATCCTGACTTCATAACATAATGTCTCATGTCTTCAAAACCACTGTTTTGAATATGATATTTATTTATTATTTAAGGAAGACAGCTTCTCCAGAATCCTAGGTCCAATTTTGCTATTCTATTGTGATATAATTTGGAAACACTGTGATTCACATTTTTCAATAGTTTAAAATGCATTTCCCCCACAGTAAATTTATCTACAATATATTTTTTGTTTAATGTACTGACAGTACCTATGTGATTTTAATTTTGACACTTGAAATCAAGAAATAATGAACATGAGGAAATAATGTTAGAGAAATCAATGAGCTGAGATAGAACTAAAAATAACTTTTACAACAGAGACAGCATGTTACACAATTAAGAGCTTAAATATTCTAGCAATAAACTGAAAAGTTTATATTTATGAGAAGTGCTAGGACAGAAAGAATAATGGAGAATGTTGGAAAAGAACCAGAGAAGAAATCAATGATGCACAAAGCATAGTTATACCTCTGCCTCAAATATTTATCAAAACTACTTATGCTGTTTTTGACATAATCATGGTTTTTCTTTTCTTCATTGTGTGTGTGTGTGTGTGTGTATGTGCGTGTGTGTGTGTATATATATGTCTATGTGTATACATGTGTACCAGAGGACACTGTGTATGACTGAAGTCCCAAGGGTGACTTCAGGAATCATCCTGTATTGCTCCTCCTCTTTTTCGCTTTGCTCTGGGGTTTTCCAGGCTCCATTTTCCAGGACTGGAAATGCAGGTTGCTGCCCTTTCTGCCCAGTGTTGGGATCTGGGTAAAATTGTTCTGCTTGTAATGCAGAGTCTTAACCTTTGAGCCATCTCTGTGTCTCACAGCCATGGTTTTTTACAATATCAGCCAGACATCAACTATGATCTGGAAGCTTTCAATCATCAACTTCCTTGACCTTCCAACCTCATTGACCTTTTTAATCTACACATCATTACTGGATTTCTTTCTCCTCAGTTCAATGTCACATCATCTTTTCAGCAAATCCAAATAGTAAAACAACTAAAACAGAAAAGAAATAGAACTATAGTGTATGTAAAATTTAGGGTAAATGAAACAGAAATTCTTCATAACACATAGGTTTTATTTTTTCAACTTTTTACATACCTATACTACTCTTCTGTGTTACTATTTACAAGTACATTGAAATATGTTTAGAAATCTTTATACAGATAACCTTTGTTTATTTCGGATATGTTTTGGGGTTTGAAAATATTTTAAAAGGGATGTACAGTTTTTTAGAACTATGTGGAAAAATTCTAGTCATTGTAGTTTTCATTGCTTCTTCTTTATAGAAATTAAGACAACTTTGGAATTTAGCACCAAAACAAAACCTTAATCTTTCTTACCAGCATGAAAATTCCTTTTTCATTAGGTAATGAAAATAGCTACCTATGTTGACTCCTTCCCCCTTGTGCTGGTAGTTTAAGGCCAATATAGTAGATAATCGAGGAAAACAGGCAGGACTCCATGTTTTGCCACCTGACCATCTCTACATCATTTATCAAGCATGACAGACTTTCCCAGTTGAACAAACTTGGACAAAAATCTTTCCAATCATTTGACATAAGAAATCAAGCAGATATTGCATATGGCATAGAACAGTTTCAACCTGTTTAAATGATATTTCTCTTTGCTCTGATTCTTGGAAATGCATCCTTTTTTTCTTATAGTTATTTATTAGTTTTATTGACATATCTTTTATATGCAAACACAACCATATTTATCTTGGAAATTAAAAGATCTCACAGTGCTCATGACTCACAGAGGTTCTGAATAGATTTATGGATATGAATGAAGATGTCTGTGAAGATCCTTATTTTTAAGATTCTAAGAGCAATTTCAAAGACAATGAAGCAAAATGTCACTGTAAATGTTAAGGAGAATTTTTAAAAATTAAAAGTTGTTTTTGAAAATTAAAACCAAAAGTTATGGAAATAAGTTATATATATGTAATGTATTACATTTGCTGTATATAGTTGTAATTGTAGTTGTATTTTTGTTTGTGAAGCAAGATTGGGTCAAATACAAATGTAATATATTATATATGGTGTTCAAAGCTGGAATTGAAATTGCGTATTGTTTTCAAAGCAAGAGTGGATCAAGTATGTCTGTAAAGAGAATGAGGAGCACAGTAGTAATATTTCTTTTCCAATACAGTTGCCTGTTAAAACTGTGTAGAGGCTGGGTACATAGCTTAGTGGGTTAAGAGCTTCTTCTATAAGCATGAGGATCCAAGTTCAGATCCCAAGTAAGCAGCCAGGCATAACTGTAACCCCAGCACTGGGAGACAGAGACAGGTGGATCTCCAGAGCTCACTGACCAGCCAGTCTAGCTGAATCAGTGACTACCAAGTTCAGTGAAGACAACTTGCCTCAAAAAACAAAGTTGAGAGTGATAGAGGCAAACATATAATTTCAATTTCTGGCCTCCACATGTTTACTTATTACACACATGTGCACAGACACATGGATGTGTAGACCCATGTGCATCCCTCTATACAAACTAAACAACTATGTAGCCTAACTCAGGACTACACAATTGTGATCAGTGGACTGGTACAAACATATCAACTGTTTTTCCTGTCCGAACAGAGGGTACGAATATAATCGAGAGTGGGTGTCTGGAAACTCTTACAGAAGTTGCCATGACACTTGTATTTTGCATAAGTATAAAATTGGCATGATTCTATGTAAAAACATAAGTCTAATATTATTTGAATGTAAAGAAAGGAATCCTCCATTAACAAATGCCTCAGATAGTCATTAATATGTCTAAAACAAGATCATAAGGCAAGCATGCAAAAAACAAATATTTCTTAAATCTGGGAAAGTCCTCAAATCTTGTCACACCTCAGATGTCATTCTGTAAACAGAGGTCACAAGGACATCAACATCACAGGATTTTCTATGAGGTTGGAGTAGAAACGATTCCCCAGAAGTGGAAATTAATGCAATCACCAGATCATGCAGCCACTGAGAAAGATTACTTCCTCTCCTTCCATCTTTCTAGGTAGATGTGAACAGTTGACTAAATACTTATACGGGCAAAAGGGATATGTGTCATTTCCAGTTTTGACTACTGAAAGAAAGAGAAACAGATGAGTAAGAAATGCAGGCAATCATGGGGGTTCTTGGACCATGCCGTTGAACACAACACACCATGGGAAACCAAAGGGACAGTATGATAGGAATTGAACCTCACAGCACTTGTTACAAGCCAAGTCTTCAACATTGCAAACAATGTCTCTTATCTAAATTCTTGCTACTGAAGCTCTTGACCTGGGGCAACTGAAACTAATAGTGCAGCCTAGGCTGCATGCAGAACAGCAGTAGTACAGGGCAGGATGCAAGAAATGATTATAACCATTGCCATCATTACTAATGGCTGATAGTGCTTCTAAAAGTATAACTTGCTTGACTAAGGCTTAACAATCAGGGACAGAATTTTCTCTCTTTTCAATGATCCCTAGTAGAACTCTGCCAAAGTGCTTGTTGGCAACTAATTTTGAATATCCCTACCCTCTGTTAAAAATGATTTGTGTCTTGTGGTTCGATACATTTGCACCTAGCCTATTGATTACTTGCACACTCTGATCGCAGAAGGTGACAACATACTGCAATAGCATCAGAACACATGTCCAGATGAAGAGACATTTGGGGGTGAGGGGGTGGCTGCTTCATTAATGGATGGCTCATTCTATGACCCTAATCTTGCTAATGTAAGTTTGGACTTCTATTAAAAAGAACAGTCTTCTCAGCGAAGACTTTGCTAGCCACAAGAAAAAAAAAAAACAGAAGTTATTTATATTCTATTTCTTTATTTACATGGATTCATATTTCTATTTACTGATAGTATTCTAGCAAGTGGAAGTCAGGCAGTCTTCTGTCTCAGGCTTTTACTGATATGTAGAACCTACAGAATATAAAATTATCATGGCAAGATTTTGTTTTTAATCTGGTGGCAATTAAGTGCCAGAGCAGAAATGAAGAACTCAACATCGACTGTGACATATATCAGTGGGAATACTTCTTTCTTGGAAGAGTGTTAAGAACATAACAGGCTCACTCTCAATTCAGATTTTCTACCAACATCCTCTCATGACAGTGACTTTTTTGTCATCCTTTTGTCACCTGTCCACATTGAAAGAGTTCAAATGATTCCTCTTTCCTATCCTCTCTCACTTTCTAACCTATACTCCCAGTTTCCCTCCATGAGGCTACATCTCAGTCTATTTCAAATGTCTTTGTGAGAGCTGGCATTTGAGGGTAGGAGGCAAACCCTCAAAACTCACTGATGATTTTGTTGAACTACAAGTCAAGTCATGTCATTTTTCTATTCATACCTCAACAGTGACTTCTCATCTCAAAGTAGGAGCTAAATTCTTTCAATAGTCTAGAAAGCATGCAAATGCCCATCCATTCCTTCTTCTCATCCTTTCCTCTGCAATTCTTCCACAAGAACCTGTGCCGATGTCAAGTCTCACCAAACATTCTCCTGCCTGAGGCTTTACACTGGCCAGCCTTCTTCCCAGAATGCTCTTCCATCAAAAAGCAGCCTTATATCCCCTGAGTATCTTTACCAGATTCTCCTACCTCAGTGCATATCTCTTCTATAATTATGAACCCTCTCTCCCTTCTTCTTGCTTTCCCACTGCTCTGAATGACTTTTTCAGCACATGTGGCTTACTCACATGCTAGAAATATTAGCACTTTACATTTACGGTTTTCTTCATATTCGGGTGCATGTCGACTTCAGGCCAGCACTTTGTTTTGGCACCTGCTCTGTCAACAGCAGCTAGATTAGCACCTGAACCATCAAGGGTGTCCTCTCCATTGATGGTCTCAACAGAAAAACGTAGCTTTCTAATTCCCAGCAAGACAGACGGCAGTACTGACTCAGCAATCCTGTTTATTCATGAACTAAAATAGGTCCAAGACATGGCGTTTCATAATTAATTCCAGAGAAGGCAGCGGGAAATGCAAGGGGCAAGACACAAAGGGAACCCCAACTCTAATGTCTTTGGTTTCCAGTTTGTACAACAGCCTTCAAATAGATATTTCTTAATCTTCCTTGATACTTAGATTATGATAGGAAATAAAGCCCCCATAAAGTGATGACAAAACCCTCTTGCTTGAGGGTGCTTTAGGAAGAATAACCTTATAGAACCTCTCCTCTGAACCTCTCCTCATGCCTCTCACCCTTCAGCTTTGATGATCCCAGACATTAAAATCAAGCCGTGGAGCTGAAGGCCCACAGAAGACATGAGTTCTGATCATCCAGGAGAGGATTTCCTGGGGGGACATTTGTTACTCTGAAGACAATGATTCTGAAGGCAATTTCTACAAACTCAAGATAATACTGAAAATAAGGTTCTCGTTTAAAGGGCAAGTTTTATGAATGGGTATTTAAAGTTTCTTGGAGATATTTTTGTCTGTCATCTAGCTACATACCTATGTATCATCTGAATGTGTATCTATCTTATCATCTATGTCTGTATACTATTCCAAGATATATTTTTCTTGATCATCTATATTTGAGTACATTACAGAAAGCTGAGCACTGCTGGATTGAGTCTACAGAATTAGAATTATATGTGGATGCCGGAGAGATGCTCAGCGGGTAAGGTATCTGCTCGCAAGCCTGGCAACAACCTTTGGATCCCCAGAATACCCATAGCGGAAGGGCAGAAATGGCTTTGAAAAGTCCTCTGACCTCCATCCATGCATCATGGTAGTAAATTTTCTCTCTCTCTCTCTCCTTCTCTCTCTCTCTTACACACACACACACACACACACACACACACACACACACACACACACAAATATTTTAAAGAATTTTATATGAAAATAAATAACTGATTTGATAAACTTTAATTTTTTCCCCCTGGAAATCCTCAATACACTTTAGGGCACAACAGCCAAGTAAGTATAATGAGAGAGAAAAGTGAGATTAGTTAGAGAATCAAATTAGATGAAAAAAGAAGGAAACAGAACATCCAACAAGGACAACTATGTTAATGTGCTTAATTTCTTCAAAGAACAACCAAGTCCAACACAGTTCCATGGACTCTTGGAACATCGTGCTCTTAAATTTGGGCCACAGATAAAGAAGGGCTAAATGACAACTTTGTGGTGGATTTTATTGCGTGTAGATGAGTGTACATTGCTATAATAATGCACCTTATTTTTTTAGGGTTTTCATACAAAAGCACCACAAACTGCGTGTTTGAAAACAATATCAATTCATTCTCCCATAGCCAGGAAGTCTGGAAAGAGTTAAGGTATTCTAATAGCAAAGTTATATCCAGTGGAAACTGTAAGGCACCTTATCCACAACCTCTGTCCTGGCTCCTGGTGATTGACAGCAATCCTCGGCCTTCCTTGGGTCATGGATGATGACCCCACCTAGCTGCACATATGTATCTCCTCTCTTTGTCTACATCCAAATTGCTCTGTTTGTATGTGGATGCCGGTCATACTCTAATCCAGTGTGACATCAGCTTAACCCGAATACATCCACAGAGGCCTGATTTCAAAGAAATTTCATAGGTTCTGAGTGGAAAACAAATCTACCTGGCAAAGAAGGGAAAGCATATTTCAAATGAGAACTAGTTTTATCAAAGTGATTCTTTTATAATGTACAATATTTTCAAGAAGGAATGATGTAAAAACAAACACATGAAAGATGCTCATTTCAAGTATCTTAATAAAGGGAGGTCTATGGTAATATAGACAGTTACCCCCCAAAGCTGAAATGCTTTTGGCTCTTCATAAAATTATTACCAAAGGAGGTATTTGCTGTTTAGCACATATTTAGCAAAAGAGCAACTTGAGAAAAGCTAATCTTGAAAGCGAATGTGTGTTTCATATCCATGGGAGAGTGCCTGGATGACATGCTTTTTAAACTCCATGCAACCTGAGATCTGGTAGTAAGAGGCTCATCAACACACGATGGAACGAGTCCCATTTCATCTCATCCACACGACACGGAAAATGAATATAGTGTGACTTTTCTTGGCTTTGGTCAGCATTTTACTAAATGATTCTACTCCAGAGTTCTTACGTATCTTTACTGAAGAGGAGAGAGCTGGAGGCAGAAGCAGAGGAGCAGGAAGAAGAGGAAGAGGAGGAAGGCAAAACTAGCCAGCAACTCTCAGCTGCTCTGACACAAGAGAAAACTGAGTGATACATATATCTATTGATCTGAATAGAACAAAATCTTGTCCTCATAGACAAAACCATCTGTCTTGCCTCACATGAGATAGTCTCTTCATTTTCTGAAAAATCTTTGAAAATAATCAAAGTACAACCATTGGTGGGGAAAGATAGAAATGAAATATCAGTAACTTGTAATAAGGGTCACAGTAAAATCATCAGAGGTTAACCTCATCTCCGTGAAATACTCTGTTATTTAAATGGACCTCTGAGTCCAGATATAGACACTCTCTCCCTTCCCAAATCACAGCAATGAAAGAAAAGAACACAGGCATAGATAGATGCACATAATTAGTTTACATGATACATATGGTAATTTTTAAATGGTATATTTGAAAATTAAAACAAAAATATTTTAATGTTTTAAAATATTAGCATATTATTGAATATAAAATAATATTTTTAAATTAGGAAATAAATAAAATATCATCTTCAGTAATGAGATGTAAACATCTTGGAACAGAAATCCAAAACAGAACAAGCAACCTACTAAGCTTCTAAACTGAAAGAAAGAAATTTCAAGATGGTCAAGGGGCGGGGGCCAGACTTGGGCTATTAAACTTGAAGCAAGATTCTGCTAACATGTGAAAAACATTTCTACAAAATCATAACTTATGCCCAGAGTTGAGACCATGCCAAACTGCAGCCAAAAACCAGGAGCAGCCAGCATGCTTCCCATCTTGGTCTTGGAAGTCATCCCCAGACTCAGCAGGAAGATCTGCAAGATATCCATCGTATGAAGGACTAGAAATCTAGGATACAAGCAGGAGCTAGTTCTAAATAAGGAAGAAGTAGACATGTGTCATGCAAAGGTGAACAGACAAACATAGGGGGTCCAAGAGAAGGGGATTGAAAGCCAAGACAATAATCAGAACAGCAAAAGGACCCCTGTTCAGCAAATGGAAATTTCAGATTCCATGGGCAAATTTTCATGAAAGACAGGTGACATCCTAAGCAATAGATGTAGTTCATGTTGAGGGGAATACAAACAATGAGGCAATTTGGAAAAAAGCAAGTAATTATGTTCAAAAGACTTGTAGGAAGACAGACAAGCAACAAGTATAATTTAAGCATCGGGAAAGTATAATTTCAATCCAGCATTCCACGGTTCATAAGGAAGGTAGAATTATACATGCTACAAAGAAAAATAGAACCACTAGAATATTTTCTAATTTTAGTGGTATGTTTTATTCATTAATTTACTTATATTTAGATAGCAAGAGCCTAAACTTCTTTTTCATTCTCTGACACTGCTGTACATAAATACAATGAATTCGTGTCATTTTCACAGCCTATGACCCAATCCCATTCCAGATTCCTTTTCCATTATATATTTTCTCTGTTCCACCCAGGCTCCCTCCAACTTGCACAACGTTTTGTAGGTGCAGTCCATTGGGTTTCATCTGGGATGCATGTACTAGAAAGTGCTTGAGTACTTGCTGGGGCATGAATGACTTATTAGAAAGTAAATTGCTCCCCATCTCCTTGCATGGATGACTTATTAGCAAGTAAATTGCTCCCCATCTCCTGGCATTGACTTTCCACAATGTCTCAGGAAGTGTGCTAGCTCTTCAGATCTTCTCCCTTCCTTGGTAAAATGTAGAAAGGACAACTATTGTGCAGGTCTTGTGAAAGTAGGTGTCTCTACAGTATGTTCAAAGATGCAGCAGCCCTATCGTGACTAGTGGGTGTATGAAAGCATACTTATCATTCCATATGGCTCTTTTCCCATAACCTCTTAAATACAAAGTTACCTGGAGACTTCTGCTAATCTCAACTTGGAAGCAACACAAAGAGTTTCTGCTTATATTATATTGCCGATAACTAACTGCACTGTCCTTTTAAGTGTAAAGAGCTAGAAGAATATTCATGCATATGCCCTTGAGGCGCATTCAACCTTCTGAGCACCAAAAACATCATCTGCTCCTGCACTCTGCTAACAAGATACACATAACTGCAAGTCTAGAGAATGGTAAAGCATCCCTATTCAAAAGATGATAGCTGAGCATGTTCAAGAACTGAAAAAAGAATAGCATAAAGTGAAAACTGGAAGAAATGGAGAAAAATTAAAAATAAATTCCTACTTACACAATACATATTGATAACGGCAACACAAAAGATCAAGAGAAAACTTTAAAAGCTCCTTAAAGAAAAGGGAAACTATCTGTAGATAAGTGATATTCACAGTGACATACATCTTACTAACCACAGTACACCGAAGTCAAATATCCTTTCTTCCTCATTTTTATTGAGAATTGGTTTATATAGAAACAAAATTAGCTTCTGTCCATGTCCGCTTTCCCTCTGTCACCTTCCTCTTCCTTAATCCATCCATCCCTGTCCCTCTTGCCCTCTTGTCTCTCTGCATGTGGATGATAGGGCTCTGTTTGGGGCGCCTGTACTAGTTAGGCACAAGTAAGATAAGTGGCCCTTCATTGGGTAAACCTACAGGTGGGGAAGCTCCCCTTCACTTGTCCAGCACCTGCCCCTAGGATTCCAGCTGTATGTATTTGTTTCTCTTGAGATATCCTTGCTGAGATCTTGAATGCTAAAAGAGAGTGATTCTCAGTCTAAAATTAGATTCCCAGCTACACCAACCTTTAACAGTGAGCAGGAACAAAGAATCTTCCAGACTCCCAAAGGAGCAAAGAGCTGATGCTCTCTGTAAGCATTACTAAGTGATGTACTTCTGGGAGAAGAAAAATACAGAAAGAAGAAATGGTATGCATGAAGCTGTTATAATTAAATTCTACTTGGCAATTCTAATTAAACACTGAGAATAAAAATTTAATTTAGATGACTTCAAAAATATAAATGGGACAAAAACTTTAAGCATTAGGCAGAAAATGAAGTACAAGGAATGGATTGGGAAAGAATTCTTTGTCTTATTCTGAAAGTAGAAATACTAAGTGAACTCAAGTTTTTCAGAAAGAAATACATAATTAAATATAAGATATATAGTTAAGTGGCTTCACTAGATCGCATCAATATTGTCTATGTCCTGCTTTTGAAGGTGGAGTATGAAGCTCAATGGTAGAGTGTTTACCTGCCAAGCACAAGGCCAGTTATTTGATTTTCTAGCATTGCACACAAAGAAGACACAACACGAAAACTTTACTTGAGTCTCTATGACAGTAATCAGCAGAAGTTGATATGTAATTCTTCCCTTTATGCTTAAGCAATAAGAAGTATCAGAGGGTGGGGCTGCCTCAGTCCAGAGCTGCTAAAATGAAAAGGGAGCGAAACTTCGTCTGTAAAAGTTATCAGAAGGCTGACTAGACAGCCATGTGAAAGGTGCATTGTGAGTAGAAAGGAAAAAGACAGATGAACTGTGGAAATCCAGTAGAGCAGCAGAATCTAGTTTAGTCTGGAAGGGCCACAGAGACATGCATCACTGCACAGGGTGGGAGAGACAAGTCATTGTAAAGGGAAGAAAAAGCATATATCAAGGCAACAGTGTAGAATCCTGGATGGAGAAAGCTTGCCCTCAGCACAGACGATATAGCAACCTCTGCCTAGGTGTAATCTCAAGACACTGGGAAGGCTGAATGATAGCTAACTTACTACCTGCATGCAGCTGTAAGCTTGAAAATATTAGTTCAAACTACTCTGAAAAATAAAATATAGGTATAGTTTCCAATTTATTGTATATATATTATTGAATTTAAGTGTGCTTATCTATCTATCTATCTATCTACCTGTTTGTCTGATATTTATCTACCTAATCTATCACCTATCTCTGTTTGTCTAATATCTATCTCTACTTACCTATCATCCACCTATCATGTATCTATCTCTAGTTATCTATCATCTATGTATGTCTGTCATGTATTTACCATCTATCTTTCTAATTAGCTAGCTACCATCTCTCTTACTAGTGGGTTATCTTCTCCCTACCTATCTTCTGTCCATCTCACTAGTTAGCAATCATCTATCTATCCATTCTCACTTGTATATCCAACTAGCTAAGGATCATGGACCTATTATCTATCTTTATCTATTTATCTATTTTTACTTCTCTATCATCTATCTAGAGCTATCATCCGTCTATCAACTGATCATCTATCTATCTAATTAACTAACTATAATCTATCTAACTAGATACCTAAATTTCTCTATTTAAATACTTAACTTTTTCAAAGAGTCTTCTCATTAATAATGTATTCTGTATAAAAAGTTCAGGGAACAACCAGTAATTTCTGCTTCTGTAACTGAGCCCTGGTGCGTGATGGATAAATCCATGTATCATTCCAAATAACAGCTTTAAAATTCAGAACCATTTGAACTTGCTTCAGGTGCTGTCTCTAACACACACAGTACTGTCTGTTCCTGCATTTCATCAGTTGATTCTAAATAAGCGTCGCAGTACACTTTTGCTTGGAACAAAAAGAACATGAAGTACTTTAGCTCTGTCTTTCTGTGTGAGTACTGGGAAGTTTTATTTGTGTTTCAGATTTTAAATAGTGAAACAGTATAAACCGTCAAGTGTAACACTTTCATTTGATAACTCCAATTTTTTGTATTTGTAGAGCATCTGAAACTTTGAAGAATAGCTTAATCTCAAAGTTGTTTTAAAACTCAAGGACAAATCAAGAAAAAGATGGCATTGTTCTTACCCCCTAAAAATATTTTTTACATTATAAAAAAGTATGTTTTACTTAGAGGAAAGGGTCTTTCAAGAAGTCTGTCTAGTTTGTTCTGAATATACAAAGTACTCCAGCCAGAAAACATACAAGACAGAAAATCACACATAGAAATACAAGACAGAAAGACTATGTGCAGCACAAGTCACATACCCTTCAAATAGACATAGAGATGATACTGTAACTCAAAGCTCTATTCTGAAAGAATCCCATGCAAACCAAATGAAGTAATAGACCAAATAAATCAGTGATTTTTTAATAATATAATCTTATAAATTTACAAAGAATCCTCATGAGAAACTATCTTACTCTTCACATTGCTTTTATGAATGAATGACATAACCAACTTAGGGGAAGAAAGGGACCTCTGGCATACTCACTGTTCTAGTTATAGTTTTACTTCATGGGAGGGGAGTTTTTACCAGCATCAAGAACTGAGGGACTGGCCATATCATATCCACAGGAACAGTTGAGAGAGGGGCATATATTTTCCAGTCTGCCAAAGCCAGTCAATTCTCTCTCCATCTCATCTCCCTTTCTAAGAAATGGTCCCACACACGGCTGGGTCTTTCCAAATCAGTTTAATTATCTCCTACTGGATTTCTCAAGCCACCTCCCTTTACTAACTAATGTCAGTCTCCTACCAGTTTGCTTAGAAGCATACTTTAACCCTCTATGATGCCTCACAGGCCTCAGTTGTCAAGGTGACAGCTAAAACTAGCTGTTACAGAGTCCCCAAGAATCCTCTGAGATGGTAATCATACAAGAAATCTGGTAAAGGCCAGATCTCTGGTCTCACTGCAAGCCATGTACTTCTGTCCCTCCTTTCACTACTGCACTAACTCACTCTCCAATCTTTTCTGCACCATCTTTGTACCTCTGTGTCTAACTGTGTCTAACGGTATCGCTGCTGAGAACATGAGAGTCTCACCTTTCACCAGGACCACCAGGATTTAATCACCACATCTTATTGTCTGTTAAAACTTCATGGGTCTTGATACCAAATTCCACATAGAGTGGACAACTGACCAGAGTACAGGAACCAGCCTTTCTCCTGCATTCAGGCCCCTCATTCTCTCAGCACAATCAACAACAACCTCTCCACTTATTCTCACGTGCTGCTCAGAAATCTCCCTCAGTTTGTTTTCTTCACCAAGAATTCCCAAGTCGTTTTGACAATGTTCCCTCCCACAACGACAAGCTCTATCTATCGCTTATGCGGTACATGGTCATGGTCTGACATGTATCCCCCACAGGCTCATGTGTTTGGGAAGGCCATGGCACCTTTAGGAGGTGGGACTTGCCAGGAAGAAGGCAGCCACGTAGGTGGGCCTTGAGGTTGGCTAACCCCACCCTGCTTGAGTGAGTGAGTCTGCTCTTGAGCTTGCCGCAGCAGTTCTCTGTCTCCATGAGGCCGTGACTTCGTCTGTCTCCAGCTTCTGCCACTAGCCGTGCCTTTTCCACCATGAAGGACTGTATCTCCTCTCTGGAATCGTAAACTGAATAAATCCTCCTTTCTCCTTTAAGTGGTTTGACTTTGAGCGTTCCCTCACAGCAACACAAAGAGTAACCAGCACCTGTATGTTTTCATTCTTTGCACTGTGGCATCCTAATCTATGTGATGGCCACCAAAGTGATATCAGCTTTAAAGAATTAATCCTCAGAGGACAATGAGTTGAAACAGTGCTTTGGAAACCATTCCACATCAGTGTTGTAGCTCTTCATTATTTTGCTTTAATTGCTGACAATTTGAGTGCATGTGTATTGTATGTACCTATAACAATTAATCATGTTATATATGCAATGTATCCACATATTCACTCCTGTTACACACTCTAATCACCTTCCCACTCCTGTGACCTAACTTTATCTTCCTAACTAGTTTTTCTACATCTTCATTCTGATTAGCATGAAAGCTAATACCTGTCGTTCCCTACACTTTTCCTCTCTCTGCATTGTATTCTTTGGTTCTCATGGTTCTTCTCCTCCCTTCCACAGTGCCTGTATGCTCCATGGGAGACCCTCAGGTTTCTGGTGAGAAACACACTGTAGCTTGTTCAACCACAGCCTTTGTGAAAATACATTTATCAAATGCTGCTCTGGAATGCATCCCTAGGCCACAGTCTTCAGATACACAAAGGCAAAACCTAGAAGGTAGATTCCTAAAGTAAAGAAAGTAAATGCAAGGCTGCCAATCAAAGCAACCTCGAATGTGCAAATACCAAATAAATGGAAGCACTGAAATATCAGACAAACCCTTTGGCTTTTCCAAACCTCAGGGTCAAATCATTAGTGTTGATTTATGCTAGATTCCTTCTTGAGTTCTGTGAATTCTGAGTAGAGGGTGAGTGCAAAATGAATGTGAGCCATTGATTATCAGAAGAATGGAGCTTCAAATTCAGAAATAAGTTGTCAAGTGCCATTGTGAAAGTTAAGTCCAGAGCAATAATGTGTCTTGGTACAATGTGACCCAGTGGAGGCCTCTTGTGACTCCCTGCGAGGGCCTCTCTTCTATGGCCTTTAAGAAGCATTCAAGTTCACGCCCACTCCTATCTTGCTATGTGACCTTGAGCAGCCACTTGATTTTCAACACCAAATTCTCTGCTGACAATTGGGAATAATCAGCACTTTGAAACTGCTGCAAATACCAAATAAATGGATGCAATCGCTTAGAATCCTCGAGAACACAGGAGGCAGGTCCCATCTTGAGTACCATTAGCACTGTGAGTCATTCCGAATGATGTTGAAAAACAGAGCTTTCAATGTTAGACATCACTTGCTTTTGAAGGATCATTGTCTTTTAGCTTTACGAATCTTTTTATTTTCAATTAAACGATTGATTTGCAAACAGAGGTTCACATACCATCAGCATATAGTTAAATATTCAGAGCATGACCTCACACTGTAAATTTTAGGCAAATAAGAAAGAAGAAATTACTAACAATGGCAGGATCTCTACATTGCCTATTTGCAGATACAACCCCAAGGGTAACCATTGCCAACATTTCTTAAACTATGTGCCAGTTTTGCCCATGTGAGAACTTTTCATAATGGAAACAAAATGTACCCTTTCTTATGCTGATTCATCCTTCTTTCCCAGGTCCAGCTGTAATATTTTGTTGGATGTTTTAATGCAATGTGTTTAATTGTATACTTATAAAACTAAAATAATGCAAGCCATAGTTCTTGAAAACAAAATCACAATTCTATAAGCAAAATCACAATTCTATAATGCTCTCATCTACTTGGTTCATAGGCAATGAATACAGTCCAGTCAAAAGTTACCTCCCACTCCTGGAATAGCAGGAGGGAGGGAGGAGGTTGAAAGGAAGGGAGGGGAAGGGGAAGAGTGCAATGGGGACTGGGGAGGGAGAGGATGGTGGTACCTATTGAGCTTGCATGATTGGGAAAAAAATAAAATGTGGGAGAAAAAAGTTACATAGTAGCTTTCTTTGGCTGCCATGTAAAATAAATTTTTAAAAATACTCTGTGGCACTTCCTCTCCCTGCTTCTGATATTCTCCTCCCTGTACTCAGGGACCCACCCAGAGATGGTGGGGACTCACAACACAGAATGACGGCCATGAGGAAGTGCACAGCCTCGACTGCTCAAGAACATTCGAACTGTCAGGCACAGTAAGACCTGTGGGCTTCGTTCTGCCAAGCACAGCGAGTGTCTCCGATGTCACCCATTTCTAAATTTGACTCTGCCACGGAGCAGGGGAGCCTGGTGACAGATGGGCAACATGCAGCATGCCGCTTGGCTAGTCTGTGGGATGGAAGTCTTGTTATCTCGCATGAGCCGCCAAATCCCGCGCTGCAGACCAGACGCAGCTGGGAGCTCTGCAGCCTTGGCCAAAAGCACAGACTTGGGAGGACCAGACTCCTCACTCTGGCTATTCGTAGCATCTCGCCCACCAGGAGATCTGCCCCGAGCCATGGTCTGCAGGTACCAGCACCACTCTAAATGTGACAAAGTTTTGACACACCAGAATGGTTTTTTCCTCCCACCCTCTTAGGACTTTGTCTTATTGGAGAGGAAATTTATCCTGTCTAGATGAACTTTTTTTTAGTCTCCTGAAGTATTGCCAGCACATTGATCTTTGAGCCACATTTTTTTCACAAATTCTCAGATACAGTCAGTTTTAAAAAGCAGCATAAACACTTAAAATATGTTCTCAGATTGCTGTTTGCCTCAGTAATCCAAGTTGAAGTACATTTTAGAGTTATATATAATTAATTAGCACTAATAATACATCAATAAGTTAGCATATCACTATATTCCTGGGACCCTGCTCATCCATTTAGAGCATGTGAGAATGGAAATTCTTTTCTTGTTGATGAGCACAAATATAGGCACTATAACCCTTACCTTTTGGATTATGTTCTCTCTCCTACAAATTTGCCATTATAGGAGTTGGTTACAGAGCTAGCATCCTCTCCTAAATTCTGATTAAGAAACTTTTTTTGGAAAACATAATAAATAAATATAAAAATAGTCTTTCCTAAACTTCAGATATTCTCTTTTTTCCAAGCTCCCCCTCTCTCATACACATGGTATGTTTGTGTGTGTGTTTGTGTATAATAAGCATACTGAAGTTTGTGTGCCTGTGGAGATCCAAGAGTGATACCAGGAGTCATTCTTGATTGCTCTTCCATCACATTGTTGTGAGCCTGATTCTCTAAGTAAACCCAGAGCCATGCCAGTAGCCTAATCTTGATAGCCAGCTTGCTCTGGGGATTCCCAGGCTCTGCCTTCCAGGGCTAGATTATAGGCAGCCACCCCACCTTGTTTGTGAAGCAAAAGCTCTAATCACTGAACCCTCTCCACAGTCTGGACTTTATTCTTAATCTGAATGAAGATGTGATACTCGGAGTGTGGCAGCCACTTTATCACCATAATATAAAAAGACCTGGGATAACTGAGAGCTTATTTGCCTTATTAGAAGCATAAGACATTTATAATGACCAGCAGAAAGATTAATGCTAAAATGGCGGTATGTGGGAGGAAAGAACCTGGCTATCAGAATCGGGTTTACATTATTTAGAAAATAGAGACTTGTAATATTACAAATGGATTACAGGGTAGAGCTAAAGTGCAAAGAAAGGAAAGGGGGCAATGGACAAGCAACCAACATGTTGGTTACAAAACCCCTGATTGCTTTTATACAAAAGAATCATGAATTCATTAGAAAACCAAACGATCCCTTAAAGGCCACACTTCCCATACTAATAATTTCTAGCACAGATTGTATAAGCAGGTAACCTATAGCTTAGCATCAGCCCTGTCTGTCTGTACATGAGTATGTTTCTGTATATTTCACCATGTATTTGACCAGCATTCTATAAACATTTTTCAGGTTACATGGGAGCCTTGGGTCGCTAATGTGCTAATAGCAGACTAGATCACTGTAAGCTGACAGCATTTCACATTTCAGAGAAATCTTGACCTACCTCTACCTTCTCAACTTCTCTTGAGAGTCTCCAGAGTCAACGCTGAAGACAGTGGATCTTTAAAATGCTCCTGCCTGCCACACACCTATGACAGTATACCCTGAAGGCAGTTCACAAGGTCCTGGAAGTTAAAGGTGGCAACCACCAACTGTCTTGTGATATTAGCCACACCCTGTATCCTCTGGAGATGGCTGGAAGGACAAGAATCCACTACCTGCTAGAACAATCTAATGATACCTAAAGGTTTCCACTGAAAAGACTTTATTCCAGGTCTCTGTCACTTGCCCTGTGGGTGAACTCAGACTTTCAAAGATGTTCTGCATGTGGCTTTGTAACGCACGAAGAACTTTCTGAAATATGCTCCTCAGGGACAAAGGCTGCTGTCAACGAAGCAATGCATCGTGACCTCTGCACTTTCTGGATCTTTCCGCCAAAAAAAGCCAAAAGCTGTAATAGCCATGATAAAATTATTCC
Organism: Typhlomys cinereus; assembly: GCA_023101885.1. Classification (NCBI taxonomy): domain Eukaryota; kingdom Metazoa; phylum Chordata; class Mammalia; order Rodentia; family Platacanthomyidae; genus Typhlomys; species Typhlomys cinereus. Next base: position 972,181 of record JALPQD010000529.1, on the reverse strand, counting down.
TGCTACCTAAGTGAAGAGAAATGTATGAATGTTTGCAGTTAGGAGGAGGATGAATTTGCACTATAGTAATTCTTATAAAGCCTGGCCTAGGAATAAAAAGCCCTCCATGTCTAAAGCCTGAAAATCTGGTAACATTCAGAACATATGGATATTCATTTAAATAGGAGGGAAAAAATTGAAGTGTGACATTTCTTTTAACCCACAATTTTACAGCTGGAAGAAATCTTTTCCATTCTTAGATTGGCATAATGTGACAATCCAAGCCACCAAGCTTAAGGTCTAAAATTCACCACTTTTCCTCTACTACCAAATTCCAAGATTTATTAAACATCTCTTCTCACACTACTGGGGGCTTTATGAGCCAACCAGATTTGACCTTTAAAGGAGGAAAAGCATCTGTATTACTTCAAGCGAATTTTCCACTGACAGATTTTTAGTTTGCTATTGCACGTCTAATTTGATCTGACTCTACACACAAAGTGCAGGCAGAAGACATCTGAAGAAGGTGCGTTATTTCATAATCCATGAAGATGTATTTAATTTAGACCCAAGAGGACAGGTATATGCCATGCTTGATATCACAATGCTCCCTTCCACTCAGCTGCTGAATTAGCTACACCAGCTCTCATTTTACTGCATAATTCTCAGTCTCCACCCTCCTTGGCAATGGTCTTTCACACCCTCGCAGCTATTCGAGATGCATTAACACCATTCTGGCTGCAGCTCAGAACACGAAGATCAAAGAAGTAGAAAGAGAAGCAGGACTTGGGCCCAGCATTGTAACTCATCATGACATACACTATGGCCTTTTTTAGTTCAACATTTTTAAGTGAATCTTATTTAAGGGGTTTTGTAATAAGAACAGATCCAGGATGAGAAAAATAGCTTTAAGTCAGTGGTGGAGACTTTTATTTTTATTGCATGCGTAGGCGTGGGTGTGCAAGTGTTTGGGTGTGCAAGGGTGTGCAAGGACACTGTGTGTACCTGTGGAAGTTTAAACGTGACCTCATGAATCATCCTCGATAACTCTACCTCCTTATTGTTTTGCTCTGGGGTTTCCCAGGCTCTGCCTTCCAGAACCAGAAGTGCAGGCTGCTGCCATTTCTGCCTGGCATTTTCACCCAAGAGCTGAGATCCCAACTTGCTTGTGAGACAAAGACTTAGACCCCTGAGTCACCACTCCAGCCCCAAAGATGTAGATTTTTTATCTCAGAGTCATAAGAAGGTCAGGGACTCTGAGAGGGCAGTGTCAGATATAACTTTGGGGGACAAGCACCTCCCTCTGGGATGGAGTCTCATGTACTGGATCTACTAAACATTGATTCGTAATTCTAGGTCTTCTGTTTTCTTCTGGCCCCAGTGTTCTGAATATAGAAAAGGAAAACTAACACGAAGTGCACCAGGTGCTTCCTGGGACTCTGGCTATGAATTAGCCAAAAACAGGATTCCTCCACACTGTGGGAAATCACACTAGTACAACAGGAACCTGCGTTTCTGGCATTATGGGAAGCGGGAGCTAAAAACTACAGGGGAAATGTCAACATGTGGGCACATTTGGATTCTCGGTTCACCTGCTTGATTACCCTGCCTTTATGGGGAGTATCCATGGCACCTGGTCTTACAGGATCATTTTCATCCTTCCCAGCAATGTGGTTTTTCTCCCCCCCACCCCCCTTCAGCAGTAAGGAGGTCGAGTTGTGTTTAGCACTGTGCAGAGCAGAGGATGGAGATACTCGATGCTTCTGCTGTGCTATGGGTTTCTGACTGCTAAGACTCGCAGAGTACTGCTCTTCAGCAGTACTAGCTGCTGTACTTCAGCTGCTAGAACAGACAGGAAATATATTATTTTACCCTATTATTATTTACGCTTTGTAGTTTTCAGATAGGTAAATTGCCTGCATTTCTAGCACCTAATTAGCAAATCTTCACCTGCAGCTCACTATATTTTGGACACATCTATATTTAGGACTTTACAAGTTTATATCATTCAGCTCTCATAACACTGTAAAGGCAGGCAGATTTTCATCCTATGTTTAGAAGTTATGCCACAAACCTCAATTCAAAGAGAGTTGGTACCTTACTCAGGTGGTAAAAATTTGTACCTAGGCCTGTCTGACTCTGAAACCTAAATTCTGGAAATTAAGTAGAAAATAACTTTAGACTTGCAGCATTTCTCAGACAGAGAGAGAAAGAGAGAGAGAGAGAGAAACTGTCTTTGATTTTGCCCTTATTTATGTCAATATTCAAAGGATTCATTTTGAAGACAGAGAATTTCAGAATCCTAAGAAAGTATTCAGAATCCAATCTTCTCTAAGCTAATCATTTACACTGAAAACATCGGCTGTAAATATGCACTTGATGAAAAGTGAAACTGAGCAACAGAAATGTAAAAAAAGCTAGAAATATGAAAAGTCCAGAGACGACAAGATACTTTCACTTACTTACAATGTCTGAATAAAGGAGAAATGGCAAAGCTGTGACATATGATAAATATTCAAGCATGTTTAGTTGACTTTTATAGCACTTGCCTCTATAGCATCATTTGGGGATAAATCCTAAGAATTTGGAGTCTAGCTAAAGTATGACAATGACATGCTTAAAAGCTACCATCTCGGGGCTGGAGTGGTGGCTCAGGGGTTACGCCTCTGCCTTGCAGGCGGAAGGTCCTGAGTTCGGATCCCAGATCCCACGTATAGACGCCAGGCGGAAATGGGGGCGGCCTGCGCTTCTAGTCCTGGTAGGGCGGAGCCTGTGAATCCCGGGGCAGAAGGAGGTGGAGGCGTCCATGGTGGTTCCCGAATTCGTCTGTGGTTCTACACACACACATACACACACACACACACATGCACGCGCACACACATACATACGCACACATGCACAATTGACTAAAATAATAAAAAAAAAAAAGCTACCATCTCATGTTGGTCTAGTCACAACTTCATAAATTTGGTATGTCATTATCCCCAATAATAAAAAGGAGCATTTGGGCAGTTTGTACTATGTTCATACAATTTAAAGTTATACAACATGCAATATTCCATTATCTTCAGACATCTGAAAATATCCAAGAGTGCTTATGTAAGATGTTTTTATAGGCTAACATAAAACTATACCAACTTAATGAAATTCTTCATTTGTCATCATAGAAAGGTGGTGAAATTTGAAGCAAAAATAAAGCCAAAGAAGTCACACAAAGCATTCTGAAAAATTCACTAATTCTCATACTCTAATCCTGAGACAATGTGATGATCATTCCTTTAGGGTGTACTTAACGGAATATCACTAGATTGTATGAATGCTTAGAGAGTCCTCACGTGTTGATTACCCAGACACATGTAAGGTTTTACAGGAATTAGACGTGATCTTATCTCCTTATTATGCAAAACCATGAAAAACATTTAATTAAAACTTAATTAAAATCTCCATGATGCTTCAACCCCCACAGAGTCCATTTTTCGACAGCAAGCAAAAACGGAAGCCACCAGGAGGCTTTGGAAAAAGGTTACATAGAACTCACTTTTCTCAGTAACAGACTTTGTGTCTTCACATTTTTTATTCTTCCATGTTCATCAGCCTACAAAGTGACAGTCTACTACTAAAACGAATGAATAAACAATTTTCATTTAGATGATGATACCAATAGTTCACGTGTAAGAGACCTGAAGTATCATTTGAAAACCTGAGACTATGAATATAGTATTGTCTTCCACATAGCAGACAACTATAAAGTTAAAAATATAAGACATATACATACTAAAAACTCCAAGATGCTAATACAATATATATCCAAAAAATATTTGAAAAGGGGGAGCTATTATTTGTCATTATATCAGATTAATTTTATATAGGAGTATTTGAAATATTAAAATATATTTGGTCAAGAACTCATCTGTGGGGAGGAGAAAAAGCTTAGCCTCTGATCTAAGACTATAATCTATTCTCACACAATGCTAGCTCTTGTCATAAACAAGGGAACATAACAAATTCATTCATGCTAAAAATGAAAAGGAATAAGGATCTGCCTCACACCACATCACAGGTGAGTTTAAGGATGTCTTGTGGATGTGTCTAAGGAGGCATCATGAAAGATTCAGGACATATGTTGAGAGGAAGAAGAGAGACATGGTAGAGGATATACCAATTGCACTCTTATGAAATTCTGGAATAGGCATGTCATAGTTAGATACAGGCGTCAACTTGACAGTTTAAGGTTTGAGTTCTGCACACATTTGTGGAGAAGTAGTAGTTCAAGTAGTCAAGAGCAAACCTGCAGGAGATTGTCTAGCTGTGGAAGACCCAGCCCATGGTGGGTGACCTAGGTCCTGGATCAAACACAGAGAGCTGATTGAGGAAGTGAGGATCCTTCTGTACACTTGGTCTGCTGTGCCAGCCTGGCAAGCAGGATTCCCTCTCTCAGCTGTCATGTGGTCCAGTCCCCTGGCCCTTGGTGTTGGTGTGAGCTCTTCTGCCAAGTTGGACCAGGAACTGTAACCTGGACTATCATAAGAGAAAATAAATCTTCTTCCCTTCAATTGTTGGATGGTAATTTTCTCAGCAACCCTGCAGAGTAACTGTGACAAAGCAGTGCTAGCTTATGACTAAAGAAATCAGAGGCCCAGAACAGTCTGGGTAGCTGGCGATGGATCTAAAGAGGAAGCCCTACAGCACTGAGATGATCTGTATACTAAATTGGTGTGCGTTCCACAGACATATGAAGTTTTCAAAGCTGATTGATCTTCATAAACACTTACGGGCACTTTGTCGTATGCAAATTTTCCTTCACATTTTAAAAATGAGTAACCTGAGATGTGAGAGATGTCTCCACCCTGAAGGGGCCATGCGCAAACCTGGCATCCTCTGTTCCATCCCCAGAGTCAACATGGCAGGAGAGAAACAAGCTACAGCTGAGAGTTCTCCTCGGACCTCCATGTGCGCATTGTGGCACACGCGTGCTCCCCTCTCTCCTTCCTTCCCCCACTCACTTCCCACCTCAATTAAACAAATGATGAAAAAGAATAGCAAGCGCACGGATCGAATGTAGCTCATCTTGAAAAAGATTAACCCTCCAAATAAATACAAGGTGGCGACTACACAGGATGGCAGAACGCTTTGTCTTAGAGTTTCCCACAAGACTGAAACACATTCTTTTGCTATCAAAGGCGGAAACCTTCTGTCAGGGAAATTAACTTTCAGACACCACCAACATCATGCAGGGTTAAAGTCATGTCAGTGACTACACTGAAAAGGAATAATTTTTTGCTTCTAATAATAGAGTTTTGACAAATTTAATGAGGCCGAATTTCCTCACAAACTGATTAACTCACACACAAACAAAAACGCAAACAATTATGCACAAATTGATTGGTATGGTAAATCCAATTTAAGTACTCAAGAAACCTCTTGGTTAAATGTGGAATCCCACTCCATGCTACTACTTTAAAACTTAATCAGGGGACCAAGGGGTGGCAGAGGCTGATTGCACTGCTAAAGGTAATTATACCTGTTTTGTGATGCACACACACATACACACAAACACAACATTACAGTTTAAAACAGGATCTGCTACAGAAGAAATATTGTGTATTTTCTAATCATATAATATCTACGAGGCCCATCTTTCTCAGATGAAATTTCAGTTTTCAATTATGCTGAAGTTTAATCCCTACCAAGAAAGAGGTCTTCACTCTAGAAATGTATTCACTGTGTGATATATGCAGAGTTGTGGTGTTTGCAACTCGCCAGCGTTCATCTCAGTAAGACCACAGCTATGTGGTAACTCCCCATGTAGGAGAACTTCTACTCTACTCATTGCATTCCTCTGTGTGGTGTGTGTGTGTGTGTGTGTGTGTGTGTGTGTGTGCATGTGCGCGTGGGTGTGTAGAAGAGGACACAAGAGTAAATCTGTCTGTGGAGACCTAAGGTGTCTTCAGGAATCATCCTGGATTGCTCTCTTCATTATTCCTTGGCTGTGGGGGCTCCTAAGCTCTGTCTTTCAGAGTTATCTTTCAAAATTACAGGCCCGCATCACTGTCTGCCTGGCATTTTATGTGGGACCTGGGATCTGAACTCAGGTCCTTTCACCTGTGAGGCAAAGGCTTTAACCCCTGAGCCATCTCCCCAGCCCTCGTTCCATTTTGTTAGTGGTAAATAGTATAGATTTTCACAATATGACACCCAAATTAAAGAAAAACATTACTGGTTTGTATCAATGATACACAATGATACTGAATGTGGATTTATAACCTAGAGATTTCTATGTACGAATGAACAGCTCTTTATACACATTCATCCTCAGCTAACAGGTGCGTGTACCCTGAGAATTTCAAATGAGTTTGAGGTTAATTCTTCTAAGTGAGGATTTCAAATGAATTTGAGACTAATTCTTCTAAGTGAGGTACTGCATCTACTCTTTGAATTTTGTGCAGTATTTCACACTCATACCATAAATACATAACTAATATTCTTCACTAGATTCGAATCACACAGGCTCCTTGGAATATTTGGTATTACAGAGTAAGGGAGTAGTATTAAATAAATCTGTCCTGAGGATATAAAAGTATCAACAAGTAGTGTGAACCCCAGTATCCCAACGTGCTGACCTTCTTCTATCAATGTGGCTCCAATTTTACTAGCTATTTATTTATGCTTACTTATTCATTTTAAATGTGCATATGGGAGGCATGCATGTGTGTGCATATATTTGCATGTATATTTGTACGTGTGTACAACCATGAATGGAGGTCCAAAGACAATATCAAGAATTAACCTCGATTATTCTTCCATCCTTGCTGCTTTGAGACTGGGTCTCCCATGGGGCTAGTCTGCCTAGACAGCTCTGTCTGTAGCTGCAGGAATTCCAGGCGCTGCCACACCTACCTCCTTACATGGAGTTGGGATTTGGTTCTTTTGCTTGTGCCGCAAGTTACGTTCACTGTGAAGTCATTTTCCCCAGCCCCTAATCTTATTTATAAGTTCTACATTCCTAATTGTTCAGTCTCAGATTACAAACTGTCCCACAGTAAGTTATTTAAGAAAAGTTAAAATCTATACTATTTTGCAAACTTCCAGAAAAAGTTCAGGGATTACCCTTATAAATCATTCTGAAAAACAACCCATCTTATTAGAAGAAAAGTATCATCATGTCTAACATAAATTGTGTCACCTACAACCCTCTTCTTGGTGAGTTAAGCAATCATAGGTAGATCTTCCTGGGGGTCTTCTTAACTCCTACAGGAGCATCTTCATGTAAATTTTGCAATTGTTTCTCGTGTCTTTGAGACAAGATTATCACAGTCTAATAAGTGCCTCATCCAAGAGTTGGCAATTTAGACCACAGGCAAATCTGTTTTATTGGAGCAAAGCCACAATCATTCATTTATCAACTTATATACTGTCTAAGGTAGTTTATGTGCTTATTATGGAGACCACACAGCCTAAAAAATAATAAATCATAAAATAACTCGCTATCTATTTACAGGAATTATGGATTTAACTCAATGGAATTATTTAAAATGCACAATGAATTTAGATTTCAATTTACTCGTTAACAAATAGCCCCTGAACATTTCTTAATTTTTTTGTATTTAATCTCTCTAGTCTAAATTGTGATCTATCAAATCTGGTGGAATCTAACATCCTAGAGTGCTAGCAAGTGAAGTATTTCTCAGAACTGTATGCAGAATGTGCAATATAGGTTGGTGGCAAGTTTCTAGCATTAGTTCTCAGAAGGAAAATGTCACAGTGATGTCATCACATAGAGCTGCACAGAGGCCCACAATGAGACATGAGACACGCAGGTTAAGCATTCCCAGCATTAGATCATCAAGGTGTCTACTTATGATCTTATTCAGTCTCTTCCCCTTGTTGAAGGGTACATAGTACTTTTGTGTGTATCTCTGTGTGTATATGTGTGTGTGTGTGTGCTTTTCCTTTCTTCTTTCCCTTCACACTCATTTTACTGATCTCCCTCCCACATGCCAAACCCTAAGCTTTTGTAGACACCCTTAACTGTGCCTCTGCCACTTTTATAATCTTCTAGTAAATACCAGTAAGATGGGCCCCCTCATCCTGCAATGTTTCATTCCTATAAGGGTGTCATGATTTCCTTTGACATTACTGCTGTTTTCCTGGGACTTTCCATCTCCCCTTCCTTCTCTGCTTCACACAGTCCAGGATCCTGTGCTCTGGGAATGGGCCAGCCCACTGTTAGCTGAAAGAGTTTCAACTATTATGAAAGCTAAATACATAAGTAAAAATTCACAAGCACATAGACTTACAAAATATTTCATTAACTTACTCAAACCACGTTCATCCCACAGGATATCAGGCTGAGTACTCACTGACTCTTTAATATGAATAATGTACAATAAGCCAATTATAGCTAACCGAAATAACCAAATATCTTTATGCCATGGTAAACAGGCTTCATGACTACTGTCATTCCAACCTTCTCCCTCTCTTTCTATCCCACTCTATCTCTACCTCTATCATGTCTATCTGGTATTCCTGTGGAGGCACTTATTTGGAGATCAAAGGTCAATTGACATTAGTTGTCTCCCTGAGCCTGGAGCTCACTGATTTGACTACACTAGCTGGCCGGCAAACCTCAGGATTCTTTTTCTGTCTAGTCAGCTCCTGGTTACGATGTAGGTATCACACCCAGCTGTTTCCAGGTGTTTCCATAGGTGCTAAGGATCCAAACTCAGGTCCTCATGCTGTGCTGACTGAGCCTTATTCTCCCCCAAGTCTTACCCAGAAGTTTCTATAAATTTTCAGCATTGGCTTCTCATTTTCCATGTTCACATCAATGCCTGGGCCTGCTCCCCCAGCCCCAGCCCCAGCTCCAGCTCCAGCTCCAGCCCCAGCCCCAGCCCCAGCCCCAGCCCCAGCCCCAGCCCCAGTCTTTCCCCCACGCCCAGCGGACTGTTTTTTTATTATTATTTATTCAATTGTGCGTGCATGCGTGTGTGTGTGTGTGTGTGTGTGTGTGTGTGTGTGTGTGTGTGTGTAGAATCATGACGAATTCGGGAACCACCCATGTAGGCCTCCACCTCCTCCTTGTTTACTCTGCCCCGGGATTCATAGGCTCCGCCCTACCAGGACCGGAAATGCAGACCGCCCCTGTTTCCACCCAGCGTCTATACGTGGGGTCTAGAATGCGAACTCAGAACCTTCCGCCTGCAAGGCAGAGGCTTAACCCCTGAGCCACCTCTCCAGCCCCATTAGCGGACTCTGTTGAGTTGTATGATAACCAACTATTATTTTCGGTTGCTCGGAATCAAGATTCTATGTGACAAAAAAACAAAACAAAACAAAACTTACTTGGCTTTCTGAAAATCTCAATTTACAATAATTTTCTGTTAACTCTCCTAGTAGGAACCCAGGTGGCGTCTGTTCACGTGATGCTTGAAAGAGCTGAGAAGATTAGCCACACACTGGGCCATGGCTTCTGTGGCTACTTCCAGAGAGGCTTCCAAACAGACTAACTCCTACAAAAGACAATTACAACTAAGTTTTTTGATGTGCTGGAAGTAGAGATGAAGATGAAAAACTCTAGACTCTCCCTGCCGTCACCAAACCATTTTAATTGAACATGTGGCCGTTTCCTGAGATGGTCCACCTGGCTAAGAATTGCTCTATCTACGAGAATGTTGTGGACTGGTAATCTCTGAAATATTCTGCTCCAACACTTGCTCCAAAAATAACATTTCTCCTTCCAGATACTTTTTTTTTACTTTCAGCCACAAAAATATTTTTTTCACAAAGCAAGTATATTTTGAAAATGTAGTCCCTTTTTCTTCATGAATACAGATTTAACAATAAATAAAAATGCTGTTGATTTATGAATACACCATTTTGTCTTCAGTTACAAATAATATAAAAATATGTTTAGGAAGTAAAGTTGCAACTAGGATCATTGGTTTAGAAACAAAGCAAAATAAAAGGTCACAAATAAAAGAGAAAGGGAATGTAGGGAAGAGAAGAAAATAAGAAAAGAGAAGGACAGAGTGATCAGATGAAATTGCCAACAAAATTCATCAATAAATAAATGGTACTATTGGATGTTCTCTCTCATATGTGAATACTAACATTAAACCTCTAGATACGTGCAGTCAGCAATCTGTAGCTCGGAAGCTTTGTTTAGCAACAATTAGTGGTCAACGGAAAATTGACAACTGAGGCCCACTTAGCCCCAGTTGGGACAGTCAATCCTCTGATGTAAAAGATCAGGAAATAAAAAAACTACAAGAATCCCTAAAATTGTAGGGGCTGGTGAGACAACTCAGAGAGTCAAAGCACCTGCATGCGAACCTGGCAAGCCCACGTTCAATCCCTAGAGCCCCACATAGTGGAAGGAGAGAACAGAGTCTGAAAGCTGTTCTCTGTCCTCTGACCTTACCAGTAAACAAAGGCATGTGTGCATTTTCTCCTCTCTCCTCTCTCTTTCCCTCTCAAATAAAATCAAATGCAAAAAGCTTAAGGATCTTAAAGTCTGATAAAGCACAAAAACATTTATTTTGCACACAGGTTCTTATTTGTGGCCAGATGTGCGAAAAAGTCTGCGACCTGTATTCAAATTTATTTACCTTGTTTCCTGTCCAGGTAACTGATCTGCACTGAACATGAGAGAAATGATATACTGTACTTATCAGGACATTTGAAGAATTCATGATTTTTAAAACAGTTTTCTAAACACGACATTTTCTTTTCTAAAACATCAATCTGACCAAGTCACTCTTTTTATAATCTTCTAATGATTTGCCATTGCTGAGACATAGATTCAGATGCTGGGAATCTGCTTGCTACTGACTTCTGTATGCTGTTCCCTTGCCATTAGGTTCTCTACACACAATCTCCCCTGTCATCCCACCACCAAGCCTTCACACACTGCCTTCAGGCCTTGGTACAGATGCGCCCTCTTCACATAGCCTGAATGCCTTTACTTCCATCTAAGAGTCTATGCATAAATTGAGTCATAACTTTTGTAACTAATTATCAATGAGTATAAAGTTAAATCAACCCAAATGATGCAAGAAAAAAATGTATCCACAGCAAGTAATAAATCAATGGAAAATGAGTATTTAGCACACATTATGCACAAAGTACTGTGTGTGTGATATTATCTATCAGACTGGGGATACAATATCAAATAAGACAGTGTATTCAGAAAGTTGTCATTCTAGTCTATTATAATTTTTTAAAAGACAAAAATGAAATGTATATAGCTTATAGTATGCTAAGAAGACTTGTGTCCATGAGGGAAAAACATGCAAGATGTGGATAGAATGTTCTAGGATAAAAGCTGTGACCTTCAAGGTGGTTGACACTATAGGAGGAAGAAGCCCATTTTAAAGGCATCTCAGAAAGATGCGCATGTGACAGAGGCCAAATGAGAACCACAGCATTTGCCTGTGGCCTCAGTTTGAGAAGAACCAGGGAGGGGAGGCTATGCAGATTCTTGTATGAGGTGTGTGTGTGGGAGGTGTGTGTGAGTCAATGCAGTATGTGGTCAAAGGAGCAGCTTTCACGGGACACATTTGGTGCTGAATTCTTTCAAAAGCCATAATAAAAGGCAGTGCTAAGTAATACGACACTGAATTTGATATCAAGTCACAGTGGCCCAACAAGTTTCAGGAATACTGGGATGTGAAGGACACCTCAGATTAGTGATCTAGAGTTCTCTGTGGGCCGAAGAGGGAGGGAGCCGCGCAGGTCAGAGAGCTTGCTGCTCACGCATGAGTGCGTGAGTTCGTTCCCAGCACCCACAAGAAAGTCAACTATAACCACACATGCATCTGCTACCCAGCGGGGGCAGGGGCGGGATCCCTGTGACTTGCTGGCAGCCTGTCCAGCTCCAGGTTCAGTGAGTGACCCTGTCTCAAGGAGGAAAGGAAGAGAACTATGAAGTAGTGCACGAGGCGCCTTCCTCTGGCTTGTGTGTGCGGTGAACAGGTGTTTGTAAACACACACACACACACACACACACACACACGTGCACTATGTCCCTCAAAAACACACACTTACACATATACTATCTCTCAAAAACTTTCTAGCTACCTCCTCTATTTATAGTCATGAAAACTAGGATTAAGGATGCTATAATATATCTGGATTCCATCAGACAATGTGATTCAAATGTACCCTTACATCTTTCTTTAGACAATGCCATCATACCATTGAGGGACGTCTGCCATGGCCAAGAGAGGAGACATGAGCCCTTTTCCAAAATATATGGGACTCAGTGAGGCACTTGTATCTTTGCTTTCTGCCACATCAGTGATTTGTATCTGGATTGAGGATGAACTCCTTGAGTGACTTGCCTGCCAGTCACACAGCTGCCGTCACCTGAAGGCCTTATGCTAACTCTGGGAGAAGCTCTCTGCCATCTCTGTAAATGGGTATTAACATAAATGTAATGTTTCATGTTTCATTTCAAACCTCTAAACATGTTCTGTAGTTAAATGTATACATTGAAAACATTTATTCAGAAAAAGTCAAGGAGAGAGAGAGAAAAAAAAACTTCAGCAAGTACAAACGCACAGTGCCCACCTATCAAACATGGCCAGATCAGGTGGTTATGCTAGAGTTGGGTGAGATAGGGGGTTGCACATTGAGTTTGTTCAAGGTAAAATTATGATGAAAGCTTGATTTTATGAAGCTTTGAATCACAATTGATTTTATCACATAGACAATCATATGGATACATTGACCTGCTCAGTGCATTTTACCTTCAGATTCCAGACACTAAAACACACTAAAAACGAAAACGCAACTAAGAAAGAACATAGACAGTCTAAAGCAAAACCACTTAGAATAGAGAGGTGTTACATTGACTGAAATGAACTCTCCCTTCATCAATAAACAAGCAAATGCACACACACACACACACACACACACACACACACACACACACTTGTTATGTACTCACGCACATAGAAACAGACATATATACATAAAGATACAAATATATACATGCAGACACACATGCAAATACACAAACACAAGCATACATGCAGACAAGCATAGATATATCCACAGGGGCTTACATTTCTCTCTGCAAGCACTAGCTAAATGAGCCCTACAACATATGGGAGGGGCCTCTCAAGAATCTGCTGAAAATCCAGCACAGCCAATAGGAAATTAAATATGTGTCCTCCGGGACTAAAAGACAGAATGAGGGCTGGAAATACATCATTATTAATGTAAGAAGCAAGCACAAAGACTGGTTTGAGGTGGGCTCCTTTTTAATATAAAGTGACATCTCCTTTAACCTTTGGACTATGTGCCAGGCGTGCCTGATAGAGACAATCAAAAACACAAAATTTGTGTGGGACAGCAGTAAACCTGGGTTGAAAATGACAGGCAGTTTCAAGTTTCTGCTTGCCTCTGCGTCCTGCAAGGTCCCCAAGGTATTTTCCTGCACTGGCCCGTGGTGGGGTATTAACAGGAATGTGTGACAATTATGTGTAAAGAAGGGAGAAAGCTGAACACAGATTGTGACAAATGAATATTGTCTTTTCCAACTCTGTCAGCTTTCCTGAGCTTGGAGACAATGCAAGATTACCGTGAAGGAAACAGATTCAGGTCAGCAACCCTGAACACCAAGGCTACTCTCTCACAATAGATTTGTTAAAAGTGAGACAGGCCCATGAATTCTTGGTGAACCGAAAGCAATTAGATTTACGAAAACAGAGAAGTGTTAGAAATAAGTTTTCTATTTAAAAAAGAAATTACACAGTCTCTCTTACCATTACTGAAGTCCATTAGAACTGATGGTGTCCTCATGAAAAGATTACAGACATGCTAATCACAAGGGCTGTTGTAGTTTCTCTTTGTGTTGCTGATAAATACATGACCAAATGGCAACAAGGGGTGGAATCTGTTACAATAGTCTTGTTACAGTTCTTAGTCCAGTTGGCAGGAGAGCATGTACCATCTCTAAAGTGTCAAGGGAACTGGCCATACTATATCCATGTAACAACTGAGAGAGGGACAATTCTCACTTTTCAGACCAGCATGTCTGGCCAAGTATATACAAGGATGCCAAAGTCCTCAACCAGCTCTCTGTGTTTTATTCATCTGTCCAGGGCCTAATCCCACCCACCATGGGCTGGGCCTTTCCCATCAGTAGACAATCTCCTGCAGGTTTGCTCTGGGGTTAACTCAACTATTAATTATTTCAAATGTACACTGCTCTTTACCCCTTCAACCATCAAGTTGACACCTGTACCCAATTATGACATGGCCCAGCTTGTCAGAATAGCTCATACACCATTAGGAACCTAGGGAACTGACCACAATTTATCCACAGGACATGCTGAGAGAAAGGCTAGCTAACTTGTTGGTCTGTTAAACTACTGAACTAGCTCTCTCCATTTGATCCATGTATTCAGGGACTGAATCCACCCATGAGTGGTTGGGTCTTCCCACATCCATTCTGTAATCTCCCACAGGCTTGCTCAGGGCTTTTCTGAACTACTAATTCTTCACATAAGTGCCCAAATCCTCAGCCCCCCATTGTCAACTGGGACACACAACTTGACACAAGGGAGATCATCTCCATTCAGGGTGACCAGAAAGGAAAGTTGGTGCTTTCTACTTTGCTGATACTGTGACTAGGATGACTGGTCGGAATGCATTTCAGGGGTGAATTCGAAATGTGTCAGACATGGTAAAGCTTAAATCTCTCATCCAAATGAAATCTAATATGATTCCTTTGATGTAAGCAGCAAAAGAGAGTGTATGGGTTAATCACTTCTGACAGCTAAATGGAGAGGCAAGAGCAGATAGAGAGGCTGAAATGTACAGTTGGGGGGAGCAGAAAGGAAAGATGTGCCACGCCTTTTGTCTGGGCTCAGAAAATGCTTAAATAATTTCCCAAACGAATCCCTAAAATGTTTCATGGCAGATTTACAGATGGGGGTGTAGTCTATTGCCTATTAAATACAGAAATGGGGAGAGAGGATCCCAGCATATGAGAGGTTACTACAACAAGAGAGCAGAGGACAGAACTCTGCTGTCAAGACACAGCCCTTGGCTTGGGACCTGTGGCAGGCGTTTGCAGGCAACTACTATGCTAGGTACCCATTGGTCGCTGCACACACCTTACTGGGCCCCAGCTGCCAGGAGGCCCAAGGGAGTCTCAGCATCTCTAGGCAAGGTCCCAAAGAACCAGAAACACCTGTGTGAGATGAACGATAAATCCACAAGTGGCTCCTTCTACCTGCAATCAAAGGTCTTTCCTGCAAACAAATTATCTCTGAGGAACTCAAAACCCAAGCCCAGGAAATTAGAGAAAACGGCAGGCACCTAAAAGATATGACTGCTTGACCTTGCTTCCCTCACCCAACCCTGCTGCTTGGAAATTTATAACCTGGTAATAAATGTCCCCCCGGCCTCCCAGAAAAGAGAAACTGACCAAATGCACCCAGAGAGGGCTCTTTTCTTTGGAAACATATAGCTGGATTTTTTTTTCAGATTTCACTTATGTATCTAGTGTGTGTGTGTGTGTGTGTGTGTGAGAGAGAGAGAGAGAGAGAGAGAGAGAGAGAGAGAGAAAGAGACAGAGAGACAGAGAGACAGAGAGATGGGAGGAGAGGGAGAGAGAAAATACACATATGGCACAGGATACATATGGGGATCAAAACACAAATTTCTTTTTTTTTAATTTTTTTATTATTTATTCAATTGTGCGTGTGTGTGTGTGTGTGTGTGTGTGCGTGTATGTGTGTGTGTACACGTGTGTGTAGAACCACGGGTGAATTCGGGAACCACCACGGACGCCTCCACCTCCTCGTTGTTTACTCTGCCCTGGGATTCACAGGCTCCGCCCTACCAGGACCAGAAACGCAGGCCGCCCCCCGCCTCCACCTGGAGTCTATACATGGGGTCTAGGATCCGAACTCAGGACCCTCCGCCTGCAAGGCAGAGGCTTAAGCCCTGAGCCACCTCTCCAGCCCCCCAAAACACAATTTTCATGAGTCCATTTTCTCCTTCTACCATGCAGACTCAGAGAATGGAACCCACAAGTGCCTTCACTAACTGAAGTATCTCGAGTGCTCACGTGTGTGTGTGTGTGTGTGTGTGTGTGTGTGTGTGTGTGTGTGTGTGTGCTCAAGGGGGCACTTGAGTGTGTGTGCTGTGGAAGACCAAGGATGACATCAGGAATCATCCTGGATTGTTCTACTTCCTCATCGCTTTGCTCTGTAGTTTTCCCAGGCTCTGTCTTTCAATAATGTGCAGGCCACCACCATATCAGTCCATTATTTTTGCATAGAATCTTTTTGCTTGCAGGGCAAAAGCTTTAACCCCTGAGTTTTCTCCACAGCCTGTACTTCAAGTTTTTTAATTGTTTATTTTCTTCTTTTCACTGACACATAATAGTTTAAAAGGTAGGCAGATCTTTTGCCTATTCTTTCAATTTGTTCATTGACAATGATGCAGAAGAATTTTTTTTCCCATATGGAACTTTAGTCTGGAAACGCTACCCCGTGTAGAGTAAGTGCTACGATTCAGCCAGCTAAGGCTATCACACACATAAAAAAAATCCTAAAATGTATTTATTGAATCACACAAAGAAATTAAGAAAATGATTACCAATTATCTTGACAAGACTTCCTTAATTAATTGCCAGCACTAATCCGCGTTATCTTCCTCGTTATTAAAACAATGTGACTTCTATTAAAAAGTATTCATTAAAGATTCATCGGGCTCTTATTGCATCCCTCTAGTTCATATCTTATGTAGCTAAAAGGCTGCTTCCTAGAGGATGAGGCGCTGCTGTGAGGAGAAGCAATGCCAAGTCTGGAATTCACGTGGACGGGCCTCAAGTGTCTGAATCCTTCCTCAGAACAGCTGAAGCATACCAGCTGAGATGGGGGAGGCAGTGCATGAACCCACCCACTTGAACCAATCTCTTGGGAGTGAATTCTCTTGCAAAGGCAGGCGAGAGTCTTGGCAGTATTCCCCAACAAGGGCCAGTGTGGACTCCTCTGGCCACGCCCCAGATGCTTTGAACAAAGTCTAGAGGCAAATTCTTCTTCACAACTTGGGCCAGTGGCATGGTTTGAAATGTGTCCCCCACAGTCTCATGCGTTTGGGAAGGTCATGGCACCTTGAGAGGTGGAGCCTTGCTGGAGGACGGAGGTCACAAGGGGTGGGCCTTGAGGTGGATGAGTCCTACAATACCTCCAGGAGGAGTCTGCCTTTGCAGCAAGCAGTCAGCCTCATGAATGGATGTGACATAGCTGGTCTTCAGCTCCAGCCAGCCAGCCATGCCACCTCTGCCATGAAAGACTGTCTCTCCCCTCTGGAACTGTAAGGTGAATAAATCTCCCTTTCTCCCTTAATTTATTGTCTTTGGGTCATCTCTCACAGCAATAGTTAAGAGTAACCGTTACAACGGGTATGACTAATAGGCGGTGAATGGAAGCCACAGAGCCTCTATGTCCATTAGCACCCAAGACAGTTCTCCTATCCTTCAAACATGCACATACCAACAAAGAATTATCTGACCAGGAGACCAGTACTGTTATTACCAAACCCCAATCTAGAGGGAGCATATTTTATTTCTGCTACCAGTAGCCACTATTTGCTCTCAGCACGCTCAGTCAGAGCTATGGCAAGATGTAGGTTGGTGCTGAGATAATGCTACTGATAATTAGAACCTAGGGAATCTTTTCCACATTTTTCCCCTGGACATGAGCCAAATGAGGAATGGGCTGATTCGCCAACTAAGGATTTCTATAATTGTCACTTCCTGTCTCAGCCTCGACCTTTCTGTAACCCTACATGCTAAGAATGACTAGTTCCTAAAATTGAGAAGAATAAACCCCACATGTCCAGTGAATTTGAATTGAAGCCAGAGAGACACACCCAGCCTGAGTCTGCAGCCTCTCATGGGAAATCTTTGTTCATTTTAATACTCGTTCAGTCAGCTGTCTGACTGAATGACAAGGTTTTTATCTCTGATGTGAGTGGCTTTGAAGGCTACTTGCATTATCCATTCAGCAGCAACTGCTGCCCAAGCCACAGTGCTGCGAGTTTGTAATTAAACCCAGCTGTCTCTAGCTGGAGTTCCATCACATCGACATTAGCTGCAATCTTTGTGGTTGTTGAGTTTCTCTTGCCATTTCTCGACAACATAATTAACTTCACTAGCCTTCTTAGATTAAATGAAACTGAGTCAGAGGATGCTATGAATTAAAGTGCTATAAATACTCCTCGTGCAGAGAAATGCACTAGGAGCCTCAGAGATATCTATGGTGTGCCAATGGGTTGCTTATGTGGATCTAGCCACTTGACCTGACACACGCTAATATTATGCTCAATGCGGAGGCATGGTTTCTGTTTGCAACTGCTAAGTGACAATTTATCACTTACAAAAAATTAACTCCAATTAACTCCAAAGCCAACTTGTGGACCGTTGAAATATACCTATCAAAACAATACCAGAGCATTCACGTAGTGTTTAGACTAATCATTTTCCTGTGTGTGTATTTGTGTCCTTGTATGTACATAATATTCTACCTAAGATCTACCACAATTCAAGTATTTCAATATTATGTGACTTTTAAATTATGGCATCCATCATGCAGAGTATACACTATAGTCCGAGCCATTGAATCAGCCTGTGACATTATTACAAAACAAACAATTCCATGAAGTCACAATGTGGTGTTGCTACAGAAGAAAAGCAAGTCCATAAAGTAGCACATTCCATTGCACAAGTTTATCACATAGTCCTTTACTGTCCCCAAAGCCCCAGTTTAGGAGTAAGTAACCATGATAGCCGCGTTGTGTGGTTTGTGCAGCAGTGACGGGGTCTAGTGTACACTGCTGGTATAAAAAAATTGTCACAGACAGTGGCTGCACCAGGCACAAGTTTGCAACTTGCATTTCTGTAAGTCAGAACCCTCCCACACGCACAGGCCCCACTGGGCTCAGAACAGGCTCTGGTCAGGGAAGGATTCCTTCTAAAGGCCTCGGGGAATTTGCTTCTCAGCTTTTCTCAATGCCTGGAGAGTTGCCTGTATTCCTTGGCCACATGCCATCCCCTCCAGCTCTCTCAGCATCCTCGGACCACTCCCTCTGACCAGGGATGGGCCAAGTCCTCCCCTCTTTAAGATTCATTTGATCACGTTCAGCCACCTGCATAACTGGAGATAGTTGCTCTAGATCAAGGTCTGTAGTTGATACCATCATCAAAGTCCTCTTTGATGAATACTTGTTGAATTCATAACCAAGTCACAGCTTCCAAAATTAGGAAATAAATCCTTTGTGGAGCTATTATTCTGCCCACAAGTGAAGGCTTAATTCATTGTTCTTCTATATTACCACACATAATCAAAATCAACCTTAAATGACTGTCAGAGTTAGGCATAGGTATCAACTTGACAGTTGAGGGTTTGAGCTCTGGGCACATTTGTGGAGAATTGAGCCCAGAGTGAACCTGAAGGACATTGTCTAGCTGATGGGGAAGGCCCAGCCCATGGTGGGTAGGATTAGGCCCTGGAATAAATCACAGAGAGCTGGTTGAAAAAGTTGGCATCTTTCTGTTCACTTGGCCAGACATGCTGGTCTGGCAAGTAAGGATTGTCCCTCTCTCAGCTGTTATGTGGTGATGATATGGCCAGTTCCCTTGATCCTGGTGTTGGTGCGTGCTGTCCCATCAAGCTGGAGTGAGAACTGTAACCAGTAATCATAAGAGAAAATAAACTCCTTGTTCCCTTATGCTATTTGATGTAATTTATCAGCAACAATGCAGATGAACTGCAACAGAACAAGTTTAAAATATTCTCATTAAAATTTCAGTTATTAAAATGTTGGAACTAAAAGTCTTTCTTTAAATATGCCAAATAAAATCTTTAAATATTTCAAATAGAATCATTGTAACAATAGTCCTTTACTGTCCCCAAAGCCCCAGTTTAGGAGTAAGTGGCCATGATAGCCACGTTGTATGGTTTGTGGGGTTCAGTGGGGTGTTGCTGATAGATCTGACTATGTAGATATTGTGGCTTTTGAATGGTTTTGCAGGACGAAGTTCAAAATGCTTGAGAATTTTCACTTTGTGGATTTACAAATACCGTTCTTCAGAGTTCAGCGGGCCAATTGCTGAGAGAGATTGGGCCCAATTTGTGATGAGGGTAACAAGGACTTTAGTAAAGCTGAATTTAAAGATGATGGACTGGTTTGCTTGACAGAGGAGAGCTGTGTTGGCAGCCTTGAAGGTTTGGATGTGCAAAGGGGGAGGCAACAGAATATCTGCTGCTGTTGGAGAAATGAGTATCAGTGGAGGAAAACCTAGTGACATGCACTGGGACGGTGGAAGACATGAAAACCACCATATGGCAAGTTCGTGGTTTGAAATCTCAAATTCCTTCAGGGTCCGAAAGCCCAAGTTAAAGCCGTTGCTTGCTCTTTGGATGTTTGGCTGCCTAAAAAAGGCTTTTCCAGCATCAGCGCAGAAAACTTGGTACAGCTGTGGCTCGAGTGAACCAAGCTTCGTTTCGAACTCGCTTCAGAGTCTAGCAGTATCGCCCAGGTGGTACTGGTTTTGGTGTACAATTATGGGGTTCATGAAGAGCAGCAAAAGCTTGGCACCAAGTGGCAGGCATAGAGTCCTGCAAGAGAAGTAAAGCTTATAGCTGCAGAGGTGAACCCAGAAAGCTGGAGATGCCAGAACCGTGGGATGTATGCTGAGGACGGCTGCGAGTGGAGATTCAGCCTGGTTCAAAGGAACTCTGCTTTTACAACTTCAAGCTGCAAACAGGAACTGGGAATCTGAAATCTTTGAGTCACCATGATTACATGATGAGCAACAGAAGATGGACACTGAAGTACAATGATGTGGTAATTTGTTGGACTTTGGCTCTTAACTTGTTTTCTCATTGTTACAATGATTCTATTTGAAATATTTAAAGATTTTATTTGGCATATTTAAAGAAAGACTTTTAGTTCCAACATTTTAATAACTGAAATTTTAATGAGAATATTTTAAACTTGTTTATGAAATGTATTTATATTTTTAAGACAACTTTTAGCATCTGTGGGGACAAGGTTTGAAGGTTCAGTTTAAAAGTGCTATATTTTTGTGTTAAGTTGACAAGGGGTGGAGTGTCAACTTGACAGTTGAGGGTTTGAGCTCTGAGCTCTGGGCACATTTGTGGAGAAATTCGTGGTTGAATTGAGCCCAGAGTGAACCTGAAGGACATTGTCTAGCTGATGGGGAAGGCACAGCCCATGGTGGGTGGGACTAGGCCTTGGAATAAATTACAGAGAGATGGTTGAGAGAGTCGGCATCCTTCTGTTCACTTGGCCAGACATGCTGATCTGGCAAGTAAGGATTGTCCATCTCTCAGCTGTTATGTGGTGATGGTATGGCCAGTTCCCTTGGTCCTAGTGTTGGTGCATGCTCTCCTATCAAGCTGGAGTGAGAACTGTAACCAGTAATCATAAGAGAAAATAAACTCTTCATTCTCTTATGCCATGTCATGTCATTTATCAGCAACCATGCAGATGAACTGCAACAATGACCTTAGATTTCAGAATGTTTACTTAGGCAACATGAGATGGTTGTGGTGACCAAGCCTGATATATCTGATTTTGAGGCCCCAGAGAACATGTTAGGTTTGATTGGTTATGTGTTTCTCTTGTTTCTATTGCTCCCTCCCCCAAATCTGCAAAGTCCCCAGAAATCATGAAGGCCCGCAGGGTGCCTGTTGCAACCTTCTCAGCAGATGTGACCAATCTTTCACTGGGACCCCCTACAAAAGCCTATAAAAGACCATACGTGCTGCCCTGGACTCAACTTCTCTGGCCCAAGCCTGTTTGGACCTCAGCACCTTGCCTGAGAGCTTTCCCATTAAAGCTGACTTTTGACTTGTTATAATCTAGTCTGGTTCAGTCTTTTGTGTCAAGTCGGAACTTTTCAGAATAGATACCCCCAAAATTGTATGACTTCCACATGATCATCCTAGTATACATCACTAACCCTATAAATGGTAAATAAATGTGGGGGGAAAATGTTTACTTTTAAAATTCGTAATCTTTTTCCTTATAATAAAACTATGAAAGAAAATTTACATTTCACACTAAATGTCTATAATGATACTTAAATGACTAATGGCATAAGTAAAATGAATTTTGTGTCACACAATAAAGTGTCTGAGACAGAAATAATAGTGTATTTAAATTTCACCTGAAACCCCAGAGAATTGCCATTAGAGTTACTGAGTCCTAAGGACATAGCACATAAGTAAATGCTATGTGACAAACCTCAGACCACATGACAATAAGCATCATGTCTAATAACCATTGTCTTCAGTGGCACAGAGACAGCCTATGACTTCATAGGCTAATTTCAACACTTCACCTCATGACACAAACACGGATGGTTACTCAGTGTACATTTTCAGCACATTTCAGGTTAAAATGATGAATGGTATTTCAAAGGGTGTTCTTAAGTATCTGCCCACTGTGGACACTCAAAATTTATATCTGGATATCAGGTGCTTCTCCTACCAGCTAACAACTTTCTCCCCAATAGTGACCAGTAGAAATCTAAGGGTGTAAGAATAGACTTATGATCAGGCAAACCTGGTGCCTAAGATCTATAATCCCAACTATGGGGACTGAGATAGAGACAAGGAGTTCAAGGCCAGTCTGGTATGCAGAATAAGTTTTAGGACAGCCTGGGCAGCTTCAACGAGATCCTGTATCAAAATAAAAAGTTGAAAAGAAAGCCATGGACATACCTCAGTAACAGAGCACACTTGCCTGGCATACACAAATAAATACACATGTGAGTATAGTATATATAAATAAAAATAAATATACATATGAGAAGAACTAAGTGTTTGGTTGGTGAAGGCCTATCAGCAGTTTATATAAATGAGTTAAGAATTCTAGAAATATAATCTTGAACACAAGATAGCTATTGAACAAAGTGTCTGGAGTGGTTAAAAAGCACGTGGTGCTGCTTTAAGCTCTGGGACATCAGGAATGAGTAAAACTAACAAAAAAGGTCCATCTTTAAGAAGTGTTAGTTAATAGTTAAAATACAGTCAATAGATAAAAGACATTACTAATGCTCAGGAAGGACTGTGTGGGAGGAGACAAGAAGAGTAGGCGGATACTGTAAACAATCAGTGAGGATGGTGGGCGGTAAAGGGCCACTCTGCTGTCCCCCCCCCCAGCTCCAAAAGATTATGGATATCACATATCCTCATGAAGCAAGGACAAGCTCAAAGACAGTCCTTCTCTCTGTGATCCGCCCTGCTTCCCATTCTCCTCCTAACGCACAGGTCAGAGGTGACTGCATGCCTTCTGAATCGTGTGTCTCTTATTTACCAAAGTGAATTCATAGCTTCATGGTTTGTGTCTAAGATATCCCCACCTAAATTGTGTTGTGGAGCCTGGACAGCTTCCACTTTTGCATTGATAACGTGCACTATTTTTGTCTTGACTTTTCAGAACTTTCATGCAAGTCTAGGCAGAGCCCTTGTCTCCACCAATGCACTGCATAGCAGTTCAAATCTTTGAAAATTCTTATCCTGGAAATTGCAAAGTTATGCTTTCACAGCATGCAGCTGGGCTTTAGGTTCTCTCTCAATCTGAGAAGGTGTAGCCGCCATTTCTGGATGGCGGCACATGCTATGCAGGTGGGCACTTCAGAGATACTTGTTGAATTCCTGGTACCTCGTTTTAACCTTACAAGGTGAAGCTTATGGTCCTCAATTTGCATGTGACAAGATGTGCTGGGAAGGTTAACTCATCCTCCTGGGGTTGCGGAGCTGATGGGCAGAAGGGCAAGCTCTCTGCCAAGTGAGCTCCCTGCCCCAGCAGGATGCACCTGGTCCCAGGCTCCATCCTCCCCTCACCTCTGTCAAGGGGTCTGAACAACACCCCTTATCCTAGAGCAGAGATGCTCTGGCAGAATTCATGCCCTCCTGCTTTCCTGCATAATGTCTGTGATCTAACTCATTAATCCACAGCATAATTGGATGTTAAAATAGAACTGCATTAAAATAAAAAGTAAATTGAGTGCTATTTGGAATCCTTTGGGGATGAACCACGCTAGTGCCCCTGCCCTCGTTTCTAAATAGTTAAGGTCTCAGTTTTCATACCCTAAATATAATTTGTTTTAAATAGAAATACTTGTCAAATATAGCATGGGTACACTTTAACTCATTTATGCAATTTTGAATGAACATCAGATAGCATCCCCACCACCTAAGATCATCACTAGATCATTAATAATTCACTTTGTTTGAAATGCCTGTATAGATATAGATACCTGAGAGTTTGTATGAACACAACCAAGTGTAGAAAAAGTCCACACATTGACTTTCTTTTTTTAATACATTTTTATTATTATTTCAGCTCATACAAACTTAATAGGTACACCAGTTCCCTCCCTCCCTCCTCCTGCCCCTGAACCCCCTGCTCTCCCTCCCCTCACCCCTCCCGCCCCATCCCCCCCCCGTGCCTCCCGCCCCAATTCCCAGAGTCCTTTCGTGTGCATGCCTGACTCTCCTCTGGGCCCTCCTCTCCGATAACGTACAAGGACCCAGTGGCATTTCCCTGAACCCTTTCCTGTGTTCCCCTTAGGTATAGGAACACTGCTGTGGCTGCCAATCCCTTGCCTCCAAGGATCTTGGTGCCTTTAGCAGATGCTAGACTTTGTGGGGTCAATAGTGTGTTGGACATTGCGCCAGGCATGCAATGTCCAATTATGATTGCTTCGGCCCTAACTTGTGTGGAGTATCTTGCAAATCATTGCTCCTCCCATCTTTTTGCTCTTACACTCTTACCGCCCCCTCTTCCGCAAATGTCCCTGAGCTTCAGGATGGGGAGAGATTAGTCTGGCCTAGTTCTAGGTGGTTGATATAGAGTCTCTGAAATTCTGGATAATGATTCGTTGATTTTCTTTTGCAGTTTTGTTGTTCCTGCAATGCCCTTCACTCCATCATGATGGGCACTGTATGTCACCCCCTGGCCAGAGACAGAAAGCTGTTAAACTGGAGTCTTATTATAAGAGCACATTCAAGGGTAGATGTAATACTTATACCCAAAAGTGGAATTGCAGGGTCATATGGCATTTGGCAATGGGAGGGGTCAATCACCCATTTGCAAAATGCACACATTGACTTTCTGATTTATTGTCCCTTCCATGTAAAAGCAAGACTATGGAGACTACAGAGATGACCCAGGGTTTAAGACTTTGTCTCACAAGCAGAAGGTCCTGAGTTCGGTTCCCAGGTCTCAGGTAAAGACTAGGCAAAAACGGCAGCTGCCTATACTTGTACTTGTAGCCTTGGTAGGCAGATCCTGGGAAATTCCAGAGGAAGCAAGAAGGAGGTAGAAGCAATCCAGGATGATTCCTGAAGTCACTCTTGGTCTTCCACAGGAACACACAGTGATTTCCAACATACACACACACACATACAAACACACAAAATAAATAAAATTTTTAAAAAAATGCAAGACTCTGGATTACTGCCAACAGCACAGTATGGCTGATAGTCTATCAGATCAGAGAGAAAGAGAGAGAGAGAGAACAATGATAGCTTGAGAATGTGGAATGATGGTGATGATGGTACAGTGATGGTGGTGCTGAGAATGATGGGGGTGATCGAGATGGAAGTGATAACAGTGGTGGTACTACTGGTGATGAAAAAGATGGTGGTGGTGGTGCTGCTGCTGCTGTTGCTGGTGATGATGGTGACGGTAGTGGAGATGGTGGCAGTGGTGCTGCTGGTGGTAATAGTGGTACCAAAGAAGACAGTGCTGCTGCTGATGGTGGTGGTGATGATGATGGTGGTGGTGGTGGTGGTTACGGTGGTGACAATGGCAGTGGTGATGGTGGTAGAGATGGTGCTGAAGTGGTAATAGTGATGCTGGTGCTAGTCTGAATGATAATGGTGGTGGTTGTGGTAGTGCTGCTGCTGGTAGTTGTGGTAATGGTGATAATGGTGGTGATACTGGTAATATGGTGATGGTGGCAGTAGTAATGATGACACTGATGGTGGTAAAGGTGGTGGTACTGAGGGTGGGGATGATGGTAATTATAATGGTAGCAGTCTATTCAGTCCTAGCTATATGTTATACACAAAGTTAGATCATTTTTACACATCTTCTCATTTAATCATCTAATAGTGGTATTAGGTAAGAACTGTTCCTCTATTCTTTTGATGATGAAAGAATTAAAATTTAGAGAGAATTCCATGGTCAGTCCATGAAAATTTGCAGAACTCATTGAAAACATCCCAATGTCCAACCTCAGAATGTTCTCAGGTGTTCTACTGCACTGCTTTGAATTAAAGGATGGGTCAGCCGTTATATGGGAAGTGGGGTTCAGCCTCCAGAGAGTCGTTTTCCCACTTCTTCTGGTTGTTCATCATCATTCAGAGCAGCAGGGAGCATCTGCTGGTGTGGACGGCCAGTGAAATCTCTCAGATGGGTCCCCTAGCCTGCGTGCTCACCTGCTGGTGGCCCAAATCACTGCATGTGAAGTCAGGATCTCCTCTTTATGATCTGTGTGGCCTTAGCCAAATTCTATAAGGCTCTTTGTCAGCTTTAAGTAGTGATGATACTTCAGAAAGACATCCTCAGGATTAAATAAGCAATTTGGATGCAAGACCATGAAATGGTTCCTGGCAACTGTTAGTCACTTGATAGCTACAGCTCTAGAGTTCCATCTATAATTCTGGGGAAAAGAGTAAGTGCTCTGCTATTTTAAACTTAGGCAGTAACATAGGAACTGTTTTCTCCATCCAACTCCATATCTGAGAAGGAAACCAGAACACAACATTCTTGACATGCAGGTCCACCAACCAGATCTATGATCAGCTCACATATTGACCAGCATCAAAATGAGCACTAACTGTGCCCAGACATGCTGATCTCATTCTAAGTGTGCCACAGGGCCTTGGGTACTTGTATACATCTGAAAACTAGCTAGTGATTGACAGCCTTCAAAAAAATTAATACACCCTTGTATAAAAGCTTGTTCTTGGCAATTTATAGTAATGGACAAGTTATTGCAGATACTTTAATTCTGGGACTCAAACATTTATTTTCAACTGTGAACAAAATCTTTTCCAAAATGGGTTATGCGATTTCCTGAGTTAGTAAACAAAATGCAGTGAGATCCAGACACTTAAAAAAGCTGTGAATGATTCAATGTCAAGTACAGGCTGGGAGGAAATCATAGACATGTCAGACATGATCTCAGTCTCTAGGAGTTCAAATCGAGTACATCGGAAAAGAATTAGTCCATAGAATATTGACCGAAGGAGGGAGTGTGGATTAGACAGTGCCATGGTTTAAAATGTAGGTTGTCCCCCGCAGGCTCATATGTTTGAATATTTAGTTGTTTGGAAAGGTCACAGCACCTTTAGAAGATGGAGACTTGCTGGAGGAAGACAGTCATGAGGGGTGGGACTTGAGGTTAGTTAGCCCTGCCCTTCTTGAGTTAGCGAGTCTACTTTTGCACTTGGAGCAGTTCTCAGCCTGCACGATGTCTGCTGTGACCTGAGTCGCCTCCAGCTCCTGCCAACCAGCCATATTTTTCCCACCATAATGGACTGTATCTGTCCTCTGGAACTATAAGCTGAATAAATCTCCCTTTTCTCCCTTAAGTTGTTTGAGCCTCAGCAGTGTCTCCCAGCATCAAAGGAGAAGAGTCACTGGTACAGACAGCTTGGGCTGCCAAAACAGAATGTTGCAGACCAGCTCCTTTCAATCAAAGAACTTATGTCTCACACATCTGAAGGCAGAGAGAGTCCAGGTCGAACATTAGCACGGACTTCTTGTTCTGAGCACTGTACTCTTGGTTTTCAGTCAGTGACCACCATACTTCAGAGTCTTTTTTGTACACAATGGGGACAGTAGTTCTGCAGTGTCTCTCCTTGCATGAACACTAATTCTGACCTTACACACTCAACTGGCTTTAGTTACCTCTATATAGGCTGTATGTCCAAACAACCACAGTAGAGATCAGGGTTTTGACACGTCCATTCAATCTAGAACTGGTGGAAATAAAAGGAGTTGAGAATAAATGATAACAGAGAGGAGAAAAAAAACAAAACAATGAGCCAACACAAGCCAACCTGTGGTTTGAAATCATTACGTGACTCTTAACAGTGGATTCCTTTCAACATTCCAACTGTGATACGGAAGCACATGTTCAGGACGATTCTAGCAAGGATGGAATAATAATTGTACCATTGCATGGATGCTCCTTAAGGAGAGGACAGGGCAGGAGGCACACCCCTTTCTCTCCTCTTCCGACTGGCTCTCAATCTTTTTATACTTATTCCTGATGCTAATCCTTCCCAGAGCCAATAACTACCAACCTCTCTCTTCTTTCACCTCTGACCTCATCCCAATTTTCTCCATTTTTTTTTTAGCAAAGTCATGACAGTTCACCTTTCAGTTAATAAACCAAAGAAATGCTCTCTCCTTCTGGTGCAGTTTGCCTGCATGTTGCTGATAAATCACCATCAAATGGCTTAAGGGAACAAGGGGTTTATTTACTCTTGTGAGTGTCCAGTTACAGTTTTCAGTCCAGCTTGACAGGAGAGATCACACCAACATCAGGGCTGAGGGAACTGGCCACACTATCTCTACATAACGGCTGAGAGAGAGATGATCCTTACTTGCCAGACCAGCATGTCTGGCCAAGAGTATACAAGGATGCAAACTCTCTCAACCAGCTTGTGTATTTTATTCCAGGACCTAATCCCACCCTCCATGGGTTGGGCCATCCCCATCAGCTAGACAATCTGCAGGTTTGCTCAACCACAATTCCTCACAAATGTGCCCAGAGCTCAAACCCTCAACTGTCAAGTTGACACCTGTGCCTAGCTATGATGCTTTCCAACCTTAAAGACTCACAGATCCTCAGTTTGTCTTTTTTAATATATGTGTCTCAGGTCTGTGTGTGCGTGCATGTGTGAAGTTGATATCAGGTATTCCTCAATTACTCTCTATTTACTTATTGAGGCCAGGTCTCTCAATACACACACACACACCACACACACACACACACACACACACACACACACACACACACACACATTCAAGTAGGTATTTGCCATTAAGTCTTACCATCAACTTCAAAATTGTGCTACTTGCTCCTAGTTAAGACTGAAACTTGTTGACGACTCCTCAAAATGACATTAATGATTGGCACAAGCACCATGTGGTGGACATTCACCACCTGCCCACTGGTTGAAATGAGCACTGAGTAGACATCACCTCTCATCGGCTACAGCATCATGCCCACCATTTCCCAGATGGAAGTAAAGAAGAAGAAAGTCAAAAAGTATGCGGATCCCTTGGAGCGTTTTTTGTGAATGAAGCCTCTGACTTTGAAAACATTCAGAAGAATCCATATCCAAAGGATACCCATTATGGCTTATTCCACACACCTTCAACCATGTTTGGGTTCACAGGTTAAAACAAATCAATCAAACAAACAAACAAACAAAAAACAGCAGCCCACATCCTTCCACAATGCTTGTTCCATTCAGTTCTCTTTCTTGGGCCTTGCTTGATTCAGAGGGACTTTCTGGGAAAGCAGTTGGCGTCTATAATCCTGGTTTTCATGCAACCACACAGTGCAAGCATGCTTGGAAATGCCTGCCAGGCCGAGCTGAAGGTCTTCCTATGGCAGAAATATGCCTGCCCAAGCTAGGGTTTGAACCCGTGACCTAGTATTTCATTAGAGCCCTGCTGCTGAGGCATCTAAGGGTTGCCGGCGACTTTACATAATTATGGGGCTGCTGGATGCATGCTGGAAAAGCCTTCAAAGAAAGCACTTTACCCTCTGTAAACATCAGTTTTCACACCTTAAAACCATTTCCCAGACCTTTTATTCCAAATAAAAATTGCCTGAAAAATATATACAGGGTATTTAAGCGGCTCTTGTCAAGGCGTGCAATAAGTGTTTATGCTTATTTAGAAACTTCTGCTGTCAGAAATCTTGCAGCTATGGTATCTCATTCAGCCTCCCTCTTTCCGTTTTGATTAGGGGAAAAATGCAAATGACTCTCTCCCTGGCTCCACTTTCCTGAGGTTAGCCAGCACTTTGAGCCAGAAGCAATTGCAAGCTAGTGGCTAGAAAGTAATTTACTTCTTTGCTACTCACACTTCAGAGCCAGTACAATCTGAGCCCATTTTTGCACCAAAGACATTAAGGGAGAATTCCTTTTCAAGTGGTTATTCTTGAATTCATTTACTTTTGACACACACAATGAAATCCCAATTCTCCCGCGGGCTGCGGGGCCTTTGTTTGCTATTTTGCTCGCTGTCTATCTCCTTGCGTCTTTGAAGGAACAGCTACAGAAGTTTCAGAAACTGGCGAGTGCTCCTTCGAGATGGACTATTACCGTCGGAACTTAACCAGCTGATGGTTTTTCAATCACTCTTTTGCTGCTTCCTCTTCAAGGACAGTGAAAAGTGGCGGAAGAGATGCGCTTTTTGAAAGGCCGAATAAAGCATTTGAATCTTTGGCAAGTGCCCTTTGGAGCAATAACACTATTTCTGATCGATGGGGTTATGATTTATAATATGGTCGTCAAAAAAAAAATCCCAAAGCAATCTCCTCAAGTCTACAGCATATCCTTGTTGGCTAGGAGCTGCCATAAAAGCTGGTGGACAGAGAAAAGGAGGATGTGTGTTGCCCAGTAAAGTGCAGGATCTCTAACAAGATGGACCACACAGTGCAGAAAGAACAGTGCGAGGCACCAACATTAATTCACACAGCATTATGGGAAAAGGCAGAAACCTGCTAATAATCAAGTGTTCAGTAAAGTTCTTCTGCTCATGCTTATGCTGACCAAGAGCCCCTTGACTTCCCACTTCTCATCTCTAAAGCCTTTCTTTCACAGAGTAGGTAAGGGGAGTACACGTGTGGAAACATCGCATAGTCACCCTCATTTGCTTAGGAGAAATAATACAAGTGCGTTCTTCCAAATCACTTACCACACTTGTGGGGCACAAAGCAAACACCTGAAATAGCTTGCTGATCTTACCTGAAACTGGAAGTCACCTAAAGATTTTGATGTAACTATTGCAATGGACGGGTGTTGTGAGATCCCACCCTATATGTATGTCTGCCTGTTGCAATGCAGAAAATATAAAGCCACTCGCCACGATGGATCAATTCTTCTGCGACTGAGATCAGCCTGAAGAAATACTTTGAAGAACTACAGACGAAACTGTCTGTTCCCCTCCTGTCTTTGGGTTTTGTTTTTTTTTTCAAATAAATCTCTCACTTCATTTCATCCCACATGGTTTCCTTTAAAAATATGCCTGCTTCCCTCCCTCTTGCCGAATATAAGAATTTAATTTCAATATCAGAAAAAAAATGTGTTTCTTGACAGAGAATATAGCTGAGTCAGAAGCTTATAGAATCTGACTAATCACAACTTTCTCCGTGTACATTTTAACCTGAAAAAAGATCAGGATGTAAAATAGTGTCCTTATGCCATAGGAACTGAACAAAATACTTCAATTACAGGACATGGGTGTGAATTTCAAATGTGGACAACAGCAAATTTGGTTTGCATGACTCTTTGAGGAGCGATCTCCAACAGAGACAGAAGTGGAGAGAACAGAGGCTGTTAATATGGCCAGGGCAGAAATACCCTTCAGAGGTTTATACCTGAGGAGAAGGAGAGAGATGTATGCTCAGAGCACTCAGATGCTGGTGAGTGATAAGCAAACGGGGCATCTGATCAGTCACACACACACACACACACACACACACACACACACACACACACCCCACAGTCAAGCAAATGAAAATGCCTCCCCACATACCAGTACTGGAGAATCATAACCAGAAAGAGGCCCATCTACTTTGAGAAACAGCGACATCAAAGGCGAATTTATACTAAGAAGATTAGATAGGCAGATTAGCATCGGACGCGTTTCTGTCTGAAATAAGCCAATGTGGGAAAAGAAGGGCATTTTTCAAATGCCCACTACAAGTTCATCTGGATGCCAAGATCACTTCTAAGGAAATACCACAGAGGCACAAAGCACCAGCGTCCTGTCTTCTGTTAAACCAGTGGATATGCTATAAAGTCAGAGAAGAGAAATTAGGCAAGCCTGTGAGGGGTGAGGGGTTATTTGTAAACACACATAGAGTCTTGGCAATAGGGATGAAGACTCAGGCAGAAGTACTTGCCCATGGGGCACTAGATATATCTTTGAAAACCAAGCTATATTCTGCTGAGATGTTTACAGGCAAAAGAAAATCAGAATTAAGATTTTTTAAAAAAGCTTTTCACATAAATCACCTCTGCCTCTGTAAAGTTGGCAAAAATATTATTTAGGAAGAATCTTAATTATATGCAAACCATTTCACAATTGTTGGTTACTAGAGGTTAGGAATTAGGCTAGAGAAACAAGTCAAGTGAATTGATAGTGCTCACAGTTGGAGGGCATAAGAGGTAAGGGGGAGGATAACTAGAGACAGTCAAAGAAAGTGCTTCTCCATTCCTTCTGAGTTCTTCAAGCTCAAAAAGAAGTGTCAAAAAATAATAAAGCTTCTCCTTGTGAAGGGGGAAACAATGTTGCAGAGTAGACAAAGAAACAAGACAACGAAATTGGAAGTCTTCCCATGGCAAATTATTAATGCTTTCTCTTTGAGAAATTGCAAGCAGGCAGGAAAAGGTCTAACCTGAACAGGACGATCAAAGACTGAAATAAAACCTTTGATGCCCGAGTTGCTTCTGAGCCCCAAAGCGCTGTGTAGTCTCAGATGCAGCTGGGAAGATTGTGAGCTGCAGACACATTTTGGAATGAATTGGTAACTTAATCTCTGGGGGGGAAACAGGAATGGGATTAGGCCGAGATTAGCTGCCTCTGAATTTCAGTGATGACATTTAATTGGAAGCTAAATATTTATTTTTTCCTTATTCTCAGTGTCTCTGGAGCTTTTATATCTCTAAAAACATATGCCTATGCAAGCAATGGTTGGCGGTGGATGTTTTATGTGAAAAGAAGTTTATTTCCTGAAAGATAACAATATTGATTGATGGATGTGGCATGATGTAAGAGGATGCTCTCTGTGGGGAAAAAGCATCCTTGTGCTGACCCATGAGCCACAAATCTGTACTATTTTTTTCATCCTGAGATGCTAACCTGAACCACTGGCATAATGACTCAAAGGAAAATAAACTGCTTTCCAGACCTAACTCCGTGGTCTCCGATTTAAAGCTGTGTAACAACCGATGACAGCTAAATGAAATTCTGATTAATCCATTAAATCAGCTCCTTCAACACAGGCATTTAAAACTCAATTTGTCTCAGGTCCCTTGCTGGGGGGTAGATACAAAGAAGCTTAGATTCCGTCTGGCTTCAAAATTGCCATCCTGAGATCACAGAACCTTAGACTTTGAAGTGGTCTTAAACCATTTTTTTTTGTCTTCTACTGTTCATTGAAACTTTACAAGCTCCTTCATGCAAATCCCTCCACATGATCATGTGGTAATCTTGTGTATCTTCCATGAAAGGCAACTTTCCACTTTCTTGGAAAGAAAATTCTTCCCAGTTCATTTAAAGAGAAGTGTTGCAGGGGAGGGGGGAGTGAACGCAAGCCAGCTCAAACTGTAGTGGTGTTCTGGTCAATACACTTCTGGAAGTGGATTCCCCATCTTTTCGAGGTTTTGTTCACTTAGCAAAAATGTTTGTGTGGCTAACAAGATTTATGGCAGAGACACACTCACAATGGAGATGGAAGGACATCAGAGGACAGTCAACAGCTGCGACATGGAGGCTCATTCATTGATCCCTGTCTGATTCACAGACATTTCACAGAAGGGACCCTGGAAGCAAAAAGGCCCTTGATGCGGTGTGAAGCTACATGAAAACCTCCTGAAGGTTCCCTTTCTCTCCAGCCTGATTTGTTCTTCCAGAACTCAAAAGAGTCAGCTGAGGATATTGCCCATTTATACACACACACACACACACACACACACACGCACACACACAATCTATTTCTAAACAACAGATAAATGAGCACTAACTGGAACATACTTTATGATGGGACTCAGGGTTTTTCGAAATACTGTTCAGTTCTGCTCATTCCTTGATTTAGTCTTTACTATTCTGTAGTTAAATACAGTGGATTTAAAATAGTTAAAGTCATTCTTATGATTATGTGAGGAAGCTTACACGGTAGAAGGACTTCGAAACATTTTAAAAGACAATGAAATTTTTATTACTAGTGCATGCCCACCAAAATATTGCTTGAAACTTTGAAAGGCACTGAATTATTCCACTGAAGAAAATTGCTTAACTGTTAAGAAAATTTCACCTTTGTATCAAAGACATAGTTTAGCATCTACTTAGTAACTTGTGGAATGAACATATGACTATGGAAAGCCTTCAAAAGAGTAACAGAAAGCTATCTTTGATTCTCACAGCATCGTTTTGCTGATGTCTATTTTTTCTACTTAATGAAAGTTTTCTTCACTCTTCTGCAATTCATAAATGACTCAACTGTGGAAATCGCTGTCTGTTATTTTAGGTTTAGTAAATTATTATAGCTCTCCAGATTTAATTTTTAAATAACTTTTTTTTAACCTGTTGACTATGAAAATACACTGTTCAGTCTAAGACAGCATTGATCGATCCCAGGTGAGTTACCCAGCCCCCTGTCTCAGCTCCTCCCACCAGCCAGCCCAGGTAACACCCAAGCTGCCTCCAGTTTGCCCCAGCCCCTTTGTTCCTCCCGCCCGCCCGACCGGGACAGGACTTGCTCTGGTTCCTCCATCCCTGGAGCCTGGGTGGGCCACTAAGCCAAGTCCCAGGTCCCAGGTGAAGATTTCTGCCATCACCACCAGCCCCTTTCCCCCTCTGACCTACTGGAGACCCTTGCTCGTGGTCCACGGAGGACACACTGCTACTCAGAAGTCAACAGAATCCAAAGGAAACCCAAGCAAAGCTCTAAGGGACAAAGGCCATACACCTGAAGTCCTCTAAAATCATCCTATCACATGGGAGAGATTCTTCACATCCAGCCCAAAAATAAGTAAATCTCTTTCTTTTACCATACTGCTCCTTTTAAGTATTAATCACTGTAGATTAACTTTTCCATACAGCCACCTCAAAAATATATACAACTCCAGGAATTATACCACTCACCCTCACATATCACCAAGATACTAGATCATAAAAGTGCACTACCATACTAATATTCACCCCTTGTCTACTTAACCTGACTTAACTGATGTACTAACAGCCTAATAGCCTCATCTAGGAAATAATACTAACAGCAGACAAACGAACCCAACTACAAGCCAAGCACTAGTAATAACTGCCCAAGAGTAGTAATACCAACTAAATCAGTTCAGTCAAAAACACACAGAAACTGAAAGATCGTAAGAGATAAAACGACAATGCAGTCAAAGTACAGATCTATGAGAAACAAAACCCAGGAAGACAAATCTCCCACCGAAAGAATTAACCCCATAATGATGTATTCCAACCAGAACAAATTCACAGATAATAGCCAAGAAGGCCAGACCCAAGAAAATGACTTTCAAAGTATAATCATTACCATGATTAATACTATGAAAGAGGAAATCCAGGAGGAGTTAAACAACTGCATCAACCATTTTGAACAGGAACACAACAGACATTTGGAGTTGAGAAAAACAGTTCAAGAAACAAAAATAGACATAGAACAGTTTAAACAGTCTCAGGCAGAGTTTAAAATCGAATTAAAAGACAAGTTATCTTCAACCCGAAACTCAACAGAGAGTCTTATCAGCAGAACTAATGAAGCAGAAAATAGAATTTCAGATCTTGAAGACAAAGTGGGAGAATTAACCAGCTCAATGGAAGAGGTTCTTAAAGCCAAAAAGATACTTGAGAGGAATATTCAAGAGTTATGGGACACCCTGAAGAAGCCTAACATGCATATTCATGCAATACTAGAGAAAGAATCCCCAAAGGAAATTTTTCAAACTATCATAAATGAAAACTTCCCTCAACTAAAGAATGAGAGGCCCATCCTAATACAAGAGGCATTCTGCACCCCAAACAGATATGACCACAATAGAAAGTCATCACGGCAAATAATAGTTAAAACACTCCACATTCAAGACAAAGAAAAGGAGCTTAGAGCTTCAAGGGGAAAAAAAAAAAAAACAAATCACTTTTAAAGGTAAACCTATTAAAATAACAAATGACTTCTCAATAGAAACAGTAAAAGCAAGAAGAGCTTGGAGAGACTTACTTCAAGTATTAAAAGAGCAAAAATATCAAACCAGACTGATACACCCAGCAAAATTATCCGTCATGATCGAGGGAGAAAGAAAAGTTTTCCAGCACTAAGACAACTTGAAGGGATACATGTCTACCAAACCAGGCCTTCAAAAAAATGCTAGAAAAGATACTCAAGCTTGAAGAAAAAAACAAGTGTATCCAGGAGGACAGAAGAGAAGTATAATACCACCAAAACCTAAATGTCAAACAATACACTTACAAAAGCCACTAAACATAAAAAATGTCCAGAATTAAAAATAATTTCTCCATTATAACATTAAATGTCAATGGTATTAACTCATCGATCAAGACACACAGATTACAAACTTGGATTAAAAACCACAACCCATCAATCTGCTGCCTTCAGGAAACTCATCTCACCACAAAAGATAGGCACATCCTAAAAATAAAAGGCTGGTAAAAAATTCTGCAAACTAATGGAACCAGGAAGCAGGCAGGGGTAGCCATTATGCTTTCGGACAAAGTGGACTTCAAACCAAAAAAATCATAAGAGACACAGATGGATACTACATTTAAGTCACAGGTACAATTCACCAGGAAGACTTCACAATACTGAACATATATGCACCTAATATGGGCCCCTCCACATTCATTAAGCAAACTCTACAGCATCTAAAGTGAGAAATCAACCCCCAAACAATAATTCTTGGGGATTTCAATATGGTCCTCTCAACATGGGATAGATCAACAGGCCAAAAGCTTAAGAGAGACACTTTTGAACTCAACCAAACTCTTATTGAAATGGACCTTACAGATCTCTATTGAACTTTTCATCCACGCACCAAAGAATACACATTTTTCTCAGCAGCACACAGAACTTTCTCCAAAATAGATCACATATTGGGCCACAAAACGAATCTTCACATATACAGGAAAGTTGAAATTCTAGTCTGTACCCTATCAGACCATCATGGTCTAAAGCTTGATATCCACAACACAATAAACAAGAGAAAATATACTAACTCTTGGAAACTTAACACTATGATGCAAAATGAGAATTGGATTCAGGAAGAAATTAAAAAGGAAATTCAAGATTTCCTGAAAGTGTACGATAATGAAAATACAATTTACCAAAATCTCTGGGACACAATGAAAGCTGTCCTAAGAGGTAAGTTCATAGCTCTTAATGCCTACATCAAAAAAATGGAAACATCAGAAATAAATAACTTAACAATGCAGCTTAAAGCTTTAGAGACACTAGAGCAATCTGATCCCAAAAGCAGTAGAAGAGAGAAGATTAGCAAAATAAGGGGAGAAATATCCAAAATTGAGATTAGGAAAACGATACAGAGAATCAACCAGTCAAAAAACTGGTTCTTTGCAAATCTCTGTAACACCTACAGTAATTGTAAAGATTATAAACAGGAGGATGGGGAAGGAGGGCCCCACCAGAAACAAGGAGAGAAGGGACCATGTTACAGCAGAAAAAATAGGCCACCATCAAGGACTACAAGTAAGTAATGAGACATCTGGTTAAGTTCACAGACATTCCTTCCTGATCACTCACCAGAAGGGGAGGGCATATAAGCTGCCTGATAGAAAGGAACCATTTTGCAAATGGGTGATTGACTCCTCTCTCACCACGATCTCCTACCTTTATTCCATCTACCTTTAAATATACTCTTATAACAAGACTCTAATTTAACAGGTTTTTATCTCTGGCCAGGAGGTGACTTCCAATACCCACCAGGATGGAGCCAAGGGCATTGCAGGAACAGCAAAACTGAAAAAAAAATTAACAAACCATAATTCAGAATATCAGAGACTCTATATCAACCACCTGGAACTGGGCCAGCTTAATCTCTCCTCATCCTGAAACTCAGGGAAATTTGTGGAAGAGGGGGTGGTTAGATTGTAAGAGCACAAGGATAGGAAGAGTAATGGTATGTAAAATACTCCACACAAGTTAGGGCTGAAGCAATCATAATAGGGCTTGCATGACCTGCGCTATATCCAACACATTATTCACCCCACAAAGTCTAGCATGGACTAAAGGCACTAGGATCCTTGGAGGCAAGGGACTGCCAGTCACAGTAATATTCCTAAGCTTAAGGGGAACACAGGAAAGGGTTCTGGGAAATGCCCCTGGGTCCTTGCACCTCATCTGAGAAGAGGACCCAGAGGAGAGTTTGGCATGCACAGTAAATGATGCTCCAGGGACTGGGGGGGGAGGCACTGGGGGATGGGGAGGGAGGGGAGAGGGGAGACAGGAACAGGGGGGTCGGGGGGAGGTGGAGGGAGGGATGGGACCGGTGTACCTGTTAAGTTTCTATGAGCAGAAATAATAATAATAATAATAATAATAATAATAATAAAAAGCTGGTTCTTTGAAAAAATCGATAAGATTGATACACCCCTAGCTAAAGTAACCAAAAGCAAGAGAGAAAAAACAAAAATTAACAAAATTAGAAATGAAAATGGAGTTATCACTACGGATACCCAAGAAATTCAGAGTATTATAACGTCATATTTCAAAAACTTATACTATGTGAAATTTGACAACACAAAAGAAATGGATGAATTCCTAAGTAAGCACAACTTACTGAAATTGAATCAGGAAGTTGTGAATTATTTAAATAATCCTACAACATATGAGGAAATCAATGAAATAATCTCAAATCTTCCTACCAAGAAATGTCCTGGACCAGACGGATTCAGCACAGAGTTCTACCAGACATTTAAGGAACTAATAACACCAATACTCCTTAAACTGTTCCATCAAATAGCAAAGGAAGAAACACTACCAGATTCTTTCTACAAAGCTAATTTTGTCTTAATTCCAAATAAAGATACACTTAAAAAAGAAAATAATAGGCCAATCTCTTTGATGAACACAGATGCAAAGATTCTCAGCAAAGTCTTAGCAAATCAGATTTAAAAACATATCAAAAAGATCATTCACAGGGATCAAGTGGGCTTTATTCCAGGCACACAAGTTTTGTTGAACATATGCAAATCAATAAATGTAATCCACCATATAAACCAGTCTAAAATCCAAGACCACATGATACTCTCCATAGATGCAGAAAAAGCTTTTGATAAGAACCAACAGCCTTTTATGATCAAAAACCTAGAGACAGTTGTAATGGAAGGAACCTTTGTCAATATAATGAAAGCTGTCTACAACATGCCCACAGCAAGGATTATACTCAATGGGGAAAAACTCAAAGCATTCCCACTTCTATCAGGAACTAGACAAGGCCGTCTACTTTCACCACTTCTCTTCAATATTGTACTTGAAGTCTTAGCTGAAGCCATAAGACAAGAAAGGGAGATAAAAGGGATTCAAATCGGCAAGGAAGAAGTCAAGTTATCTCTATTGCTGATCACATGATTTTATACCTGAGTGATCCCAAAAACTCCACCAGGAAACTCCTGGAACTAATACAGAAGTTCAGTAGGGTAGAAGGATACAAAATAAACATACAAAAATCAGTGGCTTTATTATATGCCCAGAATGAAAGAAGTGAAAAAGCCCTGAGAGAAAAAATCCCATTTACTTTAGCCCTTAAAAAAATGAAATACCTTGGTATAAACCTAACCAAGGAAGTAAGTGACCTTAACAATGAAAACTTTAAAACCCTAAAGAAAGAAATTACAGAAGACACTAGAAGGTGGAAAGACCTGCCATGTTCCCAGAATGGCAGGATCAATATCATAAAAATGATCATCCTACCAAAAGCAATATACAGATTCAATGCTATACTAATTAAAAATCCCAAAACAATTCTTTAAATAAGTTGACCAAACAATCTCAACGTTCATATGGAGGCACAAAAGACCCAGGATACCAAAAACAATCCTGAGTAACAAAAACATTGCTGGAGGTATCCCCATACCAAACCTTAGTGTATACTCCAAATCCATAGTTGTAAAAACAGCCTGGTACTGGCTTCAAAATAGGCACATAGATCAATGGATAAGGGTTGAAGATCCAGATATAAGTCCACACAATTACAGCCTTTTGATCTTTGACAAAGGGGCCCAAAAATTCAATGGAAAAAGAACAGCATCTTCAACAAATGATGCTGGCAAAACTGGATCTCCACATGCAGAAGATTAAAACTGGACCCGTACTTGTCACCATGTACAAGACTTAATTCCAAATGGATCAAGGATCTTGATATAAGGCCAGAGACTATAAAAACCATAGTTGAAATGGTAGGAAACTCCCTTGAGCTGATTGGGCTAGGCCAATAGTTCTTAATCAGAAATCCAATAGCGCAGTCAATACAACCAACACTCAACAGATGGGATCTTATGAAATTAAAGAGCTTCTGTTCAGATAAAGAGATTGTAACTTGAACACAAAGGAACCCACAGAATGGGAGAAAGTCTTTACTAACCACACATCTGATAGAGCTCTACTGTCCAGAGTGCACAAAGAACTTAGAAAACTAAACACCAAGGAAACAAATGGCCCAATTAAAAAATGGGCCTTGGAACTTAAAAGAAACTTTACTAGGGACAAAATTAAAATGTCTAACAAATATCTTCAAAATGCTTCACATCCTTAGCCATCAGGGAAATGCAAATCAAAACTTCCCTGAGATATCATCTCACCCTGGTCAAGATGGCAAAAATCCACAATACGAACAACACCAAATGCTGGAGAGGATGTAGAGAGAAGGGAACTCTCCTACATTGCTGGTGGGAATGCAGGTTTATACAGCCACTCTGGCGAGCCGTCTGGTGATTCTTAAAGAAATTAAAGATTGAAATGCCATATGACTCTGCTATTCCACTTTTGGGAATAACCCACCATACATCAAAAATTCACCTTGATAGCACAAGCACAACCATGTTCATAGCAGCACTGTTTACAATAGCAAAGTCATGGAATCAACCCAAATGTCCCAACAGTTGACGAGTGGGTAAGGAAAATGTGGTACATTTATACAATGGAATACTACTCAGCCATCAAAAATGATGAATTAATGGAATTTGCCGTGAAATTGATGAAATTAGAAACAATTATATTGAGTGAAGTATCCCAGACACAGAAAATTAAGTGCTGTATGTACTCCCTAATAGGTGGATCCTAGTATCAAACCCACTTAGAGACACACTCAAAGATAAATCTCTGTAATACCTTCAGTAATTGCAAAGATTATATACAGGAGAGAAGGGGAAGGAGGGCCCCACCAGAAACAAGGAGAGAGGGGATCATGCTACAGCAGAGATAATAGGCCACCATCAAGGACTGCAAGTAAGTAATGAGACATCTGGTTAAGTTCACAGACTTTCCTTCCTGGTCACTTGCAACTGATGGGGTATGATCTTACCAGAAAGGGAGGACATAGTCTGGCAGATAGAAGGTAACCATTTTGCAATGGGAGACTGACCCACATCTCACTGTAGTCTCCTACTTTTATTCCATCTATCTTTGAATATACTCTTATAATAAGACGCTAATTTAACAGATTTTTATCTCTGGCCAGGGGGTGACATCCAACACCCATCAGGATGGAGTGAAGGGCATTGCAGGAGTAGCAAAACTGAAAAAAAATCAACAAACCATAATTCAGAACATCAGAGACTCTATATCAACCACCTGGAATCAGGCCTGCCTAATCTCTCCCCATTCTGAAGCTCAGAGAAATTTGCGGAAGAGGGGGCAGTAAGATTGTAAGAGCCCAAGAATGGGAGGAGTCAAGATATGCAAGACACTCCACACAAGTTAGGGCTGAAGCAATTGTAATAGGACTCTCCATGATCTGCACAATGACCAACTTAGAATTGACCCCTCAAAGTCTAGCATGGACTAAAGGCACTAGGATCCTTAGAAGCAAAGGATTAACAGTCACAATAGTGTTCCTGTACTTAAAGGGAACACCGAAAGAGTTCTAGGAAATGCTACTGAGTTCTTACACCTCATCAGAAAGGAGGACTCAGAGGAAAGTTTGATATACACATTAAAAGATGCTTCAGAGATGGGGGGAGGGGGCGCTGGGAGAAAGGGAGGGAGGGGGGAAAGGAAGGGGAAAAGGGGGGAGGGAACAGGGAGGTCCAGGGAAGGGTAGAAGGAGGGAGGGGACAGGGGTACCTATTACGTTTGTATGAGCAGAAAAATAAATATATTAAAAAAATAAAACAGCATTGATCATAGTGTTCATATAAAACTCTTATCATGGTTTGTTATGAAGGAAAGTTTACATGCTAGACTCATAGAACATATCAACTCCTTGAATTGCCCTATGGTCATAAAGTGGAATTTCTAAACAAGAAAAGAAAAAGGATTTTAAGTTTCAATATGTGCCCAGTATATCAACTTTTATTTTCATACAGTCACATAATTATTCTTAATTTTTATTTCTACCAATTTCCCCCATGCGAGCCTATCATTTGATTTACCTTCTTTTGACAAAGATGATAATGATGATGATCTCATAGAGCTTCCTTTCAAAATAGCTTTGACCCTTAGTCATTGTTCTCTAGGTTAACATGAAGTTGTCTTCAGAATCTTCTCAAACCCACATCAATTACACATTTATATTAGAATGACTGTGAACCTCACACTGAATAAATCTGTTTTTAGGTTAATATCAATTACCATAGCTAATGTCCTATGAAAAGACATAATGTCTTCTTTTTTCACATAGGAGTAAGTTACAGACTGCAACCATATGTTTTCCTACTCTGCTTTATTCACCCTACTGTGAAAAGAAGAATAATACAGTCTTATTCTGGTATTCAATGGTGTTCGTGGTCCTTATATACAATGGCATAGAGTTTGTATGTGGTCTGTCACCTCTTTCCACATAGTAAGAGGTCCACATTGTTTAGCATATCAACTTTTCAATCCATAGTTGACTGACTCCGAGAAACACATTGAAATGGAAGGTCTACACTTGAACTTTCCTGCATTAATTTCTACGATGCTAAAAAAAAGAAGCTAAATCAACTTGTATATGAGCTGGAGGGAAAGAATAACTATTTTTCTTTTCAAATATCCCTGACACACTATTCAGCCAGCTGTAATTTATTCTTACCTAATTCACAGACTTCCTTTGACCCGTCTGTAAGATCGGATGCAACATCAGCATCCTAGCACTGCGACACTACAGATCCCTGAGCAGATTATTTGTGATAAATGAAGGCTAAGCCAGGGTCACCAGAACTCACAACACAACACAACAAACACATCACCATTTCTGTCAGAATGGAAAAAATAGCCCTTAGTTAAGCTACATAACTATATCGTCAGTTGAATATTTTTTTAGCATGTAGTCTTTCCTTGAAACCATTTTTAAACCATTACAATGATTCGACAAATGTTCCCTTGCTATGTGGGCAGACTCTTCAAAACTTTGGGTCTCTTGTCCTTTATTTTCTTACTCCCCCACCTCCTCCAGCATTGTTCAGCTCCAGCGGATTATAATCATGTTATTTCTGCACTTGCCTTCTGTGGTTTACCATCTGATTCAATAGATGGGTATGTTAAGCCAGTACTTTCAGCCCACAGAGATTGTTCAGATCCTATTGTCGTTGGTCAGTGAGGAGGAAAACCCTCCTTCAGCACTTCCGCACATCTAGGCACCACGGGGCAGCAGCGCATTGTGCCTGTGCCCCACTGTTGCAGGAAAGCAACACAGAGACCCAAAGCACTGTATTGCTAAAGGAGAAGACAAAAAGAAGAACCTTCCCTTCCCTGGGAGTTTAAGTCAACTTCGATATTACAGAGACAATCCCCAAGGGGGAATCTAACACCAACTGCAAGAAAGGTCGAGGGTTCCTGATTTGTTGTAAGGTCTCGTGGGGTCAGGGAAAGTGATATATTCAACCAAGTCAAGAAGAGGATAGGATGGAGTGCAGAGAAATACAGAAGTGAAGCTTCCGTTGTCATTTCTGTGACCAAATATGTGGTCACATGAACTATCACCAGCTTGACAACTTCCCCAAGTCCTACAGTCCAGACTCCATACTGGGGGCTCATTATGTAGGCACAGCTGACTGTCATGGCCTATATGCTTAATTTCGGGTCTGTAGCTCAATTCTCTCTGGAGGTCACCCACCTGCTTTATCTTCAGTCACACGGATGATGCTTCTGGTGTAGCTAGAGACTTAAGTCAAAGTATATGTGTGCCAAGCCTCCTCCTTCAGACATA
Organism: Typhlomys cinereus; assembly: GCA_023101885.1. Taxonomy (NCBI): domain Eukaryota; kingdom Metazoa; phylum Chordata; class Mammalia; order Rodentia; family Platacanthomyidae; genus Typhlomys; species Typhlomys cinereus. Next base: position 927,764 of record JALPQD010000529.1, on the reverse strand, counting down.
TCATTAGTTAATCTGGTGAACTAAGATCTCCAAGAAAAATGAGCCTCGGGACTGGAGATGTGGCTCAGGGATTAAGCCTCTGCCTTGCAGGCAGAAGGTTCTGAGTTCAGATCCTAGACCCCACGTATAGATGCTGGGCAGGTGGAAGTGGGGGTGGCCTGCATTTCTGGTCCTGGTAGGGCGGAGCCTGTGAATCCCTGGGCAGAGTAAACAAGGAGGAGGTGGAGGCATCCATGATGGTTCCCGAGTTCGCCCGTGGTTCTACACACACACACACACATTCACATACATATATACACACGCACAATTGAATAAATAATAAAAATAAATAAATAAATTAAATTAAAAAAAGAAAAAAAATGAGCCTCACATAAAGTCAAATGAAGGTCTTTATAGACAAGACCTCCTAGACACTGGAGGCCAAGGGCAGGGCCCTCTTGGGTAAGGCTGATTCCTTTAATGCATGATGCACTCTTAACTACTGCTGTGATAGAATACCCAAAGTCGAACAACTTATTATTGAGATTACAGTTCCAGAGGGGAGAAACAGTCTTTCATAGTGGAGGTGACATGGATGGTGGCTGAAGCTGGAGGGAGGCTGTTACTGCAGACATCTTTGGAGAGTCTCTCCTGAGTCTTCTGTTCTGTGGTTCCTTTATCTGGTCTGCTACTGGGAGGTTCCAATCAGATCTAGGGCTAGTCTTTGAATTGTAAATGTAAATATAAAATCCAGGTAATCTCTTCAGGGGGTCTCACAGCTGATCTTAGTTAATGCCTGTGTGGTCAAGTTGACACCCAAGATTAACTATCACAATGCATATCTTCAGTTTCTCTTAAATTCTGATTTGGAGAATCAGATTTTATCTCTGCCTTACATACTCATTAGGGATGGAACTATGCTCTTGGGTATTAGGATATTTACTAAAATCATGCATGAAAAAAAAGGTAGTTTAGATGCACAGATGTAGAGGCAAGGGAAGGAGTGGGGGGTGTGAAATGTGAAGGGAAGCTGACCTGAGGACCCAGTGCACTCCGCAGGCAAGTGTGGCAGGAGCTACAGGGAAGGACTTGCCACCCACTTTGAGCACTTGCCTGGGAGGCAACTTGAAAACAAAGCCAATTCTGAGCTTCAAGATGAAATCACGCAGAGACGCCAGCACAACACATTTAGAGGGAGTCCTCAACAACCCCCATGCCAACACTCTATTTCCCACCCCCATTCCAGTCCCCTCCTCCCTCAGGCAGCAAGACCAACCTGCTGCTGACTACAGAGCTTAGACAGAATCTTCAGTACCCCAACTCTGAAATACCAGCCCACCTAGTCTGTTATCTTAGTCCTTTATGCTTTCCTGGGCCCTTCAAAGGGCAAATAGGACTAGAGAGATGGCTAAGGGGTTAAGATTCTGCCTTGCAAGCAGAAGGTCCTAAGTTCAGATCCCAGGTCCCACATAAAAAAAAAATGCCATATGGAAACAGAAGTGGCCTGTACTTCAGGCCCTGGTGGATGGAGCCTGGGAAATCCCCAAACAAAGCAAAAAGGAGGTAGAAGAAATCTAGGATGGTTCCTAAGTCATCTTTGGTCCTCCATAGGGACATGCAGTACCCCCCCTTTCTCTCTCTCTCCTTCTCTTTCTCTTTCTCTCTCTGTCTTTCTCTCACACACACATATTGTATAAAATAAGTAAGTAAATAAATAAAGTACAAATACATAAAGCCAGTAGTATCTGTGCATTTTTAAGCTCAAATCCGTTGATTGAGAGATACGATGAAAGTAAATTCTGAAATGGGGGGAGGCATGGAAAATCTGAACTATGAAAACTAAAATGGAAGCTCAAAAGCAACAAAAGGAGAAAGGAGACCCTTTTCACTCACCAGGTAGAATAGAGCAAAAAGGGAAAGGGGGCTGTGGAGTGGGGGTTTATGCCCATTGCAAACCCCGCTCATTCCTTGAGCTGTATGTGGTGGCATGAAACCTGGAAGTTGAATACCTGGATTGACATATGGCTTACCAAAAGGAGTTGGCAAATCCATAGGCTTTTCTTCATGTCTGTTAACTCTAATTTGGTAATGAGGTGAACGCCCCTGTAGAGTGGATGGGGGCTTCAATGGGGCGACATATGAAAAACACCTTATTTAAATTATTATTAGTTATTATTATATATTATTAGCTAAACAGATTAAAAAATAGCCTATATATTAAACAGTATTTATATTAAAGGTTTTATACAAAATAATAATGATGGCTTTTAAACAGTTTTAGGGCAGGGGATAGATAGCTCATAACTCAGCAGTTAACTTGCTTGTCTCACAAGCAAAAGAACCAGGGTTTAAGTCACCAGATCCCAGACAAAATGCCAGGGAGGTATGTAAACCCTTCTGCGGTCAAAATTCCAGAAGATGGGGACTGATTGGCTAGACTAGCTCTATTGATGAGCTCTGGATTTGAATCTAGACCCTGTCTCAAAAAGAATGAAGTATAAAGGTGATGAAAGATAGCCCCAAATATCCATCTCAGGCCTCTACAGGCATGTATGCACATGTGCAGGTACACTCAAGTGCATGTGCCCATATGCATGCGAAAACACACACACATACATATGCACCTTCACACACACATATATGTGAGCAATGGATAAAAAGAAATCAAAAAGGCTTCATAGCCACATGAATTTAAGTATGTAAGAATTTGCACAACCTTTCAGGAGCATCACTGAACATGTTATCATGCCAAGGGATCTGGAAGTCTCACAACAGTGAATAATAAAAAAGTCACATAATACATCAGTTTCTGGGCTTATTTAAATACATAAATTTCATTGCATATAACAGTTTTTATGTATAGTTCTGTGCATGTGTGTATACATATGTGTGTACATTCATGTTTGCATGTGCACATGTGTGTGCTCCTGTATGTGTGCACATATGTGCATGTGGAGGCTAGGCTAGGAAACAGACTCATGTACTATTTCTCCAGTGCATCATTTTGCTTATTTTTTTTCAATTGGCTTGCAGCTCCCTGAGCAGACTATTCCAGCTAACCATGTCCCTAAGGACTACGTTTCTACCTCAACATCCCTCCGTGCCTTCTAACATCCACCCTCTTCACTTCCCACCCCCTCATGCTGATACTAGAGAGTTCAGGGGTCCAGCTCAGGCCCACAAGCACTTTACTTGCTGAAGAAGCCCCACAGTTCGCTTGTGTTTTTCAGATCCGACAGTAACACATTATGTGTTGAGCAGTCTGCGCTTTAGTTTGCTTGACCAGCGGGGAAGGCAGAATCTGGTAGAGATGTTCCTCTTGAAAACCAGATCCAAGCAGCCAAACTGAAACCTCAGCATCATAAAGTCTCTGGGTTCTCCTGCCTGTCATCACTCTACTGCTTTGTCTAATGTGAGATTCAACTCTCTGCTATTTCCCTAGTCTTCTGCCGTCTCTGCTCAGCCTGACAGGAAGGCCAATGCTAAGTCACACTCCGGTTAACTGGGTTCCCAGGTCCTTCTGTCTGACAAATATCACTAAAATGGCCTGGCCCACTAGTTACATCCTCCTACCTGTCATCATCCTCCTCCTCCTCTAAAATTCTGGAAGCTCCTGAAAGCAGAAAATACTAGCAGGATGTTTTGTTTTACTGGGGGCAGCACAAAGTATACTAATGAAACATGGTGCTGCTTTCTGTCGTGGTATAGCAACTGAAAAGCTATTCGTGTTCCAGGGAATAGTAACCCCCAACCCACACTTGTGCAAGCAACTCACTAAACTCCATGGTCACAGACACAAAGACATGAAATAGGGAGGAGCCTGGCTGGGGAAGGAGTGTTGGAGGCGGGGGAGAGAAAGAGAAATCTGAATGAGGCATGAAAATGTTTAATATTCATTGTATACATGCATGAGGCTGTGAAAAGAGAAGATAAAATGAACACCCTAATAACTTAAGGTTATTACTTTCACTTTCCACTACTGTTTTGCCTGAAATCTGATCAAGAAGAATGGAATGCATTCCATTAAGCATTATGTGAGGCTTCTGTGATTCAACAAGGGATTTATGGTGTCATGAGGAGCTGAGAAATGGAACTGTACAACCAAACCAAATGATGTTCTAGTGGTTTTCTGGTTTCTTCACTACAGCCAGATGCAATTGAATTGGAGCAAAATCTCACCACACACATATTCACATACAGATCACATCACATATTTCAAAGTCAGGTATATTTGTCCAACACAGTGTATACAAAATGTTGATTTGCACAACAAAATGTGTTCCTTGTCTCCATCCCAGATTTATACTTTCAAAGCATGTTTAATGTGTTCATTAAGAAAATATAAAACTTAAGCTTCACTAAATAAACTAAATGGGTTATTTTAATCTTATTCAGTACTGGATAGACTAAAATAATCTTGATTTAGAATGAGAAAAGCAAAAATATACAGAAGGACTACAAGAAGAATTTAAGGAGTGACTTGCAAGGTTGTCCATTTCCATGGGATTTCAGAATATTGTAGCCTTATCTTGTAAACACACAGTTTTCACATAAGATATGAAATCTTCAGAGACATTACACATCCAAACAGCAGAAGCCCAAGTGACTAGCATGGTGGTAATGCACATCAGTATGCAACTGTCCTCTTTGTATGTCTCCCTACCATGGTCTACTCCTGTAGTCAATTTGATTCTGATAATCATCACATTATGATCATGCATTTTTCTGGTCCCATAGTGCAGTGTAAGCTTTTCAACAGCACAATGTGATATACATTCCATGAGTTTTGAAGAGCCAGTCAACATAGGAAAAGTTACAGTGAGCAAAATTTTAGGCAAACACAATGATTAATCTCATACCTGTGTAAGGAGACAGATTATAAGCACAGCACCAGGTTTAAACACTAAAAGTATGGCATACTCTATAGAGGATTATTCAACCTTTCATTCTTTTATTTTTATTAATAGATTTTGTTCTCTGACAGTTTTTATACATGCATAATGCATTTTGCTTTCTTTCTCTATGAACTATAATACTGACTTGCCAGATAAGATATGCTTATTGGTACAATAGTGGTTCAACAGTTGTCGGGGTAACCAACTACTCTCTTATTGAATTTGAGTTTCACACCACAAGACAGAATTCATGTCTGTTACTACAACCCCATCCAAAACCCATGGCTGTATAAAACTTAGGTCCTAGGGGAGGGAATCTACCAGGGCTGCTTTATCAAATAAATATATCATCATGCTATCTTCAAAATGTCCAACTTTTTGACACTGTAATTTGAAAAGATCATTTGCGAATGTTCAGGGCCACATTCATAGCTGTCCTGGAACCCATATGGTCCTTGGCTGGCAGGTTCTCAGGCTTCATTATCTAGGGCTAAAATTACAAGAGGGCTGGCCAGCCTTTTTAGGTGGGATCTGGGAATCTGAACTCAGGAACTTTTGCTTGTGAAGCAAAGGCTTTATATAACCACTGAACCATCTCCCCAGCCCTCAGAAAATGTTTTTCCATTACCAATATAATTGATGGTTTAGAAGTCATAGTGAAATTAGATGGACCCCAAATCTTATAATTCCTCAGGGAAAAGATATCAGTCATTTGTTTCATAAATAAGGACATTCTAGTCCAACACACTATTGACCCCACAAAGTCTAGTACTTGCTAAAGGCACTAGGATCCTTGGTGGCAAGGGATTGAGAGTCACAGTAGTGTTCCTATGCTTAAAGGGAACACAGGAAACGGTTCTGGGAAATGCCCCTGGGTCCTTGCACCTCATCGGAGAGGAGGACCCAGAGGAGAGTTTGGCATGCTCATTAAAGGATGCTCCGGGGATGGGAGGGGGAGGCACTGGGGATCGGGAGGGAAGAGGGAGGGGAGGGGGGTACAGGGGGGTGGGGGTGGAGGGAGGGAAGGGACTGGTGTACCTGTTAAGTTTGTATGAGTGGAAATAAAAAAAATAATTAAAAAAACAAAAAAAATTAAGGACATTCTAAGAAGGAAATTATATCAATTATGTTTTTCCTGCACAAAAGTGTTCTTGCATTTTAAAGGAACAGTGGTGGAAAATACATACTTGGTAACCAACATGACATGAGGAAACTTACTTCATGTGTCTTGTTTACTCACGGGTATTGGTGTGATTTACTGATAGTCATTTTTAGCACTATGAGAAAATCAACTGAAAAGAGGAAAGATTTGCTTTTGATTTAGTTTTAAAGATTTCAGTCAATGAGCTTGGCTCTGTGGATTCTACACCTGAGAAGAGACATGAAGTATATCATGGCAGATATGCAAGGCAGAAGGAAGCTACATGCCCCATGACACCCAACAAGAGGAAGGGGAGGGAGGAAAAAACAGAAGAGAATGGCAAAGGGGTTAGGAACAAAAAAATCCTCCACACTCAAGCTCTGAGTGGCCTGATTCCTCCCCACCTCTTTATAGCCCAATCAGTTCTGTACATGTCTGTGAACTCAGGGTCCAATCACCTTTTACAGAACTAATAGCTGGTAATAAGTTATCAATCCTTGAGCTCTTTGAAGGACACTTCATATCCCAAACCACAAAGGTCAGTATGTGTTGGACCTCTCCAAAACTCATGGTGAAATTCAGCCTTTATGATGAGACAGGAAGATATGAACCAGGAGATTAGTGACCAAATGAGGGGCGAGGGGCTGCGTTAGGGCTGACTGAAGTGTGGGCCTGCTACCAAGGTCAGTTGTGCTGATGTTACACACCACACACTCTTTGTCTCCACCCACGTGATGTTTTCTGTCATCCCCAGCTCTGCCAGCAAACACACCATCGACAGACATAGCCCCTTGATCAACCACTTTTATATATGTATACCTTGACATCTGTTGTTGTATTTTGGGCAACAGACAACAAACTAAGACATGAGTCACTGGCAAAAAAAAAAAAAAAGAGGATTAAAACATCGCTTACCTCATAGGATGGTGTGAGTTTTCAGTAGCACACCCCTGTCAAACACTTAGAAAGTGCCTAGAAAGCATATTTCTACATCAACTGTATTGTCATCATGACCCACGGCCACCGTGTTCTACTTGTACACTAATTATACCCTGTAGACTCAGAAACCCCTGGCTGGTATTCCTCAGAGACTTGCCATATTTGCAAATATCGAGTAATTACTCTGCAGCCTGTTTCAAACTGTTTCATATGGTTGTTCACAATGGCCAGGGAAAGCACATTTAAAGGGGTTTGTTAGCAACAACCTTTGCAAAGCTTCCTCTTCCAAATCAATGTCAGGATAGTAAATTTTCTGCATAGATTTCGAATCGTAGCAAGTTCTATTTCTGGGCACACAGGAATATGTCAAATCACACTTTACTATCTTCCTGAACAGTTCATCACATTCCTGTCACGCAAACCCCATCCCTATCAATATTGCCAGAGTCACTACCACATTATACAAAAAAGAATGTAGTCACCTTAATGTAGATAAGCTAGAACCTTGCTGATGGCTTAGGACTTTGATACAAGGCATCTTTGTATGTCAAACTAAACAGCCACAGATTTTAACTAGTATTAACTGCTGGTTCATATGAAGACTATGTATTAGTTTATCTTTACAAACAACCTGCATCTCATTATATTTTATAGCGTCTCTTAATAATACTCATTGAATACTACAGATTATGAAGCATTTTCAAAGAATGATTTTTGCATATTTTTTCCCAAATGAAGCCACCTTCCCAGAAAAATCTCATAATACAATTAAATGAAACCATCAAGTCTCCACAGCATGATTTGCTCCCTGTGATCTCCGCCAATGATTCCCATTTCCATTGTTCCGACAGACCCACTGCTGAGTGAAGTGGTGCATAAGGGGAAAAAATATGCTTTCTCAATTTCCGGTGTCACTGTGCTAATGTTGCTGCAACAAATTATGACACTCTGAGTCTCTCAGGCAATGACATGTTTTCACAGTTCTGGAAGGAGGAGCTCTGAGATCATATCAGCACATCGCCTCCTGAGTCTTTGAAGTTCCTTCTCTTTCTTGCCACTCTCCTAGCTTCTGAGCATTTGCTGATAATCTTAGGTCATCCTTGGCTGCACATCTGTTGCTTTGACCTCTGTCTTCGGTATCTTTTGTCCTGCCAAGTCCATTCAAATGTTCCCTTTTTCATTTAGGATTCTAGTCACACTGGATTTTGGTGTTCATCTGATTACCGTATGACTTCAAATTCATTAATGATATTCATGATGGAAAAGTACTTTCTGAAGATTGAGTTAAAGTCTTTGCTTTCCAAGCAAAATGAGCTGTATTTGGATGCCCAGATCCCAACCAAAATAACAGGCCATATGACAACCTTCCTGTAATTCTTGTTTTAGAGCTTGGGAATCTCCAGAGCAAACTGGGGATCCCTAGAACAAGCTGGCTAGCCAGACTATCCTGAATTGCAGGCTTTGGATTTAATTGAAGACCCAGGCTCACAACAGTAAGGTAGATAAGGGATTGAAAATGATTGCCAATACCACCCTTAGGTCTCCACAAGTACCCACACTCAAGTGTATTCATGTACACACATTCACACATGTTCATTTATCTACCCACATGCAAATACACAAACACACATACACACACCCCCAACAATACCCCATATACATACATACACATACATGAAAAAGGAAAAAGAAAAAAACTTCTGAGGTAGTTGAAGTTAGGACTTCAAAACAGAAATGTGGCAGTAGAGTACATAATCATATCATTGTATATTCCAAATAAATAATATTCCTGAGAAAATGTCAATTTAAGAAAACTGACACTTTGACCCAGCCTCCTACCATCAGGAACGATGAATCACAATAAGTATCTTAACTGGAACCAACCTAGTAGTCCAGCCATCCCTGTGACCAGCCTCCTAGGTCTGGACAGATTCCTACTGGGGGGGGGGTGGATCAGAGCCAACCCAGAAACCTTTCATCTCTCATCCCAGACCCTCCTTCAGGGTCCTGAGCATCTGCAGCCTGTCAGAAGCCACTCATCAGCTGATGACTCATGAGTGTTCTCTCATAGGCCTCTCACGAAGGTCAGCCTGGCTCATGTATAATTATACCAAACATTATCCAAAGCTCATCACAGCTTAGAGATTATAAGCGCACCGGGATCTAGAGCCAGAACATTCCTGGGTATGTGTCCAGGATGCATGCTTCCTAGCTGCTTGGTATTAGGCAAATTTCTACACCTTGTATAGTAATAGAATTGAGATAAGAAAAAGTACTCATGCCATAGACCTATAAAGATCATTGCTAATTCAATGAAAATATTTAAAATACTGTCTGGTACATTGTAGGAACCCAGAAAAACTGAAGTTTTTTCAACAACCAATATCACTGGAAATATAAATAATATATTTAATAATATGTTGATAAATGATGACAGCAAGAATATAAAATTCCATCTCCAAGATAACATAGATGGTCAATAATGAGAACCAATCTCAACTTTAGGACATCATTCCAGAAACTTCTTTTGATGTGTCTAAGCATCACATTTTGCTGTGATGGAGACATTTATGGACACTTCTATAAATGCAGGAGGTAGAAAATCTAACCAATGTCATAGTGTACTTAAGAAACCCCAGCTACAGGGCTGTCTGTTGAGAGAACTGGATTCAGGAGAATAACTTGCTTGCAGAGTTCCATTTGTGAGCCTCCTGGTTATCCAAACCCAGAATACCTTCCATGGAACTAAGAAAAATACCATATTTAATTGTACCTCATACAACTATGAGAACCCATTGTTAAAATTCAATATCACCATCATTTCTTTTTTTTTTCACTCATACAAACTTAATAAGAACCCCATCCCCTCCCTCCCTCCACCCCTCCCTGGGTCCCCTTACTCTCTTCCCCCTTTTCCCCTTTCTTTTCCCCCTCCCTCCCTTTCTCCCAGTGCCCTCTCCCCCCATCCCTGGAGCACCCTTTAGTGTACATGTCAAACTTCCCTCTGGGTTCTCATCTCTGAATCATCACCATTTCTTAACTTGCAATACTTTTTTAAAAAGAAACTATTAAATGTTATACTATTTCTTCATTATTATACAAAAAAAAAATCAATTGATACCAGGCATTGAGATTGTAAATGGGCAATCCCATTTTTAAATGCAAATGTAAGTCAACAATTGAAGGCAGAAATATGAATTTAAATATTTTAAAATATTTTTGCATAATTTTCCTATATCCTTGCTAGTCTTCTGATTGTGACCAGCATTATAGCTTTTAACCAGGGTCTAATCTATGATAAACATAAATTAGCATGAAAATTGTCAGAAACTGGTTCATGTTCACATAAACATATATAAACATACAAATATTTTAGAAGTTTATCACTAAATTTCATGTTTACTTTTTCTTTCCAATTGAACAGATACAGGGACTCTGATCACAAACAAAGGTTACACAAAAGCCCCCTTCTTGCCAAAATATGTACCTAACCACAGTAGATTAAAGTTGCTTATGAAATACACTGTACGAATTTCTCTTCTTCTATACAAAAGCTCAGTAAATATTCTTTTAATTGGGTGGGGAAAAATCAGTCTTTCAGAGAGAAAGATTTTGCCTTTAAAAAAATTTACTATTTTTGGTGTCTGTGAGAAGTATGCTACTCTCTCTGCCAAGCTTCATATTATTGTTCTGCTTATCTTTAAGTGATTCTATTTTGCGTTTTCAAATATCTTAGAAACCTGTCCCCCGCCTCCTAGTATGACAAAGATGGAGGCTGATTCATTCTAAGACAGATCCCTCTTCTAGCACAGAAACTGTGTACCATAGTGCAATCCTTTATGCCCCAGTCTCTACTTTCCAGGAGACTAAAAATAAACTATTTGTTTTGCCATCTGAAGCTTCAAGCACACAGCCTGTTATGTAAATATTTATAAACTAGGAGTCTCACTAAAAGAAATGAATGAGTGAATGAATGAATGCATGCAAACCAAGGGGGATTTAGGAAACTATCATCCATGACCATATCATTGAAGTTGACTTCTGGCCAGAGAAAAGGAAGATGGAGCAAGTGACAAGAAAATGAGGAGTGACGTTGCATGTTATGCTAATCAGTAAGTGAAACTTCAAGCTCTTCTGACCAAAGCCATAAATTTAAAATTGGCGAAAATGGCACTGCCAGCTACCAGCCTGATTTGCATGTCTTTAAATCTCTAAAGCCTGATTTGCATGTCTTCAAATCTCCAAAACATCCCTTTTGATTCCCTTAATCAATAGCTATTTTAGAAAGCTCTCCATTACTTCCTAATTGTCCAAATTCATTTTCTTCATTTTTCTTATTAGAGGCAGATATTTTTTTTCAAATTCATTAAGTAGATCAGCAATTTTAGAATCATTATTAATTTTGGGCATTTCTTTACACTCATTAGAATGTATGCTGTCTCTCAGACTAAAATTTTTCTCTGTTTTTAAAAGTTCATCTGGTGAATTTTCAGAGTTCTTCTTTCCCATATACCTTAAAATGTGTTGCATCTACTATTGAATAGCAACCAGTGTTTAGTGCCATGACTTTAGATGCTTTATCACAACTTTGGTTTTGAATGAAGATGAGTAATTCTCTCTCATGGTACTATGTCAAAAATAAGTAAATGATTATGAATCACATAGACTTTAATCCATCTATGCCACAGAGGTTGGAAGAGTCATTACTGTGATATATAACATTTTATAAATAACTTTTGCAAGCATTTTCATCCTTTCACTAAAATTTTTAAAAATTACTGGCCTCAGCATTCTCATGCTGAGAACACGTCCACACTGTAGTCAAAGTACAAGGTTAGTACACACCTGATTACTACGCCAAAACAGAACTATGTTTTCAACTAAATGCCTTGTTAAAATATGTGGTATGTTGATATCATAAGCTATTATTTAGCCACTTGCCTGGGATTTTTTTTGTACAGAGAATGACATGAAAAAGAATTCCTCAGGTTATTACTGAAGAATATGAAGACATTAGATGTGAAGAAAGAAAAAAGAAGGAAAATCAAGAAGATCACCCAGTACAAAATTACACATGAAGTATTGAACCTAGGTATGCACAATATCATATGTGCATGAATATGAACAAATACATATGAGGAACAAATACATATGAAGCAAGTAGTTTTATTCTGCTTTATTTGCCAGAATTATATACACTGGGCTTGTTTGTAGTAATTGAAAGATTTTAAGATTTTTGTTCTGACTTAAGTTCTTCTGTATGCTGCTATTCATGCATATATGGGGATGGAAGAAGCGGGAGATGGAATGGGAGAGAAAGAAAATTGAGAATCCATGAGACCAAGATCAAGGAACTGGTCCTTTCACTGCAGAACTCAAATTCAGTCCCTGGCTAAGGGCTGGGACAGGGGCTGCATAAGGAGACTGTGAGCCACAAGCCTGATATTTCCTATGTCAATGAACCTCTTCAGTCTTTACCACTGGAAATGATCATCTTCCCACTGAACCAATGCCATTTCTTCTCAATTAGGCTCCCCACTTATTTCCCGAAAGTTTGATTTCCTAGAAAGTCTCCAGCAATATTCCATATAATTCTTTCTTCCATGTATTTAGTTTGGTGCACTTCATTTTGGTGGATGAGATGGAAGAACTGTCTGAACACGTTCTGCCTCAGAATGCACAGCCCTCGGATGTGCCGAGTCTCTTTAAATTCAGCAAGAGTCCTACAGTGGGAGGATAAACATCGTGGGAATGTCAGGGCAAACATGTTGCACACAATGTTGCTGAGTGCAGGGGAGACTCCTGACAGGTGTTTCATGCATTGGCATTTGCTCCATGCTCCTGAGACTTCACAGGGTACAAACAGCTTGTGGGAAAAGTGATCTCTCCCTATGTTAAAAGCATCCAGTTGGGAAAAAAAGAAGGGAGGCAGGCAATCAATTTACTTGAATTTATAAAAGCACATTAATTACCTCTGGAGAGGTATTAAGAAGTTAGAACCATCAAAATATCCAAGCGCTTGTGTAGAAAATAAAAAATGAGAAAATCCAGGTATAATTTCTAGGCAGTCATCATTATCATACATCTTCTTCATTACTTTTCTCTTTTGGGACCTGGTGTCCTACAAGATTTGTTCTACCAAAATGAATGCATTTGTAAAGTAATAATATTTGAAAAAATATCCTGATGAACCCATAATACCTCTATTGTCCCATCACGAGTACTGGTCAAGATGAAGATGTCACTGTAGAAAACACTTAGTTAAAAGGCACATCATTTTGTCATGGATCAATGTGCAGTTTTTGTCACTTCTTAAAATATCAGGGAGAGAGATGAACATACAGTCCAGAGGCCAAAACAGCCACTGGCCAATTCTGCTTCAAAATCATCCTGCTCTCAAAGAACAAACTGTAGTAAAGCATTTGGATCTATCTTAACTCCCATTTCTTTTAAAAAAAGATCGCTCAGGAATGAGATTCAGGATAAACTTAGGAAAACAGCTCTGCATTTTCCCATATATGAGCTCTACCGTCTGCCACCACAAGAAATAAAAGAACATGAGTCTGGGACCTAGAACATGAGTCTGTCATATGCAAAGACACCAACAGGAGGCAAAGAAGACAAGCACATCAGTAGAAGGTAATGCTTTGGGATCTATTTCTTCATTTTTTCAAGCCAGATTTCAATGTTGCTCACCTACTCTGAAAGAATGAGGGCAGACTCACTTCCTCTGGAGGCTAAAATCACGACATCAGAACAAATCCTTTTGAAGGTTTCCCTTCTCATGGGTAGATGCAGTCACACATAAACCATCGGCTATTCACAAAGAACCAAGAAATATTTTAAAAGCACAGGTTTGAATTAACAGCTGATAAAGTGTCAGACTTAAGAATTGGGTCACCAAGAGTTGAAACAGAGAATCATGCAAGTTTTAAGAGTTGGGGTTAAACCTCACCTGCTGTCATCATCACCTTCCTCTGTGGAAAGTAGCTTGAATTGTTTTGATTATTTAAAAAAAGATCAAGGGCATGAGATTGGTTAAGTACCACACAACAGCAAACTTATGTTGTTTTTCATGGAAGAATACAGTTCAATGAAAGTTTTAACACCTAAAGTCAGAGTGAGGTTTTCTTATGCTACCATTTCCTTAGCAAAGCAGAGTGCTTTGTACTCAACTGCTATCTTTTATAGTCCCGTGGAAGTAATTGAAATTAAACTACAAAGTCTATTTCCTGATGCTTACTACACTGTAGGTTGTAGATTTCTACTTAATGGCTTGTTTCCAAATGCTCACCAACCCTCTGCATTGACAGAATTGGCTGAACCCTAAAAGCAAAGCCAACAAGCAATAAAAGGGCCTCAGTGGGCGACTCACCGGTATTGCAACAGCAGAGTCTGTAGAATCTTGTGAGTGCAGGGTCTGGTGGGCTGCTCCATGCGAACATTCCCTTCCACCTTCCACCGAAATAACTTCCCGGAGCACAGCTAAAAGGAGGCTGGACAAAGAGGATGGGAAGACAGAGCTGACACAAAGAAGGCAAATCATCAATATAGCCACTGCGTTCCTTACCTAACATAATCTAGAAATTTCTACCAGCCCCTCAAGGTATTTACAAGGTTATGTACCATCATCAGAAACTAATGTCTCATTGTCTGAAGCCCTTGTAGAGTCCTCCAGAGGAAGACTAGTCACCTGGAAGCTCTGGAAATAAAAACCCCAACACCCACACTAGACCCACTAAATCAGACACCACTATTTCAGTAAGAAGCTACAAGTTAACTTGTATTCACATATGCACAGATAAGGTAATTATAGAGTCTAAGCCAACAAAAATACTAATATTCAACCAGAGACCAAGGCTTGGGATAGAGGTCATGCAATAAAGATCAGGAATGCATCTCACAGATCTTCTCATTGGTATTAGACCTGGCAACTGCTGTGGTGGGCTTGTCACATCACCATACAAGGACCCTTGGTATACCACTCAATGCTAACCCTGCTCAGCATGCAAAGCCTGCAGTCACTTGAACAAGATATTCCAGAACAGAACGCACATTGGGAAGGCGGCAGGAGGCTGACAAACTCCCTAGGTGCAGAGCAGCAGGAGAGATGAATTGTGATGCTGTCACGCTGCACTGATTTCAACATGCTGGAACATTCTAAGTAACTTTGCAATAAGCATCAGCACATAGCAGGCGCAGTGCACTTGTTTGGCCCAACCATTTCTCCTGGTGGAAAGGAACTGGACGAGGTTGCAAGTTCGGCAACCTGTGTGCTGTCAAGCGCACCCCAAAGCATCTGCAATATCCTCATCAGCTCCGTCAAAGGACCGCACACTTCATCTATGAAAGTAAAGTGCCTCCAGGGTTCTGACATTAATCATGACAAGCCCAAGTTGAGAAAGACCATCTAGACTGAGCACAGTGATTTCCCTCTGGACTTTTGAATTGACTGTGGATTACAGATGTGAT
Organism: Typhlomys cinereus; assembly: GCA_023101885.1. NCBI lineage: Eukaryota > Metazoa > Chordata > Mammalia > Rodentia > Platacanthomyidae > Typhlomys > Typhlomys cinereus. Next base: position 912,338 of record JALPQD010000529.1, on the reverse strand, counting down.
GATGTGGGGAAGGAGAAAACAGAGAAGAGAGATGGACGTCAAGGTGCAACTTGGCTGGCTTTAAATCAACTGTCTTTTAAATAAGGAGGCAACCTAGAAAGGGGCGTGGCCACAAGTCCTGAGTTCTGACTTAGTCTTAGGAGAGCTCCAAGGAAAGACTTCATTGTGTATTTTTGCACATCATATGTGGATCATGAATCCAGAGTAGTGCTCTCAATCTGTGGTGCCTTGAAAGACACCGGAAACTTGAGATGCATGATATGACTGAAGTCCGAGGCTGAATGAAAACATTCTTTGTAGTGACAGGAAGAATCAATTATCCCATTGATTCTAACCAGGGCAACACCTGGTGGTCCATGGTCCACTGTGTGGTTCCAGGTCCCAAGACACACAGATAGGGATCAAGGAAACACAACATTCTTCTTAAGGCAAAGGAGGGTCATTTCACAACTAAATAATGTCTCCTTCCAGTTCAAATCATGCCACATACATCTTCTTCATTACTTTTCTCTTTCAGGACCTGATGTCCTACAAGATTTTTTGCTTCACTTTGGGATTTCCCAGGCTCTGCCTTGGAAAGTACAAATCCTTACCATTTTAGCCTGGCATTTTGGGATGATATTCAGGATTCAAACTTAGATTCTTCTGCTTGCAAAGTAGAGGCTTAACTTCTGAGTCATCTCTGCAGTTGAACACAACTTAATTTTTGTGTTTTTTGTTTGATAGAAATTTGGCAAAAATGTTACTTTTCAACATTGTGTCTATATAAGTGCCTCCCGCAGAATGTGTAAAACCACTAAGCTCCTGAGGATAAATAATTTCTGCTTCATTTATTCAGATTCACTGTCTTTTCCTCCAATCCAGAGAAATTATGAGTCAGAAGATTTATTAACTTTAGTTCAGGTTAGCATCTATAAAGATCAAACCACAGTTGAGATAATATATTTCATTTCAATGAAAATAAAAACTTTGAAAACAGTTCCTGGGCTGTGGCAAGGCTAGGTGGGAAAAACACTTGTCATGAAAGTCCAGCAACCTGAGCTCTGTCCCTAGGGCCACATGCAAGCCAGAGGAGCAGCATAGACATTCACAATGCCAGCATCCCCAAAGGGGTATAGGAGAAGGCGAATACAGCGCTCCCAGACCCTGGGCCAGCTGGCCTGGCAGAAGCACAGCTAAACAATAAGAGATTCTGCTTCGGGCAAGATTGAAAGCAAGGACCAATCTGACATTTTTCACTGTGCACTGTAGTACACATGCACGTACACACACACATATACCAATCATGTACACACACACCAATCATGTACACAAAATTCTCCTACATAATAAATACCATATACAAGCATATTGATATTCTAATTTTTTAATATAACAACTTCAGCATTTCAGTTTTGTATTAACACATTGAGTGTCTATTGTGTACAAAGCATCCTGTCACATAGGTTAAATGTTTTTTTTTTCAGTTAATCCTTATGATATTTGTGCATGGTGTTATTCTTCTAACTTATAAACTAAGGCACCGAAAAATACAGGAACTTTTCCTAAGGCTACACAGCTAGAAAGAAGCAGGAAAATCTTTCAGATCTAAATGTCATTTAAATGTCCTGTGAACACTGTCCAAAAAAAATAAAAAGGAGACTAATCTAAAGGTTAAATGTATATACGCATGTGCTTACACACAGATACAGAGTTCATGTAAGTACCCACAATTATAAATGATTTTGTCTTGCAATATTTTAGTAGCTCCATATTAAAACTTTTCTAGTACTCTACATGACAAGCCCAGTTTTTAATCATGTCCCCCAACTTCCTATTAATATTAATAATAAAGTAATTATATAATAAATCGATAATATTAGTAATTTCAATTTTTTAAAGTATCGCTGATACATTCATCAAATTGTTAGAAGAAAGGGAGCTTCTTTCCTCAATGATTTACCCCCATCAGTCATCCACAGCTCAGCAAGTCCTCAGGCACCTGTCAGCACAGACATTACAGATGGAACCCAATGGGCCCACACAGGCAAAAAGACCTGAAAACAGGAGGGAGACTGGCTGGAAAGAAAAGAGTATAAAGGGGATCGGAGAAGAGTGGGATTGAATAGTAAGACATAAGATTTTAATGATCTATTTCATTTGCTGTTTTCATTTAGGAAAGTGTCAAAGAATAAAAATGAATGAATAGGTAACTAAATGAATGAACGAATAATAATTACCCTGAAACCATGCACCATGCTTTTTTGAGGTTTATCCTTCATTCATTCCCCATTTGATTCATTTACATAACATTCAGCAACTATTTATATGAAGAGGCTCTTAGATGTTTTGTGAAACTATTTTTAAAACTTTGAAAGAAATGAAGCCTCCCAAAGCCTGGAAACTATTGTGTGGACACTGTGCTTTCTGCCTCCCAGCCGCCTGCTGAGTTAATCCTAATTCAAAGGCCAGAACAAAGCTGAAGACACTGTAGGTTTCAAAATGCTACAAGAAGACTAAGGGCAGGTCAGACATTCTCACAGCTGTAGGTCACCTAGCTCCAAGCTGCTAAATTTAGCAATCCAGAACAATATTCCTTGTTTCTATCAGTTGTCTGATCTTTGGCTGTCAATGCGATAACATTTCATGAGGTACAATTAGTGGCACCTCACTCAAAATACTTTATAAGCAAATGACACCTGAAGAGCTCAAAGCTTAAAGATGATTCTGAATGTTCTTTGGTGGGCTTACCCTTGGTCATTTTATTATTTGTGGATTATTTCTTAAAACTTATGGAAATTAGGAACAGACAAAACTTCTGGGCTTTCTTTTAATGGTCTTAGCTATTTTCTGGAGAAATAGAGGGGGAAAGGAAAGGACTGAGGGAGAGAGGGAAGAAGAGGAGAAAGTAAAAGAATATGGAGAGACTGGGGGAAGGAAATCCACTTGCTCCAGTGGTGCCACTGGTACATCTCCGATTTGGCAGCAAGTGCCCAAGCATGCATGAAAGCAGGCTCCTTAGTAAACTCAGTGAGTCACATATTAAAAAGGAAAAAAAAAAAAAAAAAACAGAGGTGTAGGAGGGAAACTTTTGGGGAAAAATGAGGTTTTAAGTGAGAAAGAAGGAAAGAGATGGGATAAAAAATGGGGTGAAAATAATAAAAATACATCATGTACAGCTACAAAACTGTTAATGGACAAAAAAAATAAAAAGGGAAAGAGAGGAGAGTAAGGGAGACAGACAAAGACATACGGATGGACAGAAGACATACAAGTACCATGACATGCATGTGGAGGTCAAAGAACAATTTTTGCAAGTCAGTTCCCATCTTTCACCATGTAGATCCCAGGAATCAGATTAAAGGCACTGGATTTGTGTGCGGGCACTTTGTACCCACTGAGCCATCTCCCAACCCATGGGTCTTAATGTGTAATAATCACAAGTAATTATAAAGTAGCCTTATCTTCATTCATATACCATGCACCACATTGGGTGCCTGTATGCAAAAACTCAGATCCATGGGCATTGCCAATTATGCATAGATGCTTGGATACAGGGCATGAAAGTCCTTTCCCACAGCTGCCAGCCACTCTCCTTTGTAATGTTCAGACTTCAAAAACCAAGACACTATGAATCTGACAGAATACGTAGGTCTTCCATAAAAAGCATGAAGTGTTTCATTTCTCTTTCCGAACAAAATTTGTGATGGCTTAATATACATATATAAAGTAACAAGAAAGATGCAGACAACCTTTTTAAAAATCTGTGGTCTATCACTAAGTACAATTATCATATGTCAATTAAAAATAAAGTAGTTTTTAAAATTTGGGACTAGCAAAAAAGGAAAGTTGGAAAGAGACTGTGAAGAACAAGAAAACTGTAAAAGATAGATGTGTAAAACATTAAGTTATCACATGGTTAAGGTAACTGAGATGCATTCTAGGTTCAGAATGTCTCACCAGCCAACATTTGAAAAGGAACAGAATGTCAGAATTCTTATTGCCCAGAAACGAGAAACAAGACAATTCATCAAAAGAAGTCAAATTCTTTCTGGAAACTATTCCTAAACAATATTTTTTCAATGGTGTTATTTAACTGGATTTCAATGCACTAATGCTAATTAAATCATAATTACTCCTCAACCTTCACTATTATATGGATATTGCCTTACAGAAAGCTTCTCTAAATTTGCAGAATTTTAGGACACATTGTTTCTTTAGTTTTAAATGTGTAGGGTGACATAACACTGACAGTCTAGAGAGCTAAAGATTAAAATAATTAAATTAAATTAAAATAATTAAAGTAATCTTTTGAAAGTTGAAGAAGGCTTTTGGTGATGAATATTTACTAGCTCACATCATTCTGGCCTTGGGAATAGTCTAATGATGCAGATGGTAATGTTGAGTGGGTAACCCACTTGTACTTTTTACGAACTCAAAGTCATTCATGATCATGCACCTTTCACTGGAAGGTGAAAGCTATTCAGACTTTGAGACCCTGCCTTCAGGAAGCTTAGCCTTTGGCTCAGTCTATCTCATTCACAAGTTAGGGGAGCTTTCAATCTTACGTGGTCTATTCTACTTACGATCTACTGAAAGTGAAAACACTTTTGGGCTGCTGGGGTCAGCTCTGAGAACTCTTCCAATTTGCCCAGAGCAGACTGATAAATGCCTGCAAGCACTTCCTTACTAAGTTTTATTACATCACCCTGTGTGATTACAGGTTCTTTCTGTGGTTTTAAATCTCACCACCTGAATTCCCTTACGGCCCAATTCTCACTTCTGGATATATTTCTAAAAGGAGATTGTCATCAGCTTACTAATTTTTATGCTTGCCTAAACTGAGTAAAGTTCATGCTGAAATGTTTGTATGAATTTTCGCAGTACATCCAGAGATCTAACTTTAAGTTTTCATACATGTGTGAACATCATGTTTAAAAGTATTTAACCAATTTTGATAACATCTTAAAAACTAAAACCTCAAATAGGTACTTAGAATATCATTTCACCCAGAAGTCCTAACCTACATTCAAAATTCCAAAGTGTTTTTCTTGTACTTTAAAAGATGACTACTTCCAACTTAATTCTATAATGACATGGTGTACCTGTTATTCTTCTCTGTTGCTGTGAGGTACCACTTAAAATCAAGCAACTTAAGGGAAAAAGGGAGATTTATTCATTTTATGGTTCCAGAGGGGAGATACTTACAGTCCTTTATGGCAGAAAAGGCATAGCTGGCTGGCAGAGGCTGGAGGCAGCTTAAATCATGTCCATCAAAGAAGTCAAGAGCCACAAAACAGCAAGCTGCAAGAACAGTTCTCTCCCTAAAGTACGGCAGGGCTAACCAATTGCTAGTTCCACCCCCTGTGACTGCCTTCTTCCAGCTTTACCTTATAAATGTTCTATGATCTTCCCAAACAACTAAAGCTTCAAACACATGAGTCTGTGGGGGACAACTTGCATTTTAAAGCATAACACTTCACACCTGGCCCTAACAGGTTCATTGCTATTTCATTATGTAAACCATACTCGTTCCAGCTTTAAAAGGCCCATAGACTACATCAGTAGTCCAACCCAGTCCAAAAGCGCAAAGTTTCCTGTAAAATCAAAAGACAAATTATATACTTCCAACAAACAATGGCACAGAATAAACATTCCCATTGCAAAAGATAGGAATGGGGGCATATCCAGGAAAGATAGGTCCATAACAAGACCGAAAGCCAGTAGATCAAACTGCAAATCCTGCAGCTTCAAAGTCCAACAAATGAACTTCCTATTGAAATCATCTCAGCTCCCAAAGTTCAACCCCTTCTTTAGCAAAGTCACCTTCAGTGAAGCATGATTCCTTTAGGTTGGCTGCTCCCATAATATAGCGTTCCTTGGCAGATGTCTACTCAGGTGCACCTAAGTAAATGAATGTGTTTGCCTGAAAAAGGATTCCAACAGTCAAAACATGCGTATCAGTTAAGCCGTAGAAAGCTAGGGTTCAGGAGATGCTTAGTGGTTATATACTCCTCCCACAGTATATAGCTCTCCTGGCAGGTCTACGTTGGTTCTTACGTTTCCAACATCTTCATTTCTCAATGGCAAACCAGGTTTCAACTCCACAGTACAAAATGCCCTCCCTCCTTGTGTCTCTCAGCAGACTTTCCAGTCCTACTACATGTTGCTTGACTTCTACTATCCTTAGAAACCTTGGAAGAAGGATGAATGAACAGCCTCCATCTTACATCTTTGATATCTCTAAAACCAGGACCACATGGACAACTTTGCCAAGTTCTGCTATAACCTCCAGGTGGAGATTGCCTCCTTTGAATTACAGCTCATTCAGCTTCTCTGTGCTGACTCTGGGAAAAATCTCTCTTGGACATTTGCTTCAGAGGAGGAACAGATCTTTCCATTGGAACCATGCCCTTCAGCTCCTCCCTTATAAAATAACTTGCATTTTTATGGGTTGAGGAATTCCTTAAGGAACTTACCCCCAGGGTAGGGCCTCTTCTATTACCCAAATGGAGGGCAGGCTTAAACTCACTAATGAGCTTATCTCTTTAACAATGGCTGCTATCTTGCTGTCAGCATTCTCTTTAAACTGGCCTTCACATTTTTCATCCAATTTCACAGTTTTCGTTTTCTTCTGCCCCCCCTAGTCCTTGTTCTTTTTCCTCATAATTCTGAACAAGAGCACTATAAAGTAGTCATGCCACACTGTCAAGACTACATTACCTTGAAACATCTCCTGCCAAATACCCAAATTTAACTTCATGCAAGCTTACATGATGAGAGCAAAACTTAATCAAACTCTGAGCCATTGCATCACTCCATTTGCTTCTTGTACAGTTCCCAATAGTCTCTGTCCCCTCTGGACCATCACAAGCTGGGTTTCCACTATCATCAGTATCTTCCAAACTCTCACTAGAATGGCACTTCCAGCCCTGTCTCCAAGACATAAAGAGTTTTCCAGCACAAGGTGTCAAAGTTCTCCATATTTCTTCCAACAAGCAGTTCCAAAGATGCATTAACCGCATTACAGTGATGTTCATACTTTTCTACTTCTCAGTATCAATTTCTCTCCACTTCACAATAACATTCTGGTACTGGGTTCAGTCTTAGAGCAACATCCCATTTCTTTGATGCCAATTTCTCTCAACTTCAAAACATTTCATGTTGTGGTGCCAGATGTTCTAATAAGAACTACCCCATTACTTGGTACCAATTTCTCTACTGGTTACTCTTCTCTGTTTCTATGAGATGCCACTCATCAAGTCAAGCAACTTAAGGGAGAGAGGGAGATTTATTCAGCTTATGGTTCCAGAGAGGTGACATAGTTCTTTATGGCAGAATGACATGGCTGGATGGTAGAAACTGGAGGCAGCTTAAATCACATCCATCAAGGAAGCTGCAAAAGATGACCTCTTTCAGAAGTAGGTGGGGCTAATCAACCTCAAGATCCACCCCCTGTGACTGCCTTCCTCCATCAAAGCTCAACCTTTAAAAGGTGCCATGACCCTTCCAAACAACCAAAGCTTCCAACACATGAGCCTGTAAAGGACAACTCACATTTCAAACCATGACCCATGGGAAAGTTGTTCTATCAGGTGCACCTGAGTAAATGACTATGTGAGTTTTCCTGAAAAAGGGTTCCAACAGTCAAAACATGCATATCATTTAAGCCATATAAAGCTAGGGCTTGGGAGATGCTCAGTGGTTAAAGCATTTGCCTTGAAAGCCTTGAAAGGTAGAGCCCCAGGGCAGCTGACTAGCTAGACTAAACCTCTTGGCAAGTTCTGAGTTTGATTTGAGACCTAGGCTCACAAGAAGGTAGAAGAATGATGGAGGATGATTCCCAATATTTTCCTTAAGCCTCCTCAGACATATACACTCAAGTGCATTTGTGTGCATACATCAGCACACAACATATACTCACCAGCCACCTTCCACATATACTTCATACACACATACATGAAAGATAATAACAATAATAGACACAGAAAGGCTCAGAATAGTTTCTGACATGAGATACGCTGTTATACATTTTAGCTGTACATTTTTCAGCTCATTAAAAAATTCAGTATTAATTTCTCAAAGAAATAATGTACACAGAATTTAATTTTATATCACTACCAATTTGCAATGTAGTGAAATAAATGAAAGTACATGTCATTTTCTTTAAAATAAGAACTTAATAAGACATTCCCTAATGAAAACACTAATTAAAATTAATAAAAAGACACCATAATACTGCTGCTGCCACGTCTGACCCTAATCCCCTTAGGTGCTTGTAAGCTAGTGCTCACTAATGTTATGACATAATTGCAGAGCAGGCACTAGCTTTCCTGTTCCTGTCACTTTAAGTAGAATATTCTGGAGTCAGCAGATGAAAGTGATGGTACTTCAAGGCAATGACTCATCACAATGAAGGGAATTTCTGCAGTTTCTGCTCATACACTGTTCTTCTCTTTGTTTTATTGAGCTCAATCCCTCCACAGCTGCAAATTAATTTCCTCTGCTCTCTAGATGAATACACGTAGCCATTTCTAAAAATGACTACAGATATGAAAGTCATTTTCACTTAATAACTAACTATTAATCTCATATTTCCTGATGTAGTTTCAGTACAAAGTACAAGCAAAAATGGTGCTAAACATTGCAAATTTATGGCAAATACCAGGCCCAGGTTCATATGATTAAAGATGGCTCATCACTAGAGCAATCCAAACAAACTCCATCAGCTACATAGAATCATTTGTATTTATTTCTCCCAGCACTAAATGGTTCTTCAATTTCAGAGCCATCATTAATTTCTTATAAATGCATATCTTACTCCTTATTTTAATCTACAATGATTTCTCTGAGTCTTCAGAAGATTGGCTTTTACATAAAATATTCAAATAACAATTACAAATGAGACTTTGTGTTCCCTGGGTAATCTATTAGTGATGATGCATAAACTACTTAAAAAGAATGGGTGGTCCACATTGATCAGGAGTGCAGTGGGCTAAAGATGCCCTTCTCTTTCCTTTTAAAGTATCACCTCACAATTCCAATTCAAATCTTTTCTTATTAAAAGAAATTCAGTATTTGTTGTCTGTTGTAAGATTGGGTTGTCTACCTCTGTAATCATCCAATTTTATTGTTTTCTTTTGGGAGTTCCAAGAAGACCTAAGTGATTACATTGATCATAATTAAGAGAAAGCTGCAAGTCTTTTTTTTCTCTTGCTTGCTGCTTCTTTCTCAAAGCAGATACTCTTGTGACTCTTACCCTCGCTGACATACTGGAGAATGTGGACCACTTGGCCTGTGGCCCAGTTCCTGTTTGTTAATCTTTCCTGACCTTGTTTCCTGAATCTCTTTTTAACATCTGTCTGGTTCAAGGACTTCAATAATAGAAATTCTCCAGCAGGAAAATACCCCAGCCTTGCATCCTCACAACATAAGGTAAAGACCTATGGCATCTACAGACTTCCAACTAAATGCCCTGCATCTTGTCAGATCCATCCGCTGACATCTTCGGGCCTAATGCATTCATCATCCGTTTGCCTTCATGGCTCAGATCCTTGACCTTTGACAAGGGCCCCTTAAGATGCTATTACTGATTCTGTAGAAAAGATGCTGATTAGCGTAAATAGTTTTCTTTATCTAAAAAGGAATTCTTTGTACTAACACAAGTTCAACATCAAGTCACAGACAGTGGCATTGCTAGCTCAAAACTCATGAAAATTGTATGCTTTGAATACACTGTGCTGAAGAATTCATGAAGTCACTCTACAACTTTTCCCTGAATGTATAGATTGTGCCAGCAATTGTGCCAGAGGTCCATAATTAAATCAGTTATGAATTGTCCTTGATGTTAAAGAAACAGCCTATCCAGCTCTAGAAGTTTAATAGTGTTTTCATATTGACACTGTTTCATAAACTGTATAAATATAGGGTATAGTTTTACTCATTAGAAAGATGCCCAGTGCCACATAGGCATGGCTGTTGGTCAGACACATGTCGTGCAAGTGTGAGTTCCTGAGTTTGGGTACCCAGACATCATATAAAAATCCAGGTGTGGAATTATGTGCCTGTAACTCCCAATACTAGACAGATCCCTGAAGCTCATTGATCACCCAGCCTAGCAGAATCAATGAGCTCCAGATTCAGTGACCAATCCAGTGTTAAGAGATAAATTAGAGATCAGTAGAGGAAGTCAACCAAGGGTCCCTCTAGCTTTTACATGTGCACACATGTGTATGTGCACACACAACTGTATACCACATTTAACACACACACATATGCACACACACATAATACATAGACACCATGAAATCGCTCCATTACACACGTGTGCACACACATACACACCATGAAATTAACTCCATGTGGGGTAAAGATATAAACATATAACTACTAGAAGAAAAGTCAAGAATCAAGCTCGCTGTTCTTGGTTGGTGCAACGAAGTTTTTGATAGGAATCAAAAGCAAAACCAACAAAAACAAAAGAGGACAAATGAAATAATATTTAACCAAAACTTCTCACATAACCTAGAAAACAGAGCTGGGGAGATGACTTATTAGAGAAGAGAAAATACTTTCAAACATAAACTTGATAAGAGGTCAAAATCTAAAGGATATAAGAAGTACAGCAACTAATAACCAACAGCTAAACAAATAACCAAATTTCATTTTAGTGATGGATCTGACCAAACATTTTCCCCAGGGAAGACACACCGACCCCCAGACAAATGAAAAACTTCAGAATCACTAATCAAGAAAGAAAAGCAAACTGAACATCTTATACCTGCTAAAATGACTGATATGATAAAAATGAAAGCTAACAAGCAATATGCTAGATAAGATATGGAGAAAGGGACTCCCTGCATACTTTCAGTGGATACATATTAAGAAATCAGTACAGTCACTATGAAGATTGTATGGAGGTTAATAATATAAGAGTACAACATGATCCAGAAATCCCACACTTAAGTATGTATCTATGAGATAAAAATCACTATATGAAGTATGGTGTTTTTCCTCTGGCATAGCTTAATGACATCTTAGACTTTGCCGCAGTTTAACCTAAGGAGAAATTATGAAACAATCCAAAATGTCCCATCCTGGAGGAGACCCAACAAATAACTCTATCATTTCAAAAAGTTTCTGAAGCTAACATTTTTCAGGTATGGGTCTGTCTTCCAGGTAAGGTGAGGACAATCAATAAACCATTTCTGGGGAGAGACTCTACTGCCAGATGTCAAAAGAGACATCGGAAGCTAAAAAGAGACTGTTTAAGAGCAAGTAGAGCAAGTCATTCAGCAGAGAGATACATGATTGAAGATTCCTTGAGTCTCGCCCATGCTGAGGTGTGCTTTCTGATGATATAGCTTGCCCCCTACTCCTAGAAGTAACCCTCGTCCTCACCCTTGCAAGTAATCCCAATCAAGTTGGACCTTGGAGTAATTGTTACTTTGGTCTGTTGTCAAATTCTTATGTAGGGTGGACAGACAGTCAGGTATATGGGAGTCTCCCCAGGAAAACCATCACACAACACCATATTGAAGACATGTTTATTTTATTTCAGTATTCACAGTAGCTTAGATATAAAATGATGACAAGGGCCCATGTGTGGATTGTGACACTCCATTCGGGAAGGCCCTAGACGGACTCCCAAATCCAGGAGGTCTGGCTGTACAGACAAGCCTGAAAAAGTTCGGACATGCCCCGGACATGTCCCAATAGAGGAACCATACAGGCGGAAAGATGAACAACCAATGAGAAGGAAGAATGAACAACCATAGAAAGGAGGGATGAACAACCAATGGGAAACAGCCATCTAACCTGGACACCTAGTAAACAGCTAAATGTTTGGTGGCTGTTCCCCCCTCCCCCAGCAGAAGGATGGCATACACCTGATTGGACCCCCCGACCCTATATAAGCCCAAACACTTCCTTAATAATTTTGAGTCCGCATCAAACTCCTCCTCTGCCTGCTACTTCGAGCCCCGGGAAGCGCTGGCCGAATTCCCCCTCCTTTCCCGGGGTCGGCCCACGGGGATTGGACAACAGTGGATGAATAGACAATGCAAGATGCAAACACACACACACACACACACACACACACACACAATGTCAAACTATTCAGTCTTAAAAGGTTAGAAGCCCTGTCATTTGTAACAACGTGAATGAACCCTACTGGAAATTATGTTCATCGAAATGATCAGTTACAGAAAAACAAATACTGTACAGTATCATGTAGGGATGGAATCTACTAAGTGGAAATTAAAGACACCAGAAGTTGGATTCATAAAAGTCAAAGGAGAACGATGTTTCCAGAGGTTGGGGGAGGAGATATTAGTTAAATGATAGAACATTTCAGATCTTCAGATGGACAGAAGAAATTAAGTTCGATGGAACTATTGTTGGATACGGTGGATATATAGCCTGTAAAAATGTATGCTTCAAGATCACCAAGATAATGCATTTTATTGTCCTCCGGACAAGGAAAATAGACAGAAGGATTATTCTTAGAGTAGTTTGTTCTAAACCTGGATATGACCCTGCTGTCTGTGCAAACAATTCTTCAGGCCTTACAGGCCCTGTGTCATCCATTCATTTACAAACTGGACCGCCCAGTTGGTACATCTTATATCTGCAGGACTCTTGAACACAAGGCTTCCCTTGAAAGAATCGAGCTAAATTAAAGTCACTTCTCCCCGTCATGTCTGGGTCAGAGAATCATCCTTCCAGGAAGTCAGATATCTTCTGCTAAGGCTGTCTTGTTCAGGCTAAATGGGTTCAGCCATTCTTTCATCACACAGGATCACCCTTACTCTTCAATATTATTCTGTTTATCAAAATTAAATTAAGGTCAGTAGTGAGATATGAGAGTGTAATGATGAGATGGGGTGGGGAAAAATGGATAAAACTAGCAGTCTTTTTAATTACTATGTGGTATCTCTTTTCCAAGATTAAGTAATCTAATGCACAAAAACAGGATGCACTTTAGAAAGATGATTTAAAATGGATGCTTTTTCCATTGAAAAACAATTTGAATAAATAATTTGGAATACCATTGTCTCTCTCCATGAAAATATTTAAATAATGAGCAGATTTCCTGTACCCTCCAGAAACATTAGTATCTCAAAAGAGGATTTATTCTCCAGATATTTAGGTTTTTGTTCAAATTTACTTTTACAATGGTAATGTTCGGGGGCGCTTCTGAATCAGGCTTCTGGACCAAATGTGGGGTCCAACCAAGATGTATAGAGTTAGGAATTCTAGAGCCTCGTGATCTGGGATCTTACCACCCTCTAGATGATTCTAAAGTGTGATACAGTTTGGACACTCTCCCCTATGGATCTACCAAAGCTCTAAAGCTCCAAAGGGGAAAACATAGTAGGAAGGAGGAGAGAAAAGAAAAAAGACCTAGGACATCGAGTAGCACTTGAAGGGGAAGCAGGAAAAGGAGAGTGAGCTGAAGAGCAATAGCTGATGTCCATTAACTCAAAACCTTTGCTCTAGCAAGGCTGAAAGACAGCTCCGGTTTGACTAAAGTGGCAGATTCACTCTCAAACAATTTGCAAAAACAAAATTTGCATTTATAACATACAGCACAGCCCCAGGGAAATCACAATCAAATTGCAAAGTCAAAGGCACACTAACTGTGAACGTTATCCAATCACACGATGAATATTCCACTTCCTGTCTTACCCTCCCTCCACTGAGATGGGAATCAGTAGTCCTGTCCTCATCTGCACATGCTCATCTGCAGAACTGTATTTACTACACAGAAGCCTGCCCTTTAGACCACTAGAAGAAAAATAAAAAGGGCAACTTGATAAGTCAGATTTGTGGTTTTCTTGAGTACAGATGAGCTAAAAATGCTGAATTAAGAAAAACCAGGACTACTCAACAAGAACAGAAGAAAAAAAAGTAGACAAAAGTTTGTTCAGAACAGAAGAAAATTAAGTAGTCGAAAGTTGTTCAAGTTTTAACACAAAAAAATAATATTAGAATCTGTAAATGGTGGAAAATATATGCAAAGTTCAGTCTTTGATGAAAGGCCATATTAATTAGGTAAATACAATATGTAATTACTCAGCCTTCGTTCTTTCGAGTTTTTCAGCTCTCATGGCCAGGCAAATAAGATGACCGCATCACTACCTTGAGAATGTTATTAATCTGTTGATAAATTTACCTGTCTAGATATTGATTTCCTGGGCACAGGACAATTTCTATGGGTTCTCTATCCATAGAATTGTGCACAGTAATCTTACAACATTGAATATATGTGATAAGTACTTAGTAATGGAAACTGAATAATAGATAATTGTAGTCAATCATCCTAAACACGAGGATGTAGGTTTTCAGGAACTCCGCGAACACAGGGTTATTGCTTAGCATCCTTGCTCAGTCCAGCAGATAAGAACCCTACCTTAGACAAAGCTCTAGATATGTTCTTAGATAAGGGAGATTCATGGACTCCAAAGAAATAATCGATAAAGAAGAAAAGGTGGGGTTGAAACAGGGAAACTTTAATTCTGTCTCTATAGCTACTAGAGCAATATGTGGATGGATGGATGGATGGATGGATGGATGGATGGATGGATGGATGGATGGATGGATGGAATAGATAGATGATAGATAGGTCTTACATACATACATAGATGAAAGATAGTCCATAGGTATACATGAGAGATAATAGATATACATGATAGATAGCTGATATATACACATATATGTATATGGCATATAGACTAGATCATACACAAGTGATAGATAAGTTAGATTATATAGAGAGATTAATGCTTGACAGATTATATATACCTATATAGAGCTAGATGGTAAATGCATGATAAATACATAGTGAATAGATCTCTGCCAAACATAAGACTATAAATAAATACATGACAGATGAAAGACTATAGATAATAAATGACTGAAAATAGAAAGATATTAGATATGTATAGAAAGGGCAAATATGTATATATAGTGGCAAACAGATAAATGGTAAATTAACGGATGATAGAAGATCGGTAGGAAGATAAATGGAATACACCCACACATATACACACTCACACACACACGTTTATGTAAAATGAGCTCCCTAGCCTGCCGACACAGCCTCTCTTGTCACCATGCTGTCCAGAGATTCATGCATTCAATCACCTTAATACTCTGACCGGTTCAGCAAGAAGAGATGGCAGAAAGTAAAATGTTCTGTCTGCAGATGTTCTTGGTTTGATTCCCCCTGCTGTCTAACCAGTGACCCACCATCTTCGGGTCACTTCAGGTCCTCCCCTATGTCTCCACCTGCGCACAATGTTGCAGACACATATCAATTAAATCAGATGGCTTCCCATTCCAGCCCTCAACCCGCCAGCCACTAGTGGACCTCAGCAGGAGCTTGCTGATCTGTTTCCAGGCCCAGCAGCTGCTGCCACAGGGTCCCCCGCAGCCACACAGTGGAAGCTGCCCCTTCAGTCTGCAGTTTGCACCCCAAGGGTAGCCATGAAGGACAGCATGCAGTGTTCACTGGGTTTGGCAGATGGCTGTTCTATGTGGCCACCTCAGGAAGAGAAGGAAAAAGAAAAGTGAATATTCAGAGTCAATTGACCCGCTGTGACTCAGCAGTGTGACCCGTGTTAATAATAAGCAGAGATCAGACTACAGCTTGAAACGACAGACTGACACACTGCTTTGGGCTTGCTGTGCTACAAGTCGCCTTTTTTTTTTGTCTGTTTGTTTTTCATATTTCTTTTATTTACTTTACAGATTTTCTATTTTGAGAGTGCCTACTTACATAATCAAGAAAATTATCATTTTAATAAATCCATGGAGAGTCTGAGTCTTGAATTTGTCTTCAATTAAGTAAATAATGCGTCAGGCTGTGTGTGAAGGTTACTTTTTTAATGTTTTAAAATGATTAAGTGTAAAACATGGAATCTGCTAAAGAAAAATTAACCACCTCAGATACTTCTCAGAAAATACAGCTTGCCATGGGTGCAGACACATTTTTTTCCATATAATTCCACTGCCACGTGTTTTGGGGAAATTGAGAGATGTTCAGTAATATTGAAATATTTGGCAGGATCAGATGGTGAAAATCAAATTTCTTCCAGATACCCAAACTTTGTTCTTTCATTTCTTTTGTAAAATGCAATCCTGTGTGGGCTTTTCTTTCTTTTCTTAGGTGGGATCCTGAAAGACTTGTGAAGGAAGAAGGAGGAGAATGGGTGCTGAGGAAGTATTCAGGGATGTCAGTGCTGTGTTAAGTACTCTGCATGAGGGTGCTTACAAGGGTTTAATGCCACTTACAAGGAATGTGCTGATTCAATGGCCAGTTTCTTAGCAATCTCACACTTAAAGAATTTTTTAAAAGGAAGAGAGAATGGAAGGAACAGGGAGGGATATAGGAAAGTCATCCATAATGTCTAAACTTACATACACCCCCACACACATATATACACACACATACACATACACATATGCACACAACTGTGTATGCATGGACATGTCCATACTAACATACACACATGGAATACATATAAATTCATAAATGTCACTTGTAGGTTTATCATTGTATTTTTAAGTGTGAGTCAGAGAATGAGAGACTCTCTTTAAAGAATAATTTATTCACATTTAAACTTAGATTTTTGACTAGTCTTCTTTCATGTAGTGACTTTTTTCTTTTTGAAAATGATTTTATTTGCTAGTTTACTTATTTGAGAGGGGGAGAGAGAGAGAGGGAAAGAGACAGAGAGGATGAAAGAGAAAGAGGTCCACGCTACAGTGCACTGGTGGACGTCAGAGGATGTTTCAGAAGCCATTTGTTTCCTACAACCACGTGGTTTCCAGGAATCAAACTCAGGTTCATGACCCACTGAACCATCCTGACAGTATCTTTCATACTAACTTCCAAGTCAGAAAAGAAACACTGAAAGTGTAATGTTGTTACTTTATGGAAATCTCCCTGTTTCCCACCATTGCAGGTCCTTTCTTTCTGCTGCTGTGAGACGACACTCAAACACAAGACCAGGGGAGAAAAGGGAGATTTATTTGGCTTGTGGTTCCAGAGGGGAAATAATCCATTACAGTAGAAAGCATCAGGAGCTGGACAAAGCTCAGGTCAGGAGGCGGGAAAGCAAACAGCAAATGGCAAGAGCTGCCTGGGGTCAGAAGCTGGGCAGGGCTAACCGCAAGGCCCACCCCCTGGGACCTGCCTTCCTATAGCAAGGCTCCACCTCTTAAAGGCACATTAATCTTCTCAACTAGTAACATCAACACACACATGACATTCCCATTCAAGCCACGACACTAATACAGTGTGAGGTCTCCTTGGCTGAGTTCCACATTACTCAGAAACTAGTCTTTATGACATGGTAGCTAATTATTTGCAATTCCTGGATCTCCTCATTCTGTATCAGTTCCCTGTGTTTTCATGTTTTCTTTCCTACAGAGACTGATCTTCAAGGACAGTGATCAATGTTCCATCTCCCATCGTGCCCAGATGCTGGACATCTTCCTTGGTCCTAAATAAATGGCTGTATGAGCCCTGATAGTCATTCCCTCGATAAAGGTGACCGTGCCCACCATTCTTCCCCCTGTGGCCAGGAGGGCTATGTATGCCAGCTGTTTGTATGTCTGTCTATTCTGTCTATTTCAGCTGAAAACCTGAAGCAGTGCTTCATTCATCTCTGGACCTTCCGGTGTACTCTACAGTTCCACTGGCACATAGCACATGATCAGTTTGCAGTGAGTACATTAAATTTGTTGAAAGTGGAATCTGACTTCCCCCTCCCTCTGCAACACAACACACTTGGTACAGCTAAGACTTTTTTCTCTAAGAAGCAAGAATGAGACAGATGGAGGAGACCCATTCTTCCCTGGGGAACTAGGCAGGTGTTAAACACTGTTATGACCTGCTCAAAATCATTATTAGTGCTAATGGTACATTTTTAAAATTCTTATCATGAGCTGATGTTCATCTTCCTATAAATAAGCAGGATGCTGGGGCTGAGCAATTTGACTTTCTAATTAATAGCTGTTGGACTCTCTCTGATACCCCGGTGGCCTGCCAGACCTCAAACAGCCAGTCAAATAACCTTGTGCCAGCACCTGCCAGTCTGAACATTCCTTGCATGTCATGAGAACACTACAGGAGAATCTCAGCCCATTGCTCTGACTCCTAGAAGTGTGGCCTCAGCCAGGACTGCTTCCCTTTGCACCAGCCTATTGACCATCTCCATCCCTCGTGACCCTAGATGAGTCTAGGCTCTTCCACCTAGGCCAGAGGACTTGCCCTTAACCATTTTGCCTAGTGGATGGACTATACTTATCCTGATGGGCCAAAGAACCAACGCTCATCTTGGTCCAAACATGAGGTTCAAACCTCATGTGAATTACACTGCAATTAGTGGAAATGCCTCTTTTGGGGCCCTGTAAGCAGGCTATTCAAGCTCACTCCTGCGATGCCTTCCCTGGATTTGCAGCACGAAGCTCAGTAAGGATTTATCTCAAGTGTTCTTTCTTTGCAGTCCGTGATAGTTAATTTCTGGTATCAATTTCACTGGACCTGAGATTCGTAAAACTATCAGCCCACAACTCCTCCCCCCAATATGTGAACTCTGTCCTTCACGGCTGTGTGTTCTAGGAGAGAGAACATTAACACCCAGGATATTAATATAGACGGAGGAAAAGCAGGAGTTGTACATAACAGACTACGTGATAAAACTTAGGTTCTAAGTGAAATATACCTCAGAAAAGAAGTTCTCACTGTGGGGAAAAAACAGAGAAAGACTTTCATAAAGAACAAAATTACACCTTCAATATTCGTTAGATCTTTAATGGGATTTGAGGAACCCATCAAACAGAAATCGCCAAACTTCTGTTTCTCAGGACTCCATTCTTCCCTTGCTTATCATATTTATCTGATTTCTGCCGTTGTCACAGAGAACCACCATTTGGATCAAAAGGAGTGACTGGAGTTTATCAGGCTCCCAGCTGGGAGAAGCTGGGAGTTCCAAGAGTAGATGATGGCCTGTGTCAGGGGCCAGCAGAGGAGAAAGCAAACGCATGAATATAGTGAGGACATACTAGGATCCAACTGGCTTCTTTGTGTCTATACCCCGCACACTGTCACGAGGTAACTAACCACTTTGAGTGCTACATTCACCCATCCCTGAGGCTGAGCCTTGGAAACCCAATCACCCTGGATGACAACGCTAACCCTTAACACTATTATAACTGAAATTCCATTGCAACATGAGTTTCAGAGAAAAAAAACATGGAAACCACAGTACTGGCAAAATAGAAGTCCCTTGGGAGTCCCGTGGAAGGAAAAAACCTTTTTACGCCCCCCACAGCGATCTGTTCTCTAGCACACTTCTTCTGATTGAGGAGTAAAATGTGCTATAGGGTGGGGGAGAACTTCCCGATCACATGACCATCATTTCTGACCATGGAAAGAGCAGTCATCTCTCTGCTCTCTTGCTGGGTTTGCTCTCTGTTCTGTTCTCTGAAGGCTACAGAGGTATCAAGATTAAGACAGAGAGCTGCATCTCCATCCCCTAGGATGGAATCGGTGGTGTCAGCTGGCTCCTTCCCACTTCCAGCTTTCACCACAGCCTAATATCTAAAGATCTGATCACAGGAAAGACCACCTGGCACGAAGCTGTGACCCAAACAAAACCCACCAACCAAGGCTCCAGCTGCCACATGATCTTTATGCCCTCATCTCCTCCCACTCCAAAAAGTGATTCACGTCACATCTATCAATGCCACATTGAAGACCATATCTCAATACACACATTTCAAATCTGACCTGAATTGCTGATCAAAACTGTTTGAAGTTTTCCAGATGCAAGTACATTTATCTGCAGCATTTCTAAAAATAAGAGGGGGAAAAAAGCCCAAAGCCTGTCAAAGTTAATTAGATTCATACAAAAAGCTTAACAGTCCTATGCAATGTTTTTCTTTTGCTACATATAAATGTACAATAATTCTGTGAACACTGGGTTTAATTGCTCATAATATTTTAATTAAGGTTGTGCTTTGTATAAATATCAACTCGTCATTTACTGTGTCTACAGTCCTATTTAAATGATGAAGTCAATTTGCGAGTACATTCAGGAAAAGAGAGCCTTTTAAGAGCCTTGCTCTTTTGTGGTCCTGAATGCTAATGGAGGTTAATTGTCAAAACAAGCCTGGTACAGACTTCAGACGCTTCTTCAGATTTTAGCAGCAAGAGAACCATGTAGTCACATTTGTACGTGACCTTCTGACATAATGCCACGAATAACATACGGGCTACTTCAAGTCTAATCACAGGGCTCCTTTGTAATATTTACATTTTCAGACTGCCCTTTCAACAGACACCCTTTAACTACTGCATTTGCGATTCAGATGATCAGATAATTAGATGTAAGATCAGATGCGCCAAGAGATGGCTGCCTCAATTCATCTCACAGTCTGTCCTGCAAATCACTTCAGGGTATGCAACAGAAAAGATCAAATTAAGTTTTCAGACACAGGGAAATTTCAAGTCTGCAGTCATTTTAATTCCATCGGAGGCAAGGAGATAATTTATTGCCGTAGTCTGATTTCATGTTCTCTCTTTCCATAACACCAGTTTTAATTAGAGGATTGAGCCCCGAAAGAGTAGAAAGTGGGAGAAGAGACCTTTCCATGCCCCCCACAGTGATCTGTTCGCCAGCACACTTCTGATTGACTAGCAAAATGTGCTATAGGGCGGGGAGACCTTCCTAATCACATGACCATCTTCTCTGGCCATGAAAAGAGCAGTCATCTCTCTCCTCTTTTGCAAATAAACACTCAAAACCACTTTTCACTTTTCGATTTTAATTTTCATAGTCAAAGTTTACAGCTCACTATGTCTTCCAAAAAAATGATTGAATGATTTTTCTCTTGAAACACAAATGCAAAAAAAAAAACAAAAAACCTCACTCATATTGCCAACTACATGTCCTTTTTATATAAATAGAGTGGAATTTTCAATAGAATAGAAACATAAAATAAAAATAGATGTAGAAACTAGAAAACAGATGGCAACAAAGGATCCTGGTATTTATCCCTCGGTGCTATTAAAGAAAAGTGCAAACTAACAAGCCCATTTTGGATTCCTTTAAGATTTTTGAAAACTGCAGGCCAGGAACAAAGTTGGGCAGCTTCTTCCGAAGGCAGAGGGCCTTGAAAGGGAGTGAGTGGGAGAGATGGTGTCTCTAAATACCCTGGTTCAGAACTCCTTGGGTATAAATTCTGCAGCTCCAAACCTATATGCTAAGGTATTATTATAGTAAATCCAACTTTCAAATCATCTTCAGATATCAATGTTAGAGGAGTGCTGTATTTGAAAGTCGGGGTTCAATTCATCAGAAAAGATCTTCCAACTCATTCCACAAATATTTTTCTTTTCCACGTTGAGGACCAAACCCAGAAATTTCCGCTTGCTAGGCAAGCACTCTGCCACTGAGCTAAATCCCCAACCTCTCATTCAACAAATATTTTTAAAATACAGAGAAGCTTCTGGAATAAAGGGTCATCAAGAGAATTCCTAGGCGTAAGACATCTCTGAGCTCGATAAATAACAGCAAGCAGGAATTGCTTAATCTGTGTGAACTTATTTCACATTCCTTTGATCTCTGGGTACTGGGGGTGGCAGCTTGTGGAGCCTCGCTAATGTCTCCCTGAAACCCTGGAAGAGAAATCTGCGAAGAGTAAACGGGAAGCAGAGTTGCTGCGCTTGACCTCTCTTCTTACGAGACGTACAAGCAGGACAGCACACTTTGCGTGATGGAACCTGAGATGCACTTCTGCAGATCAGAAACCCTCATCTTGATGCACTGCTCAGCTGGAGAGATGGCTCAGGGTTAAGACTCGCTCACAAACAGGAAGTCCTGGGTTCAGATCCCATGTAAAAAAGGCCAGGGGGAAATGGCAGTGACCTGCGCTTCCGGTTCTGGTGGGCGGAGCCTGGGAATTCCCAGAACAAAGCAAAAAGGAGGTAGAAGCCATCCAGGATGATTCCCAAAGTCAACCTTGGGCCTCCACAGGAACATACAGTGCTCTGTGAAACACACACAAACACGCACACACAATAAATGTAATATATTTTTTTAAAAAAGGATGCACTGTTTATGCCATTCATACACACACACATCCTATTCCTCAAGCTAGATGGAAGGATTTACAGGGCAGAATGATGACTGTTCCATGTTGAGCTTCCCTTTGTTTTTTCCTCCTTGCTCAGAGTCATGTACACACCAGGCCCCTCCAACTCTTATTCTAGCACCTTTCTTGTCAGCCTCCTGCTAAGTAGATGCAAGTGTCAACTTGACAATTGACAGCTGAGCTCTAAGCCCATTTGTGAAGAACTGGTAGTAAATGTAAGCCGTAAGTGAGCCTGCATGAGATTAGCTAATGGAGGAACCCAGCCCTTGGGTGGGTAAGATGGGCAGGTGGGTAAGATGGAGAGGCTCGGCTCAGAATTTTGGCATACTTTAATAGACTTGAAGGCTGGCAAGGGAAGTTTGTCGCTCTCTCAGCAATTTCTGTGGATTTGGTGTGACTAGTTCCCTCTGTTCCTGATATGAACTTCACTGCTAAGCTGCGCTGTGAACTGTAACCAGAATCACAAGCAAGATTAAAACCCCCTTGTCTCTCTAAGTCATGAACTTACCAGCAATATGAAGAGAAACTGCAATAGTCTCCTTTTCTTCTCTCCAGTTTCTCAAGGGTCTCAAAACTCAACCATATTGTGAGTTCCTCATTCATTGGCCGGCTTTTCCTGTACAACTTCTCTTTCATGATTGATTCCTTGGTTCTCCTTTTCTTCCTCATTCTCTGAGCGTCCTCTCAGAGATCACCTCTGAGAGTCCTCTGTTCTTCTCAAAAGTATCCAGTGACTTTCAGGAACCACAAAGCATACATCACATGTACCAGCTCCTGTCTTCTGCTGCCTCCGTTCTCTGTGCTTCAGACCTGTGCTGTCCACCTCCCATTCCATCAACCAAAGACAGCATCCTCTCCAAGCCTCAGCCTGCTCTCTGCTCTTACAGCAATGTCACCTAGGCAAACCTCTCTGGACCACTCACCATCTAACCTCCTTGTATATTCTGCAAGTGACTTTTAAATAATGCACCCACTGGGGGGCTGGAGAGGTGGCTCAGGGGTTAAGCCTCTGCCTTGCAGGCAGAAGGTCCTGAGTTTGGATCCCAGATCCCATGTATAGACGCCAGGCGGAAGCGGGGGCGGCCTGCATTTCCGGTCCTGGTAGGGTGGAGCCTGTGAATCCCGGGGCAGAAGGAGGTAGAGGCATACATGGTGGTTCCCGAACTCATCCGTGGTTCTACACACACAGACACGCGCGCACATACATACATATGCACACACACACAATTGAATAAATAATAAAAAAAATTAAAAAAAAATAAAATAATGCACCCACTGGTCTTCTTAGTTTGTTCCCATCTGAGTACTATTTGTATCATTATAACCCTGTGCACTAGGAACCTCATACTCCATTGTCAGTGCTAATAAGTGATTAAAAACCATCAAAGTATCAAATATAACGATTGACTCTTGGAGACCAGAGATTTCATCCTTTGATCTGAAAGCATATAACTGTCACCATCCATTCAGATCCACTACTATTAAGGCACTGTGAAATAGTCAAAAGGTTTTAAACACATGAGGTATTTACATTTTATTCTTGTCTTCCAAGTATCAGGGCAAAACATCACTAAATGAACATCACATAATGTTCAGATGAACATAGCATTCTTTTTTATTACATTGTTTTTACCTAGTTAAACAAGCTCAGTAGGTACCCCCCTTCTTTTACCTCCTTCCTCCCTTCCCCCCTATTATCCCCAGTCCCACTTTCCCCTCTCCTCTCACCCCTTTTCCTTCCCTTCTCCTCTCTTGGTGCTTCCTGCTTTCTCCCAGCCCATTCTCCAGAGCATTTATTTATGTGAATTTCCCTCTGAGTCATCTATACTAGTGAGGATTCAGGACTCAGTGGCATAACTTGGGCTCCTTCCTGGGCTGCCTGCTAGTATGAGAACTCTATTATGACTGGGGATCCCCAGAGCAAGCTGGCTAACCACATTAACCTCATCAATGAGCTCTGGGTATGTTTGAGAGATGGATCCTCCATGAATTAGGTAAAAGAGTGATCGAGGATGACTCTTGACATCAATCTTGGGTCTCCACCAGCCTGCATACACATGTGCATTCAAATTCATATACATATATGTATACACACAGAGGGAAAAAATCCAAGGGCATAAAAGCTTCAGTATGAAGCTAGGTGGCATCCTGTGTCTGATTCAGCTTCCTGCACACCATGGTAATATGCCAACTTGCCTTAAGATATGCACAATACCGGGGGCTGGAGAGGTGGCTCAGGGGTTAAGCCTCTGCCTTGCAGGCAGGAAGGTCCTGAGTTCAGATCTTACACCCCACATATAGACTCTGGGCAGAGGCAGCCTGCGTTTCTGGACCTGGTAGGGCGGAGCCTATGAATCCTGGGGCAGAGTAAACAAGGAGGAGGTGGAGGCAGTCCATGGTGGTTCTACACACACACACACACACACACACACACACACACACACGTACATACATACATATATACACACACACACAAGCACACACTCACACATGCACCAATTGAATAAATAAAAAAAATAATAAAAAAAGATATGCACAATACCAACAGTTTTCCAGTTCGGAAGACTTGCATGTATCAGTGGCACTCGCAAAGGGCCCAGCTAATGCAGTGTTCCTGCCATTTACCAACCAAATCAGAAATGACTAGGTCTATAGATCTCATCTGGATGACCCTGAATATTACATAGACTTCATGAAAGAGAACTAATAGCCAGAAACAACATAGAGGCCATACTCAGAATTCTAGAAAAGGACTACGGGAGATTAATGACCAGGTCTGGGGCAGATTTATCTTATGTGCCTTGAACCTGGCCTGGTTGCAGAAAGATCTTTTGACAGCAGTAGATTATTTAATTCTCTTCCTTCAGTTTTAAAGACAGGAAAGAAGTCACCAAGGGATAGTAGGTTTTTTTGCCACCGATTATTTAGAGTGAGGAGCAAGATTTGCTAACGACTCTCATAAAGCAAAAAAGCCAATGAACAGATAAAAGTCCTAACGGGTGAGCTAAGAGACACAGAGATGCACTAAAATAGAGCTCCTGTTTCACTCATCACAGGTCCTTGCCACAGTTCCCCCTCTCTTAAGGATGAGCTATAATCACCAGCCCATCCTCTAGATATAGAGCAGGGCCAATTCGATAGACTTAAACCCTGGAAAATAGACTTATTTACCTTCTGCATTCGGCCAAGCAAGCACGTCCAAATTCATCAGTCTTCTCAACGCATCCAATTGCCCACCCACCCCATTCAGAAAACCCATTCAGGTGAGACGTTCCTATTCCCTCACACTCGACCTGACTGGTATTTAAGTAAAGAGATGGGAATTCCCTTTCAGCTTTTTGTGTTTTCATAACCAAGCCCAGACACATTGCATGTCATTTTAAAAGATAAAAAACCATACGTTTCATGATATTCTGGAAGTTATTGAGACAAAGAGAATGTCAATGAAGTAATTTATTTTGCCTCCTTGCTACAGAGCCATCTGTGAGAGATGCCTGGGAGAAACTTTACATGCCTTATAGTCAGTCCACTTTGGATCTCAGCATTATTTGTGAGATGCCAATGTGCTGCTAGTTGCATTTTATTTATTTTTTTTTTGCTAGTTGTATTTTAAATGCTTTTGCACATTTTGAAATCACACACATATACATGCATGTGCGCACACACACATACACACACATGCATGTACTCATGCACACACATCAAATGCATTGAAAATTTGACTCCAGAATTTCACTTGCATAAATTTGAAGAATTTATCCACCAGAAATTAGTGACCCCAACATTAAAATTCAAAGGTATTCAACACATTGTAAAACAACAAAACAAATTGGATAAAACAGAAAATACTATGACCAGAAAATATAATTTTTTTTCTAAGAAAGGGTTTCTCGTGTCCTGAACTGGTGTAGAATTCACTGTGGGCTAAGGATGACTATGAACTTCTGGTTCTCTTGCATTTACCTCCCAAGGGCTGGGACTAGTCCTGCACCACTACACCTAGCTTTCTGTAACACTGTGAATCAAACCAAACCCAGCCCATTAGATAAGCATTATATCAATGGTGTTTCATCCTCTGTCTAGATTGGGAAGCAATAATAACTTATACTAATAGCACAACTTTAAGAGGAAATATTTGTATTTAGCCCTAGAACATTATGTGTTCGTCTATCTGACATGGGAACATGCACATGATTAAAAGTTTAATGACAACAAATACAAAGCAACAGTTGAATTTGACCCAAGATTTCAAGAAGAAGAAAAGAGATGAGCATTCTTTAGTAGACTTAAAGATTACATGGAATGCATAAGTTCAGATAGTAATATAAATGAGGAAGTAAGTCTTTAGTGACTTATATTTTTGTATATATTTTATACATATTGAATATTATATATTCAATAATGAATGTATTTTATTTTGTTAATTTTTCAATAACTTTCTTGTTTCCCAGACCTGTGACTTACTAAGGCCCTAGTGTTTGCTTCAAAGCAATTTTGGGAAGGATATTGCTGAATGAAGTCACTTCTAGTCATTTCTTTTTTTTTTTTGTCCTTTTTCATAAATGTGGGCTTGTGGTGTACATGTATTTGTATAGAATGGTGCAAACTGGAACAAACATATGTATACAGGTGCACACACATGTTTATGTGTGTTCTGTGTGCATAGGTATGCTCGCATTTGTCTGAGCACACACATGTATGAACAGTCACATGCACATTTGTGTATATGCATGCATGCAGATGCTCATGCATGTTTATGTGCATGGGTGTATGTGGATACATGTGTACCTTTGTGGACATTATGGCGGGGTCTCCCAATAAAGCCCAGAACCTGTCCATGTGGCTAGTCTTGCTAGCCTGTTTGCTCTAGGGATCCCCAGTCTCTGCCTTCCCAGGATGGAACTTGAAATGGACTTCCATGTGCCTGGCATTTATATGGGTTCCAAGGAGCCAGACTATGATCCTCACTTGTACCACAAGTGCTTTAACCACAGATCATTTTCTCAACCCAAGTGACTTCTCTCCTGATTGAAAGTCCTAACATTAACCATTTTATGTTCTAAGTTTTCAAATAAACTAGTAATGAACATATATGGCTGGATTTGTCAAAATGGGGATGTAAAAAATTTCAGAAGGGATAAAAGACTCTCAAATCTATGACAAGATTACATCAGCACTAACACCATGCTGAAACTCTGTTCCACTACAGAAGGACTGAAATGACGGACTCTTCTTTGCTTTTCTATCCACCTTGAACTGTGCTTATCTCCACATGACCTCAGCTGCCTGATCTCAGAATGGACACCTCATTATTAATCAATACTGTAGAGCCTGCATTTTTATACATTGGAATCATCAGAGTTATCAAACAGAATGTGTGTTCTCTACTGGTGCAAAGCATGGCTATATTTTAGCTTCTTAAGTTTGTCATAAATGCATAAATTGGAAACATTCCCCATTTCCATAGAAATTAGAAATATAATTATTCTTCTGTGGGGTGATATCAGGTGTTATTTTTATAATCCAACATTGGTCTCAAGATATAATTTGTTATGTTTTCTAGCCAAATGAAAAAAAAACTAATGGGTTATGGATTTAGTACTAATTACTCTAAAGCTACACACAGAGTCTCTGAAAGGTTCTTAAAAAGACAGACAGTATTTATTGCTTTGCTTATTTCTATATTCCTTCAGGGAAGTACTTTGAGCAATTAACTCATTTGGCCAGACCCTCAGAAAAAGTTCTTGTTAAAACAAACCAATCCCTGAAACTTAGTTGTGAATATTTTCTTATTGCTATGAAAAAGTTTAAGATGGAAATCACTGCAACCAGGCAATACAATTGTCATTTTCAAAGAGTTTAGGCAAAATTCTCTCTTTCAATGATGGTCAGGCCAAGCCCAAGGATTTTTGCAAAAGCCTTACATGTCAAATGAAGTAAGGGGACTTTGCTTCATCTTATTTCCTAAGTCTTCATCTTCTCTCTATCAGTCAGTCACCCTTAAGTCTTGTGCAATGAATTCAAAGCATTCGGAAATACGGTAGTGAGGGCCAGCAACATAGCTCAGGGGAAACTGGCACTTGCCATCAAGTCTGAGGACCTGAGTTCTATCCATGGAACCCAAGACAAGAACAAACTACTACAGTTTGTCTCTGACCATCACACCTGTTCTATGATACATGCGTGCCTTTTATAACAGGATAATAAACGAACAAATAAACAAACAAACAACTAAATAAATAATAAAAGAAATATAGGATAGAAACTCCAGGCAGGTTTTTTGTTTGTTTGTTTGTTTTTTGTTTGTTCCTAAAGCTTTCTGATCCTATTCCAACCTAGATCATTTTATTCTATCCTCTTCTCAAATTAGCTCTTGTTATCCAGTTTTTCTCAAATTCTCACTGAATTGAAATAAAATTAATGAAAGACAGAGCTGGCAATTTTGACATTTTAGAGCGTCTCACCTACATTTTGGATTGTGGAGACCACCTGACTCCTAAAGACAGGATTCCCATCACCCTTACCCCAATCCCAATCCCCCCAACCTTCCATCCCCTTTCCCCTCCCCCTCTCACCCCCTCACACACACACACCAAGCATGCTTTCAAAGACAGCATTTGCTTTAAAAAACAAAATCTGGGGGGAAATGCTGTTAAATTGGTGCTCATGATTTTTGTCCCATATGATTCATCTCTTAAAAATGAGCTGCTGAAAACCTTATAAATTTTCTTCCTTGAGATACTAGCAATGCAGCTAAACAAATTTTCCTTATTGTCTTGACTGCCAAGAACCTCGAAGCCAAACATGAACTTAAATGCTCTTTAAACTTATATATGTGCTGATTGGCACACTTGGGTTCTGTGGCAGTTTCATCTGTCAACTTTAGCCTTCCAAGGTGAGCCTCTGGCCACAACTGTGAGGAATTCTCTAGTTCAAACAGGCCTCTGGCAAGTGTGCAGGAGACTGCTCTGCCGTGTGATTGATGTGGGAAGAACCAGTCCACAGTGGGTGGGACTGCTCCATGGGCAGGTGGGTAGAGATGAAAAGTGCCTGATCACTAATAGTGCGCGACCTTGCCCTCTGCTCCGGCAGTGGACAGGGTGTGGCCAGTTCTTGGTTCCTGCTAATGTGACGTCTACCGTGGTAAACTGTCACCCAAAATCAGAGGTTGGAATAAAAACCGCTTCAGTTTCCTAAATTGTTTGGATCATGCATTTCTTGTCTTAACAAAGATTTGAAACTAGGGCAGGTCTTTGGCTCCATATGGCCAATTTCCTACTTCTATTCATGGTTCAGTGTTGTTCAGTCATTGGTATTGCTATTGTATTACATTCTTACTTTTAATCATAATAACAAGGAGTTTACTTTTTATACCCACTACCTACCCCCAAATCCCCATCCCATCCAATCACACAGGCACTCCCTCTCAGCCAGTTCCTCCCCCCATGGCGCCCTGCGTGTGCATGTCACCGAGTCTCATCCACGATGCCTGCACTAGTTGCTGCCTGAGCAGGAAAGGACCACTGAGGTAACCCACAGATTATGGAGGCTCCCCCTCACTCTCATCCAGTGCATTCCCGTACAGTCTCTCAGGTTAGCCTCCTTCAATATATTTCCTGCGACCAGGGAATATCTAGCAGCACCCAGAGGAATTTGGGACACTTTACACCACATTTAAGCACAAACACATCCTCTGCTTCTTAATTTAAAAAGAGGCAAAGGACGCCATTAAGATGCACATAGGAATAAACAGGTCATTTATTTCCTTGGGCTAATTAACATCTCCTCGGGTCTCCAGAGCTTCTATAACATCTCCAGGGTCTCTAGACAAGGGAATCAACAACTGCAAGCCAGCCGAGTCCAGGAGGGAGGGGAAATGACAGAGCAGAAATGGCACCCTAAAAACAAACATGTTAATTAAAAACACGAGACAAACACGACCAGCTTCCACCTCCATCCTCCACCCCTGGGAAGTGTCTCTGGCTTGCAATGTTTAAAAGGCCAAATTAGTAGGACTCCTCCTAAAACAGTTATAGCCTTGGCTCCTCACACTCGACACCTCTTTCAGAGAGGCAACACATTAAACAAGAAAGAAAGGGGAAGAACAGAAATTTCCAATGACTCAGATTGATTGTATGAGACTCAATCAGAGCCCCCCAAAAAGGATGTGGAACTATCATCAGCTAGGTACAACAGTCTCACCCAAGAGGAGCTACCTAAGACCATAAGAGGTTTCTGTCAATGAGAGAGAAGCCCCATTAGGATCAGCAGGCAGAGAAGGGGGCAGCAAACTGATTAACCACTATGTTGATTCTTGTAGTTGAAAACTGAAAGTAGCAAGAAGGAAAAGATAGGAAAGAGAAAGGAAGAGAAGCATCAACAGACACAGAAAACATAAAGCAAAGTTGGCCAGAGGGCTCAGCAGGTGAAAGTACTTATGGTGCAACGTCAATGGTCTGAGTTCTAGTGTCAGAGCTATGTGAAAATAATGTTATCCCGGCTCATCCCAGAGACAGGAAAACCCCGGAGAAGCTTACATAGGAAGAGCAGTTTGGCAGCTGTAAGAGAGACTTGTGTCTCAGAGGCAAGGTAGAGTCAACACCTCTGACCTCCACATGTGCACCCTAGCATCATGTACATTCACACACACACACACACACACACACACACACACACACACACACACACATAACACCCCCCACATACACACAACACACACACACACACCACAAATAAGTAAATAAATAAAGCAAAGTGAAAACCAAAGTTGTAGAAATTAAGCCAAAGAAAAGCATTTTACAGTACCAATCTGGATGTTTCCTGAGGTATTTTAAACATTGAAGTTCATTATAATGTTCACAGTGTGTCACTAGGAGCAGACAACCCGTGGTATCAGGCTGAGCCTAGATCAGGAGTTAGCTCGATGGCCAAGTGATTCAGCTGTGCTGAACCCTGGCTTTCTCACTTATGGATAACAAGAACCATCAAATCGTTACTATTTTTTCCCAAGTCTCCTTTCATATATACAGTTATGACAAAATATAACATCACCTGAAGTCTTTTTCTATCTAAGTTGGTATTACCTATTATCATAGCCAAGCAATCCTCATGCTTCTGAGATTCATAAATATTGCTTCTGATGCCTACAGAAACTTAATCAAGCAGGTACAGCCTGTCTTACAAATCTATGCAGTTCTTTTACTTTCCATTCCTTCGGTTTATCCTGCCAATGAGCTTCCTCTGAGTTGACAGAGGGTAAGAATACTGCCTTGCCATCTAACCACAAGAAAGGGGAAATCCAATGCTGAGTTTGCTATTCTAATCGACAGGATCTGATTAAGCCAATGGTACTTATTCATCATGTCTGCAAGTCCTGTTTCAGTCTATGTCATGGTCTAACCTCTACAGAGACTTGGGTGTTCTAGGGGGAGGGAACCATCTTGACCGGATTCCTGATTCCAGATCAATAGTTTCTTCATGAACCTCTCCAGTGCTTCAGCTTGCTTCACAGATAACAGACCTCCACAGACCCTAGGCGGATGGGATTGCCCCAGACCGAAGACGCTTCATCCGTAATCACAGGGCTGTGCAATCAATATGAAATGAAAAACCACAGCCCAGTGTGTTCAGCTAAAATTCAACCATGAGATATTTGTCCGTGGCAGTGTGGGGATTATTTAACTGAGACTCTTCTAACAACTTTTCTTCCATTGTGGTTTGTGTTAAATGCAGGCAGCCTACAGATATATATGGATGGATTATTTAACCACTTTCAAGTGCCTAGAAACAGGATGGGAAATGCAAAGCAGGAAAGAACTATAATTGATGAAGCTGGTTATGCTGGAGAGAAGCTGGATGCGGTGATATAAACAAGCAGGTGTGAAGCATGACTCCCTAATTCTTCCTCACTGTCCCTGCAGGTTGCTACATTAATTTAAAGTCCAAAGTTCACTTGGTATTTTCTGAAGAAGCTGTCATTTTTTTTCTATATTAATATCTGCCATTTCACATTCGCCTCATTCGTAGGTAAAGATTACATCTACTGTCTGTTGTGTATAAATTTCAAACTAATAGTTCCTTGGGCAAATAGCATTGGTAGTATGTTATTCTGGGGTTTAGCCACCTGGCTTTTAAAGGTCAGGATGTGCAAGATAGAACTCAGTGAATAAGAAACTATAGTCTAAAATATTGTAATGTTGCTGTACCCATGTGGACTTCTCATAAGATTGTTACAAAGCACTTTCAGTAACTCAGTGAGAGAAACAGGTGTTACCCTGTATTAGTTGATTTTCTTATTGCTGAAGCAAAAAATAGCTGGCAAAAGCAACCTATAAAAGGAAGGGATTTTTGGTTGTTTGATTGATTGATTGATTGGGTGATTGATTGACTGATACCTGTGTTTCCTCATAGCTTAAGGGTACAGGCTATCCTGTTAGGGAAATCACAGTAGCAGGACACAGATTGTGGCTACAATCAGGAAGCAGAGAGCATGAATCTGGAGCTCCCAGCCCACAGGACAGTAACACCCATATTTAGTGTCTGGCCCCCCCAAGTTGAACCATTCAGGGAACATCCTCTCAGTAATTCTAAATCCAGCCAAGCTGATACTGAAATTAACCATTGCAAATCCCACTTTATGGGTAAAATATAAACAAATAAAATGTAGCCTTGCAAATATCTTAAAGTGAGACCTAACATTTTTCCAATACGAAAAATACATCAAGTAAACAATATTTTTGCAACTCATTTTTAAAGATAGGATAAACTAAGAATGTAATCAGAGTCCTGCATTATCAATTATCCAAAAGTCCAATATTCTAGAAAGAACATGAGAGAGTAGAAAATATCAAAAGACTAGAATCAGAAGATTCTAGACCCTGCAACTTAACTGTGTGACTTTCTCAAACTGACTTGGCCCAAAGATTCTTCATTTCTTCTTTCACTTGTTTTTCTTTTCTTCCTGACAGTTATCTTTTTCCCCCTGAATTCTTGTTCTTAGCTATGTTCTTTCTGAATGTTTCTTCCTACCTCTTGGAATGTTTTTCTTTGCCTAACTTCATATGTTTTCTTAAAATATCAACCCTGTACTCATTTACTCCAAGACATGATTTTGCTGTTCTAGTTCCCTATGGCCATCTTTTCTCTGAAAGTCTTCACGTGACACCTCCTTAGTGTAACAAGCTCATTGAGAATTGCTCTCTGGTCATGAAATACAAATCTCTATTGAC
Organism: Typhlomys cinereus; assembly: GCA_023101885.1. NCBI lineage: Eukaryota > Metazoa > Chordata > Mammalia > Rodentia > Platacanthomyidae > Typhlomys > Typhlomys cinereus. The sequence goes on along the minus strand of JALPQD010000529.1, from coordinate 878,964 downwards.
TTAATGATTGCATATTTTATATTTCTATTATTTGATGACATAAAGAAAAAGAAGTCATTCCCAGTTGTAACTGAAGGATGGCATGAAAGTGAGATAATACCAATTTCACAGGGAAAAAATATCAGGGAAAAGCATAAATATTGAAATTGATGATGTTAAGCTCACAGCATTTGTTATTATTTACAAAAAATGTCTGGTGACTTAGAATGTGCATATCAGATGGATAAATTAGAAAAAGACTCTTCATTTGAAACATGCCATTATAATTTTTAATCTCACTGAAGTTTGAAAATTAAGCAATAGTTGTGAAAGCATTTGCTAAATTCATAAGCCAATGATGAATCACAGTGCTTTGACTTTTCCTGAAAGTCATTAGTATTTCTATCTGGAAAATCAACTTTTTCCATATCTTGTCTAAGTCTAGCTTCAAATGCATGTTTTATAAATACAACACAATTCCTGTGTGATAGCTAGAGAGATTAACAGAGATCACTTAACCAAAAACCTCTATAATTCATGATATGCAAGAAAGTGTTGTAGTCGCATGCAGAAGAAAGCATTTAAATTCCATCTACTGAACACAGAAGAAATCATAGAGAAAAGTCCTCTGGATCTTACATGTCTCATGATGGCCTGATTTTAGCACATAACAAAATAATTAAAGGAATATGTACAATCTTTTCCCTCTTTAAAGTGGAAGGCCATTTAAGTTTAAGGTCCCCTGAAGCATGCGTGATCGCCTACATCAAGCAAGCAGGAAGGTATTTGTTCAGAATTCAACATACCTCGCAGGACAGAGGCAAAGTTGGCATTTGCTGTGTCTCATGCCTGAGGACTAGACTGAGCAAGACTTAACTTGTGACCCTGAAAAATCCATAGTGCCAGCCAGAAGATAAATCGCCTCTTTAGAAAAATAGAAAAATGATGTCCAGACACTAGCAAGCTGACTGGCATGTCGTGGACCCTGGCCAAACGCCTGACCCTTTGTCTCGGTGCCACCAGGCTTTTCCATCTCATTGTACTCCATGCCAGGCACCCGTACACGCCCACACTGTCACGGGGCACACCTCTATACTTGAATATCAGAGTCTGCTATCTACTTAATAAATTATAAGCACACATTCACCTGTAAATAGACAGAGAGCATGTACTTCTATCAAAAAGAAAAGATACTATCATGGAAAATGGCAAGAGCAATAAAGTGACATGAAGTTCATTTACATATTCAGCAAGGATTTAATAGCAACTACTTTGTACAAGGTGTTTTTTCCAATGCCATAGATACAGTCCAGTGATGAATGGACAAAAATATCTAAGTCTAGGGCTGGAGAGGTGGCTCAGGGGTTAAGCCTCCGCCTTGCAGGCGGAAGGTCCTGAGTTCGGATCCCAGATCCCACGTATAGACGCCGGGCGGAAGCAGGGGGCGGCCTGCGTTTCTGGTCCTGGTAGGGCAGAGCCTGTGAATCCCGGGGCAGAAGGAGGCGGAGGTGTCCATGGTGGTTTGCGAATTCGTCCATGGTGGTTCTACACATACACAGACACGTGCGCACATACACACGCACATGCACACAGTTGAATAAATAATAATAAAAAAAAATATCTAAGTCCACAGAACCTAGAGGCTAATGAGGGACATGGGGAATTAATTATTTAATTTATATATAAATACATAAATAAGCGAAACCGGGATGCAATGTAAGAGGAAGAAATGAAGACGGGAAAGGGAGAGATACGAACTTGGGAGCTTCTCAGCTTTGCTGAGAGTAACATTTGCGCAAAATTCTAAAGGTGAGAAAGTGCTCAGAGTGGCATCGGTCTAGGAGGAAGAGCGTTCAGGTGCATGACAAGCAGCAAGCTCCGTAGCCTTGCAGCTGGCAGATTCCTGGCAAGGAGCTGAGTTTGCCACATCCATGGAGAAGCTGGGAGAGAGCAGTGAGAGATGTCCTGACAGCTCTGCTGAGTGGCAGGCATGGGGGTCAGGCAAGAGGATGGCACCGCATTAGCCTGGTGCGCCCTGGCAGGTACATTGGCCTTCTCTCACTCCGGGACACAAGAAAACTCTAAGGACGTGAGCAACTCTTGACTTACTCTACAGCAGAATCACTGCCCTGTCAATCATCCAAGTGGGCAATGAAGGTGCCTTGGGAGGGTCACTGTAGTGAAACCATCATGACTGGTCAAAGGGATTCCTGTTGATGGTGGTACTTGTGGGATACAAAGCAGGCAGGAGTCAAGGACTGAAGAAGCCCAGGCATTCTGAAAGATAAAGAGCTAATGTCCTTGAGCATGATTTGGAGTTCTACATATTAAGATGTAGATGGTACATTCTGCTGAGGAAGACCACTGAGAAGACGTAAATGGGGGAGATGTAAAGCACATGGGTGTGGGGAGCTAGAGAGTTTTTGACCAGGGTCTGAGCAGCATGCATAGTAAGAAGTAGAGGGTCTGCTCAGAAAAACTTAGGAATGACGCCCACGAAAGAGTGTAGCAAGACACACATCTTGAGCGGAGGAGTACTAGGAAGAGGGTGAGAATGGAAATGCAAAGAGAAAGTGCAGGAAGGGGAAAAGTAGAAGGGAGAAGATTACAGAAAACTCCAGGATGCATGGAATTACTGGGCAGTGCTCCGTACCTACAGAGATAGCCAGGGGCTCTGGACTTGAGAATAGGGTCCTGCATCATCTTACAATCTCAGGGAAACAGAGACAAAGAATTTAAACAGCATCAGCACACTTCAGTTGAGAGAAAGTAAACCATGAAACCATTAAAAATGCAACGAAACCGTCAAAAGTCCCAACAAAGTGGGAAATACACATGCATATATGAACAGATGTGTGCACATATAAACTTTATTGTCATAACAAGAGAAACCCATCCATTTGTCAGTAAAAAAGCACCTCCCATTTCAGTTACTGCATTAAAAGTATTTTACATGTTTAGTTAATGTGTATGACCAGTGCCTAACATTCCTGTTAGCATATGCTACAGGTACGTGCATTTCAGTTTCTGTGTGCCATAAGTACCTTGAATCTCAATTACTGTGTACCATAAACACCTTGAATTTCAGTTGCTTTGTGCCATAAGTACTTTGAATCTCAGTCACTATGTATCATAAGCACCTTGAAGCTCAGTCACTATGTTCAATAAGTACCTTAAATGTCAGTCACTGTGTGCCATAAGTACCTTTCATTTTAGGCACTGTGCACTTTAAACACCTTGCATTTTAGTTACTATGTGCAGCCCCGTACTAAGAGTAAATGCTACAAGAACTTTCATTTTGGTTACTGTGTACTATACACACCCCCACTTCCAGTTCCTATAGGTTATAAGAACGGAACAATGGAGACATCCCATAAATGTGAATAAAAGAGAAGAATATCAGGTCTCACAGTTCATGTACACGAAGGTGTATGTTTTGTTTCCACACCATAGATGACTAAGTTCCGTCCCTCTTTCCCATGCACACAAACATATACCTAAGCATACACTCATACATGCACAAAATGCCTACACATACTCATATGCACACACAGACACACACACATACATAAGCACACAATCACATATATGCATATGCATACACCCACACACGAGTATATACACACATGGGCACACACCTATACAACAACATACACACAAATGTACATGTAGATACACACACAATTTCACCAGTGACCTGAAATATACTCATTCTCAAATTTGATAATTTAGTCCCCATAGCAACCATCAATCACTAATTTGGGGGGCGTCTGTGATAGGATGACAGGAGATAGGATTATTTTTTGACCACTGGGAAAAATGGCATGAGAACCAAACCCCAGGGGCCTAAGATGACTGTTTCAAAGGCCCCAACTGTCTTCTTAGAGCACACTCGTGCTGAGGAGGAGGTGTGGCCTGTTGTCAGGGAAATCTGAGATTCTAAGCAGAGCCAGAATCCTAGAGGACCAAGCTAGCGGGGCCAGGCACCCCGTGGTGCCTGAGATTGCCTATTGATCTGGCCTGCTGGTGCGGAGGGAGGAGTTCTTCCCAGGTTCTATGCTCTTTTAGGAAACAATCCTGTTTTCTCACAAACAGCTATCACGAAATCTTCCAATCCTTTCAGAATTCAGACACACATCGATGCAACCAGATTTCCACACATCCACTTCGGATAATGGCTATAAGGAGGATCTCCACGGAAGACCAGGTCTTGACCTCTGATCTAATGGTGGAATGTGAGTGTCTCCTCCCACATCACTCCATAAGCAGCATCAGAACTCCGAATAGTAATAGTCATATAGTGAAAATAATAGTAAAGTGTGAAATCTTCTCAAAAAAAAAAAAATCTCTGGAAAAGCAGCATCTACCTCTTGCAGAGGGTGGTCTGACCAGTCACAGACAGATGTGCTTGAGTTCTTTCTTGTCAAGCCTAGAACTGACCTAACTGACCTGATTAACCAGGCTGAAAAAAGCAATTCTCAAAATACCACACAAAGGGTCGGCCAAGGTAGGGTTTCTCAAAGCACTTTATGTCGTTTTTCTGACACACATTTATGAGCTTCTCCCTTATCTGGTGCCTTCTGTGTCTCTCTTCACTGTCTTTGTAGCTCCGACCCCTGCTTGGAAGTACCTTCCAGAAACTTCCAGCTAACCCTGCTGCCCAACAGTTGTTCTGCAACTGAGTATGTCCTGTCCACGGTACCTTCCGTTCTGTTTTCCAGAAAGCTGCTCACACCAGTTGGTGGCCTGCTAAGAGTTTTTTCCCCTCCCTCTCCCCCCTTATAGTATGTAGGGTCCTCAACAATCCCATGTTCCCTCTGTACACTGAACAGCAGCCTAGGAGGATTCCTGTCCCCATGGTGGCCGAGAAGGGACAAAGAACCTGTTTCATTGAACCGGCTGCAAGAGACATGTTCCCTTCTCAGCCAAACCAACCTTTCTTCCTGCCCCAGAAAGTAGTGTGTATATGTGTGTGTGCAAGCGCATGCATGCACAACAGGGCACTTGAATGTGTGAAAATGTGTGTGTCTGTGGAGGCCCAAGGGGAACTTCTGGAATCATCCTGAATTACTCTCTTTCCTTATTGCTTTGTTCTGGGTTTCCCAAGCTTTGCCTTTTATAACTTAAATTGCAGAACTCAACTGTAACTACCTGGGTATCTGAACTCAGAACCATCTGCTTGTGAGGCAAAGACTTTAACCCCTGAGCCATCTCCCCAGCCCAAGTACTGGACTTCTAATTCCAGGGACTCTATGTAATCATCCCCTCTGCTGAGGACCCTCTTACTTTCCTGTCTTCTCTCTGCGGACTCTGCCCACAAGATTCTCAACTCTCACCTCTTCAATCCCATGCACTGTCACAGGAGGCTCTGAGTGGTCTAGACTGGGATGCGTACCTCTTGTCTATCCATGGTGTACCGGTCGCTCTTCTCTGTTGCTATGAGATATGCCACTCAAAGTCAAGCAACTTAAAGGATGAAGGGAAATTAATTCAGCTTCCGCTTCCAGAGGGGAGATACGGTCCACTGTGGCAGGAAAAGCGTGCCTGGTTGGCAGAAGTTGGAAGTGGCCTGAGTCAAGTCCATCAAGGAGAACGAAGGGTGCAAACTGCCAGCTGCAAGAATAGACCTCTCCCAGAAGTAGGGTGGAGTTCATCCAACTCAGGGCCTGCCCCCTGTGACTGCCTTCCTCCAGCAAGGCTCCGCCTCTTAAAGGTGGAGTTTCAGTTAATTGAGTGTTACACACAACATGCGTTAAATGAGTAAAGGAGGAAATACCTTGAACTCAAGATTTGATCCTTTTCCCTGTGCTGGCCCTTCCCTCCCCTAAGCAATATGTCTCAGGATTCTGCTTTCATGTCCTCACAGCCACAGTGTTAGGTGACAAAGTGGCCCTGCTTGCTTGGCTCTGTCCCAGCAAGTGCACCAATGAAGTCTCACAATAAAGATCCTGTAGAACCCTTTGTTTTATCTCTCTTTCCTGTAACTTTGTCTATAGGTCCCCTTTCCTCTGGAAAATCTACCACTATTCTTATGATTAGGTTTTAGAGTTCTGCTCTGCCTTTAGGCCAATAATATTCCACCCTCTTTCTTTCTCTTTCTTCTCTTTCTCTTCTTTCCCCCTTTCCCTCTCTTCTCTTCCTTCCCCTTTTTTGATAAAAGATCTCACATACCCCAGGATTGCCTTTAGCATTACCTTGATTTTCTGATCCTCCACTCAGGTTACGGGGATTCAATCCATCTTTGTCCAGAGGGAAGCACTCTAATCAATTGGACTGTATCCTCACCCCCTTCATTTTTTCATGGTTCTCCTCCGACTTTGTAATTTGAATGTTGGCTGTGTTACTGCTACCCATGTCCTTCCTGCACTCCTGTTCCCGATCACAGCACAGAGCCTTCTCCACAGAGCCCCAGATGTGTCCCTAAGCCTCAGGTGTTCTCTGTGGTCCTCTTTCCTGCAGGATATAGTCTGCCTCCTCTGCACAACACACGCCCCTCCTGACCACGACTGTGTCTCAGGCCAGACTCCTCCTCTCTCCAATACCCTAAGGACGCTGTACACCCCTTCTCCAGCACTCCAAACCCTGCAGCTTCAGTCCTCGACCTAAACACACTGTGTTGCCCACCCCCCCCCAAACCTCCAGGACACCTGTTTTCTTGTGCTTGCTCTGTCTGTTTCACTACTCTGACAACTCCATGGTCAGAGACCCTTTTCCTCTTCCCTCATTGTCCCCCGATCCTTCAAGTCCCTTTCTGTGCCTCTGCCATGATGACTTGGATGACCCTGCACTGCCTTCCTTTCATGGCTAGACAGACTTGTCTGAGTGCAGAGGTCAGATTTTTAACCCCTCTGCATTAAACTCACACCTATCACAAGCCTTGCTCATAGTAGGTACTGGACATATCTTGGTCAAACAAAATAGCCAATGAAAACAGAAGCTGTTGAAAGTTGGCCCCATCCTTATGAACAAAATAGGGGCACATGGATACACAGCTCCCTGTATTGCAAGTGAGACAAGAAGGTGGTATTAAATCACATTAGTCCTAATAAGAGAATACACAGATGTCAAGGGCACTTAAGCTGTCGTTCTCAATACTGATCTTTCTTCCCCCCTAAAAAAGGAAAAGTGGAAGCTGGAAAGGGGGCTCAACAAAGAATAAAATGCATGCTAGGGAAAACCAGAGGGAAAGAAACTGTTTCCTCAGAACCCATGTATAGGCGGGCATGGCAAACCACCTGGAACCCTGGCTCACCAGAGGCAGCCACGGGAATCCCCAAGCAAGGTGACTAGTCAGACCAACCAAATCCAAGATCCAGGCTCACTGCCTTGTATACTAGGTTAGACACAGGAAGACACAACCGCCTTAACCATGGGGCCTCCACATGCACACATACACATATGCACCCAACCCTATATGTGACCACATATATGTGAACATACATGTATGCACATAAATGCCCTATGTATATATACAAAATATTAAAACTTAATTTATTAAAAAAGAAACTGTTTTTTTTTTACTGTGCTTAATCTAAATAAAGGAAAATAATGGGAACTCACTGACTTGAACACAGTACTGAAATATACTAGTGGCTCATGGATTGCCATCATTGGCAAGTACACAGATCTGCATAAGTAACTTCAAGGATTAATGTGTATTTTTTCCTAAAACATCAACCAAAGGTGAGTGTATTTTTGCCTATATTGGAAGAAAATCATTCTCAAATGGATTCAATTCTTTTCTATTTTGATTGATGAAAATATCTTAAAACATGCTCAGAAAATATTAAGCAAGGATAACTGCTAAAAAGTTAAGGTCTCACCATACTTAAATGGAAGCGTATATATTTGCATTTATGGTCATATTTATATTTTGAAGTTCTTCCAAAATATCAACAATGTAGGTCTCTGGTAATGAGTAAGAAAAATCTTTATTACATCGTTTTTTCTCATGCATATTTTCCAATCTTGCTACTGTATTTACTATACTAATTATGTAGTAAAATATGAAAATTTTAAAATTGAAAGATATCCAGAGGCTCCACTCCCTGAGAGACTGTTGAGGTGGGTAGGAAGATGCTTTCTTAAATGATACACCCACTGACATGATCCATGCTCCTTTGAGTGCCCAGGCACATGCCATCTAAGGAAACCCTGCTAAAAGTGGATCACACATGCAAAAAACATGAAAATAGGAGGAATACTGGTAGGGAAAAAGACATGAGGATTGGATTGGGGATTAGGTCTGAAAATAACATAAATCCACTGTATCTATATACAAAACTCTCAAAGAATTTTAAAAAAATAACAGAAAGAGGCTTTTACAAAGCCAAATCATCTTAGTCTTATCCAAAAGGAGAAAAGTGGGTGAACTATTAGCGATTTAACATCTGACATCCATTATTTGACAGCATAATTTTCAATGGAGATAAATGTGTGTGTGTGTGTGTGTGTGTGTAAGAGTAGGATGAAGAAAAAGAGGGATAGAGATGAAGTAAGGGAGAGAGGGAGTAAAGGAGGGGGGAGAGAGGAGGGCAGAGGGGGAGGGGAGGAAGGAAGAGGAGAAAGAGAAAAAGGAGAAAGGAAAAACCAAGACTGAAGAGCATAACTTTATTTCACATAGTCACAGTCTGGATTAGGCTCACGTGGTCCTCAGTTGGCTCAAAACAGTTCCTATGTAACAAGCCAACAAGACTGGGCCAAAGTGAGATGCCCAGCTCTCCCTCCCTCCCATAGGATACCTCAGGAACTTTTCAGTAGAAGAGCCACTTTACCTTTTATATGACTATCACTGATATAGCCAGTAATAGCACCATACAGAGAGTATGCCTATAACATTCTACTGAAATACAAATAAACTGTAAAGACTCCTCAAACATAATAATAGAGGCAATACAATGATATTTAAATACTTTTGTCTAATAAATCTTAATGGCACAGGTGGTTCAAAGCATATTTAACAAATTTTCTTCAAGCAACTATCATCAATAATATATTAAAGGATGGAAGATAATATAAAAATTTCTAGAACTTTTTAAAATCTCTTATATAAATAAAAATGCAATAGATGTTCCTTATATTAAATAGTTAGCTACAAGTCAGAAGTGTAGATGAGATAATTAAATTTACCCATAATTTACCACCAAGAGATAAACACTATTAAAATATTTTGATGTGTTTTCCTCCTTTTGTTCTTTTGTCTTTGTATTTATATATTTATACATAAAATGATGCTATTACAGGCATTTGTATTCTGCCTCTTTTTTGACTTATTATAATATGAGCATTTTATAGGGCATTAAAATTCTTTGTAAGCATCATTTTTAATGGTGGCAAAAATGCTTTATTTTAAGAGTGTCCTGTAATTTGCCTGTTTGCTCATTCTTTCACACATAGGCTGTTTCCATCTTTTCTTCCCCTGCTAGCACACAGAAATTTGAAGGATGGTTTTCAAGAGAAAACAGGGTGATATCCAAGGCAAATGAAGTTCCCCCCCTGAAACGGACAGGGTGACCCGCTGGTTTAATGGATTCACTGCCAGCCTGGGGTTCAATCAGAACAGGCATTTATCTTTCCTTCCAGCAATAATTCATTTTAATTCAGACTTTCCATTCCACACTGCTCCCTCACAAACGTGTTTCCCATCTCACACAATTGCAAGGACTCGGCGGTGAAGCTCACTTTTTTTGACAGGTGGCATTTAATTTGTCTGTAGGTCAAAAACCCAACTATCTCCTGTTACCACACTCCAGAGCCACGGAAGGCTCAATTACGAGCCTCCCCAGTTGGAACCCTCCTCTTTGGTGAGAATATTTATCTCTTCTTCTATCTCAATTCTTGTCTATTCTGTCAGATGTGAAAGTGCTGCCCCTAGACTGTGGGAGGGCTGGAAGATTTCCCATTTCTTCCCAGATTCCTAGATCTCTCGAAGTGTCGTCTCCACAGGGACTAGAGATTCCATAGGACTCTGCCTTCTTCAAAGAGACACCTATTGCTTTTAAAACTGGACTTTTTACATTTAAAATGTCATGCCAGAAACATGTCTGCCCCACTTGCATCACCAGATGACGTCATCACACAAGAAGTAGAGCCTTCGGGAGACTATTAATAATGAAGACCCCACTTACCAAAAGGAATATTTACGAGTGTACTTTAGAGGAAACTATCTGGTTACAACAACAGCACACATTGCAGGTAACTTTCCTTGAACCTCAGAATATGCCAGAGTCCAAGAATCTGTAGGTTGCTTACATATGTGCCCTCCATTCATGATCTTGCGCAGGTAAAACTCTGGATCTCACAAGACACACAGAATAACTGATGGAAATCAAATAGGAAAGTTTCTGCAGCAGAGAAGAACAGAGACCTCAAAGTCCACTTCTATCAATATTGAAATGGTTCTGGGAACCGACAGGCCACCTTACTTCCATAGAATCACAGAGTAAACTGCAGTGAGACCAATCAAGTTCATCCTTGTAACAAAGAAAATAAAAGTGGATTGAATAAAATTTCTGAGCTGTACAGCCTGCCATATGGAGGTCTTATACAACTACACAATGACTTTCTCACTTTTTTAAAATTTACTTTGTGTGTGTGTGTACATGCACACGTGGCACATGTAGGGATGTAAGAAAATTTACAAAACTGGTTCTCTCATTTACATGTGTGTTCTATAAATTGAATGCAGGTTATCAGGCTTGGTAGCAAGTGCCTTCCATCACTCAGCTACATCACTCTCCCAGTTATCAAAAACACAGTAAACTTCAGTGTCTGCCTTTCTGATCCAATAGATGAAATATTCTACAAGGTTCTTGTTAGGTTGCCTGGCATGAATATCCCACAGATGTCAAGTGATTCTAGTTTATCTATATGGAAGCAATGAATTCCATAGAATGCCAACAGCAGTAGTTTCCATGCCTGACTCCTCCTGAGTCATTTCATTTTTGATTTCTGATCAGGATGAGGTCATTGTTTTAATGATAAAGAAACTCCTTTTCCTTTTTGTTTTTATGTTTCACAGGAACTGCTATAAAATACTGGGTCACTGGATGAAAGCATTCATTAACATGATGAAAATACTCTTTCGTTTCCTTTTAGAACAAGTGGGATTGAACCTTTCTTGCTTTGTGGCAACCAAGAAAACTATTTTTTACTTTTTTCATTTCAGGTGCATGTGGGGGGAGTACAATGTATGAAAGCATGACTGTTCACATAATGCGAACACGTGGGTGTGGCTACATGTGGAGGCCTGAGGTTGAAAGTAAGAATCAGATGCAATTGCTCTGCCATCTTATTATTTCAAGATAATGCCTCTAATTCAGCCAGCAGTCCAGCATTCTCTCAGTCATCCCTGTCTCCACCTTTGAGAGTGGAATTACAGGCAAAGCCACCATACCCTTCGCTGTGGATTCTGTGGATCAAAATTCTGGTCCCATTGCTTGCAGAGAAGTGCTTTAATCACTGGGACATTTTCTCATTTCCAACACAAAGACTGCTAAAAAGTAAAAGCAGATGGGAACTTCGTTGCTTAAAAGCAATTCTACATTTTAGGAATTCTGTTCAAGCCATCAAAAATTTTAAAATCTAAATTACTGTTTTAAAACAGTATATTCTTTAAGAATCATATTGACTAATTCAGATTAGGATTATGTTATATTTTACATTCTCAGGAAGTGTACAAGTGTTTCAATTTCTCTCTGTATTGACAGGCATTTATGTCTGGGTATGTGCTAAGAAATATTCATGTGTTGTGGAGTAACTTTCACTATCTAATAGATATAACACCTCAATCTTATTAACATATCACCTCACATATTTATAAATTTAATAAACTTTGGTGCGCCAAAATGTTTGTAATTCAGAATTTTCAATCTTATGAAAACAATACAGTATAAATTGTACCCAAAAGTGTCTAGAAGGCTACCTTCAAACCAAGCGCATGAATATTTCTTCAGTAAACTCTATAATATAAACAAATATAAATAAAGTCTATGGTTAGACTTATCCAGGTCAGTGTAGGACTTGTCACCTAGCATGACTGTGAAAAGTAGCAGGAACGACAAAGAACTATCTGCTAGGATCTGCAGCTTTTAGAATTTCAGACTTACAGATAAGGAATGCTGGAGCTACTTCCAGATTTCACTATGTACTGTCAGGTAAATAGGTCTACTGTGTAAATTTAATAAGAATGAATAATTTAAGAAATAAAGAGTGCAGCAAGGATGTTGATCTCATGCAGCAAAAACATTGGAAATAGAAAATCTTTTGTGAAAAATGCAAACACGAAAAAAAAGTGACCGATAAGTTTATGAGGTGATATGTTAATAAGGTTGAGGTATTATGTTTATTAGATAGTGAAAGTTATTCCACACCACATGAATATTCCTCAGCATACACCACAGATATAAATGCCTGTTAGTACCAAGAGAAACTGAAATCCTTGTACATTTCCTGAGAATGTAAAATATAACATTTGCAATGTAAAACAACGTGAAGGTTTTCTTACAAGCATAACTACTATATGATCTGGTGCCCCTGCTTCTGATGAAGTATCCAGAGGATGGAAAGAGAATGAAAAGCAGAATTCTACATACTCACACTCAGAGTAACCAAGAGGTGAAGATCCCCAGATGTTCATGTATAGTGACAAAGAGTATGTACTGAATGTCCTATTTACATTCAAAGGAATACTATACGTCTCAAAGGGAAGAAGGAAGATCTTGACACATACTAAAACATGGTTGAATAGAGGACTTTCTGCTACATGGTATAAGTCAGTCATAGAAAGAAAACTGCACGATTCCACTTGTAAAGCAGCTAAAAATCATAAAAATAGAAGCCTGAAGGGTGGTTGTCAGGGGCTGGTAGAGAAAAATAGGGCATGGAATTCAAAGGTACACAGCTACATGCTTCAGGATGAAATTATTCTCAAAACCTGCTGCACAATGATATAAAAGGAGCCAACACTACAAATGGATGCACTTAAAAGTGGTTAAGATGTTGAGTTTTATATTATCTATTTATCACAATTAAGAGTATTTCAGAAAGAGAGATAGGAGGCTGGGGAGATGGCTCTATGTTTATAGCCTTTGTCTCAAAAGCAAAAGAACCTGAGTTCCACTCAAGATCCCACATAAAAATGGGGCTGGAGAGGTGCTCAGGGGTTAAGCCTCTGCCTTGCAGGCGGAAGGTCCTGAGTTCAGATCCTAGACCCCATGTACAGTCGCCAGGCAGAAGCGGGGGCGGCCTGCATTTCTGGTCCTGGTAGGGCGGAGCTTGTGAATCCCGGGGCAGAGTAAACAAGGAGGAGGTAGAGGCGGTCCATGGTGGTTCCCGAATTTGCCTGTGGTTCTACACACACACACACACACACATACATACACACACATACATACATACACACATACATACACACACGCGCACACATGCATACATGCACAATTGAATAAATAAAAAAAAAGATCCCACATAAAAATGCCAAGTGGATATGACTGGAGCCTGTGTTTCCACCCCAGAAGTCAGAGCCTAGAAAACCCCAAACCAAGCATTAAGACTTAGAGTAATACAGGATGAATCCTGACATCACCCTGTGGAGTGTGTATCTCCACAGGTACACACTCAAGTGCCTCCTTGTGAACACACACACACATACACACACACACACACACACACACACACACACATATGCATGTGTCCACACATACAAAGTGAAAATGAGAGAGAAAGAAAGATGATAAGGTGAAATGCAGGAATCTTCAACCAAAAAGGATTCCAAAATCCTCAAACAATAATTTTTCCCATGAAGACACCATCCTGGTGCAAAAACCTTTAAAATCTTCCACATCAACCTTTGCCACCACTATCTAGAACCTTCTGATCCACAGCATAGTGCTCCACATTCAGAAGACAAAAAAGAACATTTGAAAATTCACCAGACTTAATGGGCAAAACTCATAGGAGCCACTACATTCTTCAGGTTTATAGATTCATAAAACAGCATCCAAAAGGTGAAAAGTGATCCTATATTCAATTATAACTATTTTGTATTATCTGTATTTTATGAATGCTGCCAACCCCTTAAAAATCAAACCTTACAGCCCAAATAGCAATTTACAATGAGATGATATTAAGACTTGTTGCTTGTTAATGGACTTCGTTTGTGTGGGTGTTTGGATCAATTTGACCTTAATCATCACCTGTTTCCACCTCAGTCTTCCCAAAGAAAATCAGATATTCTCCTCTTTCTTTGCCCAAATGATAGGGTTTCATTTAGAGAAGGATGCCCCTTTACTTCTCAGGGAGAGTTTCATATAAACAAAAGCTATTGGCTGAGGCAGTGTCAAGGTTTGGAATGTGTCTCCTGCAGTCTCATGTGTTTGGGAAGGTCATGGCACTTTTGAAAGGTGGAGCATTAGAGGAAGGCATCACAAAGGGTGGGGCTTGAGATGGATTTGTGCCACCCTACCTCCAGGAAGAGCCTGCCTTTGCAGCAGTCTGGTAGCTCTTAGCCTCTCAGATAGGTGTGACGTAGCTTAGGTCCAGCTTCTACCAGCCAGCCATGCCACTTTCATGAAAACCTGCATCGCCCCTCTGGAACCATGTTGCAGTTTGCCTGCATGGTTGCTGATAAATCACCATCAAACGGCTTAAGGGAACAAGGGATTTATTTTCTCTTACAATTACTGGTTACAGTTCTCAGTCCAGCTTGGCGGGAAAGCACACACCAACACCAGGGCCAAAGGAACTGGCCACACCATCTCTACACAACAGCTGAGAGAGGGACATCCTTACTTGCCATACCAGCATATCTGGCCAAGTATACAGAAGGATGCCAACTTCCTCAACCAGCTCTCAGTGTTTTATTGACTTGTTCAGGGTCTAATCCCACCCGCCATCAGCTAGACAATCTCTTGCAGGTTTGCTCTGGGCTTAACTCAACCATTAATTCTCTACAAATTTGCCTGGAGCTCAAATCCTCAACTGTCAAGTTGACACCTGTGCCTAACTATGACAAACCATAAACTGAATTAATCTCCTTTAAGTTGCTTGACTTTGAGTATTTTCTCGGAGCAAGACAACAAGAGTAACTATTACATCCTGTCTGACATTTCAGTGGCCCGTGTCAAATAATTGCAGAAAAATGCATCTTAATGGCATCTTTAAGGCTGGTTAATCCTTGAAATTTGTAATGTAACCAAAATAATATTCTGGAATAAGTACCACAGCCTTTGTAGAACAAAAAACGAGAGACCAGAATCCTGAGGTGATGTCCCAGTCCCACAGCTCACCAGCAGCGTTCAGAACAAGAGCTCCCCAAAAGCTTGGATCTAATTCATGTTTAAAGTAGCTACTTTGGGGCTGGAGAGGTGGCTCAGGGGTTAAGCTTCTGCCTTGTAGGCAGAAGGTCCTGAGTTCGGATCCTAGGCCCCACGTATAGACACCGGGCAGAAGCGGGGGCGTCCTGCGTTTCTGGTCCTGGTAGGGCAGAGCCTGTGAATCCCCGGACAGAGTTAACAAGGAGGAGGTGGAGGCGTCCATGGTGGTTCCCGAATTCGTCGGTGGTTCTACACACATACATACACACACACACACGCACGCACACACACATACATACACACGCACAATTGAATAAATAAATTAAAAAATATGTAAAAAAATTCATTAAAGTAGCTACTTTTAGTGGGTAGATTGTACATAAACATTCAGAAAGACAGAGAACAAAAAGGAATACTATGTGCCAAGAAACAAAAGTTCAAAGGAGATCAGTCCTGGGACCCAGATGAGAGAGAAGAGGGAGTAAAGGGAAAAAGCCTTGGGAGGAGATGGTGAATGAAACAAGACCACACCCTAACTTCCTTTGAATCTGTTTAGCAACTGTGGAAAAGCCTCTAGTTGTTCAATGAGAGAGAGAGAGAGAGAGAGAGAGAGAGAGAGAGAGAAACCCTAGAGCCTTTGAAACTACCTCTGGGTCATTACAACAGAGCATGAATTCTCTGGTCCCTTAAATTTTAATGAACCTGAGCCCTTTAAAGGTGGTGCTGAGAGCAACTTTAGCCTGAAACAATTAACATGTTAATGGGGTTTATGCTGCAAATAGATTTATGAGTGCAGGAGAATGCTTACCTAGTTGTTTCCTGGCTCATACTTGTTAAGTATCCATTGAATTTAGCAAGATTGGTTTTAGGAGAAAGCTAAAGAATTCATCTGCATGGCTGGCTAGATCCAAGCCCACTCCAGAACATGCCCAAAGCTTAATACAAATGGGATCTTGTCATCACATAATTGGCCCATATGAAGCTCTGCGTCTTCAGCACCTACCTACTTGTTTTTATTTTACAGTTAGTATTCCGGCACATAGAAAGGAATCCCACACTCACTTCTGCTCATCCCAATGCACACAGAGTTCAAAAGTTCAAAAGATAAGAAGTGATTCTCAGCATGAGTAAACCGTGCAATGCGCTGGAAAATAAATTTTTGATGTCAAGATACATTCCCAGTTTATTCATGCTGAGAATTGTTTTTTCTTATCTCCTGGATGCTGAAAGCTAGGATAACCAAAATTTGTTTGAACACTATAATAAATACATAATACAATTTGACTACTGTTTTATTGTTACACACTTTTCCCAGATATTATTGCAGATGATTGTTGCAGAAAAGTACATCAATTTATGGTGTGATGGCTTAAAATATTTACTGAGAAAATGATTAGCACAATCTAGTTAGTAAACATACCTATCACCTCATTTACTCTGTGTGTGTGTGTTTGTGTGCGTGTATGTGTGTATATATGAGTGTTTGGTGAGAATATGTAAGATTTACCACAATAACAAACTTGAAGTGCACAATAATTTTCTTAACCAAATATTCAAAGATTTTCATTGCATCCTACATGAACTCTGGTTTATAAACTAAACCCATTTCGATATAATAAAAGTCTGGGGGATCCTACAACTAAGTATTAGTGCTTTGAGCTCCAGAATTACACACATACATATATGATATGTATATTGAATATATATATATTCAAAATTAGGTTGATTTTCTGCTGATCAGCATCTACTATACTACACCATGAAAATATTTTTCTTGATAACTCAGAGAACTGACAGCTCAAGTCCCTTGGGACTACCTCTTTCCTCAAGAGCAAAGTGCTCGTCTGCTCAGAGTGGCTGTCAACCCCTAATTAACCAATGAGGAAGCACATTAAACACCACTGAAGACTATCCACTGAAGAGTGACAGAGAACATTTTCCAGATCATCAGTTGACAAGCTGTGTCATTTGCATGTAAGGAACGGATTCTACCAACAGACGGCTGGGAATGCCCTTCATAATTCCAGGCCCTTCATCATTATCACGTGGCAGCATTGTTCTCTTAGTAACCAATGAGAGCTCTCCTGGTACTTACGTCACATTTTAAAAAAAGGCGTCAGTTTACATGGCAGAGACAGATGCCACTGATCTCTCTCTCTCTTTCTCTCTCTTTCTCTCATTGCCAACTTGCCTGTTGGACCTCAGACCTTGTCCTGGAACAGACAGAGAACATGTGCTTCATGGAGAACACAGTCTCCAGGGTCTTAGAATGTCCTGGCAGGAGCAGAGCTCAGTGTGTATGGGATGGGACCATGGACACTCTGCCTTCTTCCTGCAGCAATGCTTCTGTAACCCATATGACTGCCAACCTTCCAATGAATCCTTCCAGGTCTTTCTCCCATGACTATGGCTTCTTCCCAGTCTCCGTAATGTCATTATCTAACACCTTCACTGACTTTACCAGCCTATGCCACAGCTTCGTTGCATGCTCACTGGAGTGGACAGCCTAGCTTCCTATCTTTGCAATCTCTGCCCATCCCAGGAAAATGCAGTGATGACTGGCAAGTAGACTCTGACTTATGCCCCATCTTAATTAAATCCTGCAGGATGACATTCTCTCTCCTGACATTTGTGACAGAGAGAATAATGAGCTGAGAAGATGGCACATAGAGTGAAATGTCTGGACACAAGAGGGGCAGGACGGTCCCCCAAAGGAGTTTCCTCTTCGTGTCTCTTCATGTCCAAAAGTAAGGATACTAAAAGCTACAGGCTTGGCTACCAGACCTTTATTCTTCTGCGCGGGTGTGAGTAGGGAGCTTTAAATCATTGCTGTTGCTGCATGTGTGTAAGCATGTGTGTGCACATGCATGTGTGTGTGTGTGTGTGTGTGTAGCATGCCTGTGTGTGTAAGATTGTGCCTGTGGGGCCCCAAGGGTGACATCAGGAATCTTCCTGGATTGCTCTTCCTCCTAATTGCTTTACTCTGGGGTTTTCCAGTCTCTGCCTTCCAGGGCTGGAATTACAGGCCACTGCCATTTCCATGTGACATTTTCTTGTGGGATCTGGGCCTGAACTCATGTCCTTTTGCTTGTGAAGCAAAGGCTTTAACCCCTGAGCCATCCCTCTTCCCTAATTCAGTGAGCATTTTTATAAGTAATAGATTGGGCAGCTTCTTCTTCTCTAGGCTCTCTTGAGCCTGCTCTCTACTCGTACACTACAATTCCATGCTTGCTTCCTCCATCACACCTTCGCCTCACCTTGAACATTCAAGCATGTCTTGAGTCCAGATTACAGTCCTGAACACCAACCTCGCACCCCTGGAGATGGACTCTTTACATGAGCCCAGGGACACAGACGCAGAGTAGGAGGGACTCCAGCAAATAGATCAAAGCCCCCTAACATGGTCCCTGTGAGCTTGTAATTGCCATGACGGTTCCTCCAGCCTGTGCTTCAAAGTTTCCCCATTTTCCTTAACCAGACCAAAGTCCTTTGCTCTCTCACCCCCAACACACTGAGGACCCCTCTTGACTGTCATCTTCCTGATCATTCTCTTTCATCATAGTGCTTTCTCTCAATTTCAAGAGTCCTCACTTCTCCCTGGGCTGCTGGGAAGGATCTCCATCTCTAAGCCATTCTTGACTCAATAGCCACATGTGAGTAGCTCACTCCTTTATGTTTCCTTAGTATCCCCCTAACTGCAGAATGTTGAGGTAGCAATAATGGCCCCTCGGAATAATGACTTCATCAGACAAGGATACATACTGGTTCCCACTTCATTCCAGAGGTGTGTCCAAAGGATGGATGCACAAAGGTCTTTCTGAGCTGTCCCATCTGAGCTCCCATAGACTCACCCTCTCCTCTGGCTCTTCATGAGTTATTCCCTTTGTACATACTGTTTAGAAAATAAATTCTCTTCCAGTTTCTATTAAAGGAAGATCTTGTCTCTACTTTGCTCTTCTCAACAATTTAGACTATGATGACCAGTAACCCCTCTACCACCCAGCAAACACTCAAAGTATCAGTTGAAGAAAAATAATTCCTAAAAACCCACTCAGAGGTCCTTCTTTTCGGCCATGCTGGAAATGTACATGAGTGGATTTTCATCTGTTCATTTGAGTCCTTCTACCCTATGTATTCCTTAAAGAAAGGGGATTGCCTGACTCCTCCATATCTTCAGTGCCTACCAAGGTACTTGACACTGAATAAATGTTTGTACAATGAAGTAACTGGAAAAGAAATCAGCCACATAGAAAGCAACTGAGTAAGTGATTTCAGTGTCAACAGAAAAAAAAGACAGATAATGGAATCTGAACACCAGGCTCTTATGTAAGCTCACTAAACCTATCTCATCCACTGTCAGTGTGCTGCGATTTATTTTACAAAGGATGGGAATGGGAAGGGCTGGATTCAAGAAAAAAAAAAGTAGATTTAAGCTTTAGAAACCTGCGCTGCTAGGATGAGGAAAAAACTTGTGAGGGAAGTTGGGAGGTAGGTGTCTAAGTCTCTTAATACTTCTTGTAATAACTACTGACCATCACGTAGAGCTGTACGCGACTAGGTGTCGCTCAGTAATGAAGGACCTGTCTTGTACTCATGAAGCTGAAGTCTGAGACTCTGTCCTTAGCCCCACAAAAGATAATAAATAAATTAATAAATGGCGCTGTCAGGTTGATCACATTCTGGAGGGATGTTTTTGCAGGGAGGAGCCTGGAAGAAGACCAGGAATCTCGTGCTAAGCTGGGGACAGGGGAATCCTGTGTGTGCTACAGAGCAAGTTTTCCCTCTCGGCACTAAGGCAGCTCAGAGTTGCTAACCAGCTTCTTAGAAGAACAGAGGCTTCCTGAGCTGCAGTTTGGGGGCCACTGATTGTCCCCACGGAGCGTAGTGAGAACTTAAGAAGGGAAAGCTGATGTGACGCTCATGCTCTGAGGACTGACTGATGGATGAAGTCATTTGTCATTGAGTCGGCTGTCCGTGTTCACTCAGTAACTATGAATGGTGACAGATTAATTTGGCAACATGCAAGTAGAGTAAAATCTTAGGCTTTTCCCAAGGACAAATGGTCTAACCATGAATATAAAACCCCAAATTGAAAAAGGCAGGTGCTTATGGCTTACCGACCAGTGGGCCATCTGTCTCCTGATGGATGCCCAGGCACAAGCTAGTCCCTACATAGATCAAAGATGCAGGAGAACATGGGAGAAGGAAGGAAACTGGCTGCAGGAGAGAACGGGTGGAGTGGGATGGAATGGGGATGGGAATAGATAGTGGGTGATGAAAACACATAAATTCATTGCTAAAAAGAAATAAAGATAAAATGTGAAGAGAGGAAAAGACAGATGCTCAATGAATGCTTATAAATTTGAATAGAGAGGGAGGGAACTGGTGTACCTATTAAGTTTGTATGAGCTGAAATAATAATAAAAATGTATTAAATTAAAAAATATATAACATCATACTTCATTAAAAATAAAAATAAATAAATAAATAAATTTGAATAGAGTGTACTGTGAAAAATAAGAACGCAGACCCTCCTGTCAGAGATAGGTCATGCCTCAACTCTCCCCTCATTGACTACATGGCCTCTCTCCAGCTTCCTCTCTTTGCATGCAGGGTCTTCGGAAAAACTTAGCTTCCCTAGATTTCAACTTCTTCACCATGAAATATGCAAACACATATACACCAATGACCAAAGGCTACAATCGCATGCACAAGTGAGTACACACACACACACACACACACACACACAGCAGTGATTAAAGTAGATATAGGTTTGTCCTATCTTAAATTTCAAACAATGAATACATGTATCAAACATCACACAGTATCTCTTTAAATATGCATAATTTTCATATCTAAGTTAAAAGTACGAATAAATATGAAAGCTGGATGGTGCATATATAACAATGAAAGAGAAGCTCAGCCAAGGGATCACTATAGTGCTGTATGGATAAAAATAATATGGCTGGGTTGATGCTTCCAAAATAGGACTGAGGAAGGAAGGGAGGGAGAGAGGGAGGGAGGGAGGGAGGAAGAGAGGGAGGGAGGGAGGGAGGAAGAGAGGGAGGAAGGAGGAAGGAAGGAAGGAAGGGAGGAAGGGAGGGAGGGAGGGGGGAGGGAGGGAGGGAAAGAAAGAAGGGGGAGGGAGGGAGGGAGAGAGAGAAGGAGGGAAGACAGATGGATGCATTAATGAGCTGGTATTGAGAAACTGAAGGTAAAGAAGAAAAGAAACAAAGTCAGAACAAATCTATACAGAAACACACACACACACACACACACACACACATATACACAGAACACAAAATTATATAGAAAGGAGGATGAGAAATAAAAGATAGGGAAAGGAGAAGAGTCAGAAATAAAAGCAAGAAAGGGGATAGCTCATACAGAAAATATGTGTCACACAGACTTGAACGAGAGCAGAAATGTATTCCCATGAGACACCAACGGAGCTGGGGGAGGAACATTAACACAGAGGAGAGAACAATGTGAAACACACATAATATTACCAAAGGTACAAGTTAAAAGTTTGGGTCTTGTTGGAAGAGATGGGGAAAAGAACAGCCACTACTAAATGCAAACAATGAAACCCGATTAAATAAAAATATCAGGGTTTGGGAGACAGCTCAGGATATCAAGGCTTTGCCTCGAAAACAAAAGACCAAGTTTAGCTCCCCAGATCACACATGGAAATAGGAGGATATGGCAGAGGCCTGAAAATCTGGCCCTGGAAGGCAGAGCCTGGAAAACCCCAGAGCAAAGCGATAAGGTGGGAAAGCAATCCAGGCTGATTCCTGATGTCATCCTCAGACTCCACGGGCACATACATTCAAGCGCTCTCTTGTACACACACTCATATACCACACTCAAAAAAAAAAAAAATACCAGCGTGGGTCGTAGTTTGAGCATGCAGAATAGAAAGGTCCAGTGTTGATGGGTGACCAGTGAGCACAGTGAACAGAACCAGAGAGAACAGTGAACAGGACCAACAACTGGTGTGTGTAGTCCAAGGTCAATCCAATGGTCATCCCACCCACTACTCCACAGCTATGAAACTGCAGCCAGATTTTAAATCCCTTGACCTCCCCACCGTTCCTGCTCTGGCCCAGTTTCCTGGCCAAAGGCAGAGGGTTGAAATACATTTCAGTACCTGTGTGCTGCAGGGAGGGGGAGCATCAGGTCTCTATGTGAGCTGTCGGCTCAAAGGCGCATGTGTTCTCTAGGCACCTCTGACGATGGATGAGTCACTAGGTGGGCATGGCTAAGTCTAGTTGACAGATAAATTATGGAAGGGGCTTTATAAGCGGGGGTGGGCCTCCAGGAAGTCAGTCATTGGAGACACACCTTGTCACCAAGACTCTTCCTCTCTCTCTCTCTCTCTCTCTCTCTCTCTCTCTCTCTCTCTCTCTCTGTTTCTTGGCTATTTTGAGATGAATTCTTCTTCAACACAGCCCAGAAACAACAACAAACCTACCTACCCATGGACTGAAACCATGAGCGAAAACGTTTCTTCCCTTAGGTTTGTTTATGCCAGATTGTCACACATTCAAGGGTGTCTAACATGGTAAACTTCATCAGACTGGGTGTGTCTTGAATTCATGCATCAGAGCTACTGCGTCTGATATGGCAGATATTAAATGATAGATGAGCAATGTCCCACACAGCTTAGGGGAATTCTGAGTCACAAAGTGGACAAAGCTTCTTAAAACTCCATCTACACCATCAGAGAAATCCATGTATCCCAAGTGCCAGGAGCTTAAACTGCTAGATCTGTCTTTATTCATTTCTACCTGGCATGGTATTCAAAACCCTCCCACAGGCCCTACTTTTTATCCCTTTGTGTATTTACAGGAATACATCACAAAAGATAAATTTAAATAGAACACATTGCATAGAGTCATTGTGCTTCAATGTTTCAAAGACCTGGGTAGAGCTGATTTCCTCTTATTTAGCCTTCTAAGAAAGCGTTTATGGAATCTCATTAGCATAAATAAACTCATCAATATTCCTTTATCAAAATGTTATTACCACATTGTTCAGCTTGAAATTCTAACACTTGTGAGGCTGAGGCAGGAGTACTGCTGTGATTTCTAGGCCAGAGCAAACTGCAGAGCGAGAGAGTGTCTTTAAAAGAAAAGCTAGAAACTATCACCAATCAAGAACGGGAGACTTTCTCATGAGCAGTCACCATGAGTCAGAGAAATAACAGACCCTCTTGTGAGGAACCACCCCATCCTTTATTGGACATTGGTATGCTAATCTCATAGAAAGGGCCAGTGAAACCATTATTTCTGTGGCTAACAGAACAGGTTTCTCAGTAACATTCTGTAAATGGTTCTGTTCAATGGTACCAGCTTTGGTCCCACTGGAAAACTAGGGGGACATTGAAAAAGGCTGCATAAAAAGCAGGGTGAATATTCCAAAATTGGACACACATTAAAAAATCCCAACTCTGTCACAGGATGTGGGGGGGACTGCAATCCTAGCAATTCAGAGGTCCTGGTGGGAGGATGAGAAGTTCAAGGCCCACCAGAGCTACAGAGCTGTATAAAAAAAAAATGAAAGAAAGAAAGAAAGATAGAGGAGAGGAAAGGGGAGGGGAGAGGAGGGGAAGGTTGAGGAGAGGAAGGGAGAGGAGGGGAAGAGAGAGAAGGAGAGGGGAGAGAGAAGGGGAAGGGAGAGTAGGGGAGGGGAGGAAAAGAAAAAAGAAAAGAAAAGAAAAGAAAAGACTGGAATTCTAGCTCTGGAATCAATCTGTGTTCACCTCTTACAGAACAAGCTTCAACTTAACTGGATCTCTTCATCTTGAAATGGGAACAATGTTACCTCTCCCACAGCATTATTTCCAAGATTCAATGAAACAGTACGAATAAAGGTTCTAGCAGTTTGTCTGGCCTGGCAGAGAGAGATCCATGTTATTTATGTATAGGCATCAACTTGACAATTGAAGATTGTGCTGTGGGCGCATCTGGGAAGAATTGATAATTAAGGCAGCCCCTAAGGAAGCCTGCAGAAGAGAATCTAATTGATGAGGGAAAAGCCAGCCCAGGGTGGATGGGACCCGGTGGGTGAGACTGAGGGAACTAGTCCAGTACATTGGCATCCTTCAGCATCCGTTGACAGACTTGCAGTCTGGCAAGTGAGGCTGCTCCTCTCTCAGAAAATCTGTGGATATGTTATGGCCAGTTCTCTCAGCTTCTGGTGTTGATACAAACTGTCCTGCCAAGCTGGACTATGATGTGTAACAGAGAATCATAAGCAAGAATGAAGCCCCCTTGCTCCCTTAAGCCATTTGGTCTTGAATTAACTGGAAACATGCAGACAAACTGCAGCAGCATCCAAATGAATTAACTACTAGTTGTCATTCATAGTGGTTATTTCCTAGTAGGTCCTGAAACATGCTTTGCGAAGTACTGACTGTCATGAGTTTGCACAGCATTAATTATCCAAGGTTTCCTAAATGAGATAAAACAATATTATCAGCCAGATGAAGTACCACTAGAACTGGAAGTCCACGTCTTAACATCTTTCTGTCTTATGAAGAAAATTGCTTTTGAAACTAGGTTTCCCTTCTCAGGAGTACAGTACAAATACATTATGCTACAGCTGACTAGAGGTTGGTCTCTCCAACCTTTCTCATCCTCAAACCTGCTCAGGTAGAAGATCAGCTGCATAAAACTCTCACATGTGCCAATGACCTACAGGTGCCAGCGACACAATGAGGGGTTTTCATTGGTGGTCTTCACCTCAGGAGAAATTGGCAGGAGTCACTGGCACTGAACCAAAGGGGTCAATAACACGCTCAGGTAGAATTTTTTTCACTTAACAGGTGTACAGAAGCCAAGGGCTTCCCATGGTTCCATCACACATACCTAAGGCAACTGCAGAGAAAGCCCACGCTGGCTGCTCAACGTGGTTCTGCCTGAACACCCTCCAATACTTGGCTGGGATTAACTAGGACTCGATTTTTCCCTTTGCAGATTTCTGAGGGTGCTAAGAATCGTTAGCATGTTTTCATAATTCCCTGGAAAATAAGCCTTTGTTAAACGTTTCGAGAAATTTTATTGATTTTAATATCTAATTTTATCTCACCTGATAAATAAGTGTCCTACAATAGCAGTCTCCCTAGGTGGGGAAAATGCAATGTCATTCCTTACAGTCTTTTCAACAAGAGTCAGCACTTGAAAGGAATTGAAACAGGTAACTCAAAAAGGTGACCTATGTGACATACGCCCGGCTATTTGCCAATGCCCACTAAGTGCGATTGTTCAGTCTCTGTCCCTTACAAAGCAACTCACAATCCATCTTCAGGATGGTACTAGTGGAAGTAGGAGTGTGGTTACTGACTTAGCTTGCTCAACAGCAATTTCCAAGACACAAAGGCTTGCGCGTGCACAAGCGATCCAAAGTGAGGCTTTTCTGAGATAAGTCCAGAAGTCTAAATCCACCTCTTCAAAATAAACAAGGCACATCTTATCAACTCCAGAGAAATCACATTCATACAATCTCTCGCATTTCCACCAAATATACATTTGCCACCTATGACGGCAAGAAGGTGCACGATACCCCCAGACACCCCAACTAGGTCTTAGGTTTATATACTTAGTGGCATTTGCAGTGACCCGGCAGCAAATTGAATTCCACGTGAGAGGTATAAAATATGGAAATATAAAGTCAACCCCCAAGTAGTCTTTCTACAAGTATAAAGCCAGAAAGGTTTGAATGACTTGCATACTTACTTAACCTACTTTTTCTATTGCAAACTTTGCTTTTCAAAAACACAAAGCCAAGAAGTAAAAATACTGAAAAATCAGAATCCTCTGGGGGCCAGTTTGTAATCCCTCAAGAGCACACGCCGAAAAGCAAAGTGCGACCTGCCTTCTCTAGCCATGTTCCACGCGGAGGATCCCTCTAGGAAACAACTTCTCCAGCTAAGGAGACCGGCAATGAGTGAAGACTTGCCCAGAATCCCTCGCTAAGCGACACGCGGAGATGCGTTCTCCATCTCTAACGTAGAAGCCTCCACAGATGCTCCTCTTTGGGGGTTCCCCAGCTCTCCGACACAGGGAACATGTTTCTCAGTGACCCCACGGAGTCTCTGCTTCAGTGTGTGGTTCTTTACTTCCTCTGTCTCATCAAACCTGTGGAATAAGCCCTTCCTGGGACTTAGTAAACACATACACACACAGACACACACACGAACACGTTCATTTATATAAAGATGACAATATCAAGTGTTCGTCGTTGGACAGGATTCCATTCAAAAAAAGCTTTTTTTTTTAGAAAGTAGACAATTACTCCCGAAACAAGCAACTGCACACACACACACACACACACACACACACACACACACACACTATGCACTGCACTTGGGGCGTGAGGGAGCTGTCAGGTGCTTTGAAAGTATCAGCTATGTGGAAAGCACCTGACTCTTAGGGCAGTTTTTGCCTCCCCTACTCCCACTGGGGTTCTGGAAGGATCCCAGAGCAACAGCCTTCCAGCCTTGCCAGGTCCAGTCACATCCCAAAGATGCCGCCCCGTGGATGGCTGCGCCTCATCCCTCGAGGGGACCCGATTCCCCCCCTCCAGGTGTCGCACGCGTGGGGCGGGGGCGCCACGGACCCCGCCTGCGAGCACCGTGCTGGAGTCCGCGAGCGCCACTTACATGCCTGGCTGGAGCTGGAGGGCGCTTCCTGGCGGCCACTTGGCGATCGGCCAGGCGTGCAGAAAGCTCCAGAACCCCAGTGTCGAGGTCATCTCGGTGAGACCGAGCCGCCGTTCTGGCCACCGCCCCGAACTGCAGGCGCGCGCGGCTGGGAAACCCGCAAGTCCGAACCCCGCGCAGAAGTTGGGTTCGCCGGGCAGAAGTTGCGACGCGGGGCTCGCGGGGCGGGCGCAGGGGGCGTGTGCCGCGGCGGAGGGGCGCGGGGGGCGGCTCCAGCCCTCACACGGGCTGACACGGGCGATCGCGGCCACGCGCGAGCAGCGGCCGGCCGAACCCTCCATCCAGGCGCCGGGGCCCGCGCTCTGCACCGCCCTGCTCCGCCCGGAGCGACTGGGAGCCGAGCGAGCCCGCAGCCCCGCAGCCCCCGCAGCCCTGGTGCCATGGAAACGCACTCGCCGCCCTCCCGCCCCTCTGGAGCGCTTAAAGAGACAGCCCCGCCAGCTCTCCCCGCTCGCCGCGCTAGTTGGGCGTCCCCACGTCCCGATCACCCCCCACTTCTCCACCAGACCGAGGCGGGGCTGGGGTTGGAGAGGCAGCTGGGACTCAAAAAAAAAAAAAACAAAAAAACAAAAAAACAACTCAAGATCAGGGGTTTCACTCTGTAGTCTTCCAACTGTACTTCCTCCCTAACCTCTAAGCATCCAGAACCCCAAGTCCGGACAGCTAGGTCGCCCAACCCCCAACCCCCTCAGAACCCACCAGCTGTGTGCATCTGCCTACTTTTGATGCTCTCTTGCTGAGTCCTCTCCCCACCCGGAATCTGCGGAGACCCTCAGAACACCACGCTAGGGGGAGGTGTGTTGGAATTGGGCACCAAATGCTAGTTGAGGGAGCCCAGTCTCCTGCCAAAGCGACAGTTTGCCGGACATATCAGCGACTCATCCAGAATCCTGGGTGCTGGGAACCAGATAATCTCTTTTCGTTATTTGGCCACAGTCGCCCTCACTTTGGGCAAGCGAGTTACTAGGAGGCGCCAGCTCTTCTCCAAACGCACCCGCTCCCTTTCCTTTAAACCCAGCTCCTGGTCCCTAAAATCCGCGGAGCAGCCGCCAGTTGCGAGTCCCACAGGCCCTTCCAGAAGGGAACGAGTCTGCTCAGGCCGCGAAGCTTAGCTTAGGCTACGGCGCTGGCCAGCGCTACCAGGACGCACCGCCAAGACAGGCGCACGGTCGCCAGCAGCTCCGGCCCGGGGCTATGGCTCTGTCTGGTGCCAGCTGCGATCTAGTTGACCACAAGCCTCCGGAGTGTTTCGTGGAAAGAAATCCTCTGGCGCTTGGTGGCTTCCAGCAAGGACAGACCCGGCTTCGCTTAGCCGGCGGAACGCGCAGCCATCGCCCTGAGACAACTTTTTTGGCTTTTATTCTTAAACTTACCCAGAGTGGCCGTCCTCTGACTTCTTCATGATCAGATACTTAAAAGCGGAATCATCTGATTTCCTCGCTCCTGGGAGGCCTGAAAAGATCGCTCTCATGGGGCGCTTTAGACTTTCTCTGGCTCTTCGCTGTTGAATTGACCATCTGGCTCTTAGTTCCAGTCTTCTAAGCCTTTCTCCTGCTTACTGTTCTTTCTGCTCTTTTCGATCGCTTGGGGAGCAATTGGGCATTTGCAGGAGGAACTGACAAGCAGGCAGATGAGATGTCTTTGAAAAGACAGAGTGGAGTGAGATCATTCCACACCTGAAGCTTTGCCATTCTGTGAATGCCCTTGATTTTTAGAGTTTGTAACTCCCGCAGTAATCTGCTGCTGCTCTCTCTCTCTCTCTCTTCTTCTTCTTCTTCTTCTTCTTCTTCTTCTTCTTCTTCTTTCTTCTTCTTCTTCTTCTTCTTCTTCTTCTTCTTCTTCTTCTTCTTCTTCTTCTGATTTCTTCCTCTTCTTCCTCTTCTTCTTCTTCCTGTGTGTCTCTGTCCCTGACTCTCTGTCCTCCTCCGTCTCTCCTGCGCTAACGCTCTCTAGGTCTCATCTCAATCTGGTTCTCTGCCGTGTTTTCTGATCTCTGGACTCTGTACTCTCTCTCTGCCTAATCTCTCTCTCTCTCTCTCTCTCTCTCTCTCTCTCTCTCTCTCTTTCATATGTTCTATGTAGTTCCAGGCAAATGCTCTTCCACTGATCTCCAGCCCCAACCCTGGACACATATTCTTTATTAAAGTTAAGTTGTATACATAACAGAAGATACATACACATGTATCTTCTGTATTAAAGACAAACTTGTAAAGAAAAAATTAAAAATTATAACCACTCAATTGTCTTTATCATTTGGCATAGTTCCTTAAAAGGTAGTATTAGGAAAACAGAAATCTTTATTTGAATCTTTTTATAAAAGAGGGAGACCCTCTTCCTTTCTTCTCTAAATGCCAGTGATGAGTGTGTCTGCCTTGGCACCTGGCGTAATTCAGACTCAGGTACTGGGACAGTGTGGTATCTCCTGGAGAGACCTTGGTTCTCTGGCTATCTGCTGATGTCCCCGGAAGGACAGGCACAGCATAAATTGTTAAGCCACATTGATAATTAAAAACCTGTTCACTCTTCTCAGGTCTCCGAAAACTCTTTGCCACCTTAAAAAAAAAAAAGTAACAAAGCTGACTACTTAATTCTACCTCTCCTGGGGTTTTTCTCCCTCTCTCCCAGTGAGGTGTGAATGACCAAAGCCAAGCAGAACCCTGAGTGGGGACAGGCAGACGGGTGACCAGATAGCAACAGTAACAGTGTCTGCTCATCCAAGTTACTCGCTGGCTGCAGCATCCACACTTGTAAAAAAGATGGTTTGATGGCTTTTTTCTAGTTTGTCCTTTGGAGCAAACCCAAAATTCCGGATTGTTTCAATCAAAATGGATCTCGATCCCTTTAATGAAGACTTAACAGCAGTTCTAGAGAGGGCAGTATAGTTTAACAGAACCGTTCATGTCCTGTTAAGGGCTTACCCTTTCTTTACTTCTGAACTAGTTGCAACGAAGCAGGAGTATACAACTCATCTCATTTCTGAAAGTTTCTAAACACATCTTTTCTTCACTTTAAAGAAAGTCTTTCATAAATAATAAGCCATATTTATTACTCAGCTAAATTTAAAGTAAGCCCCAGCTGCAACTCTGAATGCTTTAAAGAGCTAATGGGAAATACAGGGAAGTATGTAAATTGCCTGGTTGCAGGATTGCTTGGTAAAGGACGGCTTAGGTAAATGGGAAGTACATCAGTATATTGAAGATCATGAAAAATTTTTTTCACATACATTAAGCTGAACGCATCATTTATTACGGATGAACACTTAAAGCACTTTGGATGTGACATGCTGAAGATGATTCTTGTACATTTCATAAGATAAGGTTGATTTCAAATTATTCTAGTATGGCCAATGATCTAAATACAATGGCATATGAGCAATATAATGAAATGAAATGGCCTAAGTATTACATTTTTGCCATAAACCGAAAAACTCTGATCTGAATTCAGTTCACCTATTCTTTTTTTTTTAATTTTTTTTATTAAAAATTTAATTATACATTTTAAAATTTTTTACCAGTTCCCTCTCTCCCCCCTCCTCCCCCCGAACCCCCTCCTCCCCCTCCCCTTCCCCCAGTGCCTCCCCCCCAATTCCCAGAGAGTCCTTTATTGTGTACGCCTAACTCTCCACTGGGTCCTCCTCTCCGATGACATATAAGGACCCAGTGGCATTTCCATAAGCCCTTTCTCTTGTTCCCCTTAAGCATAAGATTCTGGTTGGTGCATTCATAAAACTTAAAAGTAAGAGAGTAGGGCCTGGGAAGTGTTTGCAGAGCAAGTATGAGGACCTGAGTTCAATCCCCAGCACCCATGTTAAAAAATAAATAAATAAATAAGGTGCATGCTTATAATCCCTGAGGCTCTTTGAGCCCTAAGTCCTACAGAAATACTTGTCTTAAAAACCATAATTGAAAGCTTCCAAGGTGTATGTATACCTCTCCCCTCACACATGTGCATAGGAATATTATGTACACCTGCACATAACACACACACACACACACACACACACACACACACACACACTCAGTAATTGGTTATTGGTTTGATTGGTGAGCCTCTTGAGGCCTCTCAGCTATAGTCTTACATATTAAAACAACATGGCTCTGTGGTTTCAGGATGCTGTGAACATCCAACACAAAGCTCTGAACAGAGAGCACAGTTTCTTTTTATTGCCTAAAGTGAAGCACGTTATTAAATTAGCAAAGCAAGAGAGTAAGCAGGTAGACAAAGAGCCCATCAATTTCAAAAATGAAAAGAAAAAATTTTATATGAATAGTATCCCTTGTTCAGACACAGATTTCACAGGATAAAACATTCTCTAGTTGTCATGGATTGGGTTTTACTTTCTTTAAACGACCTTTATGCATTGCCAGGCAAGCGAGTCTTCATAGAGCAGAGAAATGCAGTCTCTGAGTACAGCCCAAACCTTTAGAGGGTCTCCAGTGGGCATCCTTCCTGCCAACCCCAATCCCTCCATCCCTGAATCAGGAATGATGAGTCCAAGCTTCTTCCTTGTTAGGAGGAGGGGGGACAGGCCAATTTCATGCTGTATGTATGCTGGCATGAAAAGAAGTGTTTACCTTAAAGGCAATAGATTCCGACCAGATGTTCTCAGAAACCATCCTCAGCTGCCGCTTGAAGCATCGCAGTCACCAAGTACTTTATCTTCTCGTCTATCTTCTCCTAATTGAGAAATTGTTGACGCAGGCAGATCGACAGGCGGCTGCTACAGAAACCAAGGCTTTTGGCTCTCCTCTCCTTTCTGCACACACACACACACACACACACACACACACAAAACTTCCAGAGTCTCTATGCGGCCGAATAAAAGCACAGGCCACTCCATTTGGCAGGTGTTGTGGGTTGAAAGAGGAGGTCAGAAAGCAATTCTTCAAAGGACAGCTTCTGTCACCTGAAAGCATAATGAATTGCCATTATAGAAATGCCTGGAAGCACTAATGAGCCATGTACATCGAAATTTTGATGCAGGGCAAAATAGAATGCAATTCACCCAGAAACCAACTAGGATTGTCACACCGAGATATGAATGATCATCCTGGCTTAGATTGCATCTGCTACTAAATTTTACCCCTATAAACCTATAGTTGGTTCTCTCTGTGTCTTCTCTCTCTCTCTCTCTCTCTTTCTCTCTCTCCTTAAAGAAAAATGATTAATTCAACATAATGTCCTAAGACATTTGTCTAATGATTTTTACATCACTTCCCCATTCTGCAATCTTGTTAGTCACGATGATTTACAAATTGTAAGTGATAATGAAATTACTAGCTCTGAAATTACATATATTTATTAGAAATTATTAGAAACTTGGTCCAGAGACTTAGTTGACTTGTACTTTTTTGAGAAATTATACCCTTCACAGTCAATGCTTATATCTAACATTAAATTAAACATAAAATTAAACTGTAACAATTTTTGCAATTCAAGTGTTAAGCATGTGCACATTTGTGCACTAGATCTCTGTAACTTTACCTTTCATATCTGAAACTACACCCACTCAACATTCATTTCTCCTTTTTCTTTCTCTGCAGCTCTTGTTGACCTTGCTACTTCTTGCTTCTGTGTGGACTATTTTAGATATTTCTAGTGAGTTACAGCCATAGAGTTTAGGGGGTTGCTTGTAGCATTTGGCTTATTTTGTGTAGTATCATTCATCTTTTCTTTGGCTATTCTAACAGGTGTGACATAAGAGTTCATTGTGAGTTTATTTCTATTTCCCTGGCTAAGGCAATGCCCAATTTTAAGATACCTATTAACCATCATATATGTATATATGTATTTTACTTATTTGTGTGTGTATGCACGCATGTGTGAGTGCGTGCATGTGTGTGTGCATGCGTGCGTGCATGTGTGTGCATGTGTGTGCGTGTGTGTGTGTGTGTGTGTGTGTGTATCAGAGGGCACTGTGTGTCCCTATGAAGGACCAAGGATGACTTTGGGAATCATCCTGAATCACTTCTACCTCCTTCTTGCTTAGCTCTGGAATATCCCAGACTCCACCCACCATGACCAGAAGTGCAAAGAGCTGCCATTTCTGTCTGGGATTTTTACATGGGACCTGGGATCCAAACTCAGGACCTTCTGCTTGCAAGATAGAGTCTTAGCCCCTGAGCCCTCTCTCCAGCACCTGTTAACCACATTTAAACAAATTTCAGATTCTCTACCTATTTTAAATTTGGGTTCTTTACTTGAATGTCCTGAATTGAATTCCTTGCATACTTTAGATATGAAATCACTATCATATCCATGACGTGCAAATACATTTTCTTACCACTGTTGTTTCCATTTCTGGGCACGAGTTTTTCCACCTTGATATCAATCCTTTTGCTGATTATTGCTCTTTTTTTTTAGATTAAAAACTGAATCATTGTTCAGCCCAGTGATTATGAGCCATTTCCTTCCTAGCTTTTTTCCTAGTCATTTTTGCTTCAGGTGTTAAATATAAGTCCTTAAAGCATTTTGAGTTGATTGGAGGGTGAGGTAAGAGCACTGTACCTGTGTGCACCTAGATACCATAGACTGATGCCAGATGTCTCTGCAGCTCACACTCCTCCTGTTGCTGTTGCATTGGAGACCATGTGACCATGGACCTCCAGCTCTGTTTTGCCAGCCCTTGTGCATGACTTCTGGGAAATGAATAGAGGTTCTCAGGCTTGTACAGCTAACCCTTCACTCACCCAGCCAATTTTTAAATGTCAGTAGAGACAAGGTTGGAAATTCACTCTTCAATACTTGAATATCCAATTGTACTAGTGGCATTCATTGAAACTACAACCTTGTCCTTTTGTGTATTCTTTGTATCTTTGCAAAAATATCAGCTAAATACTTTAGATTGAGAACTGGGGAGATGGCTCAGTGGATAAGAGAGTTTGCTATTCCAGCATGAGAATCTGAGTTCAAGTCCCTAACATACGCATGAAAATCTGGACTTAGTCACAGGTGCCCATAGACTGGACATTGGTAGGATGGAGAAAGGTGGAAGACACTTGACATCTTTCTCTGGACTGTGTGTAGATGTGCATGCCTGCACAGTCACACACACACACACACACACACACACACACACACACACACACAGTTGACAACTAAAGAAATGCTTAGGTATGTTTTGGGTTCTCTGTTTTGTTCTCTTGATAGGTGTGTGTGTCTGACTTTTAGCCAGTACCATGCTGCTTTGTTAATTATTGCATAACTTTAATGGACTCCTTGAAATCCAATATTATGGCGCACTCAATGTCATCCCTTCTGTTCAAGTTTGACGTAGATACTTGGAGTCCTTTTGCAGAACGTGAGGAAACATTTATCCATTCTGCAAAATCTGGGGCATCAGAATTTTGAGAGAGATTATATGAAATCTATGGATCATTAGGCACTGTGGATATTTTCTCAAAATTATTCTGCAATCGATGTTTGTATAATATCTCTCCCTTTATTTGGGCTTTCAGTTTCTTTCATTGTATTTCATAGTGTTCACCGTAAAGATCGCACCCCTTCTTAGGTCAAATACATTTTGAAACATTTTGCTTTTTGTAACTTTTATAATAGGCTTGCTTGCTCTTTATTGGTAGTTCATTATTAGAGTAAGCAAACCCCTGATTTTAGCACCCCAAATTTGTACCTGACAACTTATACAGCACATGTAACTTATATAGCATCTATGGATTAAATATGCTTATTGGTCCTAACAATTGGTTTGGGAGTCTTATGATTTTATATCTATTTAGTAACCTGCAAATCGTCCTATTTTCCATTTTTTCTTTTCTCTTTTCTTTTGTTCTCTGGCCCTGCTCTATGTTAAACTTTCAGCTCTGCACTGGTTAGCATTGAGGAATGAGAGACTCCTTGCTTGTTTCCTCTGACATATGACGTTCCTTAGAAGTGAGCTGAATTGAGACTCCATCCTTACATATTTAAGTCACTGAGAGATTTCACAAACTTACCTAATATTCCTGCTTTTCTTGAGATGATTATATGATTTCCATTCCTTTTTCTCATAATACAGAGAATTTTATTAATTGATTTTCATATATAACCCTTGCTTGTGTCCAGAGACTAAAACTCACTAAATTTTGCTCAATGACTGTTTTCATGTACTGCAAAAATTCTGCTTATTCATAACCCATTGAGGATTTTGCATCTGTCTTCATCATGATTGTTAATTGCTATGATAGTTAATTCTGGGTATCAACTTGACCACACCTGGCATTAACTAAGATCAGCTGTCACACTACCTGAAGAGATGATCCAGATCAATACATTACAATACAAAGACCAGCCCTAGATGTGATTGGAACCTCCCAGTAACAGATCAAATAAAAGGAACCATAGAACAGACTTTGAAGAGAGACTCTCCACTTCTTTGACTCTCCAGGAATCCTCCAGCTCTTAGCCGTCACCCACTGGCCCACTGGACTGAACAGCTCTGAGCCTCCAGGATATTTGCAGTGACTTAGCTGCCTCCAGCTTCAGCCACCAGCCATGTCTATTTCTCCCCTCTGGAAGCTTAAGCTGAATAAATATCTCTTTCTCTCTTAAATTGCTTGACTTTGAATGCTCTCAGCCTTCACAGCAACAGTGAAGAGTAACTATTACAGTTGCTAATTTTCTTTTCTTATATAATATCTTCATTTGGTCTTAATGGTTTTGAGTAACACTTTGTGATACTTCCTTGGAAAGTTCCGTTCTTCTCCAATGTGTAAAAGCTTTTGAGAAGTCTTAGTACTATGTTCTTCCTCACTAACTTCAAGCTTACTTTTATCATTATTTTCCTATTTTTTGGTATAACCATTATTGCTGAATCTTCTTCCTTTATGGTATAGACATTGATTACTTAAAATGTCCCTTATAAAATGCCTTTTGTTAGACACCATAGCTTTGTGTCATGTGTTCATTTTCATTTGTTTTCAGCGCTCTGTTTGTTGTTCAAGACCGTGTTGTTTAATTTTCCATATGTTTACAGATTTCCTGAGATTTTGTATACTCTAGGCTGAGAATGTTTGAGGTAGACTTGGAAAAAATTCATTCTACAGCTTTTGAACAGAAGGCTAGGTAAATATCTTGTAGATATACTTCTTCTAAAATGTAGTTCAAGACTAATGTTTCCCTAGTTGATTGTCTGACTAGGAAATACCCAAGGCTGAAACTGGGACGTTGCTTCCTATTATTACTTTTTGACAGTATATCAACTTATTGAAATGCTCAAGCATATTTGTTTTGTAGATTATCAGTTCAGTTCAATTTAATTCTCAAGTTCCTCTCCTTGTATATTGCTATCTTGGGTGACTGATCAGATTCCAACAGTGTTTCTCGGTATCTCTGTAAGCAGTTATTCAGCTTCAGTCCTTCTTCTGTTGTGACAACACTGGGTGCAAGAAGCTCAGGGGGAAAGTGAAGCTTGTTGCAGTCAAGGTGCCAGAAGGGATATAGTGGCTCATGGTGGGAATCACACAGCTGGGAGGTGCAGCAGGAGACTGCCTCAGGTCACCACCATCACCAGGAGTCAGTTAAGCACAGGTGTCAACTTGACTGTTGAGGGTTTGAACTCTGTGCACATTTATAGAGAATTAGTGGTTGAGTTAAGCCCAGAGCAAACCTGCAAGAGATTGTCTAGTTAATGGAGCAGACCCAGCCCATGGTGGGTAAGACTTGGCTCTGAACAGGTGAATAAAATACTGAGAGCTGGTTGAAGAAGGCGGCATCCTTCTGTACACTTGGCCAGATGTGCTGGTCTGGCAAGTAAGGATTGTCCATCTCTCAGCCATTATGTGGTGATGGTGTGGCCCGTTCCTTCTGCCCTGGTGTTGGTGCATGCTCTCCTGTCAAGCTGGACTGAGAACTGTAACCAGTAATCGTAAGAGAATAAATCCCTTATTCCCTTAAGCCATCTGATTGTCATTTATCAGCAGCCATGCAGGCAAACTGCAACACCAGGAGTCAGGGAGAGTAAAAGAGCAAGAGGAAGCAGGGCTGGGCTAGCAAACCTCAAGAACTACCTCCTACACTGTGCCTTTCTCTAGCTGGGCTTTACCTCTTAAAAGTACCACAACCTTCCCAGCATTCTTACCAACTAAAGCTTGACTAAACACATGAGCCTAGGGAAGAAGGGGATTCACATTCAAACCATGACACATGTTTAAAAAGTTCAAGAAGTTTGAATATGAAGAAGCACAGAATGGGGTCAGACAGTTTGATATGTGCTGATAGTAGATGCTTTCTGACCCATCTATTTAGAATATGGCTCCAAGTTATTAATAATATTTATTACCTTATCTTTTCAAATATTTCACATATTTCCAAAGGAGAGAACCTTTCAAACCAATAGTATAAAGCAATGTCACTCTGTCAAAACTAGGTTACTAGAAAGTTTATTAATACATTTTCCTACTTGGTGCACAATGCCTCCTGAATATTTTTCTACAGTTTTGTGTATGCATTTTACACAATAAAGATGAAACAGTCAACTTCAAGTTACTATTTAGCCTAAGAGCATCACCCACAGTGTCAAGAATGTGGGGAGAAAAATCAACTTACAATGGAATAAAATATTTTGGGGGGATCACTGGGAGAAAGGGAGGGAGGGGAAAAGGAAGGGGAAAAGAGGGGAGGGAGCAAGGAGATCCACGGAGGGGTGGAGAGAAGGAGGGGACCGGGGTACCTATTAAATTTGTATGAGTGGAAAAAATAAATGAAAAACATGTTTGTAAACCATTTATTTGACAGGGGATCAACATCACAATATACAGAGAATGCTTACAGTTCAAGGATAAAAAGAAAAATATGAAAATAATCAGAACAGACATTTTTGTAAAAAGGTATTTTATAAGGTAATTAAATGCATGAATGATGCCGACCTTCAGTCATTATGTGAGAGAAACTAACTCTTTTTTAAAATATCTCTTCATGGGATGGAAAAACGGTTTATGAGTTAAGATTCTGCCTCACAAGCAGAAGGTCTTCAGTTCAAATTCCATGTAAAAAATGCCAGGTGGAAACTGTGCAGCCTGCACTTCCAGCCCTGGTGGGTAGAATCTGGGAAATCCCAGAGCAAAGCAAAAAAAGAGGTAGAAGCAACCCAGGATGGTTCCCAAAGTTACGCTTGGTCCCCCACAGGGACACACAGTGCCCTCTGACACACACACACACACACACACACACACACACACACACACACACACAAGCAAAATAAAGGAAGTTAAAATTGTCTTTATTTATTAAAGAGCGAGAAAGAGAGAGTATGCCAAGAAGTTCAGGTGGACATCAGAGAACACCTTTTGGTAGTCAGTTTTATTTTTCTACCATGTGGGCCTCTGGGGATTGAACTCAGGTCACCAGATTTGCAAGCCAATGCCTTACCAGCTTAGCTCACTTATTGGCCTCAGGTGAGTTCAGTTCAAAGCATGTCAAAGTGGTAAGGAGAAATTACACACTTCACACATTCATGGAAGGAAAAGCAAATGATACAGTCACTTAAAAATAATTTTACAGTTCTTTCAAATACCTAAAATAAAATTAACAATATACCCAACAATTCTGTTGTTTGCCCAAGAGAAGTCAAAGCAGATGTCTACATAGCTTGTGTATGAATGTTTGTAGCAGCATCATTTATAATGTTTAAAAGTTGGGGTAAAAAGGAATGCACTTCAACCGATGAAAATAAAAGGCACATCCACAGAGACAATATTATACAGTCATAAATTTAAAAAGGAGTGCAATACAAGCTGGGACATGGACAATCCTTGAAAATATTCTGTTCAGTGAGGGAAATCCAGCATGGACAACACCACATTAACTTATGGCTCTCTTCATATGCACTTTCCATGGTAGAGATGAAAATAAACCTCACAGCTTCTCTTCTGTGAAAAAAGAATAAAATGGGGAGTCACTCTTGACATATTTGGGGGGATTTGGAAAAGATCTGAAATTAGATTGCGGTAATGGTTATACAACCTTGTCAAAATACTTCTTTTAAAAGCACTGAATTGCACCATTTAAGTGGTTGGACTTAATGGTATGTGAATTATATTTAATACTAATTATTTTTTAAAGTTCAGTCTTGAGACCGCTGTTGGATTGTACTGGCCCCAAGGCGATGACAGGCAGGCCACGCCAGAATAAAAGCAGATTCATCCCTCAGTATTCTGGGCACACCAGTTTTCTTTACATATATCATCAGCTGAAGGTCACCAGATAGGAAGGAAGCTTCCAGCATGTTGCGACAGAAAAGAAGAGAAAAGGAACCTGTGAGAAGAGGGGCAAAATAAAATCTTCAGAAAGAGTAAAGAATAGAGTACACTCACACAACCAAATAATTAGAAATAAAAAGGACCACTCAGAAAAGGAGAAATAGGTCTTTGTGATTAAGAGTCACATAACTATAATGAAGAAATGTGGCAGAATGGTTGCAGATAAGTCAAGATTTCTCCAAGAACAGAGAAGAAGCGAAGGGAAGAAAAACGCATAAAAGAAAGGGAAGGAGAAAGAAAGGAAAGATGAATGAGATAGAGAAAGTGAACGAGATAGGGGTTAGAAAAGAAAAAAAAAACATGAAGTAAAATAATAATATCGATCCAGGAGAATCAGGAGGGAGATAAAGAGGGCTGGAGAGATGGCTCAGGGGTTAAGACTCTGCCTCACAAGTAGAAGGACCTGAGTTCACATCCCAGGTCCCAGGAAAAAGTGTTGGGTGGAAAAGGTGGCGGTCTGCACTTCCGGGCCCTGGTGGGTGGAGCCTGGGAAATCCCCTGTCAAGCAAGAAAGAGGTAGAAGTAATGCAGGATGATTCCAGAAGTTACCCTTGGTTCTCCACAGGGACACACAGTGTCCTCTCACACATACACACACACACACACACACACACACACACACGCACACACGCACGCACGCACGCACAAATGCACGCACACAGCAGCCTGTCAGAGTTCCAGGACGGTGCCCCCATGCCCAGCTTTCATGGGGGCCTCGCGCTCTGCCCCAGCACTTCGTGCATGCTGGACAAGCATCTCACAACTGAGCTACGTCGGCAGCCCGGAAAGAAGGCTCTGAATTCCTGAAAAGGACTTAGCTCGCAAGTAAAATATCTGCAGACTACCTAAGACAGCAAAGGCTCACGGATAAATATGACAAGGTTTCAGAAAGCCACAGGCGGAAAGAGAATTCCACAGGGAAGGAGACCGTGTGCATGCCAGTCACCCCACTCACCATCAGGGCGACCAGCTGCTCAAAAGAAATTCCAGAGCAGCATGGAGGGGAAAAGGGAGAAATCTTCTTTCTTTTATTACTTATTTATTGTGTATACTTGTGTGTGTGTGTGTGAGGGGGGGGGCACTGTGTGTCCCTATGAAGGATCAAGCGCAACTTCTGGAATCATCCTGGATTGTTTCTACTTCCTTCTACCTCTTTTTTGCTTCACTCTGGAATTTTTTAGGCCCTGCCCACCAAGGCTGGAAATGCAGGCCATCGCCATTTCTACCTGGCATTTTTACACAAGATCTGTGATCTGAATTCAGGACCTTTTGCTTGAGTCAGAGTCTTAACCCCTGACCATCTCTCCAATCCTTTTTCAACCTAGCATTCCATCCTCAGCTGAACGATCATTGAAGCATGAGAAGAATTAGTTTCAGCCATTAAAACTCAAAGCATTGGATGTCCACATGATTTTCCTCACGAAGCTACCACAGTAGAAGTCCTAGAAAAAAATTTTAAAAGAGAAAGAAGTGATCAGGGATAGGAACATGCGGACACCAGGTGATGAAGGCAAGAGACATGTGGGAGGCGAGGGGAACCACAGGAAGGGGAAATGCACAGGCAATTTCCAAGGGAGGTTTTACAGCCGAAGCTGTGCGCTGAGAAGCATCCTATCGAGTGGTGTAATTAGGAGCTAGCAGATAAAAATAGCCAGAAGATAAAAGAGGAAAGAAGTCATGGCGTGTGTTTGAGAGCTGCAGAGCTGACTTCTAAGCATTCAAGCCAGGAGGAGGGGATGAGCTACATACTCATGAGGAAAATCACAAGGAAATTATCAACTGTAAAAATATATATATGTATGTATGCATGCGTATATATATCATAATATGTATCATATGGAAAAAGAAATGTCCTGAGACAGCATGGAGGGAAAAAGGGAGAAATCCTCTTTCTTTTATTATCAGAGGAAACTGTGTGTCCCTGTGAAGGACCAAGGGCAACTTCTGGAATCATCCTGGATTGCTTCTACCTCTTTCTACCTAAACAATATTGTACACTCAAAATAATGTGAATATTTATACAGATTAGTGGCAGTGCTATAGTGAGAACATTATAGAGGAAGTCAGGTCTGGAGGGATGACTTATTCAGGTAAGTGTTTGATGCACAAGTATGAGATTCTGAGCTTGGATCCTTGGCCCCAAAGATCTTGGTGAAGCAAAACAAAACAAACAAAAACTGAGGAATGTGATTGAAGGTTGGGGAGATGTCTCAGTGGGTGAAGCCATTGTCAAGCAAGCATGCAAACCTAAGGTTGGATCCCCAACACCTGCATGAAAATCTGGGTGTGGACTAGTAGGGAGATGGTTCAGCGGTTAAAAAACCTTTGTCTTTCAAGCCAAAGAACCTGTGTTGGATCCTCAGATCCCATACAAAAATGCCAAATGGGATATGGTGGCAGTTAGTGATAAAGCAATCTAGGATGTTTCCTGATGTCACCCTTGGACATCCACAGGCTCATACACTCAGATGCTCTCTTGGGCACACATACACACACACACACACACACACACACACACACACACACACACACACAATAAGTAAAGGAATCTGGATATGCTAGCATGCTTCCATAATGCTAGTGCTGGAGACAGACTGCTCCCTGGAGTTTGTTAGACAATCAGTTCGGTGAACAACACTCTCAAAAAAATGAATCAATTAAGGTGGAGCGCAATGGAAGAGAAAGCCACGTAAGGTTGTCCTCCAGCCTTCACATACATGCACACACATACAAGAACACATGCATGAAAGAGATAGAGACAGGGAGAGATTTAAGGAGCTGAGCCATGCAGCAGAGCCAAAGCAGGAACGGGACACACAAGGAAGAGCAGAATGAATGGACTATCCGACAGTGCTGCACGTGTGGAAAATAATGTGGTAAGACAGAAAGAGAAAGAGTGGCAGCTGCTTTGTGGGTACGGCTACAAGGATTCCTAGGAAGCCACCAGGCCAAATCTGGGAGCAAATCTTCCAAGCAGTAAGAAAAGCATGAAGGAGTCGGGGCAGAAGTAAACTGAATATGTTCTAGAAAGAAGAAATCCCTTACAAAATGTGGGCAGAATAGAAGAGACACAGCCAGATCCGGAAGGATGGGTCAGTGAGTTACAGCGTCAGCCCAAAAACCTGGTGACCTAAGTTAATCTCTAGAAGCCTACTGGGGGGGGGCACTGAATTCTGAAAATTCTCCTCTGACCTACACATGTGCGCACACACACATACACACACATGTAGATATTAACATGCACACACAGAGACACCATACATACACACAGAAAGACACACAGAAAAACACAGATATATAGATACAGAAAGACACACACACACTGAGAAACATACATATGCAGATACACAGAAACACACACACACATGTCTGATGCATGGCAGGTGCATGTCTGATATCTCTCTCTCTTTCTCTCTCTCTCTCTTTCTCTCTCCCCCCTCTCTCTTGAATGAAGTGTAAAATATTTTTAAAGATGACACCTCTCAAAACGGAAGGGAAAACATTTACAATTCAAGATTGAGTGATAATTAAGAAGATGCAGTTGCTCAAGGGAAACAAGACATTATCTGTAGACATTATTTCCTGGATCTCTCTGCCCTGTGCCCCCCTTTTCTTCCTTCTCCACCATTTTAGTACTCACACCACAAGGACTATATTGTAATAAACACTCAGAGGCAAATTCTTGCAGCTAACATCTCTAGTGTATTGCATGTCAGGGAACTGGTTTCGTTACCACATGAATCACACTCTCCCGTTTCTGTCTCATCTCCAGGAGACATTTTTCAATGTGATCTCCTTCATCTCCATCTTGTACCTGCATTTTAAAGAGTAGTGCATTATAAATAACATTTAAAATAAATGTCATACTCTTGCACAATAAAGACCTGGAAAGAAATCGTAATGAGGCTGGCTGGGCAAAGTTCTATTATTAGTAAGAATTGTAATTTTTAAGAGTTGTGGGTTAATTGCTAATAACTGTATGCAGTGTTTCTCCTCAAGATGTTTTCTATTATAGTAATTAACTGAGCATCTGGGAGAGCAGACATTAACCATTTGTCTTGACAGTAGCCCTCACTGGGGACTCTCGCAGAAACCTCTGCACATGGCTTTGTGGCTGTTTGATGGGTAATCTAAGACAACAGCACAATGTACAGAGGATGCTCATGCTTCGGAATGGATGCATGC
The DNA here is from genome assembly GCA_023101885.1 of Typhlomys cinereus. NCBI lineage: Eukaryota > Metazoa > Chordata > Mammalia > Rodentia > Platacanthomyidae > Typhlomys > Typhlomys cinereus. Next base: position 835,507 of record JALPQD010000529.1, on the reverse strand, counting down.
TTTCCTGCTCATTTTTTTTCACTTTGGAGGATTCTCTCACATGTGTGGGATGAATACACTCTGGGCAGCGGAGAGTATCTTTCAGGCGATTGAATGGATGTATGCGGATGGTTCTTACGTGCATATGTCTTACTATCTTTCCATAATAAAGTCTTATCCCCATGACTGTGTCAGGAGTCTGGGCATCCTACAAACACTGTGCGTTTGTCTGATCATAAATCAGAGTAGACTAGTGAAGGCTGTCTTCTGAAAAATCTGTTGTGTAAAACTTGGCTATCTGATTTTCTCTCCATATTATCTAAATATCTCATATTCTCTCCCTATGATCTGAATATCTCATTTTCTCTCCATATTATCTAAGTTCTCATTAGACTTAATTTTGCATGCCTGTGTGTTTCTGAGTGTGTGTTGAGGGGGTGTCAGACAGCACTGTGTGACTTCAGGAATCTCCCAGGATAACTCTACCTCCTTATTGCTTTGGTCTCGTATTTCCCAAGCTTCACCTTCCAGAGCTGAATTACAGGCCACCATCATTTGCACCCTGCATTTTTCAGTGAGATCTGAAGCTCAGGTCTATTTGCTTGTGAGGCAAAGATTTTAACCTCTGAGCCATCTCCCAAACCCCTTCTCCTCCCCCCCTCCCCTTACATTACTTTTTCATATGGCCTGCCCCCTTTGCTTCAGCGTTCTAGACCTTTCTTTTGGGCTGGGGGAGGGGTCCTCTGACCACTGACTTTGTACTTCTGTGGTCCCACACAGTTATAGAACATGTCTCCATGCAGCTAGTGGCCAGAGGACACATAGGGAAGTGTGAGGCAGTAGTCTGCACAGCCAGTGAGAGGCTCAAACAAGAGGGAAACAAGTGGACATCCCCTTGGGAAACAAGCTCCTCTCTCAATCATGGAGAAAGAAGCTCTAGACTCAACTGTTTTTATCTGTGTTTTACCTTTACTCCATGGGCTCATTCTTCATGCACAGCATTCAGACACATATGATAATATCTCTCATTTCAGTGTGTATGTACACATGCACAACTCTGTCACTATCTACTATCTACCTATCTATCTAATCTAATCTATCATCATTAATCTACTTACTTATCCATAATTGATGAATCATTTATATACTTACCTATCATTCTATCATTAATCTATCTTCTATCTACCTACCTATTCATCATCTATATCATTTATATACCTATCCATTATTCTGTCCATTTATGTATCTGCCATCTATCTATAAGACCTTGAAAGAAAAGGTGCTCATGAATACTCTTCAACTGACTGTTGAAGCAATTTTTACAATGTTCTGCAAGACATGACTCAAAATATAAATTAAATAGGAAAATAATTAGCTGTCATGTTCCAAAGCAAACTAAGCTCTTCTTCACTTGCTGTCACATTTCTTACCCCTCCCCATGGCAAGCCCCTTCCCAATGGACTGCAAATCAGTGGCTAATAACAGAAAGAAAAAAATCACCATTTCCTCTCCATTTAACAGTTAACTTTGTATCACCATTTCCTATCCACTTATCATGAAATACAAGTTTATTGTTTGAAATTAGAAATCCAAAGATCTCAAATTTTTTTGTCCACTTCTTCCATGTAATTTCACTTCAAGCCATTTAAGATAGAAAATCTAAGCTGAGTGTGACGATATATGACTGAAAAAAATCTTAGGTCTCGGGAGAGAAACTGAGGTAGATGGATTGCAAGTGACAGGACAATATGAGCTACACAAACTGGGCTGCACAACAATATCCTTCCCCTCCCAAACAGGAAATATATCGTTTATACCTATGCTTGTCAATCAAAGTACCTGAGCATGCTTAGTGCTGTTCTCCTGCATGATTTAGTGTCTCGGTGAGTTTAAGTTTCCTATCTGCTTAGGAAACAATGTCGCATATCACTTCTTGTGCTCTCATCCATACCTTGGTTCATAGAAAGAAAGAAGGATAACAGCAGTACCTTGGAATTTGAACACTGCCCTTCAAGACTTGGAAACAAGGACAAGCGTTGGCATGCAGCGAGTCCTTCCAAAGTGAGAGGACATGGAAGATTTTGCTTTGATTCAAGAACCTCTCTTGTCAGTGTTCCAGAGAGGGTAGAAATTAAGCTACATTAAAGCTCGCCTTGGCCCATTTACAGAGCGAGACTAGGACATCCATAGATGGGAACCAGGACGAGTTTCAAATCAGTGTGAGTCCAGCAATTTGGTAGTTATTAAAACTTCAAGGGACGACCAAGAATTGCATTTAATTCATTATCTTGTTCTGAAAAATGCTACCAAGACTGTCACACAAATGGAAAGCAGCATTTGTACAACTCAATACCCATGGTATTCTTCCAATTTATCTTCTGGGCATTATCATGTCTCAGCGTGCCTCCTTGAATGTTTGACATGTGGTCTGAACTCTCATTTTGCAGGATGATAGCAATCCACCCTGAAGAGAACATGGAAGGAAACAGCCTTCCGTTAAAGTGCTAAAAAAAGGCTACTCCGAATGCAACTTGAAAGATTTGAAAATCGCTACAGGACTATTCCAGAAATTCGCCTGGCCTCACCTTCTAGTCTGTCCATCCTCTCTAGACAAAAGCAGTGGCATTGAATTAATTCATCAGTGTTTGACTCATGTCCAGTTCGCAGGTGTCAATTTACAACGGAATTGTTGCCTCCCTTCAGGAAGCATTCAAGACGACTGTTTTGGTTTGCTATAACTCTTGAAAAGAGATGATTTAAACATTCTGTTTGTCTTTGTGATGTGAAGATAAATATAACACATTGAAATTCCACATTGGGAAACATTCTCTTAGGAAACAGGGAGGGATGATATGTGAAGAAATGTTGCCCACATGTAGAGTGACTTCTAATAGTTTATTGATCTAGCTGCTTAGCATCCCCTTTTGTAGTGAGTGTTAACAAAAACCCCGTGGAGCTATGAAATTGACAGTGTAATCCCAGAGTGCTTTATATAACTAGGCACTGGCAACAAAGAATACTGTATCGATGCCCATATTTCAAGCAATGGCACTCACAGTGTCTCATATTAATGTTTTATATTGATATAAAACCTTTCTTCTAAAACGCATAGAACATTTCCTTAAAATTGTCTTATTTGGATTTGTTCCATCTAGGGGATGCATAGAATCTAAGGCCACGGTGTGTTAAGCTGAGATAAAAACCTTAAGGTTTCTGATTCCCAACCCACTGTTTCAAACATTTAATCAATAGGTTTCCTTTCAGCTTCCAAAAATACCAAAATACATCCATTCTGCAAAAGACCTGAAATGGGTTATATTTCACGAAGTCTCTTTTAGAGTCTATAAACCACTAAGTAAAAGTTTAAAAAAATCAATTGGATGCGAATTCAAGTGACTTTCTATTCTACTAAAGGTTTAAATCAATTTTTTCAACCAAAGAATAGCATGAATGGTAAGAAATACCCGATAAAATGGATATTTTCTAGTTGCTATACAAAATATTCTGAAAATTAAGCACATTCTTCATTCTTCACTAATTCAGAATATTTAAATGAACTTTTAACTGCAGACAACTTTCAGAAGTCTTTAAAAAATTTAATGTTTAGATGCATTGGGGAATATTTAACACAATTTTAAAGCATATATTAAATGATAAATTTAACATAATAAGTGATGAATCAAATTTATCATCCTTTGATTGTAAAGCTCTTTTTTGTTGTAAAAATATGTTTAGCCTTTGTCATAAAAATATGTGGTCCCCAAATTATCAGTTCTGCCACTAAATGTAATAGATCTACCCAAAAATAGACATTAAAAAGCTACAAGATAAAGGGAGGCTCAGCAGTTGCAAAGTTAGGTATACAAGTCAACGACACAATTATTAATTTGTCTTCCTTTTGGTTTAAGTTAACACCATTGGCTTGAGGACTAAACCACTGTGTTGATGTATGTGTTATTTTCAGATGACATATTTTCTTACATTCTTTTTGATCACTTGGTCTTCAGAAGATCCATCATCAGTGGGGAAGAAATTTTTTTCCTACAGTCAGCAGTTAAATTGGCATCTCATTGAAATTACATGATGTGTCAAACATATTCTTTTTCTTTATGGAGCATTACAACTTCTTCCATTCTTTAAGCCAAAGAACTGCAAAGAAACCAGGAAAAAAAAACCCACGAATACATAGTCATAGATAGCAGCTTTATATATATATATTTTTTTTTATTCATTTGTGTGTGTGTGCACGTGTGTGTATGTGTGTGTAGAATCACAGGCGAATTCCAGAACCACCATGGACTGCCTCATCCTCCTCCTTGTTTACTCTGCCCCGGGATTCACAGGCTCTGCCCTACCAGGACCAGAAATGCAGGCTGCCCCCACTTCTGCCCGGCGTCTATATGTGGGGTTTAAGATCCGAACTCAGGACCTTCCGCCTGCAAGGCAGAGGCTTAACCCCTGAGCCACCTCTCCAGCCCCAGAGAGCAGCTTTAGAGTAAGACTCCAGCACCTTGAGAATAGCTGGACAGAAAACAGGGATTATGTCAAATTTAAAATTTCCTGCACAGCAAAACAAGCAGGTGTCAGAATGAGGACAGACCCCTGGCATGGAAGATAAACTGTGCCAGATTTTCATCCGATTGGAGATTAATATCCAGCATATATGAAGAACTCAAAAAATTAAATGAAAGCACCCAAATAATCCAATCTCTAAATGGGTAGATGGACAGCGCAGACACTTTTCCCAAGGAGATTACAATACAGCTCAGAGACACATGGAAAAATTGTTCACCATCCTCAGCCATCAGGGCAATGAGTCTAAAACACTGGCATCCTATTTCTCGCCACTTCCTATGACCATTATCAAGGAAATGAAACCAGCTAATGCTGCCAACATGGGAAAAGAGGAATAATTTTATACTGCTAGTGGGGATGTGAAGTAATCTAATCACTCTGGCAATTTGTATGCAGTTCTTAACAAAACTAAAAATAGAACTACCATATTACCTATCAATTCTATTCTGGGGTATACACTCAAAGGAATCTAAGTTAGTACATCACACAGATATCTATGTTTATGATCACAGAATTCACATTAACCAAGTTACACGGACACCTTAGGTGTCCATCAAGGGTTCACTAGATACAGCAAATGTAGTATAGAGTTACAAAGGAGCATTACTAAACCATTCAGAAAAATGAATACGTACAGTTTTCAGGAAAACAGATGGAGCTCATCATGTTAAGTGAAATAACTCAGACTCAGAAAGACAAATCTCACACTTCTCTCCATCAGAATCTAGACTGAAAAATAAAGACATGAATGTAGATGGTGAATAGTTAGGGAATGGAAGAGGAGTCAACAGAAATGGGGAGGAGCCAATGGAAATGGGGAGGAGCCAGGAAATGAGGACGAGCCTTGGGAATGGGGAGGAGTCAGCAGAAATGGGGGAGGAACCAGCAGGAATGGGGAAAAGCCAGCCAACAGAAGAAGAGAGCAGAGGCAGACTTTGGGTAAATACGATTCAAGCACACGACATCCAGGCATGCACATGTTATAATGAAACCAGCATTTTGTACAAACACCACAGGAGAGAAACTCTATCTTTCATGGAGTTTTGCATGGTCTCACACAAGTGGAAACATTAGCCATCTTTGCCTTGTCCGAATCCGTGCTCTTTCTCTTTCATTTGCAACAGGAGTGTGCTTGGTTAATAACCTCATTGCTGTCTGCTGTTAAGGGAGCTGAAGTACCATTAACACATATTAAAGTACCATTGATTCCATTAGTGCCAACAAGCACTAAATCCCAATTTCGTTTTAAATAAGCATTAAAACAAATGCAGATGTCCTTTGTTAACAGGAAACATGCTGAGTAAACCTTATTGCCATTGTTTAATATATAAGAAATACCTTGAAGACTGAGTTGGAATCTTAAGCAGAAATGCCAGAACACAGGTACAGAGAAGGGCAAGCAGAGGGATAAATGTGGGATTCCTCTGAGTGTGAGAAGAACCTATCCAAAAGGCCATTAAAAATAAAAACCCTCATGCTGGAAGGTTAATCCCCTTTTATCCTCATCCATTTCCAGCTTCCCATTTTCTAACTCACGCAGCACCCCAGCAGAGACACAAGTTGTGCCGTTAGAAGAATCCATGATCAACGGTGGATGTAGAGCCAGCTGGAGATGTTCACTTCTGGCTGCCGCCTCTGGTTCTCAGACCCCCTCTCCCCAGGCAGCAGCTGAACATTTGCCCTACGGAACAGAGCAACTTGCTTGGGCATCTGACCCCTGAAAAATGCCACCTGTTCAAGGCCACGGGGACTTAGAAGACTTCAGATAATGTAGAACCAAATCCGTGGCAAACCTGAATGTGCATCATCAATTTTGTATTAGTCTCATCCCTAAGCACTACTTCCAGTCTTTACTTTTCTTTTCTTCTTGGGCGATTTCTAGTGTGGAGTTTCTTCACACATTCCTTGTAATGTATTTTTAATAATTATTTGGGTCAAGATGAAGATCAAAAGACAAATGGGAAAGATTCAAACTTGTTCGCTGCTACCTCTGCAGATCCTACATTAGCATCTACTGCTCAGGAGACAATGCATGTTATATTTGTCCCATAAGAAAACGGTAGATATCAGGTATTAGGAAGTGGCTAGATAGGAAGATAGACAAAGAGATATAAATAGTACAGTAGGGAGGAAAAGAAGTATGTGTGGAAAAAAGTACAGGCGCTTGCAAAAGATATGAGGTTCTTTGTCATAGAAGAGACTGAAATAATAGTAAAAAAAAGTAATATCTGCAAGCACCTCCTACATTCTTTCTTGAACATACAGTGGCAAGCATGTGTCACTAAAGAGCCACAGCATCTGTAATAATGTAAAATTCCACAGATGCAACTGTGTGGAGCCACGATGGGAAAAGAAGACATTAGCCACACACCTGTGAGCATGTGAGTAGCAGACATTCTAAGAGGTAAGTAGAGGAAATGTGGAAGATAGTTATTGGTACATTTGTTGCATAGATTAGCCTTCCATGACTTGGAGCACATAACCCTGTCCAACTACAAGGTATTTCTTGTGAATGATTTGCACATAGATAGGCATGCAGAGAACTTGCTGATATATTGTTTTATAAAGGAAGTGCCACTAAAGGGATTGGTCTAGAACACAAGGGTTGTGGTGTGCGTACAATTCTCTTTGACAGGTTACTTTACTGAAAAACACTACCGAGATGAACTCATTTTCTAGCTGCTCAAAGGAATGCCCCCACCCTGAAAAGGACAACTGCAAGGGAAAGAGAAAAGCACATGTCTTCCTTCCTTCTTTCTGCTTCCTGGATGCCTGATAGGACCGACTTGCTCCACCTTGTTCTTCTTCCATGATGCATTGCCTTGCCACCTCTGAGAACAGGAATCCGCCCAACAGAGCTGAAACCAGAGCTGCCAGCCAAAGTAACTCCTTTCCCTAAGGTCGTTTGGCTTGGGTGTTTTGTCACAATGACACAGCTGACACAAGAAAATTAGGTTAACTGTAAAAAGCTCTGTGGACGTTTGCTCTGTATTTCAACAAAAGCATTTCAATGGAAAGCAGAACGTTAATAGCTGTCACAGTTTGTCTGCATGTTGTCAATAAATTCACAACCAAAGAGTTTAGAGCAACAAGGGGTTATATTCTCTCTTAGGATTCTTGATCATAGTTCTTAGTCCAGCTTGGCAGGAGAGCTCATACCAATATCAGGAACAAGATGACTGGTCATTCTATATCCACCGGATTGCTGAGAGAGGGACCAGATTGCAAGTCTGTCCAAAGTATATAGAAGTATGCCTCCAGCATGTATCAGTTCCCTCCATCTTTTCTACCTGCCTAAGGAATGGTCCCACCCACCAGGGGCTGGACCTTGCCCCTAAATTAGGCAATCTCCTGCAGGTTTGCTCAGTGCTTGCTTCAACTTTCCTCACAGATATGCCCAGAGCTCAGCCTTTAATTGTCAACTTGTATATTGAACTACCACATTAGCTATCCCAAACTAAAGAAATAGCACTCAGTGCCTACCTGACAGATTTTTTAAAAGGCAACTGAGATGAGTTAGACACATTCTGACTTAAAGAAGTCTCTGAAAAATCCATGCAGGTGTTGAAATAGATGCATGTTGGTTACTTTGCATCTCTTTGCTGGTGCCCTTCCCTGTTTTCTTTCCCAAAACAATTTAGCAAAATTTTTCTTTTTCCGCGAGACAGCTATGCTGACATCTCTCAACGTGTATCTCATTGAATACTGGAATGATTCATGTGCAGTTTCATCGATGAATCAAATACGCCTAGGAACTATTTAGATCTACCTTGTTTTTTTCTGATTGGATACGGTGATATGTGCTTGTAACTCCAGCTGCATTGAGAGGCTGAGTAAGGAGCGTGGTACATTCAAAGAGTCATTTGCATAATTCTGTCTCAGAAATAAACTGGCAATCCAGCAAGTGCCCAGGCATAGAGCAATGCAGGCAACCCAGATGAAACTTGGTGGGACACACACACACACGTGCATGTGTGCACATGCACACTCAAAAATAGGACAGAGACTAGTTGGGAAGAAGATTTCCAGGGGGAGAAGGAGGGGAAATGTGATAGGGTAATGTGGGTAAAAATAACTTAAATTCATTGAAGTTATGTCTAAAACTGTCCAGGAAAAACACAAAAATAAAATAAAATGTAACTAAAGAAAAGATATTGCTCTATGGCAGAGTATTTGGCTAGCATGCACAAGTTCTAGATTTGATTCACAGATAATAATTATAATAGATCTACCTCTTCTTTAGATAGTTGTGTGATTATCAGAATGATGAAATCTCAGATTACCTGTCTTTCACATTATTTAATGCAGTATTTCCAAACTTCTTGAACTATTAGATAAAAACCATTTTGCCCATAATGACTATAAGTTCTTGAGTCTTTAAACTCTACTAAAACTTTGGGGGTATGTTTAGAATCCATTTCCAAGTGTCCCTCCCAGAATCTCCCCCACATACACACGGTGCCATTAACACATCTCACAGCTGTTGTCTCTAGGTGAGTTAATAACTGCCCTTTGCCTCTTCTGGCTAGATACGACCCTGGGATTCTCTCTGCTAGCATGGCATTGCCTCTGTGACTCTGCTTTTATGAGTGGCACTTTGACTGCATATCTTCTCAGTTCTTAGCACCTTTATCCTTCTCCAAATTGCTGGCCACCTAATACTCACTTTCTCTGAGTCTCTGCATAAGCCCACCCTGTAAGAGACAGGGAGTGCCCTCTGGGATCTCCCATGTCAAATCCGTGACCCATAAGTATCATTGATGGGTTGTATCCATACCCACACCAGCATCCATTGCTCCTTCTCCAGAAAGCCATCGTTTTTGCTCAAATCCCCACCTGTCCTGCTCACAACTCCCTCCTTTCAGGCAGAGCTTTCCCAACGTGGCTTCAGAGACACATCATTCAACATGTCCTTGTCCCTTATTGACCTTGTCCCTTATTGACTTAGGAACCAAACATTACTGATCCAGTGAAGGAAACTATAAAAGAAATTATAGATTTTGGCTCACAGATGGACATCGAATATAATTTGGTCAAATGAACCATTTAGAAAGGTTTGGAAGGCATTCTAAAGAAGACCAGTCTTCATCCCTGAAGACATGTCCCCTGTTTCTGCTGGATTTTCTTCGTGTCATCTAAAGTCTCAGTAGCTGTCTCAGTATTGGTATGAGGAGACGTCAGCAGGGGTAAGAAGACAAGGCTGAGAAGGACCACTAAAGGAAGCGACTGTTTCCATCACACCTGGTCATCATCTCTGTGCTCCTGGGCTTACCCCATGCTGTGATTCAACATAGCTCTTTGCGATGTGGTTACTCAATGCAGTCCTTTCTTCTTCAGAGCTGATTTCTGCCCATCTGTAACTAAGCCTGACAACCTGAGACGTTCTTTCAGCTCAGTCAGCAAGTTTGCTCTCTGGGCTCCATATACCTGACCTGGGCACTGGGGCTGTATCAGTGACCCAAAGATATCAGAGGGATGAGGAGAGATGTATAGGTAATGTTACACATCATCTGTGAGAGCTTTGCGAAGTTCGGTGTGGTGGGGGGAGGGGCTAAAACTTTCAGCTTAGAGATGCTAAGTGCCGTAATTCAGGATCTACACCTAGAAGGCACTGGAATTAGACTGGGTCTATCTAACAACACAGTTTTCCTGTTCCTGTTCCTATTCCAATGCAGCATGGGTTAGCACCTTTAACTCACCAAGTTGCCATTAATCTAGACCTGTGCACACCCAGAAGAGTCAAATATTAAGGAAGTTGTGATAAGGAGACAGCACATAGGTATTCAAGCAGCCTAAGGTGGTTGTTTCCAGAGGTACAAAGGAGACCCAAAGCTGAGCTCCTCACCTCAAAGCTGGGCCACACCCTGACTCTTGCTAATCCCACAGAGCCCTATAAGTCTCCTGGATATCCCCACCCAGAATCCTGGGTAAGCCCCAGAGAGTATCTGCCCCTGCTTGCTCGGCTGTGGGCTTGTCTCGCTTTTGTTCTGTCCCATACTTTGAAAGGCGATTACACGGTGTGGCCTTCAGATTTCCACCAAAATGACTTCTGCTCCCTCTTAGATTTTTTTCATCCCGGTTGCTGTTTGTCTCCATGTCGCTAATAAATTTATGTCCAAACAGCTTAGAGGAGCAAGGGGCTTTATTCTGGCTTATGATGTCCAGTTCCAGTTCTTAGTCCAGTTTGGCAGGAGAGCTCCTACCAACACCAGGAGCCAAGGGAGCTGACCGCACTGCATTGCTGGGAAAACGTCACTCGCCAGACAGCAAGCATGGCCAAGCAGGCGAAGAATTTCAATTCGCTGAACAGCTTCAAGTCACTAAGCCAGCTAAAGAACTACACCAGTGGGCTCTTGCTCACGGATTTCCCTGGTCTCGTTGGCATCCATCATCATCATCATCTCCACCTGCCCAGGGGCTTTTCTCACCCGCCATGGAATGGTTCCTCCCCACCTATTAGACGGTCTCCTCCTACAGATTTCTTAGGACTTCACTGACGTGCTCAAAGTTCAGCCTATAATTGTGGAGTTGACAACTGTATTTGATTATCATAATTCCAGAGAATCACACACACACACACACACACACACACACACACACACACACACACCATCTGGGATCAGCCTTCTTCCCTCAGCGTTTTTTCTTTCTGACATTAACTAAGATCAGCTGAGACCACCTGAAGAGATTATCTGGATAATACAAAGATCAGATCTGATTGGAACCTCTCTAGATCTCATTGGAACCTCCCAGTAGTGGACCAGATAAAAGGAACCACAGAACAGAAGACAGAGGAAGAAGAGAGACCCTCTAGGAATGCTCCCTCCATGTGGATGTCTGCTGACTTAGCCTACCAGCTTCAGCCAGCCGGCCATGTCACCTCCGCCATGAAAGACTGTTTCTCCCATCTGGAACCCTAAGGTGAATAAATTTCCTTTTCTCCCTTAAGATATTTGACTCTGGGTGTTCTCTCACAGCAATAGTTACTGCTACAGCATAGAAGGGACAGGTCAATATTTCTTCATCTCTGTCAGTGCCTTTCCTTTTCTGTACCCCTCACCATGTCTTGTTGCTGGACAGACAGGTGGGGAGACAGAGTATCTGAGGAAACAGAAGTCACATTACTGAAACTCTTCCTTATGAAGTATTCCAGAAACAGTTCTACTCATTACAAATCCACCACATTGACTATGGCAAGTTGCTTTCAGAGTCAAGTGAGATGACAGAAAAGCAATTGAAAACAACGTAGAGAACCATGCATATTTAAGATAGAGTATTATCAAGTTATTTGGTCCTTAAGTTCAGTGTATTTCTGTGCTAAAAATAAAGAATGCAACTAATGAAAGAAAAAAACAGTGTGATATGAAGCAAGGTGTTAATCAACGGGTTACGTCTCTAAATCATCAGTAAAACTTTGTTCAGTCAACATTTTAGGAAGAGATAATCTTGCAGATTCTCACTAGTGGATTTCAGCCATGACTGGACAAGAGAATCGCCTGGGAAAGATTCTAAGCAGTAAGATATCCAGACTCTACCTCAAAGCAACTAAATTAGGATTAATTTTCATTTTTGGGAAGAATGAAGTTGCATAAAAGAAACTTAAGAGTTAACATCAAATTTGGAAATTCTCAAGTTTAAGCTTTTCTAGAAAATCAAAAGCTTCATACAGATGAGTAAAAATAAGAGGCAAAAAAAAAAATCCTGGTGATCACTCAGCCAGCCCATTATGCTTTTAGGGATAGAGAAATTAGAAGTGACTCTATTTCAGGCTAAGGAGATGACTCAGTGATAAAGCACTTGCCACACAAGCAAGAGGACTGGCTGCAAACCCCAGATCCTACACAGAATGCTGTGTGGACAGAGAGTAATTCCACCTGTAACTCCATTCTGAAAGGACAGAGACTGAGTATCCCTGGAGAATGTTCTGTAGCCAGACTAGCCCCATGGGCAAGGTCTGGGCTTAATTAGAGACCCTGCCTCAAAACAGAAAGATGAAGAGCAATAGAGGATGATTTCTCATCCCCCACTAAGCCTCCACATGCACAAGCACTTGCACACACTTGCCCTTGCACCTGCACACATGCAAATGCGCATACACTACCCTCCCACCACTCACGCATGTACAGATAACACACATTAAGAACGGGAAAGTAAATTGTGATTCCGGTTCACCATCATTTCATTTTTAGGGAAGAAAAACATGTAAAAAAAATTGCCAAATTCCTTCCAAGTTTTCCTCATGCTGAGACCCAGATTCTTGCCAGGACTCTGTCTCAGAGAGGAGGGACAGTGTCCCTCTCACATGTCGCTGTCCTGTCTCATGCATTGCGACATCGCCTCTGGCTTCTTGCCCATCGCCCCAGCTATGACGGCGGAGCTTCCATGAAACGTTAGACGCTTCTTCCTTGCACTTCTCTTGGCCCAAAACACCAGCTCACTCAGACACGCAGCTGCCAGCAGCAGAAAAATAGTCTTGTTTCTCTGGCTCTGAGGTTCAGAAGAAACACCGGGCGAGGCTGAAGCAACTAAGGCGATTTTGCTCCTCGCAGCACCTCGGTGAGGGAGCCAGTCATGCTGCTTCTCATCTGCGTCCCCAAGAAACTAGCACCCTGGAGGCGAACCAGGTATCTGGCTGCCTTTCTTGGACTCTACCAAGGATTGCAAGGGCAGATGTGCCCCATCCCTGTGGAAAGTCACTGCATGTTAGCTTTTCCCTAAGGAGGGAGGGAAAGAAACTTGACATATGTGTGGCTGCTGCTGGCCTCCTCCTCTTTCTCTTCTTTCTCCTCCTCCTCTTTCTCTTCTTTCTCCTCCTCCTCCTTTTCCTCCTCCTCCTTCTCCTTTTCTTGTTGCTGCTGCTCCTGGATGAAATAGAGGAACAAGACTTCGGAGGAAGAAGATGAGGCCGATTATTCCAGAAGCTCTTTTGAGATCACCTCACCTCCCATCCCCAAGAGCTTCCCTGCCAATTCTCTGAGGCATCTTCTGAAGACAGTGACCACAAGCTGTCTTCTCTAGAAGATGGTAATAGATATGATAAACCTGGCAGGCGACAGGGAAGGTGACCACACAGTGAGCGGCACAGAGCTCCTGGCCCCAGAGCCATTATACTCCATCCCTGCGGCAGCCAGGTGAGTTGGATCCTAGACTGGTTTTTGACATAACCACCAACATATTTCCCTCTTGCAGACACCTGCATCCACGTTCGCATTGACCTTCAGAAATGCACCTGCTCCAGGTGATTCTATTACCCAAAGGAACAACATAATCAGGGGAAACAGAGAAGGGGTGGAGGGAAAGGATCTGCCTTTCTCCTGGCCTCTCTTGCAAAGATTTAAAACTTTAAGGGCACAGTGAGTTCCTACAATGGGTGGATCATGTGCTTGAAAGGCAAGAATTCTTCTCTTCAAAGGGGGGCGGGCACTGAGGGCTTAACAAAGAGGGAAGACAGGGGGCTGGGAGATGGCTCAGGGGTGAAAGGTGTTGTCTTCCAAGCAATAAGATCTGAGTTTGGATCCCCAGGCCATGTTTTAGAAAAAAAAATGCTGGAGGGATGTAGCCTACGATTCTGGCCCTGGAAGGCAGAGTCTAGGAAACCCCACAGCAAAGCAATGAGGAGGGAGAGCAATTCAGGATGATTCCAATGTCACCCTTGGTCCCCCATAAATACTCACACTCAAGTGCCCCCTCATCTACACACACACACATACACACACACACACACACACACACACACACACACACACACACATGCAAGAAGTAGAAAAAGAAGAGGAAGAGGAGATAGAAGAAGAAAAAGAAGAGGAGGTGAAAGCAGAGGAAGAGGAGGAGAAGCTGCTTGGGTTGAAGGACATGACATGAAGCTGGGAATTATGAAAGCAGTACCTTCTCACAAGGAACAAAGAATTCTAACTCAAATTAGCCTTCTAGATTAGAAGAATGCATATTTGTTACAACTCTTATTATAGTTTTTAATTTAGGAATTATTGTTAAATGGCTATGAAGTACAGTATATGTGCAATGCATCCTGGCCGGATCAGGTAAATCAGCATTTTCTTCTTCTTAGATGCTTTACATCACACCTTTGTGTGGGGACACATTGGACTCCTCTCTCTAATTTCTTGATGCATTGACTTGTTATCTTCAATGTCAGCAGCACATGTGCCTCTGTACTTGTCACAAGGCCCAGGTGAGACAGGGCTGGGAGAGAGTTCTGTAGGTAAAGAGCTTAAGGGGCTGAGCTCTGCCCCCAGCATCTATGAAAAAAGCTGGCTGTGTCCACACTTGCTTGTAATTCCAGGGCTCGCGAGGTGGATCCCCAGGGCTCATTGGCAACCTAGACAACTTGTGAGTTCCAAGTCCGTTTGAGGCCCTGTTGCAAATAAGCAAGTTGAATGATGGAGGAATTGTACATGAAGTTGACCGGTGGTTGCCACACGTACACACAATAAGCACATGCACATTACACACAAATATAAAAATGTATTTAAAAACATAAAGGACAAAGGTAGGTCTACTAATACCAGCAGTAAATGGCTACACATAATCTAGGCATACTAAGCTATATCATAAACCAGCATGTTGACTTTTTAGGTATACATAGTTCTCTGGCAAATTTCTTGATGGAACTTGGAGTCCAAGCAATTGAGTTTTCCACCCCTGTGACATTGAAAACTTGATCCAAATCACAAGTCCACATCCAAAGGATGGCACCCACACATCCTGCCTAATGCAGGTGAGAGTCTGGGTGTCAGAAGAGAGGACAGAGAGGAATCGTCTTCCCTTGCAGCACATGGAAAAGCAAAATGCCAGCCATTACTCAGCCTCATTTTAAAGGTTTGAATTAATGGCAAAAAATAACAGCAAACCTTAAGATGTATCAATTTGGAAAAGGCTGTTTTCATGTACTAAATGTCCCTTAAGTAAAATTAAGGAAAATTGGAAAAGAATTCAGCAGATTGCACTAACAGAAAATTATGGGGGAGACATAAAAGGAATGTGCTGGAATTTACCTAAGCTCTAAAAATCAGGAAAATTTTGAGGATATTGTTTCTTTAGTACTTACCGGAGACCATTTACAGTGAGTAACTCTGGAGACGTGCAGGGGACCTGTGTAGGTAGGGGTCATCTCTGTAGGGAATTGTCCCCAGCCCGAGGCAGGAGCAGAGAGATCAGGGATCATTCAGACCACAAGAGACAGATCCCATGCCCTGCTCTCCCTGGGGACTACAAGCCCCGACTGTTTTCAGTAGAATTGTTCCTTACAAAGGAGACAAGTTTAAGATTTTCCCAGCGCCACAAAACAAACAAACCAAAAGCACTTAGAACGTCTAACATGTCAGAAGAGTGCGTGAATCTGCGGCACACACAATTTGAAAGCACACCCTTTCCAGTTGAGCTGAGAAAAAAAAAATCACAAGGAATATTTTAGACCACTGCTCCTTTCCTTACAGATAAATATTTGAGTACTCGTGGCTACACATTGAAGACATCCCGTCCATACTAATCAAGTGCATTATTTTTTGAAATATTCCAAATACTCTACAGCCCATCTTTTGCCAATTTCATCTTTTGGAGTTAACAGAAAACAAGAATTATTTTTAGTAGTCATAAATGGGAAAAGGGAAATGTATAGATAATACTACTGATAGTAGGTCATATTTGAACATAACACTTCCTTAAGTAAGGAGCTTTATTTAATGCTAATGTATGTTTTTTTCTCTAGTTTGTATGTTTTTCACCCTTCTTGTGTATGTGTGGTGTCCATGCACGTCTATATGTATGTTTGTTTGTGTGTGGACAAGTGTGTGTGTAATGTACATACACACATATGGAAAATGGAAGTTGATGTCAGGAATCATCCTCCATAGATCTTCTACCTTAGCCATTGAGGAAGGTCTCTCAATCAAACCCAGAACTCACTGATATGGCCAGTCACATTAGCCCACTTGCTCCAGTGATCCCCAGACTCCACCTTCCAAGGCTGGACTTAATGGCAGGTCTTTACACCCAACTTGCATTTACTGGGCTTTGGGGGATCTGAATTCCAATCCTCCCATTTTCCTGGCAGGTGTTTTAACCACTGAACCATCCCCTCAGTGCATTAGTTTGATATGCATCTTACTGGAAAAAAAATGTGCCTGTGGTTAAATGGGCTGCATATAAGGTCGCAAGGAAAAGCTACGAAAATGGGTGAGACACAATCAGATGATTTCCAGATCTGCAGTCCTAAAATTAAGAATACAGTAGCACAATTATGGAGAACAACATCTCTGTGGATTCTAAACCCCCTGTATTGAGCTAGGGAACCCAGTAGAGTCTGTAACACAGAATTACCATTTGTCTTCTCTAATGCCTATGTTGTGTTATTATACTTGTTCATGGAATACCTCAGGAAATAGGGATTAATGTGGCTAGTAGAGGAACTTTAATTTCTGTTTCACTGAAACTTACTGGGTAGACAGAATTGTAAATAATTGTTCGCATGGGCTGTGAAAAGAAATATTAACTATTAAACAACTTCACACTGTCTTTTTGCTTAGGCCAAGCAGATCTTTTAACTCTGAGATGTTGGCTCATATTCCAAACAAGTCCTGAACAAACAGACTTCAGCCATTTCCCTAAAAGCTTTCACACACTTGTGCGAGCATGTGCGTGCGCACACACACACACACACACACACACATATGTGCGTGTGCGCGTGTTTTGTTTTTTTTTTCCTATGAAGATTCTCCACTTTTCTTTTTGGATTGATTAGCAGATAGGAAGAATGAATATCCAAGTCTCCATGATGGGTGGTCCTTAAGGAAAGATCCAGCAATCCTAATTCCATCGGCTCTTTCTTAATAACTTTTCTAATGGCATCAATTTTATCCATCATCCACACTCGCTGCCCTCTTGGAAAGCGAAATCCGGCGTTTGCTGAAAGGGAGCTGGGGAGGAACAATTACCCTTAATGTGTGTTTTCTCTTTGCTGTCTCACAGGCTGTTGGAGTTATGGATTCAGACAGACTCTTCTTGCAAAACGTGGATGGCGGGCTGCACTCTGTCTTTTCACGCTGTCATATCCCTTTGTTGATATCTCTGTTTTGAGATGGGCTTGCCCCATGCCTCACCAAGCATCTTTTGTTTTCCCGCTGCAGGGCGGGCTGAGCTAATCCATATGTCACTGTGCAACTCCAGGCCGCTCTGTTTGACAGGCCACAAAGCTGACAGCCATCTACGGAAAATGCATCCGAAGACTCTCAGCTTTTACTTTTTTTTTTTCCAGTCTAATTTACACTTAATACAATGACTTGGAAGACATAGGGTCGGCTCTCTGCTGCTTTGCCTCTTTCACATAATTGTGTTTTGAGAGAGACCCGCTGACAGTTTTCACAAAACATGAAATGATGAGATTCCCCCCGAGAATAAAATGGGAGAGTGTCACCAAAAATAGCCTCTTTTAGCCTCTGTGATCCGGAGACACTTTGGGAACTGTGGCCATTTGGGGGGTTCTACAGGGGTACCCAGGTGGTCAGATAGGTAGGTATCCAAGCCCTTGGGTAAACCACTCTCTGCTTCCTGCAGTGGGAGACAGCAACACCCTCCTTAAAGAACACCGGATTATGAGTGGTATGCATGCTAAATTACTGGGATAACATTACAAATGCCTGGCCTACAAAATATTATAAAACTGGGGGCCAGCAAGACAGTTCAGCAGGTAAAGGTACCAGTGTGTTAATCTGGCAACCTGAATTATCATTCCCTAAAGCTCACAAGGAAAGAACTGACTTGAGAAAGTTGCCTTCTGACCTCCGCCTG
Source organism: Typhlomys cinereus (assembly GCA_023101885.1). Lineage (NCBI taxonomy): Eukaryota > Metazoa > Chordata > Mammalia > Rodentia > Platacanthomyidae > Typhlomys > Typhlomys cinereus. Next base: position 817,150 of record JALPQD010000529.1, on the reverse strand, counting down.
TGTTCCTACCATGCTTATGTGCTCGCTCTCTCTCTCCTCTCTCTCTCTCTCCCCCTCCCTCCTTCTCTCTCAAGTAAATCAAATCTTATAAAACTGACACTAACTGTATCAAAGTAATTATTCATGTGGCTTCATTTTCTAAAACCATGTCATGTTCACCATGATCCATAGGTCACGCCTTCATGTTAATATCTACTATTTCTTTCTATTGGGCTGGAAATATCATTATTAATCAAATTTCCATTTTCTTTCTTAAAAATAACATGTTTGTTTGAGGCAGGGTTCAGAGTTTGAGGTAGCCCAGGCTGTCCTCAGATGTTCTCCTTTAGCTGAAAGAAGATTAGATCTTCTGATCCTCCTGCCACTACCTCTTGAGTGCCATACTAGTGGGGTGAAGGAGTGGGGGGATGGGTGGTCCCCTCTACACTGGGCTCCAACTTCAGATTTGTACTGATTTTTTGGTCTATAGAATTTAGATTGAATTTTGTTAGCTCTATAGAAAGGATTCCTTCTTCAGTCATTGCAATGCTCCCCAATTTTTAAAGCCATTAAATTTTCTTAAGCAATGTTGTCTGCAACATGGGCTCCAACTGAGGTGAACTGGCAAAAAAAAAAAAAAAAAAAAAGAAAGAAAGAAAGAAAATCCTGTCTGCTCTCTGTTCTGTAGTTAAGATGTAAGACTTTAACATTAACTTTGTTAACTGCTTTAATAACTAAACTGATCATCCATGCTATTGATAACAATGAAAATTATATTGTAAAATTGGAGAAAATTATGTATGAAATAGGAAAAGATCATTTTACTGTGATATTCACATCAGATGCCGATGTGTACAGCTGTTTTCAGTTGCATTAGTTTCTTGGTAAAATGAAGCTCTCAGAGTTCCATTCTTTGATTTGCAAAAATCAAGCTTCAACATTAGAGAAAGAACAGAGAAACAAACAGGCGAACATGGTCAGGTCCCTGGGGAAGTAGATGTCCTCAGAGTCCTTTGGTTTGAACCTAAAGGAGAAAAGGGGGGCTGGGAAGATGGCTCAGGGCTTAAAGCCTTTATTTCAAAAGCAAAAGGACTTGAGTTCAGATCCCTAGATCAAGGGGAAAAACGCTGACAAGAAATGTTGGCTGCCTGCAGTTTGGTCGCTGGAAGGCAGAACCTGGGAAATTCCAGAGCCATCCAGGATGGTCGTGATGTCACTCTTGAGCCTCCACAGACGCACGCACTCAAGTGCCTCCTTTATATGTGTGTACACATTTACACACCCCATACAAGACACGAAAATTAGAAATGAAAAGTAATGATCTATTGCTTTAAAAGGGTGGGGGGCTTTTTCCTCCTCTTCCTCTTCGTCTTCCTCATTCTCTCTCTCACTCTCCCGCCCCTATTCTGTAGACACAATACCACATGTTCTGGGAAGTGGAACTCTGACTTTTAAATCACATTGAATCTTCCTCTGAGGTTGAGCTTTGTGCTTTTAAAAAAACAGCAAAAAGTTTTGATTCCCCTGAACAGAGGGAAGATGTTGAATTTAATGTTTTGGTGCCCTCTGGTGGAACAGACATGTGTTTGCACCTTCCCTTAGGGGTCAATAAAAAGTTTCTAAGGGGAAGAAAAAAAGGAAAAAAAAAAAAAAACAGAGAGAGGGAGGGAAGAAGGAAGGGAAGGAGGGAAGATAGATGCATCAATGAGCTGGTGCTGAGAAACTGAAGATGAAGGCGGAAAGAGACAAGGTCAGAATAAAGCTACCACAAACACACACAGAGGACAATAAAATTATATAGAAAGGAAGATAGAAAATAGATTAGGGAAAGGAGAAGAATTGGAAATAAAAGCAAGAAAAGGGATGGTTCAGACAGAAAATATGTGTCAGACAGACTCTGGATGAGCGAGAGGATTGCCTTGAACAAGAGCTGAAATGTATTCCCATGAGACACCAACGGAACTGGGGGAGGAACATTAACAGAGGAGAGAAAAATGTGAAATGTACATAATATTATCAAAGCCAAAAGTTAAAAGTTTGTGTCTAGCTGGAAGGGATGAGGGAAAGAACAGCCACTACTATATGCAAACAATGAAACCCGATTAAATGAAAATATCAGGGCTGGGGAGATGGCTCGGGAGATCAAGCCTTTGCCTCAAAAACAAAGGAGGGAAGGAAGGAGGGAGGGAGAGAGGGAAGAAAGAGAGCGTGAAGGAGGGGGAAGGAAGGAAGGAAAGGAAAGGAGGGAGAGAAGAGGAGGAAGGAAGGAAAGGAGGGAAAGGAGGAAGAAGAAAGGAGGGAGAGAGGAGGAAGGAAGGAAGGAAGGTAAGCAGTAAGGAAGGAAAGGAGGAAGGAAGGAAGAGGAAGTAAGGAGGAGGGAGGGAGGGATGGAGGGAGGGAGGGAGGGAGGAGGAAAGGAGGAAAGGAGGAAAGGAGGAAAGGAGGAAAGGAGGAAAGGAGGAAAGGGGAAAGGAAGGCAGAGGGAAGAGTGATGGTAAGGACAAAAGAGGGGAGAAGGGAAGGATGAGGGAGGGAAGAAGGAAGGGAGGGAGAAACTCCACACTCCAAAACCTTTGAGAATTTAAAGTCATCACCTCAAAATCCTAGACCTTTCTGCCACCATCAACTCACCTCCAAACAAACTGAAAACTAATCTCATTTTCTCTCTCTGTCTTCCCCCCCCCCCCGGCAATTGATCACAAATGACAGCTTGACAATTGCAGGCTGAGATTTGGGCACCTGTGTAGACAGTGATGAAGCACGACAAGCCGTGAGCAAACCTGCGGAAGGTTATCTAATTAATAGGAAAGAGCCCACGTGTGGTGCACGGACATTCCCTGGGCAGGTGGATATGACGACAGAGAGCTCATTCAATCCGTTGGCACATTGACAAGTGAGAAAGCAGGTCCCTCTGCAGGGAATTCCTGTGGAGATGGTGTGGTCCATTCCCTCTGCTCCTGATGGTGACACGCTGACGAAATGTAACAGAATCGTCAGCAAGAGCAGGAACATAGCCCTTCTGCCCCTACGTTTCTCTCTCTCTCTCTCTCTCTCTCTCTCTCTCCATGGAACCCTAATTTGATCTTGTTGATTTCTTCCTGTACATGTCTCTTGAATCTGCCCCTCATCTTCCTCGGCAGCTGTCTTCCCTTATCCATCAGTAGACTTGCTTCTCCCTAGCCACCTTAATCCTGAATCTCTGCCCTCTTCTCCCCTTCCCAGCCTGCTCTCCAGAGCTGGAAATAATTCCAAAGGGTAAATCCAACAGATAGATAGATAGATAGATAGATAGATAGATAGATAGATAGATAGATAATATATAGATAGATGATATAGATAGATAGATATGCAGAAATATAAATAGAGACAAATGGAGAAATAGATATAGATAGATAGATAGATAGATAGATAGATAGATAAATGACAGAAATAGATATAGATTAGATAGATAGATGATAGACAGATTGATGATAAGGATAGATAGATAGACAGACAGACAGACATAGGTAGATAGACAGGCAAGTAGACGTTCTGTCTTCCTGTCCAGTCTTGCTCTGCACAGGGCCCCCTGTTTGTACCTTCTGCTTTAGCCACTCTCAGTTTCTCGATAACAAAGTCATATACCACAGGACCTTTGGAAATGCTGCTCCTGCTGCCTGAAACACTTACTTCTCTCTTTCCTTGTCCAGATAACTCTTACTTCATGTTTAGAACTCAGTTCCAGCTCATGCGTACTCTTTTTTTTTTTTTAACCAAAAGTCCTGATTTTAGTCACTTAACATTATTCTCATTTGGACAAGAAAGAAATTACACTTGCAAAATTACCCTTTAAAAATAGTTGATTATCTGTAAGAGCAAAAGGATGGGAGGAGCAATGATTTGCAAGATGCTCCACACAAGTTAGGGCCGAAGCAATCATAATTGGACTTTGCATGCCCTGCGCAATGTCCAACACACTATTGACCTCACAAAGTCTAGCATCTGCTAAAGGCACCAAGATCCTTGGAGGCAAGGGATTGGCAGCCGCAGCAGTGTTCCTATACCTAAGGGGAACACGGGAAAGGGTTCAGGGAAAGGCCACTGGGTCCTTGTACGTCATCAGAGAGGAGGGCCCAGAGGAGAATCAGACATGCACAAGAAAGGACTCTCTGGGAATTGGGGTGGGAGGCACTGGGGGATGGTGAGGGAGGAGTGAGGGGAGGGGGAGCAGGGGGTTCGAGGGGAGGAGGAGGGAGGGAGGGAACTAGTGTACCTAATAAGTTTGTATGAGCTGAAATAATAATAAAAATATATTAAAATAATAAAATAAAATAAAATAAAAGATTAAATGAAAAAAATGGTTGATTATCTATCTCCTCTGCAAACATGTAGTTTTTATAATAGAGACTATGTATTTTGATTCGTCATGATATATCCTATGCCAAATTTAGTCTCTGGATGAATAAATACTTCCTGTCACTGTTTGAAAATAAGTTGGCTTCCATGCACACACAGGTTTGAATCCTTAGCTGGTGTTGATGCTTGGGAAGGCTGCAGCATCTTTAGGGGGTGTGGCCACGCTGAAGGAAGCTTGTCACAAGGAGGTGAGACTGGAGGTTTGACAGCTTAGACCTGCTTCCTCTCAGTTTGCTCTTGCTCTGTCTGCCTTATGACTTCAATGATGTAATCCAGCCTCCTCCTTCTACCTCCAACCATGGTTTCTGCCATGAACTTTCCATCAAGATGGACTACATGCCCCCTGGAACTGTAAGTCAAAGAAGTACCCCTTTCTTGCTTAGGTTATGTACGAGTGTTGTCTCACAGTGCCAACAGAGAAGGAAGTGCAGCACTCGGTGAAGGAAAGAGAAGAAGGTGCTAAGAGGAAAGAAGGAAGCTCTTGAAGGACACTGAGGTCCAATCTGAGCTTCGGGAAAGTCTGTCTGACTAAACCTGTTTCAAGAAGACGCCCTAAACCTTCCCTAGGACCTAGAGCACATGGGGAATAAGCTCCTGTAATCCTCCCAGGGAGGGTCTGCTGGAATGTTCTAATGTGCAGGATGCAGCTCAGTGGAGCAGCTGGGGCCCGAGCCCCTACTCTGTGCTGAGCAGCTGCAAGGTTAGTGTCCGTGACCATCAATCTGTAAGTCAGCATTTCATTTCTTTTTTCTTTTCTGGTGAGAGTGTGTGTGTGTGTGTGTGTGTGTGTGTGTGTGTGTGTGTGTGTGTGTACAAGCGGAACATCAGTGTGTATGCCTATGGAGGTACAAGGGTCAGGAATCTTCCTGAATTGCTCTATCTTCTTACTGTTTTGCTCTGGAGTTTCCCAGGCTCCACTATCCGGGACTAGAAGTGCAAACTGCCACTTTTTCTACCCAGTGTTTTGATGAGAGATCTGGGATCTGAACTTGGGTCCTTTTGCTTATGAGGCAAAGTCTTTTAACCCCTGAGTCTGCTTTTGATTTTCTTTTTTTTTTTTTTTTTTTTTTTTTTTTTGAGACAAGGGCTCATGTATCCCGTGCTGACCTATAACTTGCCATGTCGCTAAGAATGACCTGAAACTTTTGATCTGTCAGCCTTCACCTCTTAAGTGCCAGGATGGAGGGCATGTGCCACTAATCGGGGTTCTCTGAAGAAATAGAAACTATAGAATCTAATATTTATTAAATTAACTTACAATAAAAAAATAGCATCCTTCAAAGTAACCACCTGTAGCTGCTTCGTTCTTGACCAGAATGTTCCACAAAGTCAAAAGATTCCAAGAAGGTCTCAAGCCTTTACTTCTCTGGAGGGTCGAAGATGCTGGGTTCCAATGTTGATGAAGAGCAGCTGGGCTCCAACCTCAGCAATGAACAGCAAACAGCAGCAAGGCCTAGAGACCAGGCTCCAAAGGCAGCAGGAACAGCAAAAATGTGGTGGAAAAGATGAAGCTCCGAGTCAGCCAAGGATGGAGGCAGCAGCAGCAGCAACAAAGAAGGCCACGATGCTTTGAAAGAACATAATGCTCACAGAGTAGACTGCATAGCAAATTGACACAAGATAAGGGAAGAATAAGTCCCTCCTCCTTGCACTTCCTATTATCTGTTCCACCACTGGAAAGTACCACACACTATGGGCAGTGTTTTCCACAGCAATTAATCAAATACCTGCAGACTCGTCCAGGGGTCTGCTTCAACAGCTGTATCCCAAACAGTCTGCAACTGTTGCATTGACACCAAAATGCAACCATAACAGCCACCTTCCAGGTTTATGTGTTGCCGGGCATCAAAGCCAGGACCTCGGACATGCTAGACAAGTACTCTGCCAACTAAGCCACATCGCCAGTTCCTCTAAAACTCGATTTCTATAGGCAGAAAAGGGAGGGGGATCCTAATAGCCCCACAGAAAGGGAAGGGGTGAAATCAGGTAATTCAAATGTACTCAGCGATTCCTTGCACAACATTAGTTTTGCTCCTCTCTCCTGAGTGAGCCTTGCTGTACCACTCCATCAAACTGGGTACCAACTGCAGAGAGATTTCTTTGTCTGTGTGCCTGCTACAATCCTTTCTTGGCCATGTGGATCATGGTGTTAAGCTGTTTCCATCCTTGCGGTCAAATACCAGAGGGGATTAATTTGTAATGAGTGAAGGTTTAGTCAGCTCGTGCTTGTGAGTGCCTAGCCTGAGACTACATGGCCCCCTCACTTTGGGTCACTAACCTGCTGTCACAGCAGGGACACCGGGCTTCTGAGGCAGGAGACAGATCTGGGATGTAAAGACTTCCCGCCAAGGCTGAAGAGTCAGGACATCTCCTGCACACTGATGTCCAAGATGCTAATGCAGCAGCTTTGGGAGACAGCCAGTAGCTAAACAACAGTACAAAGCAAAGTCCTTCCCCATCCACCTCAAAGCCCCACCTCAGCCTGTCTCTTTCAGGAAGCCTTCTAGGGACCTTCCTGAAAGCCACATACATGGAGCTGGTTCACACTAACAGCAGGGACAAGGACCCAATGGTCACGTTTTTACATATAGCGCCTTATTGTTAAAAAACCAACCCTAAAAATGGATGCATAGACAATGTCCCTAGTTTGGATGTAGATTTATATGTGTCTGTGTAATCACCTCAGCGCCATTATTTTGAACTATAGCAGCAATACTAACATGTACTTAAAGTTGTCATACTTGCCTTTCCAGTGCAGCCTGACTCAGAATCTTGCCACACAGCAACAAGAAAGGAATTTTCAAACCTGCCCTGGGTAGTCATAGGTACATTAGAAAGAATGCAATGTAGTGTTGAGTACCAGGAAAGATGTAACAGAGCAAGAAGGGGCTAGCTACTAGACAAGACTATGCTGGATCCTGGCAGATCCTCACTGGGAGAATCCCTGAAGTGCACCCACATAACTGGCCAAGGAATAGTTCACCTTAGCAAGAGTGCCATTCGACTGAGCACTCACCTCCAGATGACAAGATCAAGTAAGTGATATACTTCCATTCTTTCCCTATCCTTAGACAGGCAAGAGAGAAAAAAATTCAGATATTCGATCAAATGTGGAGATTTCTTATAAGAGTATAAAACGTTATGTGTTCCTCAAAAGAAAAAAGGTTTCCCTAACTAAAAGGTCATGGAAAATTCCATTAGCAGCCTTGGGACAAGTTCCCTAATGGATAAACTGCAAAAAGACAGTGGCAGCCCAGCATGGGGGGGCACAGCGCTATAAACCTGCTCCTTGGGAAGCAGAGGCAGGACAGGAGTGAGTTCAATGTCAGCCTGGGTGAGATAGTCAGACTCAATCTCAAAATTCTCAGGGTGGGGGCACAGTTTTTGCCTGGCATACACAGAACTTTGAATGCAAGCCAATGCAGAGCAGAAACAAATGGATGCATCAATGTGTAAGTAAATAAGTAGGGACGTCACCATCTGATTATGTGTGACTACTTCTTCAACATGACAGACACACTTCACTCACTTCAGTTCACACAACTCTATCATAGACTCCTACTGATAGTAAATATTTTCCCCATTTTCATGATGAGAACACCAATGGCCTTGGGACTTTCAGGCCTCCAGGAAGTTAACTTTGAGGTGCATGACCCAGGGTGTGAGCTGAAGGATCCCTCTGCCATGGGGATGTCAATCAAATAGGGCACCTCCGAGGTAAATTCACTCACAATCTTAAATTTGGCCTTATAGACACAGTTTCTTTTCTCCCTTAAAGTGATTTTCTACGTCAAAACTCCATTCTGTTACATTCCACTCATTTGGCAGACCATGTTTTCTCCTTTTGTCATTATTCAGTCATGTATGTTGTAGACACTGATTAGCTTCATATATGCAAACATTACATACTGATGTCAAATGTCCACTAGCATCACATTCTTCATTCCAAACAGACCCTCTCTTACTTTGCTGGTACTTCTACTTTTATTTTTTTATTCATTTTTATATTTTACTCTGTGTGTGTGTGTGTGTGTGTGTGTGTGTGTGTGTGTGTGTGTATCAGAGGGCACTGTGTGTCCCTGTGGAGGCCAAAGGTGACTTTAGAAATCAGCCTGCATTGCTTCTACCTCCTTCTTGCTTTGCAATGGGATTTCCCAGGACCAGAAGTACAGGCCACCACCATTTCCACTTGGCGTTTTTTTTACATGGGACCTGGAATCTAAACTCAGGACCTTCTGCTTTCCAGACAGAGTCTTAACTCCTGAGTCATCTCTCCAGCCTAGTACTTCTGCTTTTAAAGCATAGATTCCTCAGATGAGAGAAAGATGAGATATTTGTCTTTCTGTGTCTTCCTCATTTTAGTTAATATGGCCCCACTTTCTTTTTTTTTTTTTTTTTTGCAAATAATATAATTTACTTCTTGTAGTTCTGGGTAATAATCGCTTGTGTATATGTACCACATTTTCTTATTCCTCTCTGGATGAGCATCTGGGTTAATTCAGTATCTTGCTGGAAGAAGGGGCATCATAGGAAATGGGAGCTGAGGTTTAGCCGCCCAGCCCTGCTTCCTCTTCCTCTTGTTCTGCTTTGCTCAATGAAGGCTGCAATGATCCTAATCCACTTCCTGCTTCTGCTCCCAGCCTTCTGCTATGCGATTCCCACCATCATGGACAGAATCCCCTCTAGAACTGTAAGCTAAATAAATCTTCTTTCCTCCCCTAAGTTGCTTTTATGTGAGATTGTCTCACAGCAATAAAAGCAACTGCAACATTGATCATGCATACTTCTCATATAAATGGTCTACTCAGTTCATTCATCCATTTATTGAGTGGATAATTGTTTGGAGGCATTGGGGTTTTTTCACTAGCTGAATATTTGACAAATGTTGTCTCCCATTCCATAGGCTCCCACTTCGTTCTATAAATTGCTTGTTCTCTTGTGAAAAATGTTCTTAATTCAAAGTAATCTCATTTGTAAGCTCTTAATATTCCTTCCTGACCCACGGAATCCTTATCAGGACACCTTGGCTATGTCTCCCCAATGCTTTCTTTATATTTTCAATGTTTCTGATCTTATGTTCTGGTTGATGGGATAGAACAGAGGACACCTACATAAAGCGCCCTAGCCACTACCATCAGAATCTCAATGATACAAAACCATGTGTCAGAAAAAAGAGGGTAAACTGGATGCCCAGAGGAAGAAGAAAGAAGCTAGATTCTTATCTCTCTCTCTGAGCGAAGGCCAGTTCAGAAGAGACTTAAGCATCTTCCCCAACTCACAGACATGTCCGCCAGCACCTTTGGAAATCCCAGCACTTGGAATCCCTCCTTCTGAGCTCTACCCTCTCCAGCCCAGGAACAATGGCTGTGGGGAGATCTTGGGGAAAGATTTCCATCTTTTCCATCCAGAAAGCTATCTATCTTTCTTTCTGAACCCTGGAAAATTCTCTTTCAATCTGGGGGACAGACATCTCTTCCACTTACAGTTTCCTTTGCCTAGGACAAAATGACAGGTTCTTTGTATTGAAAAGTTAGGTTTTGGATTCCCTTTGAAAGAACAGCCAGCGATCTGAGCTGATGGGCACCCAGTACATAGAACAATGAGACAGTGTGGCAGCCGCCAGGCCCTGCGGCTCAACAGAGAGCTTCCAGCAGCCCACTCCTCCTTTCACTCGACCTATGGGGACTCTCGGTGCTGGCTTTAAAATCTTGGCTTATGCTCTCAGAAGCAGAAACCGAGAAGGGCTGGTGGGACTTATCTGGCAAGTGTCACCATCCTACGCAGAAGGAATCAAGCAGATACGATAAGCTACTTGCTCTTGTGAATGACACAGGAGCGGGGGAGGATGCTGAAACCATAAGAAGCATAAGAACTCTGGAAACATGATTCAGCTGCTATGTTCTCTTAGTAAAGCAAATTGCCAACTCTCCTCTTGCACCTGAGTTTTAGTCTGAAATGCACAAATGTGTTGTACTGACTCTGATGGAATATATTGAACATGCTGCCTTGCACAAAGCAGACCAGAAAGATTTACTCAAGCTATTTCCCTGCTGTCAGGGATGCTAGATAAGATCAGCTTGCTTAAAGTGTTAAGATCAGCCTCTGTGCCTACACCAGACATGACTTTGTTCTATCAACTTACATTGCATCAGACTCCTGTCTACTAGGAAGCTTGCCAACTGCCATCCTTTGGAATTGCTAAGCACACAAGCAAGGAAGACACCCTTGACTGATGGCTAAATCATTAGATATCCTGACCTCGCATGTTTTTAGAGAGTCATTAAAGGCTGCCACTTTCCCCAGCTGGTCACCTTCCATACCAGGGAAATCTGCACAAAGCAACAAAGAGTTCTGAAGGGTTATGTAGAGAAACTTAGTAACTGTTGTTTCCTATGGGCAACAATGTACTGCCTTGCTAAAACCTAAAAGGTTTATGTTCTTTGGCTTTAGTTTTTCAAGTAACTGAATGCAAGAGCTGAGCCCAAGATGAGTTGCTGTCATAGGAAAAGAGACACAAGGATTAATTGATCTCACAGCTAATTATAAACTGTTTCTCTTAAAATGTGTTTCCCCACTGCCAGCTTTTGCAACTAGTTTCTATTACCACAGCGCACAAAACATTCTTCCTTTTCAACATTTTTCCATTGGAGCAAATGTTTCAGTGTGAGGCCTAAAGGCTCCATTATCCTTCAGATATCCTTTGATTTTTGGACGCTTAAGTCCTTTGATAGATGTCCCGCTGACTTGCTGCATGGATTCAATGAGCAGTCATGAGTTCAAGAATAACCACCTCCTCTTGACTATCTACCCAGAGCAAAATATTTTGCACATATCCTAAATTGAAGCACACTGATTTTCACGACATCTCTGGTCCACAAGCTGAGACCAAAACCCAAACAAGTGTTGTGACTCATTTCAAATCACACAGACTTAAACTACCCGAGTTTGGCACCTGCCATGTGCTTGTACCCCGCGGTACTGTCACCATCCTGGAAGATGTGAAACTAGATCACAGACACTTGGCCACCTTTAGCTCTCAGACTCTTGATAATATTCCAATCACATTGCAGCTGCTGGAATTTTCCTGGGAATCTTTCTGGGGTGTGGTCCAGAGTGGGGGTCATGTCTCCAGGAAAGAGACTTTACCCCTCTAAATGCTTGTCAGACCCCATTGCTGCTGGGACACAGACAGCAATGATGTCTTGCCCCAGACATAATGATGCACACCTCTTGCCTTCTATTTAAACCCAAACCTTTTGGCGGGACTCTAAACGCAGGATCTTGGTGAGAGACTTACTGGACGTCTTCGTGGCTATATTGCATACATCTTTGTCAGCTTTTTGTTGTTGCGTTGTTTGTTTGATTGACCAAATGAGGGAAGGTGACTGAGCCTAGGATTTTAAGAGTGGCCAGGGCCCAGATTCTATCCTAACCATTCCACCAACAATATAATTCACAATATATCTCAAAGCCCCTTACCATTGCCTTAGCAATGCTATAGAGGGCTGGATAGATGGCTTAAAGGTTAAACCTCTGCCTTAAAAGCAGAAGGACCTGAGTTCAGAATCCAGATCCTATATAAAAATGCTGGACAGAAACAGTGATCACCTGCACTTTTGGCCCTGGTGGGCGGAGCCTGAGAAATCCCAGAAGGAAGCATTAAGAAGGTAGGATGATTTCTGATGTCACCCTTGGGCCTTCACAGCCACACACAGTACCCTCTGACACACACACACACACACACACACACACACACACACACACACACACACCCTTACACATACTTCCACGCATGTATACATTGGCATATTACGTCCCCCCCCCAAAAAAAGAAGAAAACACTGTAGAGAAACTCAGAACAAGCTCGTGGAACTATGAATGCACATGAGAGTTAAGAAGATAGTGTGTTCTTGTACTTCTTGCCTGAAAAGAATTTGAGAACAAGATCTAGACAATTAATCATAAAAGCCAGAAGCATTTTGACTCAGAGAATGCATTGCAACATACCCCAACTGTGACTTTAGGCTGTGGTTATGTGGGAGGAGGCTGAAAATACACACAAGGCTCTTTCCCTTAGTCACTTGAAAGCCCATATTAGCATCACCTGATTACACTTTACAGCATGCACAGCCCGTCTGTCATTTTATCTTAACTAAGACACAGGCATGAGAATTACTGAGGCCTGTTCCAGAAGGAAAAAAAAAATTATGAGAGAGGAAGGAACTGAGGAAGAGGATTGCTCATCCAATCTTGAAAGATAAGAATATCTGACCCAAGAAAGTGGTTTAGAAATGTGTATGTGAGGGGGGGGGCTTTAAAACTAAGAACAGGGAGAAAAATGGCCTCAATGGAAGCTCAAATGCAAGTGCTGGAATGTTTGGGAGCAGGGAGAAGGCCCCCCAGAGTGAGTTGGGAGGGAGTGGTTTCACACGCAAATCTATACTTGGTATTTATGAATTGACAATATTAAAACAAGAGAAACCGGCTGGGAAAACGTAGAAACATTTATTGTTGCTAGACAAACAGTCGCTTCTTCCCAGGGGGCGAGGAAGAAATAGAAAAGATTTCATCCTCCTAGTCTGTATCTATAAACACCTGCAGGACTCGGCTGGAGACTCACCAGACAAGCATTCACCTGCGCCCCAACCTGAGTGTTCTGAATCCCAACCTGTGGCTAACGGCTGAGGGAAACCCACGAGTCCTTAGTGTTAATGTGATGTCAATATGAGCTGAATTCAGGATTTTAGAATATTGCCTGGCTGGGAGCTGGGGAGATGGTGCAGCCAGCAGAATATCCGCTGCTCAGGTGTGAGGATCTGAGGTCAAACCCCTGGCATGGCCCATGTGCACATGTAACCTGGTGAGACAGCACAGTGCCTGGAGGTCATTGTCCAGCCAGCCAAACCAGTCAACGGGCTCTGTCTCAATAAAATAATAAAAGGTGGAGAGCAATTGAGGCAGATATTTGACTTTGGCCTATGGCTTCCATCAGCATACAACACATGGGCAAATGCACGACACACATGTATGCATATATGTACATGTGCATACAACACAGAGAAAGAAAAAAATCAGAGGCAGTGGTGGGCTCCCGTAATCCCAGCACTGGGGAAAAGGAGACAAGAAGATGCTGGCAGCCCAGTGCCCAGCCAGCCTGGCTCAGTGAGTAAGGTCCAGGTGCAGACAGAGACCCTGCCTCGAGCACCAAGGTAGAGAGTGATGAAAGAAAGTGAAGAAGGACACCTATCAATTATCTCAGGTTTCCATATGCATTGTGCACATGCACCTGTACACACACACACACACACACACACACACACACACACTACCTACCACACATAGCACACACAGCACACAGCTATTATAAAAAATTAGCTCACTTACGTATGATCATAGAATAAGGAAGTATACACTCTAGGCTCAGACCTTTTCTGTCTCAGTCTTATTTATACATTAATCTCCTCCTTCCAAATAATTTTGCTCTTCAGTAAACTTCATTCATCTCCCTAAGCCTGGTATCATTGATGGAATTCCACACTTAGAACTCCTTTCAGTGAAAGAGGGGGAGATAGTTAAAATGTCAGGCTTTTGCCTTTACTTGAACTTTTGATGGGGAGAGAAACAAGGCATCAGTTTTTCAAACTATATTGTGGATAAAGCAGTGAGTCCCATAAAGTTCACAGAACTGGGTGTTGCCGACAAGTCCAAACAAAGCAGGGATGTGAGTTGGGGTTCTGGCATACTCGAATGGATAGGGCTGGTAGACGTGGCAGAATATTATTCCTACCTCTTATTCCTGTTGGAGGGTCCTGGGAATTTAGAATACAGGAGAATAGAGTTGTCCCCAGGGGAGAATATTATTGTATGATCTGTCCACAGCTGGTTCTTGTTGGGACAAGGTAATGCTCTACATCCAAGGATATAGTCTAAAGATGCATTTAAGGCTCAGCTGGGCCCCATTTCAGATGGGTGAAAGTTGGCTCAAATCTGTCCATACTGTTGGAATCCTTCCCAAGTTGTTGTGCATCTTGTATCTCAGGCATCTTCCATTAGTTACAAGAAGATTCTTGACCCTTCCACATCTCTGGAGTATGTGGGCTATTCTTCAGCCTGATTCATTCAAGGGATTTTTTTTGCTAGGGTAATATTGATTTTAATCTATTCATTCTTTCAACTTATTTCAGATAATTGCCTAATCTTATCTTATCTGTCTCTACCATTTCCCATATCCTGTATCTAAACTAGAGAAAGGTAGGAAAGATCTCTGATGTGTATGTTTTCATTGCTCCATCCTCTACAGCTCCACAGCACCTAGCATTACTAGAGACCTACCTTAACCTGTGAGTAGTCTCAGATTTGTCCAAGTTATTTAACTTTGAAGTAGGAAACGTAGCTCCTGACAAGAACCACCAATCAACATCATTAAGGAAAATACAGAAAGGATTATTGTAATTCTAAAGAAATAGGAGGGCAGACAGAAACCTCAGGTCACATCACCTGGGTTGAGTCCTACTCAACTGTTCACTAGATATATTGTGGTTTAGGTGTCCTCCCAAGAGTTGAACTGATTGCAATAACATCACATGAAGACTCAGTGAATGCGATATTAGAAAAACATTCAATGATAAACACCTGTTCTCCCCAGAGTGAAATGTTGCTAAAAACTCACAAGAACGAATTATAGAAACTCACTCCAGTCTCAGCACTTAGCAGTGTCTTTTCATTTAACCTTTGGCAATAAAATGCCTCATGTGCAAAATAGGAGAAAACAGGGAGCAAATTATCCCAAGTTATTTCATCTGATCTTTCTCAATTTCTGTCTGTGTTAAGTATACAAACTTACTTCACCTGAGTGAAGCACTTCACTGGTTTTATAATACAGGATAAATGTATGACATTTCTTATTCAGGACACAGTAATTAAAGTGAAATAGTAGTTTTAAATATGAGAGGATGAAAAGTGTCATTTCAAAAAAAAGAACAAGTTCTTAACTATGTCTTTAAAGAGTGTCTTTTCTGACTAATTTACCCTTAGTATTGGAAGTCCACCTATACTAAGATAAATTGTAAGATTTAAATTATATTAACTATAATGAAAAAAGAAACTATATTTGCATGATAATCTCCTGAGTATATTTAATAAAACAATAAATCATCTCAACTGCTAAAAGGCATGCTTGTCAGGCTCTATATTTAACATTCTGCAGTAGATATTTGACCAACACTCCCCTCCAAAAGATACTATGGTGCCCATGGTACATCCCAGAATAAGTATTTTAAAGTAACTGAACTTTGCTTAGTGTTTTATGTTGGAAGGAGATTATTCTATCAAGAGACATCTTGCAAATACAAATTTGAATTCTGTTTAAGGTCAACCTTTATCCCTTATTAATCTGACCTTGAAGGTACAATTTACAATGTTATGCAAGTGGTGTTTTAACACCCATGGATTAGAAATGTACAGGAATTCATGCATAAGGATACTCTTTTATCCTGCCAGAGTTAAAGGAGGCAGAAATCAGAAAAGAGGGGAGTGCATGAGCAGGTCTTTACTAAAAAATATATTGAGATTCATCTAGGGATGGTATAATCCTTATTTAAAGGAATTCTAAGGCTCACAGGAGTTGAAGGAAATCCAGGGTGTCATCTTGACTGACAGGAGGCAAGGCCAATGTTGGAAAACTACGAAGAATAGGTGTGAAGGTTATTTGCAGCCAAAATAAACTTGGCATTAAAAAAATCAACCTTTGTCTATATGGTGAAGACCAGCAGGCTTACATATCTAAAGAGAAAGTAGTGGGGCTGGAGAGATGGCTCAGGGGTTAAGCCTCTGCCTTGCAGGCAGAAGGTCCTGAGTTTGGATCCTAGACCCCACGTATAGACGCCAGGTGGAAGCAGGGGGCGGCCTGCGCTTCTGGTCCTGGTAGGGCAGAGCCTGTGAATCCCTGGGCAGAGTAAACACAAGGAGGTGGAGGCGTCCATGGTGGTTCCCGAATTCATCTGTGGTTCAACACACACACACACACACACACACACACACACACAGATACACACACGCGCACACACGTATATATGCACAATTGAATAAATAATAAATTTTTAAAAAATTAAAGAGAAAGTAGTTCTTATCATGGTTTGCTGCCAATTTCTGTCTCTCTGTCTCTCTCTGTCTCTCTCTGTCTCTCTCTCTCTCTTTCTCTCTCTCTCTCTCTCATACACATCTCTCTCTCTCTCTCTCTCTCTCTGTCCTCCCCTCTCTCTTTAACATACACACTCTCTTCTAATCAGCTAAGTTATTTTAAACCACATACATTCAGGTAGTTTCTCTGAATAGATTATGTATAGCACTCTCTTTGCCTGACTGTAATACTGTTATAGTCACGTTTAAGACTTCAATGTCTCATATAGTTTATCTGGAATCAGCAAACTAGTTTAAAACTTTCTTCTCTTTATAGAGAAAACAATTTCCCTGGAGAGAAAGAATTTGTTTGTCGTGAAAATTCGAGGGAGCCCTGGCTTAACAATAGCCCAGTGGCTGGCAGATTAGGCGGTAAGGATGCCCACTGCTGGCCATAACCAGCTGGATGCAGGAGCTGTGAGTTCAGATGCGTCAGAATTTTGTTCAGCTCTCACATTTAGACATGCTTCACCTCCACAACAAACCAATGGAATCTTGTGGATTTAGTCACTGAGCTGGGTGATTTGAAGATAAGGAATTTTAAGGAAAGAGATGAAATAGTGAAAATATTCCTCCACCAAGTATTGACTCTGTGTGTGGCCAGTGTCGTCTGGTCATTTTTCTTTCTAGTGAGAACATCATAGAATTTATTCCATTTTGCTCAGTGTAACTGTCTGTCATGGTTTGAATGTGCGTTGTCTCCCACAGGCTCATGCATTTGCATCCTTAGCTGTTAATGTGTGGGAAGGCCAGGGAATCTTTAGGAGGTGGGGCCTTGCCAGAAGAAGGCATGTCATGGGGGCAGGCCTTGAGGTTGGATGGCCCTACCTGGCTTCCTCTAGTGGTCTGCTCTAGCAGTTTGCCTCTTGTTCTCTCTGCCCCAGTGATGATGGATGTGTGACCCAGCCACCTCCAGCTTCTGCCACCTGCCAAGCCTTTGTGTCACAATGGACCAGATCTTCTCTCTGGAACCATAAGCTAAATAAATTGCCCTTTCTCCCTTAATCTTTTGTATGAGTGTTGCCTCACAGAAGTAGAAAGAGTAAACTTTTCAACTAGCATCTTAACTTCCCTTAGATAACTTTCTTGGAAATATTGATATTCAGAGCTAGGGTGCATTTCATTGATTGGTATGCCTATATCCATAATGGCTATGGCTGTGAATTTTCAAAAGTAAATCTCAAGTCAAAAGTACTTCCATCTTCCTAAGCATACTTTGCTCTTAAATGTCCCCTATCATTCAGTAAATGCTGTATGTCTCAGCAGGTTTATTGATATTCTTTTTTCAGCATCCTTCATCTCCTTTATACAGGAGCAAAGTGCCTTTCATCATGAATCTGAAAATATCTACATACAATATAGAGGGTCTATTTGGAGCTTCCAGTGTGCCCTGCACTATTTCTGGGAGTGAGATTTTGTTTTCTGAGTAACTGAGCTTTCTTCAAAGGTGACAACAGTCTTGGTGAAAAGTGAACAGAGCCCTGCTCCACAGTGGTGCCTTACTACATAACCTGGGAGGAGCCGTGTGGGTCTTGGGACTTTCTTGAACATCCAGAGACTGGTGAGTTCCCAGATTCCAGAGTCTCTGGGCCTCCCTTTCTCCTCTTCCTTCCTTCCATTCTCTCTTCCCTCCCTCTTCCTTCTCCTTCTACTTTCCTCTTTCCTCCTCTCTCCCCTTTCTCTCCCTTCCCTTCACTTCGCTCCCTCCTCCCTCCCTCTTCCTTCTCCCTCTGCCTTCCTCCCTCCTCTTTTCTTCCTTCTCCATCCTCCTCCTTTTCTTCATTTGCCTCTCTCCTCCCTCCAGAAAAACAATGTCTGAACTCAGAAGAAACAGCTGTATAGCATCCTCCCAAACACATATTCTGGGCAAATGGTTGAGCATGTTGGATACCAGTTGAAATTCACTGATTTGCCTCTTTCTCCATTGCAAGCATCACTCTCAGGACTAAGGACACAGACATGATTAGGAAAGCAGGCTCCTGCTCTCATGGGACTTAAAACACCAGGAAGACACATGTAATAAAAATACATAAGTAAATAATCAAATTGTCTTAAAACACAAGTTATGTAACACTACATTATTCCATTTATGTAAGGTGTAAGGCGCTCAAATTTATGGTGAGGGAAAGAGATTGACAATTGTGAGGGGAACTGATGGAAGGGTTATT
The DNA here is from genome assembly GCA_023101885.1 of Typhlomys cinereus. Classification (NCBI taxonomy): domain Eukaryota; kingdom Metazoa; phylum Chordata; class Mammalia; order Rodentia; family Platacanthomyidae; genus Typhlomys; species Typhlomys cinereus. The sequence goes on along the minus strand of JALPQD010000529.1, from coordinate 798,431 downwards.
GCTTAATAAGCATAGAGTTTGGAGCTTTTGAGAAGAAAAACATTCTAGAATGAGGTGAAGGAAATAGTTTCACATTTCTAATCACTGACCTACATGATCGATGTAATTGAGATGGCAGCTTCTGCATTGGTCTGTACTTTGCACAATAAAAACTTGAATGGGAATACAGATGGTTCTAAAAGTTTTTCTAAATCTCTGAAGGACAGACAGTAAGAAAGTCCATCTACAAAAATAAGCAAACACACAGAAACAAAACAACAGCAGGTACGATCAATTTCTCAGCAATGCTAGATGTGGAAAAACAAGAGCAATGTGTTCCAAGTTGTATGCTAAAATGATTTTCAATTTATATTCCCACATCAAGACAAATTACTAACTCACTATGAAGGCAGAATAGAAATTTTTCCCAGAAAATAGCAAAAGATAAATGCATGAAAGCACACATGAATTATATTCAGAATCACTGGATAAGTGTCTGATCCTTGTGTTAATACATTTTCATTTGAAAAAAAATTTGAAGTATGTCATTCATTCAGTCAAAATAGTGAAGCATCCTGTCCTGGGCTGACCACACCCATATTCTCACTGCTCTTTCCCAAAAAGGATCTTGGTGGGTGGATTTCCTGAGTTTCTACATTAACTCATGCATACACTAGCAAATATAAATAGATGGTTTTTTCTGCCTTTGTAATTCAAAGTTTGAATTTTGGTTCAATTAAGGTGGAAAGCAAGTGCAGATTGGGGTGCACAGCACCTCTAGCAGAGGAAAGAATGAGAGGAGGGGAGCAGGTCTCAGATCATAAGTCTCAGAGTCGGATCCACAGGCAATAATAATGGGCTGCATTTTAAAAACAGTTGGAAGAAAGGATATTTAAAAGATTTGATTGACAAGAAATGATAAATTCAAGGAGATATGTCCACACCTTGCTTTGAAATGACACAATTGTATTCATGTATTGCACACGGAAATCTACATGTGTAGAATTATTTAGGGGTCATTTTAAAAACAGAAAAACGAAGAAGGAACAGTTCTAGATATAGAGTGAATTGGGTTTTTTTGAGGGGTTATGTTCTAAGATAAAAAGGGAGAAAAGGAGAAAGAAGTCGGAAACTCATCCTGGAATAGAGATTGGTAGATAGCCAAGTCACATGAGCTATCCCCACCCATCCCTCGGGATCCACACCTTCCCCACAGGATCCCCACTGTCATGGTTTGAAATGTGTCCCCCACAGTCTCATATGTTTGGTGACAGGTGGAGCCTTGCTGGAGGAAGGCAGTCATAAGGGGTGGGCCGTGAGGTGGATTAGTGCCACCCTACCTCCAGGAGAAGTTTACCTTTGCAGCAAGCAGTCTGCGGCTCTCAGCCTCCAAGATGTCTGCAGTGACTTAGCCTCTTCCGGCTTTGGCCAGCCAGCTATGCTGTCTCTGCTTTGAGAGACTGTCCCTTCCTTCTGGAATCGTAAGGTGAATGAACCTCCCTTCTCCCTTAAGTTGATTGACTTTGGGTGCTCTCTCACAACAATAGTTAAGAGTAACCAGTACAGAAATTGGTACCGGGTAGTGGGGTATTGCTGTGATATTAAGAACAGTTGGTACCACAATGTGAAGTTGTTTGTGAAGCTAAGAGAAGTTGGTACCCAGAAGTATGGCCAATGCTGTGATGTGGCTAGTGTGCCTTTGGAACTGTTTGTTGGGAGAAATATGGAGAACTTTGGGACTTTGTGCTGGGAAAGTCTTTGCGTCTTGGCAGTTGGGCCAAAAGGACCTTTCTTGTGAGAGTTCAGAGGAGAGCAATGCTGTGAGAGACACAGACAGTGGAAGCCCAGTTTGTGATGGTTCAGAGGGGAACAGACACTGTGTTTGCAACTGGACTGAGTGACACATGGAGCCATGTGTTGGCCAAGAGTTTAGTGAAGTTTTGCCCTTGTCCTGATAGTTTGCCTGAAATTAAGCTGTAGTGCTCAAGAGACCAACGTATTCTATGGGCAGCTGCATTGGAGGGATGGAACCAAAGCCCTTTGGAACTGAGATGATTTCAACAAGAGGACTCACCTGTTGGACATGGAGCTACAAGATTTGGAATTTGTCCTGCTGGTTTTCAGGTCTTGTTATGGACCAATCTTTCCTGGATATGCCCCCATTTCTTCCTTTTGGAATGGGAATGTTTATTCTGTGCCATTGTATGTTGGAAGTATGTAACTTGTCTTTTGATTTTACAGAAGGCTTTGGACTTTGGACTTTTGGACTGTGTTGGGAATACTAATGTAGTCTATGAAGACTTTTAAAGTTGGACTGAGTATGGGTTGCATAATGAGATGGCACTGAGCCTGTGGGGGCCAGGGGTGGAGTGTCATGGTTTGAAATGTGTCCCCCACAGTCTCATGTATTTGGCAGGGTCATGGCATCTTGAGAGGTAGAGCCTTGCTGGAGGAAGGCAGTCACAAGGGGTGGGCCTTGAGGTGGATTAGTCCCACCCTACCTCCGGGAGAGTTTGCTTTTGCAGCAAGCAGTCTGCAACTCTCAGCTTCCAAGATGTCTGTAGTGACTTAGCCTCCTCCGGCTTTGGCCAGCCACTCATGCCACCTCTGCTTTGAGAGACTGTCCCTTCCCTCTGGAACCGTAAGCTGAATAAACCTCCCTTTCTCCCTTAAGTTGATTGACTTTGGGTGTTCTCTCACAGCAATAGTTAAGAGTAACTGTTACACCCACCCACCCCCACACAATCCCCACCTACCCCACACGATCTCCACCTGCCCCACATGATCCCCACCTGTCCCACATGATCCCCATCCACTCCACACAATCCCCACCTGACCCACACAAACTCCAATAGCCCTACATGATCCCCACCCGTTCCACCGATCCCCACCTGCCCTGCCCACGTAATCTGTACCTGCAAGATGTGTCTCAGAACAAGCATCTGACGGACCTCTACACATGTTGGAGGAGCTGATCAACTAAGAAGATCCCATTGTGATGCTGAGCAGTCCTTCCCTGTTGAAGTTTCCTCTCAGGAGCTCGTTTTCTCTCTTAGAAGCCGGCTAGCCAATGAGCAATGCTCTGGGACTACACGGACAGCCACCCTGTATCCAAAAGCCTCCCCGGAATGGAAAGCCTGCCTCTCAGAGAGTGCTTTTCCTCATTGATTGGTTTGTCTATTTCACTTTATTTTCTTTGGTTTGGCTTGAGGTAACTTGCCCTGGCTATGTGTTTGCGGTATCTCTGCTCTCTCTCAGAGCCTACAGGCATGTGCTACCATCGTTTTTACCCCAAACTCCAACTCGCTACATAGCCAAGGATGGTCTTATAATCCTGATCACACGTACACCACCTAAGTGCTGAGGTCACAAATGTTCACCTCATATCTGTCTCCCTCTTTTTACTCTACAAACCTTACTCTGCCTTCAACTGCCTTATAATTCCTGCTTAAAGTGTTGACACATGGGTTTTGCTTCTGAGTTTATGAATACATGACCTTGTTTAATTTTGTCTGTTAGGGTTTTGTCTTCAATATCACAATAACAGGTATGCGTTTTACCTATGTATAGGACACCCTCTTACCACAAGATGAAAAGGCAGGAGAAATCAGAAAGTACTATTTTATTTTATATATTTTTTCATCTAAATATCTCCCAATATTATGTCTAAAAACTTCATTTTTTAAGGGAACAAGGGGTTTATTCTCTCTTAAGATTTGTGGTTATAATTCTCAGTTCATTTTGACATGAGATCTCATACCAATACCAAGGCCAAAGGAAGTGGCCACACCACATCACCACATAATGGCTGAGAGAGGGCTGATCCTTACTTGACAGAACAACATGTCTGGCCAAGTGTACAAAAAGATGCCAACTCTCTCTGCCAGCTGTCTGTATTTTATTCCAGGGCCTAGTCCCTACCAACCATGGGCTGGACCTTCCCCATAAGCTTGACAATCTCTTGCAGATTTGCTCTGGGTTTAACTCAACCATTAATTCTCTACAAATGTGCCCAGAGCTCAAACCATCATATGTCAAGTTGACACCTGTGCCTAACTATGAAAAACTTCATTTTAACTCCAAACTCAGTATTGGGAATGTGTGGCTTTTTCTGCTACAAAAGAACTCTATTTTATTCAATGTATACACAGATGTGAAATCATATACTTTCCAATGTTTTATTTAAATAGTTCTCTGATGTGGTATTCCAAAAGAAATATTATGATCCAGCACACATATTTACAGAAATTCTGGTGCTTTCTTTCTAAATTATAATTATAGCTTAAAAGACCTAATTGCTATTGAAAATCAGATACATTATATATTGGATTCAATATGCTTCTTTAAAATATTTCCAAGGGATGAAATTATGATGTATGGTGCATAATCTTACCCTGATTATATATTCTGTGACTGAGTTCACTATCTCTGTGAGCACTATAAACTATTTTTCTCCTCCATAATTTTTCTTGCTTATTTAGAGGAGATAATGTTGAAATGAAAAACTTTAAAAAACTTAAGTGTTCTTAATATTCTAAATAATAATGAACAGTTAGAAAAAAATAATGCAATGTAAAAATGAATAACAAAGAGATGAAACCTGTATCTGACCCCACCAATTACTTCTGTGAGGTAATCAAGCTAGTTGTATAAAAAGGGGTACACACATGTCTTAAAGGAAAGTTAGAAATGGGACAGAAGGAAGTTTATACATTTTTTACAGGAAATGAGCTTTTAGGTTGCCAGGTTTGGGAGCAGGTGCTGTACCAAGTGACCTATCTCATCACCCCTTAGATACAGTGGTCTATTCAGCACACTGAAAAGGGTCCAGGGAAGTGCCAAACATGGATTCGAGATGCACTGCTTTCCTGAAATTGATCTGAAATCCATGGCTGGCATTACATGCGAAACATTGCCCACCAGTAATTTCACTCAGCTCCTGCTGCTTGGTGTCCCCACGGAGACAGGATGGTCAGTGGTCTTGCCCATGCCTTCGCCTCCAGTCTGTGGGGTACAGCACAGCCTACACAACCTTCATGGTCCACCAGGCATCTCAACCTCTGCCCACCGACATACTATCCAAATGTAGGCGGCCACATCATGTTCCATGCTGCTAAGCAGTTTGGCAAAACAACAACCAGGGATGTAATCTCATGCTGCGCTTGATCTAGATGATACCTCCGAGAAACTAATTCCAAGGGTCACAGTGCTTTTTGAGCAAAGTTACGTCCTTTACAGATATCCAAGCAAAGAAGCCCTTAGAGGAGTAAGTAAAAGCAGACATGTTGGTTTCAGCTGCTTTCAGACATGATGTCCCTAGAGGAAGGGTTCAGCACTCTATAGTGTATCAGCATATAATGTATCAAGGGGTAGTGAATATTGCTCATTTTTTCCTTTGTCTGTTATCATTGCCTTGAGCCCTTATCTCCTGCTCTGCCTCCCACAATCCAGCGTTCTTTGATCCAGTTGCTAAGGGGTCTTTGCAACTCATAGATCAGCTGTACAAGTTTCCCGTGATAGGCAAGATCCATCTTCCTACTTGACCTTGGCTCAACATGAATAGACTTAATTTGTATATTTCATGCCTAACCTCTGTCTTTACTAAGAAAGAAACTGTTCATTCCTACTCTATTTATTTTCCTACTCCCCTCCCCCCGAAATGTACACACCAATCAGCAAGTCCTATATTTTCCTATTTGTGACCTGTTAGTGCATAGGCTGACCGTCCTGTTTAATTTTTTTTAATGTCCAGAGTCACAGAAACAGCCTATGAAGATGCTTGGAAATGATATGACTGAGAGGGTAAAAGTGATCGTAACACAAGTGTGAGTCACAGAAGTTGCCTCTGACTATATACATACAACTGCAATCTCTCTCTCTGTGTGTGTCTCTCTCTGTCTCTGTCTCTGTCTCTCTCTCTCTCTCTCTCTTAGGGTACAGGCTACAGTGGTGGGCATGAGGGGAACATAGAGTAACAAGATACTTAGCATGTGGCCAGGTAGTTTACCACGCAATTGAACTTCAAAGTCTGAAATTCCTGACAGTCAAACAAATTCCGACTAGCTAACAGACACAGACACATGATTAGTTGCTGTCATAGTCAGGCACAGGTGTCAACTTGACAGTTGAGGGTTTGAGCTCTGGACACATTTGTAGAGAATTAGTGATTAAGTCCAGAGCAAACCTGCAGGAGATCGTCTGGCTGATGGGAAAGGCCCAGCCCATAGTGGGTAGGACTAGGTCCTGGAATAAAATACAGAGAGCTGGTTGAGAGAGTTGGCATCCTTGTGTACACTTGGCCAGACATGCTGGTCTGGCAAGTAAGGATTGTCCCTCTCTCAGCCGTTATGGTGTGGCCAGTTCTCTTGGCTCTGGGGTGACCTCTCCTGTCAAGCAGGACTGACAACTGAAACTGGAAAATTGTAAAACAATAAACCCCTTGTTCCTTTAAGCTGCTTGATGGTGATTTAGCAGCAACCATGCAGGTGAACTTGCAACAGTTGCAAACCAGGACAATTGAGCCCAGGCTATGTGCCACTCAGTTTTGTAAAGTTTCTGTTTACTTACACGTGATCTATGGCTGTTTCACTATTGTACTGCAGTCATGGTCTGTGTAGCCTTAAAGATGAAAAAATATTTCCTATGTGGACTTTACCTAAAAGTTTACCACCAACCCCTAAATTACTATAAATGTCTAACACATTTTAATTTTTACATTCATAATCATAATCATAAATCATAAATCATAAATATGGAAATATGAACAAAAACTCTTAAAGGAATAATATATAAATATTTATAAATACTTAAAAAAATACCAAAGGCACATATTAGCTAAAGAAGCTATGATTGATAGAGCTAGATTACATTAAAAGCTACAGTTTGCCAAACTTGGTTTTATAAATTTATTTTTATTATCATTTTATATTTCCATCCATAGAATAAATGTAAGATGACTTTGATACATATTCTATCTAGCATGCATCCTTAATACAAAAAATTGTGAAGCAGCATTAGATATATTTGCTGGAGAAATACTCAGCATGTTTTGTCCAAACTTAGAAAGTTGCAAAGAACTACTATATTAATTTTCACTTTTATTCATTTAATTACATATATATATCCTCCTCCCCCACCTGTCAATAGTATGTCTTGTATCTTTTGGTTGGCTGTTTATAGATATTTTTATTTAAGCACATAAACCCAGAAGTTCTACAAAGCTTGCTTTTTCTATAAATAAATTATAATACCTTCAATACTCCTTTAAATGTTGGCATAAAAAGTGATTGCCTCTGTGGTCCAGGATTTCAAACAAGTCCAGTACCTTACAGTGATCCCTTCATAAGATTTCTAGACAAAGTCTTCTACCTTTGAAGGTGATTCACATAAATCATCCATTTCAAGGTCAAAACAAGCCCTGTCAAATGTATTTCATCCTGCTCAGTCTTAAGTATAGATCAACAGCAAATGTTGTGGGATGTACAGGAATATATGGAGGGGAATGTTCATGGAGTATCTAGAAATCTTTCATCTACCTGGGCTTCAGAAGAGTTTGGAAAGAAAGTGAGAGGTGGCCTGTATTAGCTATGCGTGTGTGCTGGATGCCCATCCTGACCAGGGCTCCTGAGGCCTGACTTGTAGCCCAAGATTGCTACTACCTGCCTAGATCCTCAATCTCAGGGAGTACCCCATCACCCACTGCCTGACTGCTCCTCCCCGCAGAGACCTGGGAGAGGTGATCTGAAGCACATACACATGCTGTGGGGTGAGGCCTGTGTGCTGTGGGTGAGGCCTGTGTGCTGTGGGTGAGGCCTGTGTGCTGTGGGGTGAGGCCTGTGTGCTGTGAGCCCTTCCTTAGATCTGGATATTCTCCATCATCTTCTCATTTCTGCTTCTTACATTGAAAACAAGCTTACTTTATCCAGACTGCATCTTTTCACATACTCATGCATGCAGTTGTGATGGTTGTCTGCATGGTCGATTCAGCTGGGTATAAAAGGACCACGCAAACACACCCTGGGTGTGTCTTTGAGGACATTCCCAGAGAGGCTTAACTAAGCAGGGAGGTCTCTCCCAACAGGGGCAGCAGCATCCGAAGCCTGCAGTCTCCCGGTGAATGAAAAGGAGAAATGGAGGTGCTGACCAGCATCTGTCTGTCTCTCCCCCTGAGTGTGAGCCCCTCACTTCCTGCCCACATGTCTTCCCCACCACAATGGACTGCTTCCTTCCTAAGCAGCTCTATCAGGTTGCAGCAATGTGAAAAGAAGCTAGCACCGGTATCATGTCTCCCCACACTTCCGCATCTGAAATATGCCTGTTTCATTCCTCTCCTCCAAGTAAGGCTTCTGGCAGAGAAAATGTCCAGCAAATATTTAGGAAAAAAATAGACTTTAACTCCAAAGCCAGAGCCTCGCCTCCTTGAAATTTTGTGCCCACCACTGAATATAATGCTACAGACATTGTGTGATCAGAAAGATAGAACTCCTACCTGATCTATTCTCAACACTATATTTCTGCTAACACACTCATAGGACGTATTGAATTGTTCAGCTTTTGGTACATAGACACTTCCTAGTACTTATCTTACATTTGTCTAAGGCCATCATGTGTGTGATATGAATGTATGCTGTGAGTGCATGTGTGTGATATGAATGTATGTGTATGTGATTGTGATATGTGGGATGTGAGCATGTGTACATGTATATGTTATGTAAGTATGCACTGTGATGTGAGAGTATGTGTCTGTGATGTGTGAGTGTATGTGTGTGAATCCAGGTAAACCAAGTTCAGGCCATTTGGAGGTCAGGTGACAGCTTCAGACATCATCCTTTGTATCTCTACCTTGTTGGAGACCTGGTCTCTTCACTGTGCTGTGTAAGCCAGTCTGGCTGGCCCATCAGTTTGTAGACATTCTCAGGTATTTGATTTCCATTTCCCACAGGTAGACAGAGATTACAGACACCTACACTGTGTGTTCATGTGGGATCTTGTGGTTCCAACTACTGTCCTCACACTTACATGGTAAACGCTTTACCCACTGATCCATTGTCTCAATATGACAATCATGCTTTTATAATTAACTCTGACACCCAATCATTTGGACATTTCTAGAACCAGTTATACAAGTTTATCTTTCTTCCTGTTGCAGTTTGCCTGCATGTTGCTGATAAATTCCCAGCCAATGAAACATGGGAGGGAAACATGGAAGTTTTGCTATTTCTTATGAGTCTCGGTTACAATTTGTAGTCTAGCTTAGCAGAAGTATTCACACCAGCACCAGGAACCAAGGAAACTGACGCATCATGTCTACAGGGATTGCCGAGAGAGAAGCAAACCTTGCTCTCCAGACTGTAAGTCTGTGCAAGTGTGTAGAAGATGCCAAAGTACTGAAGCAGCTCCCTCCACCACATCTGTCTCTCAGGTAAAGGCCCCACCCACCATGGACTGGGTCTTCCTACAATTAGATAATTGCCAAGGGCTAACCTTAGCTGCTAATTCTTCACAAATGTACCCAGAGCTCAGCCTTCGACTGCTAAGTTGACACCCAAATATCTAACTAGCACATTCCCTAACACATGTGATCCCAGAAAGGAATTATGTTTCCAGTTTGATAGACATCTTTAGATTGATGCTATGTAAGTTCCTTGGGTGCTAGAAAACAGGCTGAACATCTTATACATCTTATAGCATGAGTTTGTGCAGTGGTCCTCATGAAAATACATTTCTGTCTCCTAGCCTCTTCGATCTAGAACTCCCATGCCCACCAGGGACAATTTCTCATGAAGTTCTAAAATTCACAAGAATTTTAACTTCTCAGTGATAGAATGATAAAATAACTGTAGGAAAGAAAAAATATTTCAGAAAAATATACGCTTATATCTATGTTATGTGCAAATGGATGAGAGATTTACAATGAAAGGTAACTTGATCAGAGTCAAAGCTAGTTGGCTGGTGAATCCCAGTCTGATGGTTCAGTCAGTGGAGTCCTAGTATCTCATCTCAACTCCTCAGAATCCTTATTAAAACTCCAGGTGTGGTAGCACTCACTTGCAATCTTAGTGCTGGGATGGTGGATCCTAGCAGATCCTCAGGATTTGGTAGCAAACAGTCTGCTGAAACTGTGTCTCTCGGGCCAGTGAGAAACTCTGCCTCAAAGGGAAAAAAGACAAGGCAGCTCATATCCAGAGGTGGGGCAGGCACCCAACGTTAACCTGGTCCAATCTGCACAACAAACAAGTACATACATGTGCACAACACAGATGCAAACAAGAACACACTTGTGCACACACATACACACAAAAACTCAGTCTATCTCCAAATCCTGTGCAATTGATGTATTCCAATGTGTACAAAGTTCAACCAAACTACTGCTTTTTAAATACCAATTTCCTCAATCTTCATGCTTTCTAAAGAGATTTTTCCATGTCTTTATATCATTGAACTAAATGATATAACTAGTGAGTGATATATGGAAAAGAGTTCAGTGGCAAGCCGCTAGAATCTGTTTCAAACTTGATGTCACCGTATTTGTCAGCAGTCCTTATTGATGCTACATTTGTGTTTTTGAGCTTTTACCTACTTGGCATTTGTTGCAGTCCGCCTGCATGGTTGCTGATAAATGACCATCAAATGGCTTAAGGGAAAAAAGGGTTTATTGTCTTATGATTTCTGGTGACAGTTCTTAGTCCAGTTTGACGGGAGAGCACGCACCAACACCAGGGCCGAGGGAACTGGCCACACCATCACTGCATAACGGCTGAGAAATGGACAATCCTTACTTGTCAGACTAGCATGTCTGGCCAAGTATACAGAAGGATGCCAACTCTCTCAACTAGCTCTCTGTGATTTATTCAGGGTCTAATCCCACCCACCATGGGCTGGGTCTTCCCCATCAGCAAGACAACTGTGCCCAGAGCTCAAACCCTCAACAGTCAAGTTGACACCTGTGCTTAACTATGACAGCATTTCTTCGACTTTTCCTCCATGATGATGTGTGTCTCTGCCGTGTTCATGCTCAGGGTCAGCTGTACAGTGCTAACTTTTCTCCCGTGAGGGAGCAAACATGGCAAGAAGTTGTAAGACCTTTCTGGAAAGCCACTCAGAGATGTACAGCCTGGCTTGCAAAACAGTTCCCATTCAACCAGTGCCAAAGCATCCTTCAGGATTATACCAAGGAAACCACTGGATGTGCTGTGTAAATCCTTTTTCTGATTTGAGCTCCTTTCATCGCTTTTGTGCCCCATGTTATTTAGAAAGATTTTGAAAAAGTAAGCATAATAAAATTTAAATGACAGGTATGTTAGAGGCCATAATAAATTATTAGGTTGACTTTGAAATGAGATTGCTGAAATTTTTTACTGAGCTGAACAAAACCTCTTATTATAAATCAAGTAAATGTAAGGATGCAAATACATACAGAGGACTCTTTCAACGCTACATTTAGCACAGACATGTAAGTCCATCACATGCATATGTAGCAAGTAGACTCCTGTATTCATTTTTTCAGACAACCTTCTGTCTGGACATTGAAATCTTCTGCCAGGCTCAGCTATTATTCTCTGACAACTGATAAAGTTCCAAAGAAACGTTGTAAGAGTTCACAAACCCAAGGATAAAGTCTGACTCTCCTACTATTTTTTTCAAATTCCTTTTCTCATGTATGTTGTCAATATTGTTTGCTGAAAAGGGTTTTTGAATCTTTACAAATCACTGAACCCCAAAAATGTTTTTAACCCCCCCAGACATCTGCTGTGGGCATACCAGAGATATTATGATTTATATTTTCCTAGGGGTTGTACTTTCCACTTGCTTGGACATCAAACATCTCATATATTTTATGGCATTTTATCAAAGAAAAATACCAAGGCTATGTTTCTAAGACATTTGTTCACATGCCTCTAAGACATTACATAATATAATTATGACATTGATGTAAAGTTGCTTTTCCCAAGAATTCACAGTTCTGATTGTCTTCTCAATGAGTCCCTGGAAGTAAATCAGCATGGGGATTCTATAGGGCATCATAGTGAATTCTGAGTGTCAACTGGACACACCTGCTGTTAACTAAGATCAGCTGACCATCTGAAGAGATTATCTGGATCAATACATTTATAGTACAGTGCAATCATCCCATTGGAACCTCCCTAGATCTCATTTGAACCTCCCAGTAGTGGTCCAGATTAAAAAAGAATCATAGAACAGAAGACTGAGAAGAAGAAAGACTTTCTAGGATCTTCCAGCCTTCAGTTGTCACCCACTAGCCTACTGGATATCTGTGTGAATTAGCCTGCCTCCAGCTTCAGCCACCAGCTATGTCACCTCCACCGTGAAAGACTGTCTCTCCCCCTCTGGAACCACAAGGTGAATACATTTCCTTTTCTCCCTTAAGTTATTTGACTTTGGGTGTTCTCTTACAGCAATAGTTAAGAGGAACTGTTGCAGCATATTTTTTAAATTTTGGGGTGATGGAAACAAGGTAAGTACGGGATGGATAAGACTGCCTAAACAGATGATGAGGAAGAATACATTCAAGAGAAAGAAAGTCAATAGCTTGGTTCTAGATGGTAGAAAGGGAAAGGTAAACATAGATGAAAAGAAATTCCTCCTTGAAACAGGTGGTGACACCTACAGGGATGATGAACGCTGTCTTACCCTTTGCTTTTTTAACTGCAGGTTGAGGTGCTGCCAGTCTACTGTGCAGAGTTGTACAGGCTCCATACTGCACAGCAGTACAATCCCAAGAAAGAGGTGCGCATGTTCAGGTGAGCGTTGATGTGTGCAGGCTGCTTCATGACCAATAAGGCAGCATGATGGAGATTAACAATGCATTGTCTTAGGAAGTACATTATTCCAAGTGAGGGGGAAATGGTCTGTGTTGCTCGCCATTCTAAGGTGAGGCTCCTAATGGTGGGGAAGTCCCTGAAGCAGAAGCAGCTGATTATGTTACACACACACACACACACACACACACACACACACACACACACACACAATCAGAGCAGAGATGGGTGAGCATGCATGAGTGCTTCCTGCTGCTGAGGTCTCCTTACCCTCACAGTTATGGATCCCTTGCCTGCCCACTGCCCTGCCCACGGCACACTGGGTCTTCCCACATCAGTCAATGCAATCAAGAAAATCCGTTATCATGGTTTGAAATGTGTCCCCCACAGGCTTATGTGTTTGGGAACCTTTAGGCTTCCCATGGCACCTTTAGGAGGTGGATCCTTGCTGGAGGAAGGCAGTCATGAGGGGGAGAGGGGAAGGGCATTGAGGTAGATTAATCCCACGCTACTTCTGGGAAAGGTCTGCTCTGGCAGAGGATTCTTGTAGCTCTCAGCTTCCAAGACATCTGTAGTGACTTAGCCTGCCTCCAGTTTCAGCCAGTCCAGCCATTCTGCATCTGCTATGAAAGACTGTATCTCCCCTCTGGAACTGCAAGCTGAACAAATCTCCCTTTTCCCTTAAATTGCTTGACTTTGGATGTTCTCTCACAGAAAAGAGTAACTAGTATAATTATTACCCTGGTTAGACGGAGGGAGGGATGGGGGAGACGGAACTTCATAGCATGTCTGGGCTTTCCATTGGATCTGCCCATGATAGCCTAAAAAAAAACTAACCAATCTCAATGAAGATAGTTAAGTTTTGTCCAGCTTCCTTCTGCCATGGTCCTATAAACCCCAAAGGAGCTTGGCGACTTTTTCTTGACTTTGGAAAGCCTTCCAAGTCTCAGGAGTTTCTCTCATTCTTTCTTAATTTCTCAGTTTTCCTTCAGTCTCTCTCTTTTCTGTAATTCTTCTTAATAAAGCCTTCTTCTCCTTCATGCTCCTATGAGAACAAAAATAATGAAAATATAAGGTGATTGACAGGATTATCCCAAATGAAAAGTAAAACAACACAGGCATAAATCTGAGCAGTGATGCATACAAATGTCAAATTCATCTTACATCATTAAGAATCAATAAAAAATAGAGAATAGAAACTAAGACAAATGTTATTGCGAAGCTTGGAATTAAACAAAACTAGAAGATAATACATTTCATCATTAAAATGCTTGTTTCTGGTTTACTTCAGTATGTGTGTGTGTGTGTGTGTGTGTGTGTGTGTGTGTGTGTGTGTGTGCCTGTAGAGACACCCAAGGGTGACATAGGAATAATCCTAAATTGTTCTATCTTCCTCTTGCTTTGCTCTGGGGTTTCCCAGGCTCCACCTTCCATTTCCGGCTGTCTGTCTGGCATTTTTTTTTATTGTGGGGGTTCCAGATTCAGGTCTTTTTGCTTGGGAGGCAAAGGCTTTGACCCCTAAGCTATTTCCTCAGCCTGCTTCTACTTTATTTCTAAGCAAGCAATGCTTTGCTCTGATTTTTCTCTCAGAGTTTCCAGCTCTATTCCAAGTTTTCTCTGGGGAAAAAATCTAAAAATCTAATCTAATCTAAAAATGAGTAGAAGATGTCAGTCTCGACAGTCCATTTACATCCAAGGTGACCAAATCTGAAAGTAGGTGTCTCCTCTTGCTTATTTAAGAGGAAACAGGGGAAACGCAAAAGGATGAGCGTTGCTCATTGTTCCAGGATGTCAGTGCCAAAGAGAGAGTAAGGAAAACAGGGAGGATTAAACGGCCAAGAGAGTCCATGAATTTTCTATACACCTCCCGCAAGGTGATTACAATAGACGCTCTGAAGTGCCCATTGGGTAAATGAAAATAGGTGACATCTAGAGGCATCTATGTCATTGAGAAGAGACACCACAGATAAAGTTAGAATCCTTGGTCATCCGGATTCCTTACTCCCTATTTCTAATATTTACTAGCATGTCTGTTATATTGCGGGTTCTAAACAAATGTTTCTTGAGGGCTGGAGAGACGATCAGGGGTTAAGCCTCTGAATCACAAGCAGAAGGACCTGAGTTGGAATCCCGGGTCCTACGTCAAAATGTGGGGCGGAAATGGTGGTAGTCTGCACCTCTCTGGTCCTGGGAGGTAGAGCCTGTGATACCTCAAAGCAAAATTATAAGGAAGTAGAGAAATCCAGGATGATCCCCAAAGACATCCTTGGACCTCCACAGGTACACATGGTGCCCTCTGATACACACACACACACACACACACACACACACACACACATACACACACATACACCGACGCTAAATAAATAAATGAATATATAAACAAATCGACAAGAAGTGTTTACCGAATAAGTAAAACTTGATTATTTAAACCATCTTTCAACTGACACTGATTTTCTCTGCCCAAATAATTTTCTCTGAAATCCTCTCTCCTGCCACTAGATGGTGTCGGGCCCCGGAGTACATCACATCCAGGCTCGCTGTAGATTCAGCTCCGAGGCAGCTGCGGGTTCTCCTGAGCAGATAGATCCACGCTGTTCTTTCCCACCGTCTCTCTACACTCAAACTTTTAAGTTTCCTTAATATGTGAAGCTGCCAGGATGCTTGCCCCCCCCAATCTTTCTCAGATTGCCTTTGCATGAACTTGGGGAGTATAAAAAGCCAGATGAATTCAACAGAAGTTCATTTAAATTCTGGAAAAAAGAAGCAGGAAAGGGAAATAAGTATGTAAATAAACACCAGAGTAGCTAGAGTAAACAAATCCAATCTGTGCTTAAAAATGCTCCTTAGACACAGATTTTGTGAGACTTTCCCATCTTCCAGATGTATTTTGCAAGTCTTGTGTTTCTCCTTTCCCAAGTCTCTATCAGAAGCAAAATCAATATTTTAACCTATTTTTGTTTCTGCTTTCTGTTGAGAGTGATCCAATTTTTTGACAAGAATGCAGAAGCCATTAATAAATAACTAGGAATTCTTTACTTAGAAAAGTTTCCCAAAAGGAATTTAAAGATTGAAAATATCACATGCACACCTTTTGATAAAACAAAAATCTAAAAAAAAATCTGCTATTTGACGGGGAATAAGGGATTAGAAAGGTTAGTTTTTAAATTGGGGGGGACGACTTAAAACTGTGGTGAATTTCTTTTGGCTGAACCATGAAAAGAATGTGTAGACCATCTCACTGAAATATCGTCAAGGACTTGTACTTTGGGTTTTTTTTTTTTTTACAGGGTTTTTAATTCCCTGGTTCCAATCTGCACCCTCCACTAAAGCATCATTCCAAGCACTTTTGCTTTCTGCGTTGTCCATCGTCAGAAGCCGAAGGCAATTCATGGCTGCCCCGGACTCCCTTCCCCCGCCAGAACCCAGACCCAGAAGGGCCTGCAGAGCCTGTGTACTGCTCCACTGCACCTGATGCCTCCCAGAAGACACTGATCAGCAGGTCCAGATGTGCCTCCACCAGGGCAAGCCCACAAGGCCTCTCTGGACAATGCCGCCATCCTTCCCTCAGGACAGAGCGTGGAGGTTCTTCTCCGTTCTGCCTTTGCCCCTCTCAACACCTGCTCCATCATCACCAAGCTCATTAGTGCCAGAACTGCTTGACTGTTTCGTTCCCTAGCTCTCCTCCTGATGCCCTCCCTTAGGGCCCAGCTCTTACAAAGCACGTGCCCTCAAGCCATTTCCCTCCCTCACTACCTAGCATGCAAACCAATGCTTTTCTCAGATTGTTCTTTGCAAAACAATTGTGGTGAAGCAACCAACCTGTTTATTTACATGAACTCTACCTTAGCTCACAGTCAAGTCTAAACTCCTCCAGAATGCCTTAGAGGCCCTTTGCCTCTCTCTCTCTCTTTCTTTCTCTCTCATGCAAACTGGTTGCATACTCACTATGTCCCCGAGGGTGACCTTGAATGTCTTACCTTCCTGCCCCCACCTCTCAACTGCTGGGATCTCAGGCATGTGTGCCATAAACATGCTGATTTATGAAGAACTAAAGCTCAAACCTGGGGCTTCATGAATGCTAGGCAAACACTCGGCCTATCTAACTGCAGCCCCAGCCTATATACTCTCTCTGACTATCCATTTGTTCCTCTTCTGGCACATAGTGATCTGTCTTCAGGAGATGTTACTCCCTCCCTGTGTAGTTAAGCCTGGGTGTCAACTTGACATATCCAGTATTAATTATGATGGGCTGAGACCACCATTGGAAAGGATCAACGGAGACCACTTGATAGGATTATACCCACCCTAGATCCTATCAGGACCTCCAAAGCTCTCATAGGATCCTCCTAGTACTGCATCATATAAAAAAGACACCAAAGAGAACAGATGCCTTCTTGCAGCTGTGCTAGGAATCGCTCTTCCTTCTGGCTGCCCGGTTTCTTCAACCTTCTAGCCTTTGACTAGATTAAGACTCTAGGAGTTCTCCAGCCTTCAGCCATCACCCACTTGATTATTGAACTGAGCAGCTAGCTATTGGCAGCCATCATTGGAACTACCTTGGCTACTGGCAGCTATTGCTGGACTACCTCGGTCATATCTTTAAGCCAACTCAATAAATTTCCTATAAATATTTTATATATATATATATGTATATATATATACACACACAAACACAAATATATATTCATTCTGTGAATTCCGTGACTCTAGAGAACTCTAACTAATACACTCTCCCAATAGATTCTTTCTGTAAGATAATCTTCTTTTATTATTATTATTATTATTTCTGCTCATACAAACTTAACAGGTACACCGGTCCTCTCCCTCCCTCCACCTCCCCTCAACCCCCCTGCTCCCTCCTCCCATCTCCCTCCCTCCCCATCCCCCAGTGCCTCCCCCAGTGCTGCCCCCCCCAATCCTCGGAGCATCCTTTAATGTGCATGCCAAACACTCCTCTGGGTCCTCCCCTCCTGTGAGGTGCAAGGACCCAGGGACATTTCCCAGAACCCTTTCCTGTGTTCCCCTTAAGCTTAGGAACATTACTGTGACTGTCAATCCCTAGCCTCCAAGGATCCCAGTGCCTTTAGTCCATGCTAGACTTTGTGGGGTCAATAATGTGTTGGTCATTGCGCAGGTCATGCAAAGTCCTATTATGATTGCTTTGCCCCTTACTTGTGTGGAGTATCTTGCATATCATTACTCCTCCCATCCTTGTGCTCTTACAATCTTACCTCCCCCTCTTCTGCAAATTTCTCTGAGCTTCAAGATGAGGAGAGATTAGGCTGGCTTAGTTCCTGGTGGTTGATAGAAAGTCTCTGATGTTCTGAATTACTGGTTTGTTGATTTTGTTTTTTTTTAGTTTTGCTGCTCCTGCAATGACCCTGGCTCCATCCTGATGGGTATTGGATATCACCCCCTGGCCAGAGATAAAAACCTGTTACGTTAGAGTCTTGTTATAAGAGTATATTCAAAGGTAGATGGAATAAAAGTAGGAAACTGTGGTGAGAGAGGGATCAATCATCCATTTGCAAAATGGTTACTTTCTATCTGACAGCCTATATGCCCTCCCCTTCTGGTGAGATCATACCCCATCAGTTGCAAATGATCAGGAAGGAAAGTCTGTGAACTTAACCAGATGTCTCATTACTTATTTGCAGTCCTTGATGGTGACCTATTTCCTCTGCTGTAACATGGTCCCCTCTCTCCTTGTTTCTGGTGGGGCCCTCCTTCCCCATCCCTCCTGTTTATAATCTTTGCGATTACTGTAGATATTACAGAGATTTATTTGTCTTTGAGTGTCTCTAAGTAGGATTTGGTACTAGGATCTGCTTATTAAGGAGTACATACAGCACTTAATTTTCCGTGTCTGGGATACTTCACTCAATATAATTGTTTCTAATTCCATCCACTTCCCGGCAAATTTCATTAATTCATCATTTTTGATGGCTGAGTAGTATTCCATTGTATAAATGTACCACATTTTCCTTATCCACTCGTCAACTGTTGGACATTTCGTGCTTGTGATATCGAGGTGAATTTTTGCTGTATGGGGGATTATTCCCAAAAGTGGTATAGCAGGGTCATATGGCATTTCAATCTTTAACTTCTTTAAGAATCGCCAGATGGCTCGCAAGAGTGGTTGTATGAGCCTGCATTCCCACCAGCAACATAGGAGAATTCCCCTCTCTCCACATCCTCTCCAGCATTTGGTGTTGTTTGTATTGTGGATTTTTGCCATCCTGACAGGGTGAGATGATATCTCAGGAAAGTTTTGATTTGCATTTCCCTGATGGCTAAGGATGTGGAGCATTTTTTAAGATTTGTTAGACATTTTAATTTCGTCCCTGGTAAAGTTTCTTTTAAGTTCCAAGACTCATTTTTTAATTGGGCCATTTGTTTCCTTGGTATTTAGTTTTCTAAGTTCTTTGTGTACTCTGGATAATGGAGCTCTATCAGATATATGGTTAGTGAAGATTTTCTCCCATTCTGTGGGTTGCCTTTGTGCTTGAGTTACAATCTCTTTATCTGAACAGAAGCTCTTTAATTTCACAAGATCCCATCTGTTGAGTGTTGGTTGTAGTGACTGTGCTATTGGATATCCATTTAGGAACTGTCAGCCTAGCACAATCAGCTCGGGGGAGTTCCCTAACCTTTCAACTATGGTTTTTATAGTCTCTGGCCTCATATCGAGGTCCTTGATCAATTTGGAATTAAGTCTTGTACATGGTGACAAGTACGGGTCCAGTTTTAATCTTCTGCATGTGGATATCCAGTTTTGCCAGCACCATTTATTGAAAATGCTGTTCTTTTTCCATTGGATATTTTGGGCCCCTTTGTCGAAGATCAAATGGCTATAGTTGTGTGGGCTTGTAGTCTGGGTCTTCAACCCTTTGATCTGTGTGTCTATTCTGGAGCCAGTACCAGGCTGTTTTTACAACTATGGATTTGTAGTATAGACTAAGGTTTGGTATGATGATACCTCCAGCTGTGTTTTTGTTACTCAGGGTTGTCTTTGCTATCCTGGGTCTTTTGTGCCTCCATATGAACTTTGAGATTGTTTGGTCAACTTCTTTGAAGAATTGCTTTGGGATTTTGATTGGTATAGCATTGTATATTGCCTTTGGTAGGATGGTCATTTTTACAATATTGATTCTGCCAATCCAGGAACATAGGAGGTCCTTCCACCTTCTGATGTCTTCTGCAATTTCTTTCTTTAGGGTTTTGAAGTTTTCATCATAAAGGTCTCTTACTTCCTTGGTTAGGTTTATACCAAGGTATTTCATTTTTTTAGGGGTTAGTGGAAATGGGATTGTTTCTCTCAGGGCTTTTTCACTTCTTTCATTCTGGGCATATGGGAAGACCACTGATTTTTGCATATTTATTTTATATCCTGCTACCCTGCTGAACTTCTGTATTAGTTCCAGGAGCTTCCTGGTAGAGTTTTTGGGATCACTCAGATATATGATCATGTCATCTGCAAATAGAGATAACTTGACTTCTTCCTTGCCGATTTGAATCCCTTTTATCTCCCTTTCTTGTCTTATTGCTTCA
Organism: Typhlomys cinereus; assembly: GCA_023101885.1. Lineage (NCBI taxonomy): Eukaryota > Metazoa > Chordata > Mammalia > Rodentia > Platacanthomyidae > Typhlomys > Typhlomys cinereus. Next base: position 778,119 of record JALPQD010000529.1, on the reverse strand, counting down.
GCTAAGACTTCAAGTACAATATTGAATAGAAGTGGTGAGAGTCTAGTTCCTGATCGAAGTGGGAATGCTTCAAGTTTTTCCCCATTGAGTATAAGGATGTGCCTATCTTTTGTGGTGAGATGGGTTTCCTGCAGGCAGCAGATTGATGGAGTATGATTTTTTATCCAAGTTTGTAATCTGTGTCTGTTGATTGGTGAGTTAATTCCATTAACATTTAATGTTATAATGGAGAAACTATTTTTAATTCCAGACATTTATTATGTTTAGTGGTTTTTGTAAGTGTATTGTTTCGCTTTTAGGTTTTGTTCTCCTGGATATGCCTGTTTTTTTCTTCAAGCTTGAGTACCATTTCTAGCATTTTTTGAAGGCCTGGTTTGGTGGACATGTATCCCTTCAAGTTGTCTTTGTGCTGAAAAATTTTTCTTTCTCCCTCGATCATGACGGATAGTTTTGTGGGGTATATCAGCTTGGGTTGACATTTTTGCTCATTCAATACTTGAAGTACATCTCTCCAAGCTCTTCTAGCTTTTACTGTTTCCATTGAGAAATCATTTGTTATTTTAATAGGTTTACCTTTAAAAGTGACTTTTTTTTTCCCTTGAAGCTCTCAGCACCATTTCTTTGTCTTGAATGTGGAGTGTTTTAACTATTATTTGCCGTGGCGAGTTTCTATTTTGGTCATATCTGTTTGGGGTGTGGAATGCCTCTTGTATATGGATGGGCCTCTCTTTTTTTAGATGAGGAAAGTTTTCCTTGATGATCATTTGAAAAATTTCCTCAGGGGTGGTATTTTGAGATTCTTACTTTGGTATTCCATGAATATGCATGTTTGGCTTCTTCAGGGTGTCCCATAACTCTTGAATATTTCTCTCGGTATCTTTTTGGCTGTAATAACATCTTCCATTGAGCTGGTTAATACTCCCACTTTGTCTTCAAGGTCCGAAATTCTGTTTTCTGCTTTGTTTGTTCTGCTGATAAGGCTCTCTGTTGAGTTCTGGGTTGAAGATAACTTGTCTTTAAGTTCAATTTTAAACTCTGCTTGAGTCTGTTTTAACTGCTCTATGCCTGTTTTTATTTCTTGAACTGTTTTTCTCACCTCCTCCAAGTGTCTGATGTGTTCCTCTTCAAAGTGATTGATGCAGTTATTCAATTCCTCCCAGATTTCCTCTTTCATAGTATTGAACATGGTAATGATCATGTTTTGAAAGTCGTTATCCTGGGTCAGGCTTTGTTGGCTATTTTCCGTGGGTTTGTTCTAGTTGGAGTCTACCATTATGGGATTAATTCCTTCTGTGGGAGATTTGTTTTCTTGGGTTTTGTTTCTCATGGATTTGCAGTTTGACTTGTGCCTTGCCATTTTAACTCTTAAGACCTTCTTTCAATTTCTATGTATTTTTCACTGAACTGAATTATTTGGCCTGGAGCAGCTCTTGCTCCAGTTGGCTGGTGGGAGGAGCTGGAACCGTGGGCTGCCTGGGGTTTGAGGGTGGGCGGGGGGAGTTTACCTAGGTGGCTGTGAGTCCCAGCTGGACTGTGTGTGTCCCGAGCAGGTGGGGAAAGGCTCTATATGATAATCTTGTGCATGCATTATATGCATGTCATCATTGTAGAATGGCAATACTGAGTTCCCTGATATCAGGAACTACTAACCTTTGCATTCTTTAGTGATATCCCCTATTCAATAGTCAGAGGATCTCTAACAACAAATGAGGCAGGCGAGTAGTAATTGTCAAAATTTAGTCTTCTAAATGGGCAAGTCCTGTCCTAAGACTTTTTAGTGTCATCTCATTTAACTGGTTCAGTAGCTAGTGAGGTAAGTCATTCTTTCAGATGATCTGTTGCATGAAGTATGGATCAATGCAAACATCAACATATGCAAATCAAGGGCTCCATCTTTGCTTGGTTTCCCTGCCTCTTCTGCTGAATCATTCTCTTAATCTAAACTCACAAATCTTTGCCACTTGTGCCACAGACTGACTGTAGAGAAATAGTATTCTGAATTTCAGAAATTAGGAGGTAGGGGAGGAAAAAGAGGAGGATTCTGCAGGCTAAAAGTTGGGGGTTTTGATACTGATGCTAAGGAAAAAAATCAAGAGTGATTGTAGTCTGATCTGCAGTACTTAGATAAGGAAGGGTAGCATCCTGTAAAATAAGAATCCCAAACTAGCTTCCTTCTAGTTTGCTGGACACCAGGTGATACCAGAAGTGTGGAGATCATGGTGGGAATCTCCGGTATCCTTCCCTGTCCTGCTTCACTGTGCCGTGCGCAGACCTCAACTTAATGTGTGAACATGGTTGAATCTATCCCAGTGTGTCTCAGAATGCTGACATGCAGGAATAACCATTGCACATTCAGACACTCCGACTCAGTGGATCAAGAGGTGCAAGAATGTGCCCCCAGCTTTCATGATCGCCAACCATGAGAGCCGTAACTGTTGTCCAACGTGCCTGAAGCCCTGCAGGCCTGTTGACAAACACTCTTAGTGTTGGTTCCAGATTAGCTTGGCATTTCATTCTTGCAAGCAAAAACATGCGCACCAAGACAGTTTGCAAGATCAAGAAGCTGTAAGGAGAGTGGGTAAAGCTCTATTTAGACAAAATGGATTTGGGGTAGGATGCGTGGAATGCAACTTAGCTCAAGACATACTGCAGAAACATATGCCAAGCAGTCACCAGGGACCACAAGACCAAGACCCTATAGCCAACACATTTCAGGAACCACCCTAACAATGATTACCATTCAGGAGAATTGCATTGGGATAAACACTCAGCCTTGTGTGTCTATGACAGCCATAGGTCCCAAAGAAGCCCCTCTCCCCAGCAAGTCAAGATGGTGGTCACTCTAAAAGTAATGGAGGAGGGTGTCTTTGTGAGATGAGAGAGCATTCTTCTAATTCTTCCTCTCCTCCCCTCCTTCCAGCCAGGCATAGACAAGCAACTGTGGCGCCCGAGCTGTTCATGGAAATCACATTATAATCTTTTTTTTAAATTTTTTATTATTTATTCAATTGTGTGTGTGTGTGTGTGTGTAGAACCACGGACAAACTCGGGAACCACCATAGACGCCTCCACCTCCTCCTTTTTACTCTGCCCCGAGATTCACAACCTCCACCCTACCAGGACCAGAAACTCAGGCCGTCCCCACTTCTGCCCGGCGTGTATACATAGGGTCTAGGATCCGAACTCAGGCCCTTCCACCTGCAAGGCAGAAGCTTAACCCCTGAGACACCTCTCCAGCCTCGCTTTACAATCCTGAAAAGTGAAACTGGCTGAAAAAAAGATACTGGAGCAGGTGCAGCTAAATGACAGATAAACAGAGTTTCTGCTGTGCGCGCCCATGGCGGCTGCCCTCCCTCCCTGTTTCTGGGCACTCATCCATAAGTTCTCCTGTTCTCCCTTTCTCAGTTAAGCTAGCATTCCATTCTTGCAAGCCAAAACAGTCTAATCAAGACACTTTGGCAGATCAGGATGCTGGAGGATTAAAAAAAAAAGGGACAAAGTTTCAGCTTTAGAAGAGTAGGAAAAGCCAGCCACATCCTCCACCTTAGCTAGACAGGCCACCTCCAGTTTTCACTGCCTTGTAGCTCCCAGCAACTACTTAGCCACTTCTGAGACTAGGAAAGATTGCTCCCTGCCCAGGGTCTCTCTCTGCTCCTGTTCACTCTCTCTGTTCACCAGGCTCATGGTGTCTCTCTCACTAGCCTCTCTGACTTTAAACCAGCTCTTTGGTTCTAACGTTCTCCCACCTTAAAGCTAAACCATGTGTCATAGCTAGATATGGGCATGAACTTGGTAACAGAAGGCACTGAGCACAATTATGAGAAAATTATAGTTAAGTCCTGAGCAAGCCTGCAGGTGATCGTCAAATTAATGGGGAAGGCCCAGCCCATAGTCGGCAGGACTAGTCCCTGGGCAGGTGAATAAGATGGAGGGAGCTGGTTGAGAAAGTTGGCATCCTTCCGTCTATATGCCCAGACATGCTGATCTGGCTAGTGAGGATCATCCCTCTTGCAGTGGTTCTGTGGTACTGTGTGGCCAGTTCCCTCTGCTTGTGGTGTTGGTGTGAGTTCTCCTGCCATGCTGGAGTAAAAACTATAATCAGACAACGGTAAGAGATAATAAGAGCCCTTCTTCCCCTATAAACTGCTTGATGGTGAATCTATCAGCAACATGCAGACAACTGTTATCTATGGCTCCTTTGACTACCAGCCCACATCTCTGAGTAAAATCCTATTTTCTCAAATTTCCTTCTCGTGCCAGTTTATCTTTATTCATGGACTTCCCACGTGGTGCCCACACTGGGTCAGAGTTAGTTTCTATCATAGTTAGACATAGGTGTCAACTTGACGGTTAAGGGTTGGAGCTCTGGGCACACTTGCAGAGAATTAGTAGTTGAGTTAAACCCAGAGTAAACCTGCAGGAGATTATCTAGTGGCTGGGGAAGGTCCAACCTAGGGTGGGTGACACTAGTCCCCTGGCAGATGAATGAAATGGAGGAGCTGTTTGAGAAAGGAGGCCTCCTTGTGTACACTTGGCCAGACATGCTGGTTTGGAAAATAAAGGTTGTCCCTCTTCCAGGGACAGGAAATGGTGTGGTCAGTTCCATCAATCCTTTGGTGTTAGTGTGAGCTCTCCTGTAAATCTGGACTAAGAACTATAACTTGACTATTTTTTTAATTTTTTTATTATTATTCATTCAACTGTGCACATGTGCGTGTGTATGTGCATGTGCGTGTGTGTGTCTGTGTGTGTGTGTCTGTGTATGTGTAGAACCACGGACGAATTGGGAACCACCATGGACGCCTCCACCTCCTTCTGCCCCGGGATTCACAGGCTCCACCCTACCAGGACCAGAAGCACAGGCCGCCCCCGCTTCCACCTGGCATCTGTATGTGGGATCTGGGATCCGAACTCAGGACCTTCCGCCTGCAAGGCGGAGGCTTAACCCCTGAGCCACCTCTCCAGCCCCTAACTTGACTATTTTAAGAGAAAAATGAACCCCTCATTCCCATAAGCTGTTTTGTTATTATTTTATCAGCAACTATGAAGATGAATTACTACCATCTCCACTCCTCCCTCCCCCACCTCATAAAAGTAGCAAAGAAACATGGACGAAAAACTTATAAGAAATATCTACAAAATGCTGACATGACAGTTTATGTCTAAGATAACATTTAGTAGAAATAAATCACATTAAAAAGTGCTATCTCTAACTCCAAAATGGAATTACTTTCATAAGTACGATATGAGAAAATGAGGTTTGGGAGCAGCACACTTGGAAGATCTGGGGTTTTATGTGAAGGTAAGATCCACACATCCCAGAAGTGTGCTACACTTGACAAATGTGCTATGGAGCATGTCAGCTGCCTTGCCAGAAGCAAAAGAGAGATTCCCCAGGACGCAACACCCACCACAGCCTTGAAAACCAAAGGCTTTCAGCTTTCCCAGCCACCTACCTGTGACCCCCTTTTGGCCCATATGTTTTCTAAATATAAAGTAGGAAAAAATATAAACTATTGAGTTTACATTTGTAAGTTTACATTTATAAGTTGAGAGGGAAAATTACTGAAATCCCTTAAGACAATCAAGTAAGGACCCACTCCACCCCCTTGACTGTGCCAGGTGCTAATAATGCTAAGGTGGTGGGCTCTCTTTTGTCAGCCTGCCCTGCTGACACCTTTGCTTCTGCTTCTAGAAAGTCCTGCTTCACTTGCTCCATATCTGCCCCGCTTTAGTATAAAATGCAAGTACAAGGTGAACTATGGCTGGAGTTCTTGGGGGTGATCTTGGCTCCAGACCACCAGTGAATTAAACTCCTCTCTCCCACACTAACTGGTGTCTGAAAAAATTATTCCAGAGAATTCCTAAAACAGATAATGTCCCCAACTTTCTGGGGGAGGGTGCCTTTTTATGACTGTGGCCCTCTACTTCCTTTTTGAGAAACATCACAATCCTGGATTAGGTATTGTAGAGGGAAAAATCTGATTCCTAAAACCAATGAAGGATTTGTCCAGTGCTCTTTCATCTAACACTTTGGTGACTGACCATCTGCATTGGTCACTAAGTGCATGGAAGTGAAAAGAAAATGGCAAAAATGATGAAAAGGGGGGAAACAGTTCAAGAAAAAGAAACAGAAGAGAGAAGAGAAAGAAGAAGGAAGAGAAGAAAATAAAGCTAGTCCTTAACAGGACTGATTTCTGATCACTGATCCATACCCTGCTCTTGCTCATTTCCATCTTGTGAGGATGCAGCCCCTAAAGCTTACTATATAATTTTTAATCAAGTAATATAATAAAAGAATTTTATCCAAGAGACAGAAAGGATGTTTCCCCTAAAGCATTGGAGAATATTGGAGAGAAAAAAAATCTAAGTGTCTCTGGATAGCTGGAGAGTTTTGTTAAGAACTGAGTAGAATTATTAACTTGCATGTCATTAATAATAAATGTTAGGTATATTGTCAGCAAACAGGAAAGAGAATATTAAAGTCCCTCTTCCTTCTAATCAAAAATTCTAAGCATCCTAGTTTCCTATCCTAGACAAAACCAGGGTGAGAATTAATATCAATAATGGCCTTGAGAACAAGCGATAGGCAAGTTTCCTTGCTTTCCTTCCAAGCCCATGTGGTGCCCAGGTAGAGGGTCTTTCTGTCTTGGGGTCTTTACTTTTCCCAAAGCAGACATGTGAAAAAATGGGGTAACCTGGGTAATATTCCCAGTACGGACATGACAAAGAGTCATGAGCACCCAGGCTTCTAGCAACTTCTCCCCCACCAGAGCTGAAAGAATTGTCATAAGATGTTACAAGCTGGCGTGAAGAGCTTCCCAGTGTACAGGTTAAAGTGAGAGAGAACTCCTCCCTGCTCCTCCTCCTCCTCCTCCTCCTCCTCCTCCTTCTCCTCTTCCTCTTCCTCTTCCTCCTCTTCCTCCTCTTCTTTCCTCCTCCTCCTCTTCCTCCTCCTCCTCTTCTTCCTCCTCCTTCTCTTCCTCCTTCTTCTTCTCTTCCTCTTCTTCCTCCTTCCACTCCACCTTCTCCCTCTCCTCCCCCTCTCATCCTCGCCCTCTACCTCCTTCATTTCCTCCTTCTCCACTTCTACCTCTACCCCCCTCTCTCTTTCTCTCTCTCTCTTTCTCATGACTTGGAAGTTCATGTGCTGATATTGGTAGGGAAAATACTACCCTTTGACCATTATAAACATCGTCAGAAACTTATTTCATTGCAGGTTGACCTACCTATCTCTCTCCTTTGAGGGATGTACTTAGACGTGAGGTTCAGAGACTGCTCTCTGAACTTCACTCAGTAGGTGGAGTCTGTCTGCAGTTGCATATGAGTGATACGGAAGCAAGGGTTGACCAGAGCTCCGGGGTGGTGAAGGTTTTGGATTTGACAATTAGGCAATAGGAACACATTGCTCACTGAAAGGCTTTAAAATTAAAAAAAAAAACTGATAAGAGCTATTGTTTGAGAAAGTGATTCTCACAGCAAACGGGAGAAGGTAAAGACCAGGAGGTCAGTTATGAAATTTCTGAAATAATCTGGAAACAATATGCTAGAGTTCAGACAAGGGCAGCACACATGAAGAATTGGCTAAAAAGACCTAAGGGAGAAAGCAAGGAAGCAGCATCATAGAAGAATTCCGCATCCAAATCCTGTGGTCGAATCTCACCAAGCAGTTCCGCAATTTAATGAGCTTGCAATGTGGAGCATCCTTCAGATGACCAGAATCAGAACACTGAAACAGAAATCTAGGGTCCCAGCACTAACCATGCCCACCCCTGCTTAGCTTCTGTGATCAGAAGAGAGCTAGGGAGCATGCAGGGTGGGATGATGGGAGGCTAAAGTAGTTCTCCCTGCGTTCGCCGTTTTCAGCACCTGGGAAGCCTTTCAAAGCTAATGATTCCTGGGCTGTGTGCCAGATGCTGAGTTCTTGTTACAGGTCTGGGGGGGGGGCACTCAGTTAACAAAATCACTGCTTAAAAAGGAAGGTCCGTTAGTAATACGCACTCCAGGTATTCAGGACTCAAGCCTCTCTTAGCTCATGCATTTTTAAAAGCGGCCAAACATAGAACGCTGGGATGCATTTCCATGCTCAAATATTTGAAGTGCCCTCCTGTCTTCCTCACGATGCTCTGTGGACTGTTAGCTCAATTCCCTCGGGGTATAATTGAAAGGGTGGGTGAAGAAAAACAGAAGGCGTACATTTTTAGGTACAGTAAGGGAAATAAAATAATGCACTCACCTTTCTAACACCTATCAAAATTACACCTAGTGAAGTATTCATCCTCTAGGGCCCACCTCTGGGTACTCAGCAAGTGTCACAGTTTGCCTGTATGTTGCCAATAAGTTCACCCCAAACAGTTTAGGGGAACAAGGGATTTTATTCCAGTTTAAAATAATCTGGTTACAGTCTCAGTCCAGCGTGGCATGAGAGACCATGCCAATACAAGAAACTGACCAACTGGCCATACCATATTCACAGACAGCTTGTCTCTCCAGGCCCAAGAATGCCAACTCTCTGGATCTATTGCTTCCGTCTTATCCACCTGCCCGGGAAAAGTCCCACCCACCATGGGCTGGGTCTGCCCTCATCAATTAGAAAATCCCCTTCAGAAGGCTTCCTCAAGAGCTTAACTATAAACTCTTCACAAATGTGCCCAGAACTGAGCCTTCAATCTGTCACAGGGGAGTCAGAGCAAAAGCTGGACTGAGCTGTATTTACTCCCCACCTGTATCCCATGTGGGTGGTCTACAAGCACGCAGAGAAACATGCACTGCTGCTTTGTGTACTCTGTTGTTCACGGAGCCGTAAAAACTCTCATTTATGGAGAAGTTTTGCTCCTTCTCTCAGAGAATCCAGATGTGGTCATTAGGCTAGAAACCTGACCCCTGAAAGCTACAAAGGGAAAATTGGATGTATTTTTTGTATTACTGATTAAAATTATGACCTCACCAGCTGTGGAAAGGGCAGCAGAGAAGTTAGAGAGGCAGAGCTGGGCAGAGGGCGCCACAGTAAAGCACTTGCCACCTATATAAGCAGACTGGACTTTGGATCCCGAGATTCTATGGAAAAGGCCGGGTGGGTGTGGCAGCCCATCCGCAATTCCAGGCTCAGAAGGCAGAGACGAAATCCCCAGAGCAAGATGACTCAGCAGACTAGTCTTACCTGAAAATTAGAGGTCCTTTCAAAAAAAGACTAAGGTCCAAATACAATCAAGGATAATCCCAACATCAACCTCTGGATTCCAAAAATGTGTGTATGAACATATGTGAGAATTGCATGACCACATGCATTGATTGCCCACACATACACGTAAAAATGGGAAAGGGAAAAGAACTTAGGGGGCTGCTGTGTTTTACCTGCCTGAGGGTGACTTTGGATGAATGAGTTGGGATTCATAGAAAGATTCACTCCATGCTCTGAAGGGTGCAAGATTGTGGCATTTGCTGTTCAAGATGCAGTAGGTGGCAGGATATGTAACAAGGGCAGCTCTGAAGTCCAGGGCAGACACCTGGATCAGGAACCAGATGAAATATGAGAAGATGGAGAGACTTCCAAAGAATACCCAGGCGCAAGAGGCCCTAGGAAGGTTGGCTTCATGACAATTCCCCTAGCAATGTTGGCTTCGTGTCAATTCTAGCAGTGTTTCTGTGTAAAGCAGAGGGTAACACTGCTCCAGGCTAAGTTCCATCTGCTGATTGGCGATGTTCCTTTATGGGGAGTGTAGGGACAGAACTCAGGTCATTGGATTATGTGGCAAGCACCTTTACCACTGAGCCCTCTTCCCCTCCCACATATTACTTCTTGCTTCGGGCTTATTATCGTTGCAAAAGTAGAATTTGTTGTAGTCGCAATATTCCTTTCTGAAATCTCCATGTGACATTAAGAGACAACGTTAAAACTGCATTCAAATGCATGAAAACAAATCTAAGGGACACATTTCCTCATAAATCAATTCTCAATCTGTTTAAGCAGAGAAAACAGCCCATTCAACTCACAATTATTATAGATTCACTACTTTTTTATATGAGCTACAATCAAAAAGAATTGATTATTAAACAAAAAGAAAAACTATTAAACATCTTTTTTGGTCTTGAGAACAAGAGTCTTTTTCGATATTACAAAACCAACTTCAACTTCTTCATTTTGAAGGTTTGGAAGATTTCTCTTGTAATTGATATTGATATATTGACCATGGAAAATAGCTATTATACACAAGGACCTCACTGGTACAATCCATGGCATTCATCAAAAGATTAAATAGAGACAAATTATTAAAACAGGAATACAGACTGGAACATGTGTGTCTGATAGCTGCATCATACATTCTTAAGGTGTTACTGAGAAAGAATTTTCCTAAATGTCAACTTCTTTTGTAACAAAAATGACCAGGTAGAAAACTAAGTTGAGACTGGGGGAATAATAACAACACTGGATATGTCAGATGCATCAAGGAAAAAAAAATCAAAAGAATCACTTCTTGGTTGGTTACAAAAGTTAAAACAACCACCGATCCAGGAGTTTTATGAATCCAATTGGCCTGGAAAGAGCTATGCAACTGTTGATCACTCTACCTACAAGTGTACCAGAATTTATTCCCATCGTCCCCATTCCCACCTAAGCTACACCTTTCTAACTTGGTTTCCTAAAACACACCTCTAGAGCATATTATTCTTAAAATACACTCTACATTAACAAGCATGTTCTAACAGTACAGCAATAGCTATGTGATCAATTTGAAAAGATATATTAATACTCCAATATTTGAAAAAATGGATTTGATAGCACCATTTTCCTTTCTCTGTTGTTTATCTTATTTTAATCTGTTCACATAGGGCAAAGCTCAGAAACAGTAATGTTTTACAGCTGTCTATATAGTGTTGGGAGGAGTGAGTACCCAAAGCTCATTCTAAAAATACTAAATTTCTTTTACTATCACATCTCATTCCTTTACCACATCCTGTACCAGTGTTTCAGCCTCTGGCTATAACTCCACATGCACCTTCAAGATTTTGAGGTATTGCTTCATACAGTGATATAGACTCCCATTATGATAGGATATATAAACTGGGAAATGTTTAAATGTATATGGGCAAATATAAAGCATCCATTTGTTCTAAATGACTACCAAAATAAGTTATTTCCCTGTCATATGGGAAATTGGAATAAGGAATGTAAAATAGTAAAGACATGGCTCTATTGAGGAAAGCTTAATAATGATGAAAAACATCCCTAGTATTGAGTCTTATTTTAAAAATTGCTTTAAAACTTTTTGAACAATAAGCATGCTAACAAATGAAAGCAATATTGCATATGGTTGAAACTCTTGTATAGATAAAGAGATTGAGGTCCTGGGCATTAAACAGCTTGCTCTTGATCACATATTTAATTAATGACATAGCTCCGGCCAGGAACCAGTCTCCAGAACCCCAATCTTGCTCTCATGTTGCTGCCAAAACTATTTCCAGTGGAGTTCGTTGCCTTTGAATGTCCTGCCAAGATGGTACATATTCAAGTCATGAGCGAGGGAGGGGGAGTTTCCCTCAGATCTTGGTGATAATGAAGGGCTAATGAAGGACTTGGATAGTTCGAGGACATCTATTCCAGTAACTTCAAAAAGAAAGTCAAAGATGTGTGGGCTGCAGTCAAAGCTTTCCTTTAGCAAGATCCTCCCTCACTTAGAAACAAAACTCAATAAACTGATAGCTTCATGCACAGAACTCATCTCAGGATTGATCGTCCAGCTCCTCTGCCTTCCAGATTCTGCTGTGTCTTGCTATGGCATTTGATCCTCTTGGAATCACGCCCCTTCTGCTTCCACAGCCAGCTTTCCCCGGGATGCTTTAATATTCTCTTCACGCTCACTGAGACCCGTTTATCTTGCCTATTTAGCTGTTCAAGTTAGCTCCTCACATTTCCATCCCCCTCTCCTTTTTGTCCTGGGTAATATTCCCAGCCCCTCACAAGGATTCTTCACAGGTACATCCTGATACCACATAAGTCATGTATACATAAAAGCAACGAGCCATTCGTGTTTTGAAAAAAGAAGCAGTCTCCAATATTTCTTAAAAGCTTTCTAGGTAACTTAGGTACACATCCCCCTCATTCTCCAATGGGTATTTCTCTGCAGTGTCCTTTCCAAAGTCCAGAGCATCTCCGTACTTGATATTAGTTATCCCTAGTCTAAGAGAAATTCTCCAACTGTCTTCATTGATCTCATTTCTTCCTCACGGAACACCTAAGTATTGGGCATAAAGGACACTGCCTGTAAAATTCTACAGCAGCATTGTTGAAAAGAAACATGGCTGGAGATCCAACTGCATGCTGTTTGCCTCACAAACAAAAGGACCTGAGTTTGGATCCCAGATCCCATGTAAAAATGCTGGAAATGGCACTTCCAGCCCTGGAAGGGGAAGCCTAGGAAACCCCCAGAACAAAGCGAAAAGGAGGTAGAGCAATCCAGGATGATTCTTGATGTCACCCTTGAGCCTCCACAGGCATGCACAGACACACAGTACCCTTTACTATACTCACAGACATCTATGCACACCCACATACATGTATGCACCCACACTTACACATGCAAGCAATAAACAAACAAATAGTAGCACTCCTCTTCCTTGTTTTCTCCTGGAATGTTTCCAGTTCCAGGCCTTATCATTAATCCTTTTGGAACTGAATTTTTGCTAAGGATGGAAGAGTCAGATTCATCTCTACAATGGCAATGTCCATTTTTCTAAATATCCCTCAGGGAAGAGACAACCCTTTTCCAACAGATTCTTCCTGCTAGCACTGTTGAAAATTAGTTGGCTGTGTATGCTTGAGTTTATTTATGGCCTCTCTATTCTATTGGTCAGTTTGACATTTATTATAATATTACCTTCCTTTTTTGATTATATAAATTTTTAAAATTTATTTACTTTTTTACAATTTAGTGCATGCTAAATACTTTGGTCACATTTCCATTTCTCTCTTTCTCTTTCAACCTCCTATTCAATGTCTTGTGCTTCCCAGCAAGCATTCTTCCTATTCATGTCTTTTTGATGTGCATTACATATTTTAAAATAAGGTGGCCTAGGCTACACAGTGAACTCAGAGCTAGCCTGTTTCAAAAGCAAAAAAAAAGAATGAAGCTATATTTCACATTCAACTACTTTACCTCATTCATTTGTAAGCTGTAACAGGTGTCTTTTGTGGAGTCTTTATGGCTTTCTTCACAAAGAATCATGTATTCTGCAAACAGGAATACATTTACAAATTTCTTTTCAATGTGGATGACTTTTTTCCGTTCTCTGATACTCTTGCTATTACTTCCAATTATCTTAAACAAAGCATCAAGAATGAACATCTTCATTCTTAGAAGAAAGGCTTTCAATTTTTCCTTCCAATTCTAGTAATTGTGAGCTTCGCATATGTAACCTGCATCATGGTTGAAGAAATTTCTTTCATCACGTGTTTCTTGAGAATTTTTATGGGAAGATGTTAAACAACATTAACAACAAAAAGTTTCACCAGAGCAAAAACAAAACAAAGCAAAACAAAACAGTCAAAAACAATGAAAAGTTAAATGGAAAGAAAGTATTGCAAATCAAATGTCTGAAAAGGATTATTATCCACAATAAGAAGGAACCCACAGCATTCAACAGAGAAAAACAAATACAATAAAAAACAGGCAAATGATCTTAATATATATTTTTCTATAGTAGGCCTAAATTTGCCAGCATGGGTAAAGGTAAAAACATGTTCAACATTCTGAGTTCATGTTCAGAAATATGCAAATAAAAGCTGTGTGCCTGACATATTATTGGTGGGCATGTACACTTTTCATGGGTATGAAAAAGTTGGCATAAGCCAGAAGGAAAAAGAGTCTGAAGGTTTCTTTGAAATAAGAAAGAGTTTTTATTTTATCAATTACCTCCATACTAGGCTTGAACACAAAGTAAATGGAATTGACACCTGATATATGTATTGTGTTACTGCACTAGTCATAGTGGACATACTATGGAAATTCTATTTACTGACAAATGAGTGGGTAGAGAATTTCTGAGAGTGTATGTGTGCATACATGAGTACACAAGTATGTGCATCATATATGTGTGTGTATGGATAGATGTGAATGCATGAGTGTGTGTATGTATAAGGAAACATTGAGGTCTTGGTCAGGATCTCTTGAGACAGATGCCAACGTTTGCTTGGCACAATAGTCACGTTTGCTTGGCAAAACAGTCGCAGGCACCTGGTCTCCTGTTGTTTGTTAAAGAATAGCAGTTGAGATCAATGACTTCCAGAAATGGGCCAGGTAAGACTTTGTCCTGTTTCAAAACCCAGCAAAGCACTGACTATGTTTTTCTGTACATTCTTTCCTATATTACCAGAGACCACTGAGGCGTGTTACCTTAGGACCATAGGATGCTAAGCATGTAGTTTATGATATATGACGAGCTTCTGCATGAAACTTGAGTGTGTATGTGTGCATATACGAGTGAGTATATGCGTGTATGTGCATGAATGCATATGTATGAGAAAAAGAAAGAGCAAGCATATGTATGTGATGTTATGTTATTTACCCTTAAAAAGAAATACTTTCATTTGTAGACTAAGAAAGAAAAAAAATCACATGATCACACCTAGGATTGAAAAATAAGTCAAATACATAGCAACAGGGAGGATGGTAGTTCCCAAAGTGGGGAAGGGTAGGAAATGGGGAGATGCAAGTTAAAAGATTACAGATTTGCCGATGTGTAGCATGAGTAAGCTTACAGATAACACCAGTGCTAAATGTTATTGATAATTAATATTCTATTGAAATTTTTTGACTCTAGGCTATCTTCCACAGCAAACAAATAAATGAGTAGTAACTATAAAATGTGAGGAATATTTAAATTAGCTTACCTGTAACATCACAGTGCACACACACACACACACACACACACACACACACAAAATGTGGTTCCTAGATTTTATTTAGATGCATAAAATAATGTAAGTGTACAAGACACGAAGGTAGAAATGAAAGTCTCTAAAGGAAGAAAGGGGCCTCGTGGGGGATGAGTCAAGGCAGAATGCATGATAAAAGTGTATGACGATTTAAAAAAAATCATTTATCTTCCTTACAGATACAGAGTATAGGAGCCAATGAAAATGCGCCCACGCCCAACAGAGAACTCTCTTGAGTTGCCAACCACATCACAAATTTAGGGGCAAGAATTTAACCAAGCATCTTGAATTTTCTCTAGATTTTACTCTTTTCCAATTCTATCATCTTGGGGAGCTTCTGCAGTCTCTACTCCCCCAAAGTAGAGGCTTCGGAGACAGCATCTGAAAGACAGTGAGACCAGCCCCAGCTCCCCCAAATCTGGGAAGCCACAATGCTCGAGTGGCCCGTCTAATCACCAGCGGTCCCAATTATCCATCCAACATGTGCAAACCCCTGATGGACCCACCGCTCGCCCTGAATCACTACCGCGGACAGGAAGTCTCAGAACAGAATGAGAGACAAGCAAAGCAGGCAGATCAAAGTCCCTCACTTTCCAAGCCCCCTTAATTAGACGCGACAAATCAATGTCACAGCATTCCTGCTACAATTATTTATTTTTAGTCTGAGTTCCTTAAAAAAAATCCGCTGCCTTTACTGGCGAGATCACAGCTAAAAGCAGGTTCTATTTTTGAATTCCAACTTCCTTTACTTTAAATGTACTTTAGAATATTTTTTCCTCCACAGTTTAAATATTGGTTGCTGCCCTGTGACGCAGGTTTTGAGTACGACTATATCAAAGACAGGCAAGGCCAAGGGACACTACAGAGTTTAATCTACCCTCCTCCCAGCCTGGCTCAAGACTTACTAGTATTCTTCCTGCTTGTGTAAGACTCCACACGTTAGAAATACGAATCATTGTTGAATCAAAGTCTACATCAAACTTTCTGTTTATCAGGCTGAATCAACAGGATGCAGTAAGTTAATACACATCTCCCGACGTAATGAATCAATGGAATCTTTTGAAGTTATATATTTAATTTCTTGTTCCATTGTACTGTGAGTTTATTCAGAGATTACATAATCACTCAATTAGCCTACTGTTCTGAGTCCAAAACTCCTGGGACACTTTCCAACAAATTTTTCTCTTTTGTCAAGATAGTTTATTACTAATGTATTATATAACCCGAAAGTCTGGGTGATTATGAAAACATTTTTCTCAACAGGCTTTAAAAACCTACCAAAAATCAAATTTTAAGAAAATATTTTCTTCATAAAAACAGGAAGCTACCCTAGACACAACTGTGATATGATTAACAGTAACAGCAGTGACAGACATACTAAGAACATTGGACACACTTCTGTTCCAAACCCTCTTTCTCATTCTTGTTTCTCAGCAAGAACCCATTTTGTCCATGACTTCACAGTGAGCCTAAACATGGGGATCTGAAGGCTCTCTTGTGGTGGGCTTGAACTAAGAGGTTGGAATTCCCAGTGTGGTTTCCAGGAGAGCTGTTGTGCCTCTGAGGGTTAAGAGAAAGACAAAAGACACGAGAAGAAAAAGACCTACCCCTTCTCTCTGCCTGAAACACAGCACTGGTGGCTGGCTGGGAAGTAGCTACCCTACAAAGTCAAGGTAAAACCTTGTGTAGTAGTTCGCCTTCATGGTTGCTGATAAATCACCATCAAACAGCTTAAAGAAACAAGGGGTTTATTTTCTTATGATTATCTGGTTACAGTTCGTATTACAGCATGATGGGAGAGCACGCACCAACACCAGGTCCCAGGGAACTGGCCACACCATCTCTACATAATGGCTGAGAGAGGGACGATCCTTACTTGCCAGACCAGCATGTCTGGCCAGTGTACACAAGGATGCCAACTCTCTCAACCAGCTCTCTGTATTTTATTCCAGGGCCCAGCCCCACCCACCATGGGCTGGGCTTCCCATCAGCTAGACAGTCTCCTACAGGTTTACTCTGGGCTTAACCCAACCACTAATTCTCTACAAATGTGCCCAGAGCTCAAAGCCTCAGCTGTCAAGTTGACACCTGTGCCTAACTATGACATCTTGCTTGCTGGAGGAGAAGAGAAACAGGGAACCTCTGTCCTCCATTTCTTCTAGTAGCTGTACCTCAGTTGAAGACTCTGGCTACCCAGATTGTGTGTGTGTGTGTGTGTGTGTGTGTGTGTGTGTGTGTGTGTGTGTGCAGGTGTATACATATGTGCATACCCACACCTGTCTCTGTCCCCCCATGTTACAGACACACATGACAAGCCCAGCTTTTCACATGGGTTCTGGGATCCCGACTCAGGCCCTCATGTCTGTATTGCAAATGCTCTGTTCCCACTTCTCAGAATTCTCATTCTCTCAGGACCAATTCCTTATTGTCGAGGAAGAGCAGTCAGAAGGTGGGCCATGTCACTCAAAGCCACCCAGCTGATACACATCTCTGCTCAGTGCATGCAATGTGGTCCTGTTACACAAATCCAGGGAGAGCCACAGAGGTTAAACCAGGGGCTCCTGTGGTTTCTTAGTATTAAGTGTGCTCTGGGGATGGGGGGATTAGTGAAAGAGGGATTCTGCCTTTCAGAAGCTAATGACCAAAGAGAGGTGGCAAATCCAAAAACAGACAGAGCTTGAGGCTACCTGGAAGTCAGGGGTTCAGCTGATGCTTATTAACGGCCTCTGTGTGTCTTACAATGCAGAAAAGGTGGATGATCCACTGTTGTCAGACTTGGTATATTAAGGTTTTTAGTTCCCATTTTAGTGACATAACCATCATTTGACAAAAATAACTTGCTACCTTTGGTCTAGTCAAGAGTCATAGTGATCTTAACTCCACACCGTCCTAGTAATAATTTCAAATAAATCAGTCAGAGGACAATTTTGTCGTTGCAACTAGGGAAATTCTGAAAATCTCATGTATCAAATAATCAGGAGGAAAATAGTATTTAGTTTAGAATTACATTTGCTCTGAATGGTTTCATGATTATATTCTAAACTGTCTTGGTTTCCTATCTCTGGTGCTGTCTCAATATCACGTCTTGAGCCTGGGTCCTTCCTGGGTTCTCCTCTTTCCTGTTCCCAGGGATGTAGAGTGGGATGTAGGGTGGGAGCTGGAGTTGAAGAGTGTCAGGATGGTTTCAGGAGAGAAAGACATTTGGCAGGCAGTATACTCTAGTCACAGATGAGCAGGATGTGTCAGGTACTAAGGGCATCGACAGAAAACACGAGGAATCCCAGCAGACTGTGGAAAGAACTAGAAACATGTACACACGCATGCACACATGCTAAGAAAGGAAATAAATGTCATCCTGGTAAATGACGCTCATTCTGAAAAAGACGACAGAGGTCTCCTGACTTGCTTTTCTCCTATTTTAGGTGAGTAAACAAATCTCACAGGAAAGGCGAGATTGCTTATTCATGTTCATGGCAGTAGGACTTTGGTCCTGGGCAGGCCAGCACTGGACCTTCCTGGAGCCAGACCAAGAGCTTAGACAGGAGTGTGCTGCAGAAGGAGGCATCTGCCCTGGAGACAGAACCCTGCCGTGTGACATCCTCCCTCTTTCCTTGGGGCCTTCTGAGTTGCACATGTTCAGCACTAATAGCCACATTGGTTCCCTCCTCAGTCCTGTGACTGTGAATTCTAGGGCTTCATATGTGCTTGGTTACTAGAATGTTCCATATATACTAACAGCTCCCGTAAGTCTTCACCCACCCGTGTGCCTCCGCAAGTCATGAGACCCTCTCCTTTCACTTCCAGAACTTGATAGCTTGGTGGAGGATCCAGAGATTTTTTTTTCTCATTACACTTGCATGAATTTATTCCCCTGTGCATCTCAAACTCTGCACTACTCAAGAGGAGATGTGATTTAAAATGTACATAAAGCAAACAGAAGTGCTTACTTAAATGTCACCATGGAGGTGTTTATTTTCTTTGCAATTTCATTCCCCCTCAGACTCCCCTTTCCTTACCCTTCCTCCTCCTTTAGTCTTATCGTTCCTCTTACAGTTTTTCTGCATGTTGTCAGTAAATTCATGGCTCAATGGCTGAAGGGGGAACAAGGTGTTTTATTCTGGCTTATGATTATCCAGTTATAGTCTCGGTCTAGCTTGGTAGGAGAGTTCATACCAGGAGCTGAGAGAGCTTGTCATACCATAACCACAGGACTACTGAGAGAAGGGTGAACCTCACTTACAAGACAGCAGGTCTGTCCAAGAATGCCAACTCACTGAAGCAGCTAAAAAGAAATATGGCAGTAGGCTTGTTGTCATGGAATTCACTAGTCTGACCAGGACAGTTCAGGAGCTGAACATCTCAACAGCCCCAGTCTGGGCGAAGAGTGACAACCTACTTATGCAACACCCTCCATCTTATCCACCTTCCAAAGCATAATCCCATCCACATGGGCTGGACTCTTCCCATCAACTGGACAGTCTCTTGCAGGCTTACTCAGAATCAAACTTGACTATTAATTCTTTACAAATATGTCCAGAGCATGAGCCTTCAATTGTAAGTTGACACTTGTATCTAACCATCACAGATCCCAAAACTGTTTTATTTCTAGGTTCCTCTCATAAGGACATACCCAATTTTATGTATCTCTTTAAAATCTAGGAGACACAAGTGAGGGAAACCATACCATATCTGTCTTTCTAAGATTGACTTAATTTGCTTAATATAATTAATGTTTTTATCCTTCCTATTCCCCATATTTTTTCACAAAAGTAATTATGACACCCTGTGTTGTTGATGTAATACGATTGGGATCCCGGCAGAGAGAAGGCAGAGGTTCTTTCCTTGACAGGCATCCTGCTTCACTTGCTTTCCCACAGCCTGGGCTTGGAAGAGAACAAAGCAAATCTGTCATTTCTTTCCCTTACCCCAGACTCATTACTGCCAAAAGGGTAAAGAGAATAAAAGTACGCGTTGCTTGATCCAATCTCTGGGGCTTGTTTTGTCTTGTAGTATAGAGGTGGTGCTCCAGGATATGAGGAAAATAGACCTTGACAGCTTAAAAAAGGAATAATTTATTACCACTAACATAGCTGATGAGTGTATAGTAGCTCAAAGAAAGAAAAGAACTCATCCATCAGGGAATGTTCCAATGATCAAGACACTACTTCTGAAAAGCCACTCCTAAGAAGCAATTCTCTCTCTCTCTCTCTCTCTCTCTCTCTCTCTCTCTCTCTCTCTCTCTCTCTCTCTCTCTCTTTCTCTTTCCTAGCCCCTCATCCCTTGAAGTATTTGTGGGTGCTTTCTTTGTTTGTCCCAATCTATTCCTTGGTGAGTTGGACCTCTCAGGTCACTCAGGTCAGCCAAATGGTGCTGATTAGAGTCAGAAACTTATAACTCACTGAACTCAGAGAGCTTCACGTGTGAAACAGGTATAGCTCTTCTGGCTTGGAGTACAGCTTCAATGGAGAATTGTCTAGCTGCTGATGTCCACTAGATCAGTCAACATAAAAGAAGTTGTTTTCCTCACATACTACACAGTCATTCTTTCTATACACATACCATGATCACCACAACCCCAACATCAAAAAGAACAAAAAGAAACCAAAAGCTCTTCCTGAAAATGTTGGCACATTTTTTATTTTATTTAACATTTTATTTGAGAGAGAGAGAGAGAGCCAGAGCCATGCATGGCATACATATGGGTGAAGGTCAGAGGACATCTTTCAGAATCAGTTTTCTCCTTCCACCATGTGGGCTTGTGGGGACTGAACTCACGTTACCCAACAGTTTGCAAATAGGCACTTTACCTGCTGAGCTATCTCACCAGCCTCAAAAATCAATATATTTTAAGTGGGAATTATTCTAAAATGTGCAGCATTTCCTAACTACCAATGACTAAAGCAAACATAATTGAATTCTGTGCTCATTTCGAGCTAAGCAAAGTGAGTCCTAATCTTCCTGATGAAGAAATGCCCTTGTGGTGGGACATCATGGACTCACCAATGTCAACGGGGACCAGCCACCTGGCTCCTCTCAAACTCTGGCAATGGGCTGTGAGACAGTGACGTCATAGGGGTCAGATGGGGTCCTGCCACGACCGTGCTCAGCAGTTCCGGGAATGAGTCCCGTTTGCCTCCTCCAGAGTGAAGATTTGGCATGCGACCACAGCTACACCCAGAATTGCAGATGGGGTGTCTCAAGATTCTGTGGTATGTTGGCTTCCTTTTCTTGGCTGGCTTCTATCGTCGTGTGTCATTTTCTGCCACAATTTGGTGGGCAAACAGGCTGGTTTCCTTCCTAAGCATGCATGCAATGCAAAACCAATGCTTTCAAGTGGCAGGGATGGCAGACAAAGGGGAAAAAAAACATGATATGAACTGTCCCTAAACACACAAGGTAACACTATCCAGAGAAGGGTTTCAAACCTATGGATATTTTTGTCCATGTAACAATCTCCACTTTTGAGTTATATGCAGAATTGAGTCTATGAACAGGTTTAAAAGCTATCACAGCAATGATAGCTCCATGATTTGGGTCAAAGAATTCATCTTTCAAGAACACAATCAGAAAGTAATTAGAATATCCACAAGGGATTCTGATTTAAACTCATTCACAATCTTGGGTATACTTACTAAAAATACATTCTGTTGCCAGACATTGGTGATGATGTTTAAAGAAACATGGTGCAAGCAAATGAACATACTAATGTTCATTTCATGCTATCAAACATTGGTCCGAAAAATCTTGCATTGTATATCAGCTCCTCCTAGTTTCTTTTCTTGACACTAGTTGCTATCTGACTATACCTTCACCTCTCTGCAGGGTTTTATCATGGTTCTTTCTACCTCATGAATGAAGCCCTATGCTGTATCTTGGTGTTCTTATGCTTCTCTAAATCCTTGTATACTTCCCATGTATCATTCCAACTTAACTTCTAATCCTAACTATTAAAAACCCATATTCCTGCATTACTAGTTTTTCATCATTTCTAGAGAATGATTTGCACTGTCTATGGGCCATTTCTAATATCCTCCTAGACCAGTGGAATTACCCAGCATTCATATTTATTTATATCCCAAGCGATGTCCCTTGTACCTTTTGCTGTGTTACTGTTTTTATTCATCTCATCTCACTAAATAATATGGGATGTGAGAGCAGAATGTATATGCTCTCTGTCTATGTGAATATAAGTCACAGTGTCCAACATGATGTTTGGATGACACAAGCATTGCATCACAGAACAGTGCTACACAAGTGTGACTCAAGTCTCCTCCAGTTGCAGAATAACAGAAACCCAATCCCAACTTCTTTAGTTTCCAATAGGAATGTATTAGATTGTATAATCGGGTAGTCTGGGAATGCAGCTGACTGAGTATACGATGACTAAAGAGCTCAAATTAGGTCAGAACTTTCCATCTTGCTTCTCCTGATTTGATTTCATCTCCACAGGGATATTTTCCACATAGCATCAAGATAGGCATAAATGCTTCATGTCACAGACTCCAAGGAAGGCAAGTCCTGACTCTGCTAGTGTTTCAGTCACACCAGCTACAGAGCGAGTGCACAGCTTCCTAAATGAATGTGAAGGCAAATGAGAAGAAAGTACGTTTGAGTAGCAACACACCTTAAAGCAGGAAGGTCTTAGTCTGAATTCCAGGTCAATCAGAGATATACAAACAGACCGTGTCTTGAACATAAAAAAAAAAATCTGAGAGAGAAGGGGGAGAATGAAGAAAGGGAATGAGGGCAGGAAGGAAAGAGGGAGAAAGGTTGTCATGGTTTGAATGTGACTTGTTCCTCACAGACTAATGTATTTGAATCTGTAGCTGTTGTTAATGTCTGAGAAGGTTATCACACCTTTAGGAAGGGGAGCCTTGCTGGAGGATAGCACATCACAGGCGGGTGGGTCTTGAGATCAGGTAGCTCTGCGCTGCTTCCACTCATAGTCTGCCATTTTAGTTTGCCGCATGCTCTCTCTGCCTCCATAATGGATGTGGTTTGAGCTGCCTTCAGTGCCTCCAGCATCTGTTGCCCCGCCATGCCATTTCCGCCGTAACGGACTATGTCTCCTCCTCTGGAATCACAAGCCAAGTAAATCTCCCTTGCTCCCCAAAAGTTGTCTCTGAGTTTTGCAGCAGCAGAAAGAAGAGTAACAGAAGCATGGTAGTCAGTTTTCATAGAAAAATAGATAGATAAATTTGTATTGCAAATCATACATTTAATTTTCTTTTTAAAAAAAAAAAGTCTTCGTATGGCTCAAGCTTTATATGGTTCAAACTTTGCCTCACAAGAAAAAAGACTTGAGCTCAGATCCCAGCTAAAAATGCCAGACACACACGGCAATGCCTACAATCCCTGCCTTGGAGGCAGAGACTGGGAATCCCCATAGCAAAGCAATACAGTGGAGGATCAGTCCAAGATGATTCCTAATGTTACCCTTTGGCCTCTATAGACACACGCAAGTGTCCTCTGGTTCACATACCACACGTGTGCACACATGCGCACCAAAAAATGACCTTACCGACTGAGAGTGAGGAGATAGCTAGGTCAGCAAAATGCCATGAGGTCCTAAGATTGGATGCCTGGCTCCCACGTGAAAAGCTGGGTGCTCTTGCCCAAGTGTGTATGCCAGTGTTGGAGAGACAGACTCATGGAGCTTGCCCGCCAGCCAACCTGGCCAAACTGACCAGTCTCAGAAGACTCCGTCTCAATTCTTACAGATTAACATAACAGTCACTTTTATAATTTTTATGTTTTTTATGATAATATTAAATTGACTATCATACATTACATGCTTTGCTTCGAACTCAAGATAGGTAAACAACATAAAATCCAAAGTTTTAATCATGGGGGGACCACAATTTGGTTGGTAATTGACAAAATGTGAGGTATAACAAATGATCAAAAATTGGGTATGATATTAACTAACCATTAATCCTGAGCACAAAGCAGAACCTGAATAGTAACTCAGAAAATGAAGGCTGACTGTGGAATAGAGCAGTCATTGAAAATTTTGTGGAGGTGGTGAGAACCGGTTTTGTTAACAAAGGATAGGTTGTTCTCTTGGATTGGTAGAAGAGGCCAGGAAGAAATAACATGGTATATTGGACATAAAGAGAACAGAACTCTCTAGAATTATATGCTCTATTTGCAGGGACATAATTATAGATTCACATCTTAAGTGTTCATGCCTGGGTTGAGGTTACATGGCTCCTGTCAGTTTAGCCTAAGGGAGACATTTTGAACACTGGGTTTATGACTTGGAGACTCATCCAGTTACTAGAATTCACTGGGTGTAGATTTAAAGATTAATGGGAATAGACATCCACGTAGTTTCAGGCCAAGCTACAGGGGAGAGTAGACAATGGATTATTTGTGCTGTGAGTAGGAATCACAGATATTCATGCAGGTGACAGTGGACAGCCCTGGCACTCACATCGTAGTGACCGGTCTTCAACTTTGTGACAGTGTGTGACCCATCTGGAAGACAGCTAACAGCAAGTAGCATAAATGTGACCCATGTGGCTGGTCAGTAGGTAGACTTTAGAGACACAACTGAGAGAAGAGATGAAATTATGGGACAGCTTGAATGTTAGATGGAGAAATACAGAATTCATCCTAAATTCAGCCTACATTCAGAGAACAGCCTACATTCATCCTAAATTCAGAGAACACTGGAAGAGGTTTTTGGTCGAGAGATGAGGGAGAAATTAATGTTCAGGAAAATCAAACTTAGGCTACAGTGTTCAGGAAATATTCAAGACACTGAAATTGGCAAAATGAGAGAATGATTGAAATATCTCTAGATACTAAAGGAAAAGGTAAACTGTTCAGGGGAACCAAAAGGAGAGGTATGGGATTTTTTTTTCTGTCTCGCAAGAAAATGAGACTGCAAATCAGAAAGGAGGAATTCATAAATTGTTTAGAAAATAAACTCACACCCTTGGAACTAATACTATTTCTTAGGTAAATAATAAAGGTAACCATCCTGCAAATGGGACACGGCAGTCTCCTACTTCTATTCCATCTACCTTTGAACTTCCTCTTATAGTAAAATCTTCATTTAAACAGCCTTTTATCTTTGGTTAGAGGGTGACCTCCAATACCAATCAGGATGGAGCCAAGGGCGGTGCAAGAACAGCAAAACTGAAAACAACAACAAAACATAATTCAGAATACCAAAGACCTTACACTAATCACCCGAAACTAGACCAGCCAAATCTCTCCCCATCCTAAAGCTCAGGGAAACTTGTGGAAGAGGGGGCAGCAAGATTGTAAGAGCCTAAAGATGGGGAGGATCAATGATATGCAAAATACTCTACACAAGTTAGGGCCGAAGTAATTATAATTGGACTTTGCATGACCTGCACAATGACTGACATGTCAACAACCCCCCAAAGTCGAACATGAATCACAGGTACTAGGATCCTTAGAGGCAAGGGATTAACAGTCATAGTAGTGTTCCCATACTAAAGGGGAGCCCAAGAGAGAGCTCTGGGCTATGCCACTGAGTCCTTATACCTCACTAGAACGCAGGACTCAGAGGGAAGTTTGGCATTCACACAAAAGGATGCTCCAGGGGATGAGGGTGGAAGGGGGAAGCATTGGGAAAAAGGGAGGGAGGGGGATGAAAAGAAGGGGAAAATGGGGGTGGGGAGAGGGTGCAAAGGCGACTGGGAAAGGGTGAAGGGAGAAAGAGGACGGGGTACCTATTGAGGTTGTGTGATTAGGGAAAAATAAATAAATTTTTAAAAGATACAATGAATAATAATTAACATATTTTATTAGTTCAAAATAATTATTTTAGTGTATACTGAATTAACAATTATTTGATCTGAATTTTATTTATATAATAATATATGCACAAGATCTGGGCCTGAGGAAGTAATTGTCATGATGAAAGAATCTATGGAAAGTATAAAGATGGAGAATCCTGAGTAAAATTATTTTTGTTTCTTCAATCTTGTATATACCTATGAGTTTTATTTTTTATGTTTATAATTTGAATTTCCTTTTTATGTTTGATATGTACATGAGAATATTTTCAGGAAAAATTTTATTAGGACATGTAATGAGAAGGTAGGGGTAATTGGAATAGTCTTTTTTATGAATTTAGGGAAAGATTTAATCAGAAAGTAATTGCTCACTAAAATCTTCTGAGTGTTAACAACAACAATACATAAAGTTATATTTCAAAGTTAGTATCAATCATACTATTACTTACATTACTAATATAAAATATTAGTAATTATATGATTTATAGATTGCTTTAAAAACTTACCCATATGACTGGAAATGTGGTTCTCTGGAATTGACACAAACAAACTTTCAATTTCTCAAAAATGAATTTATTTGCAGTCAATATTTTAGTTAATTTCCTTATTTCATGAAATTCAGACTATTTAGTTTAGACTGAACGTAAACATATTTAAGTATATGTATTATTACAATTATGATGGAAGTAATAAAATTTACAAAAAAAAGGACAAAATTGGAATTTTCAGATCACTCCGTGTGATTATATTTCTAGCAAATATAGTTTGTCACAGTTTTCAATTACAGTATTCTCTTTTAGGTATGAACAGCTTTTGAAGTTATGAAATAGCTAGCTGATGAGTTGCTTCATCGGATAAATTGCCTTGCTGTGTAAATCTCATGTCCCCAGTTTGTTACATGGAGCCCATGTAAATAAAGGTGGAAGGAGAAAACTGAATGTATAAAATTGTCCTGTGAGTGCACACACAAACACACACACACATGCAATAATAATATATAAATAAGTTAAAAGAAAATAAATTATGAAATTCAGGCACTCACCTATATATCACAAGGTTATATAGCTAACAGAATACAATGTAGTTTCCTGCTTGTAATAGAATGTTGTGATAACAACCAAACATGTCATTTACAATGAACAGATAATGAATTGACAATGATTGCAGCATGCACAGACTGGTCTTTACTTATGTTCTACTTCCTGTTGCTTTAAGGGCCTTCTGTATTGGTCTGTGTAGCCACACTTTACTCTCAGCCTTTCATGTTAAAAATTCTCTAGGGGTTGACCCTTTGCCTTCTACTCTTCTCTTGTATGCAACTTTTCCATGGAGTTTCATCCACTCCTTCTAATGCTTGTTTGTCGACAGCACTCAGCTCCTTATCTTCAATTCATAGATATCCCAGAGACCCAAATATGCATCACGAAATATTGATCTTCTTCCCTTCAACTCAAATCCATCCTTCTTTCTGTGTGACCTTTAGAACATATGAAGCCGTAATTCACAGACCTGAGGTTGAAAGCAGGAAGTTGTCCTTGATTTCTTCACTTATCTTCCAAGTGGCAGCTAATCTTATGTGTCAGATTGACAAGGGCACAAGATGTCCTTATATTTGACTTTTTTTTTTTAGTACTAGGTTTGCTGGTGAGGTTGTTTGGGTATGAAATTAGTCTTTGAATTGATAGGCTAAGTAGGCCTCATCTAAGGAAGAGATCTAAATAAACAAAAGTCTGAGCAAGAAAGACTCTTTTTGTTTTCTTTGTCTTCAGACTATGCTCCGACACACTTGCTCTAGCCAGTTCTCAAGCCTTTGGACTTAGACAGGAACTATACATACAGTCAATCCGCTTAAGTCTCTGGCTTCAAAACTGGAAGTCTTGTACTTGTTGGACCCCCATCATCATGTGAGCCAATTTCTTGTATTATCTCTATCTCTGCAAAAAGGCACAATATGCATTCTTTTACTTGTGTTTCTCTAGATAGAAGTGTTGGTTCTGAGGTTACTGCAAGTGGCCTTCTGCTATGTCAAATTGGGTTTCCCAACATTCATGGGTTAGAAGTTAATTGTGAGTGTGGTGTAAGTAATACATGTGGCCTCTGAGGAATTATTAAATCCTATGGGTTCTGCCCTAAATCAATATCATTGGTGACATTATAATAGAAATGGAGGAGAGAGCTTTGTTCCTTCTGCTATGTGAGAACACAGCTGGAAGATGAGATTTGAATGCCTTTCAGACTCTGAGTCTTCTGTACGTTGAATTTTTATGCCCAGTGTCGAGGACTCTTGAGAACTGTTTCTATTGTTTACAAATGATCCACTATTGTGCATTTTCTTTCAGCAGTCTGAATGGATTCAGATAACTCTTAGAACCGACTTAAAAACACTCATCTCCAGCAGTGAACAGGAAGTGATATTCTATCAAATGATCTGCACATAAAGATATGGGAAAGATCTTTATTTTTTTAATTTATTCAATTGTGCATGTATGTGCATGTGTGTGTGTGTGTGTGTGTAGAACCACGGGCGAATTTGTGAACCACCATGGACCGCCTCCACCTCCTCCTTGTTTACTCTGCCCCGGGATTCACAGGCTCCGCCCTACCAGGACCAGAAACACAGGCCGCCCCCGCTTCCACCCGACATCTATATGTGGGGTCTAGGATCCGAACTCAGGACCTTCCGCTTGCAAGGCAGAGGCTTAACCTCTGAGCCATTTCTCCAGCCCCGAGATATGGGAAAGATCTTAAGACAGATATTCTTAATCATCAAGCAATGAAAAATGATACCATTCTGGCTGAGGTTGCTCATCTTGATTGCCAGGAGTAAGTGAATTAGTGCACCATAATGGAGATAAGAAAGAGAATGTTTGGAACGTTGTTAAAAGTGATTTCTTGCTGTTATAATGTCCTTTCATAAAGGTAATGTTCAATCTAGGAGAGAGGAGGGATGGTCCAGATCTTGGAAATGAAGACTTGGGTCACCAAATCAGATAAAGAAACATGATCACAAACATCTGTCATATGACCTATTACAATCTTAAGATTATAAGCATTACATTTTGTTATGAAGATATGCCATTTCTCATCTATCTATCAATCATCTATCATCACCTTTTTGTTATCTATCTACCAATCAATCATCTACCTATACATCTATCATTTACTTATCTGTCATCTATCAGTGTATCATATTCTTTCTATTACTTAAGTATCGATCACCCACTTGTCTGTTAATTGTCTACCTACTTTGTATCTATTATCTATCTGTCAATCTATGTCTATCTTTCTTTCTCTCTTTTATCAATCTGACTTTCTCATTGCCCATATATGTAGATGAAGTAATTGGGGGTACCAAGTTAGCAGGACTTTATAAGTGAAGATTAATCTTATGTGTTGACTTAACTGAGCTCCATATATTTATTGAAATTGCTTCTCAATGAAGCATTACCGGAGAGGACTAATATTATAGTCAGCAAAGTGAAAAAAACTAATTGCCCTGCTCAGTGTGTGTGAACCTTAGGTGAGAGAGGAAAAGTGAGAGGTCCAGAGAGAGGGGAGTGTCCAAAGAAGGGAGGTCCTGAGAGAGGAGAAGGTGCAGACTATTCTTTGGTGCATACTGCACACCGGCCATTCTCACTCCTCTCCCCTCCCCCTTGGCAAGTCACCCTCCTCTGTATAGGAATCTTTCTCACATTCATGTCTATGTTTTGTTTCATTTGTTTGGTGTGGTTTTGTGACTCACTGGGTTTAATCAGGGCCACCTGTGTGATCATGGGTTTGGAGATATCCCTTGGAACATTCAATTCAGCACCAGGCACCCAACTGAAGTCCATGATTGGTCCACCCCCCAGGATTCCTCAGTAGCCAATAATTCAATAGGAACTATTGAGGCTTCCGGCAATGAGTTCTCCTTACATAACTGATTGTTGTCTGGGCCAGTCCAACCATGGGCCATGTGGGACCATGTCCATTGTGATAACTAACTCAAGTACCTTTGAGAAATATCTTCATTCTTTTGTGTAGCAATATCCCCAGTGGCCTCTCATGATGCTCTACCTACCTAAGCCTGTACCACCTCTTTGGGGACCAGCACAGGCTTCTGCCATGAACAAATGGTACCCAAAGAGCAGCGCTGGCTGCTAATGACTCTCCTTACATGAAAAATGCTTTGCTGGGATCATATTTTGGTGCGGCAATTTTTATGGGTAGTTTCCTAGAAGGGAAATTAATAAATCAAATGGCATGAATATTTTATAGTGCTTCAGCTGTAATTGCCAATTTGCTCTCCAGAAAATGTGTGCTAATTTAGAGTTCCCTTTCATTTGTCTGGAATTTTCAAAAAATTGTTTTGTCCTTAAGCCATATTTGATTTAAACTTTAAAATACCCTTTACTGGCTTCATTTGTAATAAAGGATTACTAATAGCCTTCTATTGCTTTGATTGACAATGAAACTGCCTCTCTTCTCACAGATTTTTCTGTTGTTTTTCTTTTACAAATCAAAGAATTGTGGGATGTGTAATTTTTCATTCTCTTAGCGTTTTCACAAAAAACATAATGTCATATCAACTGTTAAATATATGTGTATTTAATCAATAGGAAAATATTCTTTGCATGTTTTCATTTAAATGTTAATATGTTTGAAATGCACTGATTTTAGTCATTAAGCCTTCTAGATTTTTCAGGTTGTCTCTCTTGTCCCCTTTTCTAATGCTCCTCCACATACAAAGTAGCACCAGTCATGGAATAAGATTTGCTTTCTTTTTTCCTGTGGAAGTTTTTCCTTTATTGTTTACTTTCCTCTCTGCCAGGTCAGTAGGGAAGAAGGATCCAGGAAAACTCTGAGAATGTGTAAGACTGATGTGGAGATTGATGAAGGAGAGGATTAAATGAGAGGCGAAGGGAGGGAGAGAGAGAGAGAGAGACAGAGACAGAGACAGAGAGACAGAGAGAGACAGAGACAGAGAGAGAGAGAAAGAGAGAGAGAATTTAAGAAATATGAGGAAATATGAGTTCATGAAAGCAAAGGGTAGTGTCTAAGGGATCTGTAGCTTTGCCTGAAAGCACGGGACATTAGAATAGAAGAGAAAGAGTTTAAAGTCAGAGTGGATAGGGAGACACCCCCATGGACAACATGGAGGGAAGAAGTCTGAAGAAAGCCCTGGCCTAAGGGGAAGAAGAAGAAGAAGAAGAGAGAAGAAGAAGAAGGAGGAGGAGGAGGAGGAGGAGAGGAGGAGGAGAGAGAGGAGGAGGAGGAGGAGGAGGAGGAGGAGAGGCGGAGGAGGAGGAGAGAAGAAGAAGAGAAGAAGAAATAAGAAAGAAGACCAGAAGGCTGAAGCGGGTCGGAAGGCAATAAGGGATGAAGGATGCGGTGGAGCTGTAGATGTGAGAGGAGGAGCTTAGGTGCGATGGGGGGGGGCGAGGGGAGATAGAGAGAGGATATAGATGACAAGAAAATCGGGAGGAGGGTAGGTTCGGAGGAGTGGTGAAGTCGTAGTGAGTGGTCGAGTCGATGGTAGACGATGAGCGCCGTTTGAGTGTAGAGGCGGCCGAGGAAGAACGTCAGGCCAATCTAGAACAACTGAGTCCTAGGGGCACTGGCAGTCTCTCCTGGATCAGCTCCGAGGAAGGGCTTCAGGGGCTGGGGTTTTCGATAGGCGAGGACTTTTCGAGTGTTTCTCTTCGGAGGAGGGGTCGGTGTTCGGTTAGGCTTCAGGGCCCTCGGGAAGCTGGCCCCCCCCCCTAGCCTCGATCCCGAGTCTTCGATTCAAGGAGAGAGGGTCGAGGAGCGAGTAGAGCTCTTTAGGGTAGTTCAGTGAGACTTTGCAATTTTATCTCGTGCTGCTGCTTATAGTTTTGCTCCTGGTCTTACCTTGTTTTCTTCTCGGCTCCCCGATTCGCTGTCTTCAATGCTTACACAGCTCTCACACGCTTCCTGCTTCTTATTCCCTATGTGATCTGCTCTAAGGGCCGTGCGGTGCACTTGTGCCCGTTCCAATGTGGTGGGCGATCATACCCAGTGTCCCATCGTCCACTGCCTGGCGGGCGTTTGAGTCGCAACATTAGTCATCTCAATGGCATGTATGGCAGCGCGTTAGGTTTGGGAGCGGTTCCTCGTCTGTGTTGGATTCTAGGACTTTCCACATTCCAGCCAGTATGGAGGAGGCTTTACAAAGTGGCCTGGGAATGACCAACACTCTCAATTCAGCATTTATTTTTGTGACTGCTATTTTTGCTTCTATTTTGACACATAGCAGGGATAGAAAACACATCCCATCATCTTATTGGTTGAGTTTATTCACTGCACAAAATTTCATTCCCTATTTACTGTGTACCAGGCCCAGTGCTAGGCGGATGACTAAAAGGAAATACTGGAATGAATCAGAGTCCTATTTCTGAGTAGCGGGAAAGTGCGCATAACTGGTTACCCATCCGAAAAGTCCTCACAGGTTCACATTTTAAATATGTGTTTCCTGTTGGTGACATTGTGTAGGACACTGTCAGCTGTAAGCGGTAGGGCCTGGATGGGCCATGTTTGAGGGTCTCAGCCCAGTATATGCTTCTAGTTGCTTCTTGCTTCTATCCACTGAGTCCTCCTGCCCTGCTTCCTCCCCCAGCTGTGA
The DNA here is from genome assembly GCA_023101885.1 of Typhlomys cinereus. NCBI lineage: Eukaryota > Metazoa > Chordata > Mammalia > Rodentia > Platacanthomyidae > Typhlomys > Typhlomys cinereus. The sequence continues at coordinate 745,790 of JALPQD010000529.1, read as the reverse complement.
GGGACTGAGACTCTCTGGAACCATGGGCTGAAATAAATCCTTAAGTGGTTTTCTCACAGCCATGTTCCCCACAGAGACAGGAAGGAAACTATCACCATGGAAGAGAGAGGGGGAGAGAAACGAATGGAAGGGGTTACTGCTGGAGTTACTGCTTTTCTATATGCTGTGCTCTGGGCACTCCCTTGTCAGAAACAGTCTTACCAAGAGGAAACACTTAGCATATTCGCATCTACGAAGGAGTGGAATTCATTCCCATCTGATCTGAATAGATTCTCATGGGTTATTGATAACGTGCAAACTCTTTTCTCCTCATCTAATGACCTACAAGTCATAAGATGAAGGAAATACTTTTCTATGCCTTAGGATTCATTTTATTTTTTTATTCTTTCATATGCAAATACAATGAATTTATGCATTTTCCCTTCCCAGTCCCTCCCCCTTCTGTCCCACTTTGTACTTTCTCCTTTACAGCCAGCTTCCCTCCTACTTTCACGCCTTTTTGCACATCACACTTCCACATTCTTAATAAGATTGTTTCTGTAACTCACATGGTAGCCATTCAGTTGACATTGTGAACCACTGTTTTCCACACTTACCATTGAGTAAGCGCGTATCTCACTGTTGCACCTGACGATTTTAACAGCCCAGCCACCTTTTCCAAGTGGACTTAGTTTTATTTTCTCCAATGGGCATGTGCCACACATTCTCATTGTGATATGCAGCCAGGCCCGATATTATGTGTTCATATTCAATCAGGAAGTACACTCATGCAAAACTTGCAACTAGCCGTTTCCTGTTCAGTTTGCAAGCTAGCACGCCAATTTCTTCTTTTTAGTAATCTTTAAAAAACTGCTTTATTTATTTGTTAGAGAGAGAGAGATAGAAGCTTACACATACTCCATGTAGGCTCCTAGGATCAAACTCAAGTCTCCAGTTTACAAACAGGTACCTTATCTGCTGAGCTATTTCACTGACTCCTTTTTAGTAGTCTTGAAGGAGCTTATTTAATAATGTATGGCTCCTTTAATATCAAGACATGAGCTTTAACAGTGCATTGCCCTAAGAAATATTGATGCATGCATTCTAAAGTCTGCGTCTTAGAATCTGTATTTAAAGCCTGGAGAGATGGCTCAGGGGTTAAGACTCCACCTTGCAAACAGAAGTTCCTGAATTCGGATCCCGAGTCCCAGGTAAAAATACCAGGCAGAAACAGCAGGGGCCTGCACTTCTGGCCTTAGTGGGCTGAGCCTGGGAAATCCCAGAGTGAAGCAAAAAGGAGGTAGAAGCAATCTAGGATGACTCCCAAAGTCATGCTTCGTCCTTCACACTGACACACAGTGCCTTCTGATACACACACACACAAACACACACACACACACACACACACACACACACTAAAAATTAAAAAATAATCTATATCTAAATGCAATACCTGACATTATTAGTCAGCTCATATCTACTTACTGCTTTCTAAAAAATTTGATAAGAATATACTATGAAGAAAACAACATTAAAGACAAAACAAAACTCAAAGACAAGCACTCTCAGCAGCTGAGTTCTTCCTGAAATCACAGATTTTTCCTTCCTTTTTGGCCAGGGACATCAGAAGCAAGTCTGCTTGTGCCCTGTTTACCTTTGCCCCTTTTATTTCCCAATCTATCACTGCTGGCTGTCTGCCTCACCCATAGCCTATAAACTTTGGGGCCTCTTGTTTGAAAAAGCTTCATGCTTCTTGCCCTGTTTACTTAGCTTAACACTCCTCCTTTCTCTTCCCAGTTAGTTTAGTTTCCTGTTTTTTCTCTTTTCTTTCTCACCAAATCCTCAGATCACCTCACAGGTTGGTCATGTAATCGTGTGGAAGCAGATTACAACTCCACTGGTCTGACTCATGGGCTTGGGGGAGACTCCCTTCTCTCTTGAAAGTAAAAGGCACTTGGCACATAAACTAGTATCTGTAAAGCTTATGCCCACTTACTGAGTACAAGGTCAGTAAGGGCAAGTCATGCTCTAACAAGTGTTTACTTGATACACTTGGTATTTTAATTTTGTGATTTAATTCAAATTGTGTAAACTAAGCCATATGAGTGTGAAAAGAACCTGTTGTTTCTATGGAAATTTAAATGAGTGCATTGGAAAAACTCCACAGTAACTGATGGCCTGAGGAAACATTGCTGTCTTAATGAAATGAAAAAAAAACTAAGAGCCAGAAAGGGGAATGCTGGACAGCCAGCTACAGTCCAGTCCCCACTGAGCTCTCCTTACCACGCTCACCCATGGGCGTCTGGGAAAGATGCTTTGAGACCTAAGAGGCAAAGCCAAGCCTCCGCTTATGATGGGTTCAGACTTGTGAGGCAGGGGCCAGGCTCACATGAAAGCAGATGTCTCCACAATTGCATGGACATTCCAGTGTGTATGCAGCACCTTAATGATTCTGGGCTTTCTGGGAGTCTAATTAACCCACGATCATCTTAATTGCCATTTCAGAAGCTGCCTGTCTCTAGGACTCTGGATTGCATCATAAGACCTCCTTGTTCTGTTTTTCTCACTCACTGAACAATTACGTTTTCTATGTAGCCATTTTGAAATTATCTATCTATCTATCTATCTATCTATCTATCTATCTATCTATCATCTATTTATCTATCTAATCTATCTATCTATCTATCTGAGGGTGTGAAGGAGAGATGTTGAGATACCTCAGGTCACCATGTTTGCAAGCAGAAGCTGTATATACTGAATGCTCTCCCCAGTCCTTATATATTTCTTATTTTTAGATGAGCATCACATCTGCAAATTTCTTGCAACAAGGATTCCCGCTGTGTTCTGCTGCCCCATGCCCCACCTTCAGCTTCTCTCCTGACACCATAGAAGGCACACAGAAGCTACTTTTAAAAAGTTGACATCTAAACTGTTGGCAGCATGAGTCCACACAGGACACCCAAGGTTGAGAAGTTGAGCTCCAATGACCGTGACCCCCGAACACCCCTGTGTGGGACGTCACGTGTATTTCTCCTAAAGGAGTAGAGAGAAGATGCTCAGCTGAGGGGTATGATGGTAGCAGTGTGGTTATAATTGGAAGCTGAAGCTGAATCTTCAACAAAATTAAATGTGCATTTCCAGAGATGAATAATTATGACTGCTTCTGAAATGTTCAGCTCCTTTATTCTTCCCTCCATCCCTCCCTCCCTCCCTTCCTCCCTCCTTTCCTTCTTCCCCCTCTTCCTCCCTCCCTTCCTAGCACACTTCAACAACCTGCTGTTGTTTATTCTTTGACAGTTTCAAACTCGTAAACCTGCATCAAAGTCATTTTCCCAACCTGTTTCCGTCCTACCTTCATGTCTTTTCATGGGTGGCCCACTAAGCTTCATTAAGTTCGCCTGCATTAGCACATTCCTGGGAATTGGCTGGAGCTTGGCTAATAGATCAGAGGGCACATTGCTGACGGAAGATGCTCCCCTTTCCATACCCAGCAGGAACCCTCATGATGACGTGTCAACAGATCAGATCTTGTGCAGGTCTTGTAGCTGTACACACAGCTGCAGTGAGTTCACAGTACAGCTGCCCTGTCAAGTCCCGAAGACACTAGTCCATCTTAGTACCATGGCGTGGCCTCAGAATTCTGAAGAATTTAGGGTGCTAGGTGGTTCTGCTTTTGGATATTGACATGGGGGGAGGTCCCATCTGTCCAATGAAGCTTCATGTGTTGTGACAAACAGAACCTTCTGAATAATTTTTCCTCATTACTAAAGCAGTCTGTGTCCAAAAGGGATTTATTAGTGATGGTTATGGTGGAGTCTGTTTCTTTTGTGTGTGTGTGTGTGTGTGTGTACATGGGCACGTGTCACAGTTTTGAAATGTGGCCCACATAGACTCCTGTGTTTGGTGTCATGGCATCTTTAGGAGGTGGAGCCTTGCTGGAGGAAGGCAGTCACAGGGGTGGGCCTTGAAGTGGATTAGTCCCTCCCTACTCCTGGGAGAGGTCTGCTCTTGCAGATGGCAGTTTGTAGCTGTCGGCCTCCATGATGGATATGACTTAGGCTTCCTCCAATTTCTGACAGCCATGCATACCTTTCCCACAATAATGGACTGCTTCTCCCCTCTGGAACCGAGAGCTGGATAAATCTCCCTTTCTTCCTTAAGTTGCTTGACTTTGGTGTTCTCTCATAGCAACAGAGGAGAGTAACTGATGTAGCATATGTGCATATGATGTATATGTGAGTAGGTAGATTTGTGTGCATGATATATGTGCATATGTATATATATGTGTGTATATGTATGTATATGAATTTCTGTGCATGATGTGTGTACATGTGTATATAAGTATATGTGTGCATTCATGTGTGTACCATACATGTGTATTTATATGTGTACATGATGTGAGTGATGCATGTGTATCTGTGTGGGTATGTGGATGAGTGATATGTGTATGATACATGTGTGTGCATATATATGATGTGTATATGTGTTCGTGTGTGTGTTCATGTATGAATGATGTGTGTTCATGTGTCAGTGATGTTTATGTTCATGTGTGCTCATATGTGAGTGATGTGTGTTCATGTGTGACATGTATTTATGTATGTGTTCATGTGTGTTCATGTGAGTGATATATGACTGCATGTGTGTTCATGTGTATATGTGTGTTCATGTGTGTTCACGTGTGAGTGAGGCACTCGGGCTGCCATGACACTCGTGTGGAGGTCAGAGACTGCCTTGGATGCTCGTCCTTGCCTGGCTTACCATGTTTGAGACAAGATCTTTAGTTGTGACTTGCTGACTTTGTCCCATGAGCTGAGGATTCTCCTCTCTGCCTCTTATCGCCGCAGGAATTCTGGGGTTACAGATGTGTAAATGGACCTGGCTCTGTGTGGGTTCTGAGACCTGAACTCAGGCCCTCGGGTTTTGAGATTTGAACTCGGGTCCTTGGGTTCCTGTGGCCAGGCTTTACTCACTGAGTGTCTCCTTGCAGCACATTCTCTTCTTGCAAAGGATTTCACTTCTGAGAACTCACAATACACTTGCCCCTTGCACTCTCTTAACCCTTTAAACAGTTGATAATTACGAAGGTGGCCAGACAGTGAAGAACGATGACAAGACTCCGACTGAGTTAAATTATTCAGTTTTCCCCTCCTCCTCTACAGACTACCTTCTTTGTTAATCTGCTGAGAGCTACTGACAGGTCATTAGAACGACCTTGTGAGAATGGAATTTTAACACTTCTCCCACAGAATCTTCAAAATGACAGAACACCTTACCTCCCCACAGGGTCAGGCAAAGGTAACAGCCAGAAAGCAAGCGTGCTAATTAGGTGACAGTTGATTTCTGTAATTGTTGAGTGGCAAGTTTCAGACCATCATTAATGGATATTAAGCTGCCATCTTAAATTCTTTTTTCCTATTTATTCGTTATTTACTACCGGCTTGTTTGCGTTCCATGTTGGAAACTGTAACCATGTTTTCTCATGCTAAGCCAGGGCTCTGACACTAAACTCACCAGTTTACATTTTTACCCTCACTCTCTATTTGGTAGAGTTGATTTCTCTTGAAATTCAAACATGCTGAATCTCATTTGGAGTGATGAGATTTAAGTAAAAATTGTCAAGCAATTTATTCTAGGATCCTATACATGGTTAATTTGGAGTCACCTGTTTTCCAAATTCAGCTGCCTCTCTCACCTTTATTTGTCTTACCTTCCCTTTTTAGAATATAAATGTATTTGATTTAAATGACATTCCCTTAAGCTGGAGGAAAATGCTAAAGTTCTCAAATGTCAACCTTTCTCAAATGTAAGCCTTTGAGAGTGCCTTTAAGCTAATTTCTTCCTGATTTCAAAGTAAAATCCTAAATAATCCAAATCCCCCAGTATTTGCAATTTTCCAATTATATGCATACACTGCCAAATGTCTGCCATGTAGAAAGTTAGAGATGTAGAACCATTTTCAAAGCTATAAAGAAACAAAAATAAATTGAACGAACAGTAGACCCTTCAAGACCAGTAATAAGCAGCTTGTATATTACAAACTCTACCCAAAGGCAATGCTATGTAAATTGAATTTATAAGCCCTGGATTTTTCTTCTTGTTCAGTTGCTCAGAAACACTAGACTGGCATCTTCCGGAAGCAGCATGCTTTACCTTCGAGGTGTAATATCATAAAGACACTGCCATTCATGGTTTTTATGAACTCCTCTTTACCCTTCTTGAATTTGAAATAATGGGTGAGTTCAGTTAATAATTTTTTTCTTTCAAATTTTATGACTAAAATATTGAGTTGTATTTTACGACCTTCATTTATGATATTCTGTGGAGCTGGCCTGAAGTTTTAGACTAAGAATACCTTTCAATTGTGAGGTTAAATCAGATGGTAAGGAAGTGGAGGTTTAAATGAAGTATAAGAATCTTCCAGAGGTTCTGAATACAAGAAAATATCATATACCGGGTCATTTATGAGCAGTAACTGTCTGTCTCTCTATGATTGGTTTTTCTATTTTTTTTTTTTTGGCTAGAGAACAGTTTTCTCTTTGTAAGAGCTCAGATTATGAATTTAGGTATTGTTTCTTCCACAGAAGTTTAGGTGGAGATTTTGTTTGTTTTTCACAGAATTCGTGTAGCAAATCTTACCTCAGCAGCAGTGTGGAATTGCTAATTATGAAGAATCTAAAGTATTCTAGTCTCATTTTTAGGTGTAAAACTGAGAGAGGAAAACAAACAGAATAATCAAGGTAATACAAAATACAGTGTAATATCTGAACAAAGAAATGAGACAAAACTTTTTTTAAAATTAATTTTTTCCACTCATATAAACTTAATAGGTACCCCATCGCTTCCCCCCCCTCCACCCTTCCCTGGACCTCTTTGCTCCCTCCCCCTTGTTACCCTTCCTCCCCCCATCCCTGGAGTATCCTTTACTGTGCATGTCAAACTTCCTTCTAGGTCCTCCACTCCAATGAGGTGTAAGGACTCAGTAGCATTGCCTAGAGCCCTTTCTTGTGTCCCTCTTTAGTATAGGAACACTATTGTGGCTGTTAATACCTTGCTTCTAAGGATCCTAGTGCCTGTGATCCATGCTAGACTTTGGGGCAGGGGTCAATGATATGTCAGTCATTGCGCAGGTCATGCAAAGTCCTATTATGGTTACTTCAGCCCTAACTTGTGTGGAGTATCTTGCATATCGTTGCTCCTCCCCATCTTTAGGCTCTTAAAATCTTACCACCCCCTCTTCCGCATATTTCCCTGATCTTTAGGATGGCTTAGTTCCTGGTGGTTGATATAGAATCTCTGATGTTCTGAATTACGGTTTGTTAATTTTTTTTTTTTTAGTTTTGCTGCTCCTGCACCTCCCTTGGCTCCATCTTGATGGGTATTGGATGTCACCTCCTAGCCAGAGATAAAAGGCTGTTAAAATAGTCTTATTATAAGAGTAGATTCAAAGGTAGATGGAATAAGAGTAGGAAACCACGGTGAGGAGGGGTCAGTCTCCCATTTGCAGGATGGTTACTATCTATCTGCCAGTCTCTATGCCCTGCCTTTCTGTTGAGATCAAACCCCATCAGTTGCAAGCGACCAGGAAGGAAAGTGAGTGAGCTTAACCAGATGTCTTATTACTTACTTGCAGTCTTTGATGGTGGCCTATTTTCTCTGCTATAGCATGATCCCCTCTCTCCTTGTTGCTGGCAGGGCCTTCCTTCCCCTTTCCTCCTGTTTATAATCTTTGCAATTACTGTAGGTATTACAGATCTATCTTTGAGTCTGTCACTAAGTGGTTTGGTATTAGGATACTCCTATTAGGGAGCACATACGGCGCTTAATTTTTTGGAGACAAAACTTCTTCAGGCTGTTTTCTTTCTAACTGTTTGCTTTTTTCTTAAATTTGTGAAAGTTATATACAGGTGTCAGATGGCACCTTGACAATTGGAGGCTGAGCTCTGGGCACATCTTTGAAGGACGGGTAGCTAAGGCAAGTCCTGAGCAAGCCTGCAGGAGACATTCTAATTGATGAAGGAAGACACAACCCATAGTGGGGAGACCTTTCTTCAGGCAGGAGCATAAGATGGAGAGTTGGTTCAGGAAGTTGGGAAACTTTGGCAGACTTGCAAGTGATGTTTGCTCCTCTCTGGGCAATCCCTATAGATATAATGTGGCCAGTTCCCTGGATCCTGGTGTTGGTGTGAGTTCTCCTGCCAAGAGGGCCTGAGAACTGTGATGAAGAATCACAAAACTCCCTTGTTCCCCTAAACTGTTAGGTTGTGAATCTATCAACTGCATGAGAACAAACTGCCGCAGTCTCAGTTCTTTTTCGAGGACTGGGAATTGAACCCAGGGTATCTCCCATGGGATGCAAGTGCTCTAGCACTGAACTAGTATCCTATTACTCCCTTGCCCCCTTTATCTATTTGAGACAGGGTCCCCCTACGTGGCCCAGGATGATCTTGAGTTGACTTGGAGGCTCAGGCAACCTTTAAACTTGCCTCAGTCTCCCCAAGAAGTAAGAGTTGGGGCTTGTGCCACCAAGACCTGGTTTTCATTTTAATGAAACATACTTTAAAAAATACAAATTGTTTAAGTAGATTGTGAACTGTGTTTCTGCAGATCTGTGACAGTCTTGTCTTGTAAACAACTACGGTTTCGCAAGTCCTGAAAATCCCTAGAACTATCACAGTCACTTTGATCAAATTTGGTATTTTTATGATCAATGTGTACATCTACTAGCTAGCCTTGATTAACAAGATAGATAGCATGTTTGTGAAAGGATTTTTTCACACTATAATGTAATTATTTTTATTAGTTGAGCTAATGAATAAATAGGTTAGTGGGGTAAATGCTCCATCCTGTTTTTATGGCTTTTGTCAACCCAAGGCCTCAAAATCGACCTACAAACTTTCCCCACCAGGACTGTCTTAGAATGAACAGCAGATTTACCATCATCCTCAGCACTTATTCCCCATTATCCATGGCGATGATCAAGTCCAACTACAACGTCATAAAAATTATGCAGAGTGTAAAAATTATGCACACTGCTGAGGCTTTTTTTTAAGAAATAATTTACTTCCCTTAGCATTCAGGTCCACAACATTACCCTTTCAATAACTTCAATTTTCCCTCTCCAGTATACAGAAAGAACGACACACCAATCCCACGGATCTCCTTGAAGAGGTCCGCGAGCTATTGTACTTGAGCCTTTTTTTTTTTTTTTTTTGTAACCAGGGGGATCTTTGTTGACCTTTCAAATGTAATTTAGAATGCCACCGATGCATTTTTGCCACCCGTAAGACAAACACACATGGCAAAAGGAGCGCACACTCATTCCAAGCCTGTAGAATTTGTTTTTTAAATGGTTCTATTTGCAGTCAGAGGGAACAGTATGAGATCATTTCTTTTCGCTCTGCCAACAGCAAAGCGATTTCCCCACTCCACGTGGACAGTGGGGCAGGGCGGGCAGTGAATCTGGCGAGCTTCAAGCTGCAAGCTACCCTTTCATGCATACCCTTTCAGGCTGCCCTAATGCAGGAAGGCAACACTCAGTAGGACCAGCCTCTTTGGTTCCCTAGGGAGAGCGTGCCCCCTAAGAGATGAGCGCGACGGGCTTGTGGCGGGGGTCCAGGATCTTCCGTAAGAAACCAACAGGGTCTAGCAGAGTGCACCCACTGCAGCACTGCGTCCCTGGGTGTGTACGAGTGTGTACACACGTGTGTTCTGAGTGCTGGGGAACACACACGTGTGCACTTATCCAGCTCTCTGATCATCACCATGCCACAGGCCAGGACAAGTCCCCAGCGCACCCCACCCGGTTCCCTCCGCCTCTCCCCACCCACCCGGGCTCCACGTGGGCGCACCCCGGCGCCAGGCAGCCGCGCGGTCCACTGAGCCCGGGGCCGGCCCCCGCCTGGCCGTGATGAAGGCGCGGCCCGGGGCGGGACGGACAAAGCGGGCGTCCAATGGAGCCCAGCCCTGACTCCCCGAAAGGAGGGAGCGGCGCCTCGCGCGGGCCCAATGAGCGGGGAGCCCGAGTGGGACTTCCTCCCGGAATCCTGTTGGCCAGAATAGCGGGGCCGTGGGTGACACGTAAGTTGGGTGGGAGGTGACCGGTGGCCGAGGCCGGAGCAGCCGGATCAGTGACTCGGGTCAGCTGTCCCCTTCGCCCGGCCAGGACAGCCGCGCCCCATCTCCCCTCCGTCCGGGTGCGCGGAGTGGCCGCCCGGAGCCAGGTCCCTTTGTTGGACGCGCGCCCCTTCTGGAAGTGGCGACCCAGTCGTGGCGAGGGAGCGAGGGGCGGGGAACGGCCGGGGCGGGACTCTGAGAGCCGGCGGGGCCAGCCAGGCCAAAAAGTGGGGCTGCGGGACCCGGGATCCGAAGTATGCGGAGGGTCCCCTTCCGGGCCCGGCCACTCGCGGAGATCCAGCCTTGCAGAAGTTTGGTGGCGGCGTGGATGGCTTCGCTCCGCGTCGCGCGCGGGGGCTGATCGGGGGGCGCCACTTCCCCGGCGGCCCCGCTTTTGTGTCTCGCGTCCCCTCATGCTGCGTCCGGCCACCTCCAGCGGTGGCCGCTGCTGAGACGCAGTCGGGACGCCGGGTGGACCCGGACCGGCGATCTCCGCCGCTGCCGCCACCGGAGCGCGGGGTCCAGGCGTGACTATGGGCAACGGGATGTGCTCCCGAAAACAGAAGCGGATCTTCCAGACGCTGCTGCTGCTGACCGTGGTCTTCGGTTTCCTCTACGGCGCGATGCTCTACTACGAGCTGCAGACGCAGCTGCGCAAAGCCGAGGCGGTGGCGATCAAGTACCAGCAGCACCAAGAGTCCCTGTCCGCCCAGCTCCAAGGTACAGTTAACGGGACGCGCGAGGCGCGCTGCCAACTTCCGCGAGCGCTTCGGCTCTGGCAGGAATTTTTTTTTTTAAAAAGTAGCTTGGGGAGCAATTGGTTGCACAGAGACCGATCCTTGACCTTTTGGGACTTCAAGAGAGAGAGAGCATTTCAACTCTGCTGGCCGCCTAATGTGGAGAGATGACATCCCCCCTTCCTGCTTCCTCCCAACGGTTACCTTAGAAACCCGCGGCATCAGCGGGTGTCTCCCCTCCACCCTCATCCCACAACCAGGCCTTGGGTGGGTGCTCACTCATACAGACCAAGCCATCGGCCCAGCTGCAAGTCCAGGCAAACAGCCTTGCCCTAACTTAGGTCAGCCCATCCCAGGGGACAGAGGGACAGAGCTTGGTTTTTAGCTATTTGTGTCACAGCTGGGACTGAATGAGGCAGAGGTTTCTCAACAGGCGACGCTTTTTTTAAATTTTTCTCCCGAGGAAGAATTAAGCTATGCCCCAGCGGCCCAAATTAATTGGCCCAACCAAATAGAACTGACACGAGACAGGATTTATTTATTTATTTCTCAGCTAGTTTTAATAGGTGACTTGAGAGACATTGTGTGTGTTGGAAAACCCCACACTTCCACAACTGCTAACCATCCTTAAGTTCTCCTCCCCCCCCAAAGAAAAAGGGCTGATTTGTCTCCCTGGGTGATCACACAACCCTGTGGGTGCATTGTGCTAGAGTGCGCTTGTGTTCGTGCTTTCAGTTAGTTTTGGGAAGTCCAGAGGGAAGAAACATCATTTTTCACTTTGCTAACTCTAAGCAGCCACAGCCAAGGCTGGACTTGTTCTGAGCTGGTATTCTTCTATTTAAGAATCTCGTTGACTGTGAATTCTGAGAAAGGAATGATTAATGAATGCAGAGCAAGCACCACGTGGTCCGTGTGTATTTAGGGATGCTTTCTTTTTACCTGTGCTTGTGGTTTGTTCTCAACACTTAGGTAGGAAATAAATAAGAAGCCCTGAGTAGTGAGAGGCAGACAGGTTCTGCCGATAATGCAAATATGTTTTACTTGGCAGCTGAATCCAGAGGGGGATTTCTGTCTGTGAATGTGTATGCAAATACAAAACAGCTGTCTAATCCTTGATCTAGCTATTCTGAGTGTTTTCTAGTGAGATATTTAAGAGGGAAGCAAATGACACGCAGCTATTTGTTTGGTCTGATTGTGTTCTTCCCAGCTTATAGGAAAAGAAAGTATTTTTAGTTTACCCAGGCTGCATAGCCACAGGCCATGAAACTATGTGGCTGGGGCTCCGTTCAAAACGAAAACCGGTTTTGAGTCATTCATAGATGAAGAAAATTGAATGCGTGAGGGGTTGTATGAGAGGGGAGGAAGCTTTACCTATATCCTTGGAAGTTTTCAGCAGCTTTCCTGGGAGTTTCGTGCATTTTAACCAAGGGAAAAGCTTGTCATTTAGTAGTACGACAAGAGGGCTGGACTTGCCCAGATGTGACCCGGAAGAGCATGCAGAATGTCCAGGGTTTGTGTACCTGGCTTTCCTAGTTCAGAGCTGTATCAAGACAGGCTTCATTTTTTTAACCATCGTTTCCTGATCTCTGAGTGATGCCGAACTCTCTTAAGGAGAACTGGTACGTATTTATTCAAGTGATAAAGGAAAATCGTTCTGAGTGGCTGAGGAGATGATTCATGGAGATGTTTGTTCATGCAAGGCTAAGAACCTGAGTTTGCATCTCCAGTACTCATGTGAAAACTGGTGTGGAGGCTGATGGGGGGTGGGTGGGACTCTGTCACCTTAGAGCTGTGAAGGTGGAGGGAGATAGGACAATGTCTGGAGCTGGCTGGTGGGTTGTCTTGCTGAACAGGTGAGCTCCCTTATCAGTGAGCAACACCATCGCCAACAATAAGGTGGAGCGTTGCGGAGATGGCACAGGGGTTAAAGCGTTTGCCTCTCGAGTAAAAGGTCCTGAGTTCAGATCCCTAGATTCTATGTAAAAATGCCAGGGGGATATGGTGGCAACTTTTAATTCAGGTCCTGGAGGGGGAGAGGCTGGGAAACGCGGCGCAAAGCAATAAGGGGGAAGAGCATCCAAAGATGATTTCCCCATGTCACCCTTGGACCATCACAAGCACACACACTCAAGGGCCCTTATACACACACACACACACACACACACACACACACACACAATAAATAAATAAACAAATGAACAAACAGATAGATAGATAGATAGATAGATAGATAGATAGATAGATAGATAGATGAAATAACATAAGGCGGATGGAGAATATGTTTGGCATTGATCTCTGGCCTCCGTAGGCCACATATACCCAAACGTGTTTGTGCAATAAAACATAGATGCATATGCAAGACATACCAAAAGAAAGAAAACTCACAAAAAGAAAGAAAACTCTAGAGTGGCCTGGAGGTCGGCCTGTGTACTTCTGTGTACTTTCGGAGGCTCCGCTTCTGAGTCTCTGCCTTTCCAGAACCAAAGCAGGCAACAGCAAAATCTTTTGTCCCAGTCACTCCTTTACACCAACTGTCACCTACAGGAACTTGTTGGCTGCAGCCCGATTCTAGTGTTGTAGTTATTCTGTCTGTTGCTAATGAATTCACAACCAAACAGCTTAAGGGAGATGAAGGACTTTTAATTCTTAAGATTGTCGGGCCATGTCTCTTAGTCCAGCTTGGTAGGAATGCTCATAGCAGTGCTAGGGTCCTAGCAAACTGGCCACACACTGTATCTACTGCTGAGAGAGAGACAATCCTCACTTGCCAGACTATCATGTCTGGCCAAGTAACAGAAGGATGCAACTCACTCAATCGAGTTCTTTCATCTCCACCTGCCCAGTGCTGGGTTTCCCATCCATCAGGCAACTGCCTTCAGGATTGCTCAGAGTTTAACTCAACTACTAATTGTGCCCAGAGCTTAAGTCTTCAAATCACCATCACCTGTGTCTAACTATTATGCAAAGTCCACGTTTACAGACTTCCACTTTGAAAATCCATCTTGGTTTCTTTTCTCCTTGAAGTTTCCTATTTTGTGGGTGATAGAAGGCCAGGGTAACAGGGTACACAGCATGCTTCCTGTCTGGAAGATGGAGTGAAAATGTTCTTACCTCATTTGAGTGGGTGTTTCTGAGTGTGTATGTGAGTGTGGCATGGTGTATGTGTGCATCCATTCCCATGTATGTAAAAGTGTGTTTACATGCAGTTAGAGGTCAGGAGTGCACCCTGTTGCTCTATTGGTCTGTACTTGATACTTTTGGAGACAGAATCTCTCACTGAACATAAGGGGCACAGATACAGTTAGACTTCCCCAGCTCTGCATTTGGCTTCTTGCTTGAGAGCTGGAGATTGATTGGAACTTAGATCTTGTGCAACACAGCTAGATCACCTCCCTCACCGCTGAAGTCCATTTCTTAACTAACTCTTTTGTCATTTCCTGGTGGGTAAGAGGGTGTGAAGGAGGAATTCTTTCTCAAACAGTATAAAGCTTGTGCTTACTCTTCTTCGAAAGGTGGAGCCACTCTCTGGCCCCTGCAACATTGACATTCACGTCTGCAGACCATTTAGCTAAGACCATCTTCTGATGACCTGCAGCATTTTGGCTTTCCCCTGTCAAAGACAGTGGCATTTATTCCGCGGTGCCCTGTGCCCCTGCACCGGTGGGCTGTTAGAGCATCAGCCATCATGCAAAGGCAGGTGGAATCTCTCTCTGTGGCCTGGTTTATGAGCAGAGTTAAATGTGAGCGACCCTCTTTGGAAAGATGATTCCCAGAAAGAATTCTAGTTCACTGATTCTGTGACGCAATGGTGTGCGTTTGTTAAGTGAGTGAATTTGGGTCATGTTCAGTTTGAAGAATTAGCTGAACTCCTCAGAGTCTTTGGAAGTAGGTTACTGATCACAAGTGTATTTTATTGTAGAAGGAATTGGGGGGTGGGGTCTTGTCTGCCTTCTATCATCTGTCTTCTACAATCTGTCAGTCATGTGTCTATCATGTATCTAGCGATCTATCCATTCACTGATCTAGCATCTCTTTTCTTTTTCACTATCATCTATCTCTGTTATCTATGATCTATCCATTGCCTACCTATTTATCTTGTCCTCTATCTGTCTTATGTCTATCTTTCATCTATTTTTTCACCCACTTCACTGGGCTTGTTCGACTCCAGCGGCGCATTCTTCCTTCTCTTGAGCATGTGATTATACATAGATTCTAGTTCTACAACTTTCTGTGTGAACTAAGCCCTCATGGATCTGCTATTTTCTATCATGTATTTATCATCTCTCACCTATCTGTCTGCTATAGTTATTCTTCCTTTGGCTTCTGTGAGAAAGCACTCAGACTTAACCTGCTGAAGGAAGAAAAGGGAGATTTATTTAGCTTACACTCCCAGAGGGGGATCTAGTCCACTGTGGTGGGAGTTGCATAGTAGAAGGCATGGATGATGGCAGAAGCAGGGGGCTGGTTCAGGTCATGGCAGCTGTCTTGGGAACAAGGAGAACAAGAGCTTGCTGAAGAAACTGGGAGACCAAACCGCAAGGCCTTCCTCCTGTGATGTCTCTTCTTCCAGCGAGTCTCCACCAGCTAAGTTGCCACAGTCTCTCTAGACATTAGACATCCATATTAGCTAAGAATTAAAACATAAGAGCCTGTGGGAGTTAACGTTCCAACCATGGCACTCTCTGTCTGTCTGTCCGTCTGTCTGTCTGTCTGTCTATCTGTCTGTCTGTATGTCTATCCATCTCAGTCTGTCTCTCTATCATCAGTCATCCAAGCACATCTAGTTCATATATTCGCACTTTCAAGAGAAGACCAGTGGTCACATCCTGGTAGCAGATATAATAGCAATTATTGGCCAGGATGGTGTTTGCTTAACATTTCAAAGTTTTTTCCTCCTGCTTTCAAAGAAATCCACACACTGTCTTGTTCTGTCTGTCAGCAGCACTTCTCTGGACCCAGTGCTCAATAGAAGCTCCTCGTTGTTCCCAGACCGATGAAATCATACCCTTGGGGGGCAGGGGGTGGGGGAGGACTCTGGCTTCAGCAGTCCATAAAGTTCAGCAACACCCGGCTGTAATCTTAAAACCACCCACTTCGCTGGGCTCATTTGACTCCAAGGGAGTCTTCTCCTGAGCATGTGATTATACACAGATTCTAATTCTGCAACTTTCTGTGTGAACTAAGTCCTCATTTTTTTATTATTTATGAAATGGAGGTCAGGATGACTCATTTCATTAGGTATATCATAAAGATTAGGCAAAACAGTCACCCATAGCCTTTAGCACATGGTAGGAATTGGTTGCTTAAACCCACTTTGAGATAAGAGATTGTATCTCTCTTCTTTTCCCAGATTGGAGTTGGGTAAAATTTTGAGGTTAGCTAAGTTCATTTTTATAGTTAGCCATCTCCTTTTACTGTTTCATAGTGAACGTTAGGAAAACAGATAAGCTGGCTAGCGGGGATCCAGGGTCCCCACTACATGGGAGAAGGATCTTCCTTGATGAACACATAGAGCTAAAGTTGATGACCCATTAATTAACCCTCTTCTGTGTCACATGGGATTTGGTGAAGGCTTTAGCTTCTAAGACAATCCATGTGCAGTAACAATCTGGGAGAAAGATGTAGCTGGTTACATTGTGTTTACTTTCTTGCATGTGTGATATGTGTGGCCTTGCGTGAGTGTCCTTGTGCTAATGGAGAACATAGGTTGATGTCAGTGTCTTCCTTGAACACTGTTTATTGGGGCAATGTCTGTCTCTCACTAAACCTGAGACATGGTGATCTGACTAGTCCAGTCAGCCGGCGTGCTCTATGGATTCCCCATCTCTGCTTCCTAACTGGTGGGATTACAGGTGAACCGCTCAATGCACCAGGCTTTTATGAGGATGCCGGACACCTGAACTGTGACCCTTACTTATGATTTATCTCCTGAGCCATCTCTCCAAACCCCACAACTAGTTACGCTTTTTTTTAAGGAATTTAGTGTCCACTTTCCTGAAAGATCATATGATTGTAATGCAATGCCTTGGGTCTTCTAAATAAGAATCTGTACCCATTGAGGAAGATTATAAATGCAATGTTTTCCATGCTTCTCATTCACGTAAGTCTGCTGTAGCTATTTAAAAGAACAGAGTTGGGTGTTTCTAAGGGTCACAGGCTGTGACTTGCTTTTCTTGCTACCCCCAACATTAAGGTAACTCCTGGTCTGAGCAGGAGCAGGTCATGTTGTATTTGATTAGGTTGTGTGTTCCGCTTCTCCTTGATCTATGTTCAGAAAGTAAAGGTGACCTGTCCTGTAGTTCGGGCCCAGACTTTTGAAAGCCCCCTCTTCTGTTGGTAGCCACTGGGGTCTTGCTGGTATTCGGAAAACTGCTATGGACCTATACCGAGCATTAGGCTTACTGAGGGGGGCAGAGTAATGTGAGGCTAAGGGGGCTGAGTACTTCCTGTTATGTGTCATATGGACACGGGTCTTGTATTACCCTCTATGACATGGCTTCTTTGCATGTGACCATCAGGATACCTGTCTTATTATGGTAGTCAGTGGGTGGTTTACAATGTTAGATGGGTGATACTTGCATTCCACTACTTCTGAGAAGCCCATGTGAAACCAAGTAATTCCCAAACCTCAGTGATGTGGTCCTCAAGTAGGGGCAAAGTGTCCACGTTTTCACGTGCCAAGTGAGGGCTCGTGAGCATTATCCAGACATTGTCTTTTAAACAGAAGTCTAAGCTAAACTACATCTTACACTTGAAAAGTGTTGCCTACTTTAAGCATACTGATGATGCTGATCCAGTTTGAGTGTCAAATCTCCCTCAGCACGCTCAGGTGTTCGAAGGCCTGGGCACCAGGTGGTGGCGCTGTTTCAGGAGCTGTGGATCCCAACTAGGGGAAGTGGATCACTGAGGGATGGATCTTGAGTGTAAAGCCCACCTGATTGCAGGGGGTGCCTCTCTGATGTCTGGTCAGCCAGGATGTGAGGTGTCCCAGGTCACGTCTTACACTGCCATTCAGCATGCCTTCCTCAGCATGATGGATTGTGATGGACTATGACAGATTGCGCCCTCCCAAGCCCTCAGTCAAAATAAAGCCTTCTCCTTCAAGCTGCTTTTGTGAAGGTATTTTGTCATAGGACCAGAAAAGTAACAAGTACAAAGTGACTTATTGTTATTTGACACATGAATTCATTCCGAGTTAACAGATCAAAGCCTCTCCAGCCTTCATTCATTTTGTTTAAAAATCACTAACCACACTCTGCCTGACTGAGCCACCCCTGCAGAATGGAGCCTGCTTGGTAATAAGGCACACACTGCTGGCCCAGTCAGAGAATGGTGCATGATGGGAGAAGCTCAAGTTGCGTCCCATGAATATTAGAAAACTCACCTTCACTTTTCTTAATTTTCATGTCTTCACAAAGACCAGTTTCCTCTAGGGCTGAGCATTGGTGTGAGAGCATAGGTGGGCAGGAGTTGAAGAAGGAAAGACAGAGGATAGAATGGACCGAACATCAGGGGGCTAGGAGACATGGAGAGAGGGGAGGGAGTCAAGTGGAATTGACAGTAGCTAGTGACTGCTTGCTGTGTCGAAGGATACAGGATGCAGTATTGAAGGACACTCTGGAGTTTACCAGTAGGGTGACCTCATGTAGGGTAGGAACTCTATGAATTGCAGTTCCTTTGTATTTGAGCTAGAGCTAAACTCATCTATCTTGCACATGTATATGGAATGCAAATAACACGCCTGGTGTGACTCTTATGGTCTCAGAGCATATGGCCAGTGCTACAGTTTGCCAGCATGTTGCCCATAAATCTACCACCAAGGAGCTCAGGGAGCAAGGGAGTTTTATTATTTCTTAGGATTCTTGGTGATTGCCGTTCTTAGTCCAGCTTGACAGAAGAGCTCACAGCAGCACCAGGAGCCTAGGGTACTGGTCCCACCATATCCACAGGATTTTTGAGAGAGGGACAAAAAGACAGACTGTAAGTCTGTCTAAAATATATTGAAGAATGCCGATTTAGGGAACCAGCTTCTCCATCTTTTCTACCTACTGTGGGCTGGATCTTCCCACAGCAGTCAGACAATCTCCTGCAGGCCTGCTCAGGGCTTGCCTTAACTACGGATTCCTCACAGACGTGGCCAGAGTCTCAGTCTTCAATTATCAAGTCGACAAGCTTATATGAAGCTAGCACTACTGGTAGGCACTAGGGATCAGGCAGCGTCTGCTAGATGTGCTGGGCTTCTTTCCGTTCACCCATCCTTTACTGCTTCTCCTGGGGATTCCGAGTTCCAGTTGACATGGAGAAAGTTCTAGACTTGATTGCCCATTTTGGCTGAAGATGTTGAAGATGTAAGACATTCTCGTCTTTTCTACCCTTTTGACTCTAGTTGAGGGAAGACAGATACCTGCAAATGGTTCATATGAGAGCAACTGAGAGTTGCCATTTTACAGTTGAACCAAAAACCATTCATATTTTGTCACCAAGGACTAGCAGATTAACCACTTCCACCTCTGGTTTGTTCGTTTCCTTTCTTTGTTTAGAAGTGAACATTCTGGCAAACTCCACTTTTCTTTTGAGACACTGCTGCTTGAGTCAATTTGCTCTGGTGGAATTTGAAAGGTACACTTGATTTTGAATGAATTCTGTGGGCAGTATGTTGAAGTATGCCGCTAAGTGCTGTACACTTCTCAGTAACAGCAGCACCTCAGTAGAGAGACAATCTGGGGCTTAGAGAGGGTAAGCAGATGGGGGAATCTGAGGACCCTGAGCATAGGGCCCTGTTGTGATATCCTAATCTGGTCCCCCCAAGTGTGCTCAAAATGAGCTCAGTGCTCCTTATGGGGGGTGGGGAGGGGTAAAGATGGGCATCAGAAGGTAGGTAAAGAAGGTCCCATGAGGACTGGAGGAAGCATTTAGACTAGGAAGCTAGTGATACAAGCAACCTCTCCAGTGTGCAGGACGTGGACTGCAGTCCATCACATGATTTGGGTTGGTGGGCGGAGTGGATTTCGCACGAAGCAGTCGCTAACTGAAATACTGCTAGATTTCAGGATTAAAAACAAACACACAGTTCAAGAGGAAAACAATGAAGCAAGAATTTTGCCAAATTCAGGGAGTCTCCCGTGTTGGTTGACTTACTGGAGACACATTGAGAACACACAGGTGCACGGGCCGCAGTGCTCACGTGAAAGTCAGCAGACAACTTTCAGAAGTTTCTCTCTGGCTACTCTATAAACCCCAGGGATTGAACTCTGGTGGTCTGGTTTGTAGACAGGGATTTTACCCACCAGGCGCTTCTCCATCTCCCTGATTCTCTTTTGCCTTTTCAAAGAAACCAGTCTCCAGACAGACAACTGTCTGACAGCCGGAATTTGTTTAATGATGCGTAACTTTTAAATGAAAAAAAAAATCCATTAATTAGTATCCATGGCTGCAATGTACATCACACTTTCATTCATATGGTAGTGTGGTAGTTTTTTTTTTTTTTTTTAGTCTACTTGGGGGCGGGGGGAATTGTCAGTCACTTTTCTTTCCTGGCAATAACTTCTCTTTCTTCACTGCTCTGGTAAGAGCGTGTGTCAGGCACCTGCATGCTTGAAGCTTAGGAAGGGCCTGATGGACCAAATTGACAGAAACACCAAATTCTGCAATTCCCTGAGTTCTGGGATGGAAAACTCACTTACCTTGTGTGGCAAGCTGAGCCCAAGCCACGTGCCCCGACATCTATTGGCAAGGGCAGTGTTCTCCACTATCCTGTGCTCCCCGCGCGCCAGCTTTTACCCGCTTCCCAGATTCAACAGAAACGGCGCTGCTATCTTTAAACAATGCTTCATGTTTCTGAATGACATGTTGATGCCCTTGATTTTCATTGGCCCACAAATGCTTATCCTGAAAACATGTCAGTCGGTCACTGCCCTTCAGTCATTGGCCTCTCTCCATAGGCTTCTAGCCAGGAGGGAAATGGCTGTGAAATGAATTGGTCTCTGTGACTGTCTGACATTTAAAAAAATATTGCTTTAACCATTTTTCCTACTCAAAATGCCACAACATGATAGTGACTAGCAAAGCAGAGATGTGTTGTCCTGAAGGACAAGCTCTACAGAACAGTTGAAGGAAACGTTGAGGAGAAAGTTGCAGTCACTTCAGAGGAGCCAAACATTCCATCTTTTGGTTCACATTCATTTCATGTTTATGTTTTGCATGTGAGTATGTGTGTGTGTGTGTGTGTGTGAACGTGCGCGCATGCGTGCACATGCATGCGCACATGAGTGTGTGTACAAGAGGGCACCTGGGTGTGTATGACTGTAGAGGCTCAAAGGTGACTTTGAGAATCATCCTGGATTATTCTACCTCCTTATTGCTTTGATCTGAGGTTTCCCAATTCTGCCTTTCCAGGGCTAGATCTGCAGGTCACCACCATATTTGCTTGGCATTTTTTTTTTGTATTGCTTGGCATTTTTACGTGGGAATCTGGGATCTGAACTCAGGTCCTTCTGCTTGTGACACAGAAACTATAACCCCTTCCCACCTTCCCAACCTCATATACGTGTTTAAATTGGCATTTTTATTGAAAACTGTCAGGGTTTGAAATGTGAGTTGTCCCCTACAGTTGTTCATGTGTCTGAATCTTCAATTGTTTGGGAAGGTCAGGGCACCTTTAGGAGGTGAAGTCTTGCTGGAAGAAGACAGCCACAAGGGGTGGGCCTCGAGGTTGGTTAGTCCCACCCTGCTTGAGTGAGTGAGTCTGCTCTTGAGTTTGCAACAGCTCTCAATCTCTATGGGGTGTGCACTGACCTGAGCCACCTCCAGTTTCTGCCAGCCAGCTGCGCTTTTCCGGCCATGAAGGACTGTATCTCCCTTTGGAACTGTCAGCTGAATAAATCTCCCTTCCGGCCCTTAAGTTGGTTGAGTCTCAGTGGTGTCTCATGGCCACAGAGTAGAGTAACCAGTACACAAGCCCTAAAAATTATTTTGTAAATCCTGACCTTTATGAGAGCTTTGATGGTGTGTGTGAACTCTCCTCACTACATAATTGTGTGAAAATAAATGGAAACGGATTAAAATTGGTAATTACTTGGTCACTGAATTCTGAATCTGATTCCTAAGTGTCAGAGTTAAGCACAGGTGTCAACTTGACTGTTGAGGGTTCGAGCTCCAGACACATTTGTAGAGAATTAGTGGTTAGTTAAGCCCAGAGCAAACCTGCAGGAGATTGTCTAGCTGCTGGGGAAGGCCCAGCCCATGGTGGGTGGGATTAGGCCCTGGAACAAATCATGGAGAGCTGGTTGAGAGAGTTGGCATCCTTCTGTTTACTTGTCCAGACATGCTGGTCTGGCAAGTAAGGATTGTCCATCTCTCAGCCGTTATGTGGTGATCATGCGGCCAGTTCCCTTGGCCCTGGTGTTGGTGCGTGCTCTCCCGTCAAGCTGGAATGAGAACTGTAACTGGATTATCATAAGAGAGAATAAACACTTGTTCCCTTAAGCTGTCTGATGGTCATTTATCAGCAACCATGCAGCTGGACTGCAACACTAAGATACCATCAGTTGCTCGAGTCTAGTATGCACGTGTGTGCGCGCACACATCCATGTGTGTTCAGGCCACAGGTCAACGCCCAGTGAGTGTCTCCTTCTACCGTGAGTGGCTTTTCACACCAGTTCCGGGATTAAACTCAGGTCCTCAGGCTTGTGCCACATGCACTTTCCTCCTTGAACCATCTCCTCAGTCCCAATTGCTCAACCTTTTAACAAACACACAGAATTTTTTTAATAAAGGATTTTGTGTTGTGCTTAGCTGTTCGAATGCTCTAAAGCAAGTTAAATGACATCCGTGGCAAATGTCACCTTTATTAGGACGTGAAAACAAGATTCTTTTGAGCATGTCGGAGCATCTGCTCAAAACTCAGAAGTCATCCAATTTTCATGCCTGCGTGGGTGAACCTTGTTGGTCTGCATTCAGCAGTGTCTTAATATAATGCTGCAAGGGAGGGTCCCCCTCACATGCAGAATGCAAAACAAAAGTCAAATGCTATGGACTGTTGTACTTACTTTTGTTTTTGTTTTTGCTCTGAGACAGCATTCAAACTCTGGGGAGAAAAAGGAGTTGTATTTGGCTTATGTTTCCAGAGGGGGACTTAGGCCATGATGGTGTGAACCGAATAGCAGACGATATGGCTGGAGGCAGAAGCAGGAGACCATGGCTCAGCTCACCCACCACAGCCATCATTAGGAGGCAGAGCAAGAAGAAACTAAAAGAGACTTCAGGGCCAAGCTACCAAGTCTCAAGTCCCTCTCCAACTCTCTCTCCTATCCCCTACAATAAGCCTTCCTCCAGCAAGCTCTCCCCCCATCAAAAGTGGCATAACCTTCCTAAATGTTAACACCAGCTAGAGATGCAAACACATGAACCTATAGGGGGCGACTCACCTTCAAAACATAGTATCTTTCCAGTGAGGATAACGTTGGAATCATTTTAGGGGAGGTTGCAGCACTTTTGGTGTGGGGGAGCCCTAGTAAAGAAAAGCTCATTGTGTCTTGTTCCATAACCTATCAGTACCAGGACACGCAGGAGATACTGAGTTATCCATATTCAAAAGATCAGAAGAGGGGCCAGTTAGATGGCGCTGTGGGCATAGGTGACTGCGCACAAGCTTGGTGGCCTGAGTTTGATTCCCGAAGTTCACGTGGTAGAAGGAGAAAACCAACTTCCCCCTTTTCTGTCTCTGAAAATGAATAATTGAAATACTGCAACAAAAAAGAGGGGAAGAAAATAATAGTCACTGGCCCACAGCAACGAGCGTGGATCTCTAATGAAACCAAGAACGAGTCCGGCTGACTGGCTCTGGGAATTCCTAGGCTTGCCTTCCAGGACTAGAATTACTGCTGAGTTGCAACACCCCCCTGACACTTTCACATGGGATCTGAACTCAGGTCCCTTTGCTTCCAAGGGCTTTAACCACTGAAGCATTTCCTCAGTCGTAGTACTTTTATTTAAGTCCATCCATGTATCTTCTGAAAGTCCAGGCTTCTGTGGATGTTGTGATCCAGTCTCTGTGCGCTTCACTACACAGTTCCAAATCCACATCTACCTTTAGATTTTTGTGATAACCCCTCTTAAACTTCGATTATCTTTCTGCAAAGTACATTGTCCCCAAACTTTATTGTCTCCAAGGGACAAGATCATAGGTTTGGGGGAGGCAGCCGTGCTTTCCTTGGTGACAGGACTTGCGTCTTCCCAGAGGCCCAGCAGAATTGAGCAGTCGCTCCAGGGGTGTTCAATGTTGGGGTGCTGCAGGGAATGGGGAGATTGAAAGGTCTGCTTCCTTTGTCATCCAGCTCCTCGGCCGGATTCCTTCAAAAGATTTTAGGTAGAGGATTTCAGGGCCAGAGATGGAAGAGAGCGGAAGGAAGTAAGCAGGATAAAAGGGGGTAAACTGAGGCAACAAGGAAGGAAGAGAGAGCCCCTCATGCTGGTATCTGTTTTTTTCCTGCCACGTTGGGGTCAGAAACTTCCAGTACTGACAAGTCAAGATCACTAGTAGAGATAACATTCCTTTGAGCAAGAAGTATCTCTAAGAAGGATGCTAAAAACAACAAAGAAGTTATGCATGCAATCTTAGGGCTGGTGTGCTATGACCTTTAAGTTTAACCACATCAGCAAGCTTGTGTCTCCTCCCTAGATCTCAGCAGGGGACCTTGTAAAGCCACCTGGCAATTCCACTTACCGAAAGGAAATTCTTTGAGAGAAATAAGTAAACCAGTTCATCTTTTCATACTTCATTTTTAGTCTTTAATCGCTAAAGCAGGTTGGACATGAAGTCCTCCTGGTAACATAGCTTAGGAGGCCACAGGATGGCATCTTTAGTCATGGCAACACGGTATATGTGACTCTTCTCAGAGGTGGGCACTCACACTCTTATTTCCCTACTTTAAAAGAAAATTTGCTAATGGGGATGGGTGGGATGTGGGATGGGGAGATGGCTCAGGGGGTGAAGCGTTTGCCATGCAAGTGTGACCATCTAAGTTTGGGTTCCCAGCACCCATGTAAAAGCCAGGTGAGACAGTGCTGAATTTGCTGGGGAGCAATTGAAGCAGACCTGACACCCACCTCTGACTGTCCCCTGCATGTGTGGTAATCACGTGCACTTGCACCCCCACCTGCACGTCGCTATGAGATTAGAGAATGAATAGGCATCATTGTGCAACATCATGTTGGTAGAATATCCTATTGTTTTTTGGAATATATCCTATTCAAGACTCAAGAAAAGCTGGGCCCTTGTCGGAGAATAGTGGCTGTTGAATTTCTATAACATCAGCCATTTCCCCTTCCCCGGAAGAATGCATGTATCAGATTGTTCCTATGGTACCAACTGCCACTGTAGGTTGCTAGGGACTCCATCTGACCTGGTATCCATTCCAGCTGCCTTGTAGGTTGTGTGAGAACAGTGATATTACCATGGATAATGTAAGTTCCACCAGATGTGCAGTCACGTTTTTTCCTGTTCGCTGTTGTTCCAAAATCTAAACCAAAGGAAATTCCCTACATGCTCTACAACAGTGAACTTGCAGCGTGGCCTTTAGAGCAACTGACACGTGTTATGTTTCCTATTACCTCTGAATTTGCCCAGGGTCTACGTGGCCTCAGCCACGGGACACTCGCTTCTCTTGAAACTGGCCCAGCAGTGACTAGTGAGTATACACAAGACACTGACTGAAGGCCCAAGAGTCCCAGGGGGGAAGCACTCAGAATAGGGGTTTGAGCCTTTACTAAGAAAGTCTGTTTCGTTCTTACCCTTGACTCCCATCTGATCTCAAAAAACGGCCTTCTTTCTCCAAGCAACTCATTGCCTGAGTCGACAGTGAGTGTCTAGTCATCCACGCCTTTCTCTTCCTGAAAGGTGGCATTTTCAATTTCTAGAAGGTTCATAAAGCTCTTTACAACACATGTCAGTTCTGTATTCTCATCCTCAACGGTCTCCTCAATTATCATCTGCTGCTCTAGGTCAAAGTCCCCCCTCTGCCAGGCACATCTGAGAGTTTCACCTCTGCTCAGCCCGGGAACCTGCTAGACCCGGCTGCTGCAACCTGAGATTGTCATGAGTGGTTGGTCAATACTTGCTCTTATCCCCCCGAATCCTACCCACCTAGCCACCATTGCCTGTCCCCAATTAAATTAAAAGAGAATCCTGATTAGAGACTTATGTGCCATTTAAAGAACCGAGTGGCTGGAATCGATCAGCAGTTGTTTAGCAAACAATAACAAAACTGTGGAAATCACATGAGAAGCGGATATTTTCAAGTTGCTTTGCAGTCATGGTGTTATTTGATCTGAAAACAGCCCTCTGCGTCATTGGTATTTTAAATTTAGGAAAGCAGAAAGCAGACAGCAGGATTCTGACATGTTTAAGATTGATGTGCAGGCTGCTTGATTCATAACTCAGCTGTTACTAAGTAAGTTGTCTGTTTCTAAGGCATCCCCACTCATCCTGAAAGGAGACGCAGTGTTAATAGCGCTCACTAAATGCCATCCTAGCTTTGCCTTCTCTGAGGGTGTGTTATGCTGCTCAGATTCTGTCAGGGCATGGCGGAGCAAAGAGAGGCTGAGGCAGGAGGATTACAAGATCGTCCTAGGCTACGTGGGAAGGTGTTTCCCTAGACTTACTTTAAAACCTGATGTTCTTCAAGTCTGTCTGACCCTGAAGGCTCTCTGACCTATGCAAGCTGCAGGATTCAAAGTACTTCACCTGCCCCCTTTGCCTCTCCTGAGAGATCATGTGCTGGGGGGGGGGGAGAAGCAGGGTGGGGGGGACCTGGGGCGGGGGTCGGGAGACTGGGTCACTGTGTGGGAAGGATGAGATTTCCTGTGGGACAGGATGCAGCATTAGAGGTGGGACCCATCCTTCCTCCAATGTCATCCTTCCTGCCCTCCTGTCGGCCCTCTTTTGTGGGCAGTGACAGGACTTCAGCTGCTCACGTCCAGAAGAGGCTGCCGACCCTCTTTAACTTCCCCCTCACTTCTGGGGTGGGGGGAAGGTACCCAAGCTCACCCACAATCAGATATCCAGCTGTGCATTTCAATGTCCAGATGTGCCCATCATAGCACTGAAATCAATCAGGTTGATAGTATAGGACAGAAAGGCTGTGAACAGCAGTGTGTGGATTTGTTTAAGATTGGCCCAAGAGGTGCTTGGGAAAATTTCACAGTGACATCTACGTGGAAAAAGAAAAACTTTTTTTTTAATTAACATGAACATGTGAATTTCCAGCTTTAATGGAAAAGCCATGAGATTCTTTCAGTGCTGGTGTGAAGAGCGACCAGACGCCCATGTGGATGAGAACTTGGGTTTCGTTGGGCCACAGTCCCAACTGTGATTACTTCGAGCGTTTATATGACTGGCTTGTCCTCTTCAGCACCTGCATCTGAAACATTGGGTCTTGAATAACTTCTTTATCACTTAAGGACTTGAGCTCTGTGGTCAATAGCTACTGGTGTCAATGTGGCAATTGAAGGCTTTGGCTCTGGGCACATCTGTGAAGAATCAGTAGTTGGGTTAAACCCTGAGCAGGAGCTTGTCTAATTGATGGGGGAAAGGGGGAGGCCCAGCCCATGGTAGGGGGGACTAGTCCTTGCGCAGGTGAATAAAATGGAGGGAGCTGGGTAAGGAACTTGGCATCCTTCAGCATAGTTGGATAGACATGATATCTAGCAAGGGAAGTTTGCGCCTCTCTTAGCCGTCCTGTGGATCTGGTGTGGCCAGTGCCCTCAGACCCTGGTGTTGGAAGGAGCTTTTCTGCCAAGCTGGATTGAGAACTCTCACCAGACAGCCATAAGTCAGAATACAGCCCCTTGCTCACCCATATTTGGTTGAAGTTTATCAGCAATGCTTAGCAGCCGCAGCATAACTGCAGCAAGCCCCAAAGACATGGTGGAGATTAACAACTGCTTGGCATTTCCAGCAAATGAAAAGAGAAGATATACACCCGTAGATTCTTGAGTCGACTCATTTTTCATTCATTGAGAGAACTACTCCAAATCCCAGGTAGTTGTGCACAGTTCATTCCTCTTGATATGGCATTATGTAAGTCTGTTGCAATTTATTTGTTATACCATCAGTGCCACTGGATAATAATACCTGCTGCCAGCACGAATGCTCCTGTTCTTCTAAACTTTTATTTTTATTTTATGTGTGTGCACGTATGAATCAGAAGGCATCATCCTTCAGGATGACTTCAGGAATCATCCTGGATTGCTTCTACCTCCTTCTTTCTTCACTCTAGGATTTCCCAGGCTCTACCCATCAGGGCCAGAAGGGCAGGCCACCGCTGTTTCTTCCTGGTGTTTTTATGTGGGACCTGGGATCCAAACTCAGGACCTTTTGCTCGCAAGATGGAATCTTTTTATTTTTTATTTTTTTATTTCCACTCATACAAACTTAACAGGTACACTGGCCCCCCCTCTCTCCAACCCCCTATCCCTCTGTGCCCCCCTCCCCTCCCCATCCACCAGTGCCTCCCCCTCCCATCCCTGGAGCATCCTTTAATGTGCATGCCAAACTCTCCTCTGGGTCCTCCTCTCCGATGAGGTGCAAGGATCCAGTGGCATTTCCCAGAACCCTTTCCTGTGTTCCCATAGGGACACTACTGAGGCTGTCAATCCCTTGCTTCCAAGGATCCTAGTGCCTTTAGTCTAGTGCCTAGATTTTGTGAGGCCAATAGTGTGTTGGACATTGCGCAGGGCATGCAAAGTCCAAATAGGATTGCTTCAGCCCTAACTTGTGTGGAGGATCTTGCATAGCAAGATGGAATCTTAACCTTGAGCCATCTCTTCAGTCTTCTTTTAAGCTCTTTAAAGACTAATAAACTTCTGCAGGTATTTGATGACTATTTTCTGTAAGAACAGGCAACTTGAGAATGATTTTGCAAAATCTTTTAAAATATTTTTAATTTATTGTACTTTTCAGATATAGATAGATAGATAGATAGATAGATAGATAGATAGATAGATAGAGCGAGCCACAGTGTACATGTGGAGGTTAGAGGACAATTTTCAGAAGAGAGTTCTCTCCTTCCACCATGTAGGCTTCCAGGGATCAAACTCGGGTCACCAAGTTTGCGTGCAGGATCTTAGCCACTGAACCATCTCACCATGTCCTGCCAAACCATCTTACCGCTCCTCTGCTGATATTATGTATGGCACTTCTATGTTTTTGATGTAAGCACTGGGCATTTCTAAGTGTGATCAAAAACTGAGGCAAAACTTAAATGTCCAAACAAGCTTCGCAACATCGTTCCGCCAAGAGCTAAGCCATGGTTGTGATCCCTGGATGTGAACGGCTTCTCTGTTCTCATCAACAACACTTGTTCAAAACGTGGCTTTCCAGTGTGTATAAATTGGGATGCCATTTAAAAATCATTCCCAAGAATAGCATTGTGGAGCTCCAGGGATTAGTTGGGAAAGAAGAACCGGGTTTGATCCCTGAGCACCCATGTGATAAGCAGGGCGTGGCGACATGTGCTTGTAATCCCTGCACTGGGAAAGACAGACAGATGATGGGACTTTGAGGCTTGCTGGCCAGCTGGTCCAGGGTAACAGAGAGGGGGAAGAGTTGAAGGGGGGAGAGAGAGAGAGACAGAGAGACAGAGAGAGAGACAGAGAAGGGAGGGAAAGAGGCAGAAAGAGGGGAAAGAGGGATGGAGGCTGAACTGAGGGGGGGGAGAGAGAGAGAGACTTACAAAGCAAACAACAAAGGTAGGTGATTTCTTGTTTCTGGGGAAGAATAATAGCTGAAGTTGTCCTTTGGCCTCCACACATGAGCACACATACATACTTACACCTGCATACACACTCATATATGCACACACAGACACACACGCACGTGTGCACGTACACACACACACACACACACACACACACACACACACACGGCTTATTCTCTTTTTTCTTGAAACAAATTTCTCAATCTGAACTTTGGAATGTTTCCTCTCCCAGGACCGATTCAGGGTGTAACGGCACTTCTCAAGGACTTGTTTTGAGCCTTTCAGAGATCTCCGCTGAGGGGGCTGAGCGCGGGGTGTCAGTGGGGTGTCCCCAACCATGGTCTGTCTTCTAAGCTGAAATTTCGTGTTTTACAGTTCTACGTGCAAGGGCAGTTGAGGATGTGGAAATGAGAATGGCCAGTAGCAACACATGTCGGGACATATTGAAGTCCCAGCCCCGCTTTGCTTTATCACACAGAAAGCCGAAAGGCGCCCCGGTGTTCTGAGAACCATCCATGAAAATCTCACTCCTGTTACTTCATAACTAGTGATTACGAAATTTGTGTTAGGCTAAAGTTTAAATTAGGACGGAAACTGTTAGCTACTAAAGTATTTGTATAAATGAAACTGGGCTTATTTTCCAAAAGCTACAGTTCCTAAGACCAGGGGAAGATGGGAAGAATTTGAATCCAAAGACAAGGATGTTTTTTCTGTCTCCTATTTGAGAAAGACATCTGAAACTGTTGTTTTTAAAGAGTATTAATCTTTACTTTTTCCAAAAGTGTTATTTCCTTATTTATTATTACCATTATTGTATTTATGATGTGCTGTGTGTAGGAATGTAGGTGTGTGGGGAGGAGGTCAGAGAATAACTTTGTGCAATCAATCCTCTCTGTCCCCTCTTGTGTATGCTCCCAGGAACTGAACTCAGATTCTCAGGCTCATGCCGCAAGCTGTTTCCCCCTCTGAGCCATCAAGATTACCCATTACCTGTAGTTACCAAAATGCTTATTAATTCACACTGTCCCACTTCCCTATAAGAGCTAGTTCTGCCTGGGAGGCTTGAAGATAATTGTCAGAAACAGCTACAAATCGAGAGGGATACTGGAGAGTACCAGAAGTTTCCAGAGGTGTGTTACTTGCAGTCCTCCTGAAGAAACCATTGGCAAATAGCAGAAATAAGTGAGGTTTCAGAACTGTCACTTGCTTTAGTTGTGGCTGTTGTTGATTTGTTTTTCATGCAGTATTTAATGTATTATGGAGTATGTCTGGAGCTGCAAAGACCGTTCAGAGACTAAAAGCTAAAGGACCTGAGTTCAGATTCCCAGATCCCATATAAAAATGCTGGGCAGATATGACAGTGAACTGCAATTCCATCTCTGGGATGGAAACCACAGAGCAAAGCAGTAAGGAAGTAGAGCAACCCAGAATGATTTCCTTGAGCCTCCACAGGTGCATACAATCTAGTGCCTTCTTACCCACATACATGCACATATGCGCGCACACACACACAGACGTGGACATTAACCTAGTTATTAAATGGCCATCTTTCTGTGATGGTTTTGTCTTTCAGAATCTTTCAAGATGTTCTGATTCTTTTGTCCTAAAACGTAGACAATAAAAATGATGTTCCTTCACAACGGGCCAGCCTCCAGAAGATGGAGTGTAAAGGAACCAATAATGTGAGGTTATCAGTTTGCACAGCTATAGAGAGAGTTGCTATGTGAGCTGTGGTTGTATACAGCTTCAAAATCTCAGTAGCTTAGATAAGAAAGACATAGACCTAATCATGTTAGCAGGCCCACCATTTGGCCTTTATGAGTTTTACTGAACATTATTTACTGGTTCTATCCAGCTGACATTTTCTCACTTCTTTCATATGTATATGGGTGTGTGTGTGTGTGTGTGTGTGTGTGTGTGTGTGTGTGTGTGTATGTGTGTGTGTTTGCATGTGGGTGGGCACAAGTGTATGGGTATGTGTATACAAGTGCTTTTGAGTGTGCATGCCTGTAGAAGTCCAAGAGCAAAATCAGAAATCATCTTCCATCTCTCTTCCACCTCATTGTCTTGAGTCCCTAATTAAGCCCAGAGCAGCATGCCCTTAGGGCTAATCTGGGGATTCTCAGGCCTCACTTTCCAGGGCTAGAATTACAGGCAGTCTGCCAAGCATTTTTATGTGGGATCTGGGAATCCGAACTCAGGTCTCTTTGCTCGTGAGACAAAGGCTTTAACGCTGAGTCCTCCCCTCAGCCCCGAACACTAAATTTGGAGGCAGTTCGGGTGGGCTCTGTAGCGTTTAACTGGAGTTGGCAGGGTTGTGGCCTTGGGGTGCCAGGAGACTTGAAGGGCAGGTGCTAGCCCCTTTCACGTGGCAAAGTGGCACCTCTGTCACTTTCCACCGGCTGATCACGATACAGAGATGGGCAAGCCCAGCATCGATGGGATGCTGGAGAATTCTCTGACAC
Organism: Typhlomys cinereus; assembly: GCA_023101885.1. Classification (NCBI taxonomy): domain Eukaryota; kingdom Metazoa; phylum Chordata; class Mammalia; order Rodentia; family Platacanthomyidae; genus Typhlomys; species Typhlomys cinereus. Next base: position 713,741 of record JALPQD010000529.1, on the reverse strand, counting down.
GGGATGGAAATGGTCAGCTGTGTTACAAGACAGGGTCAAAGCATTTTGGCAGTGACCCTGTTTACCAAAGTCTCTTCCAAAACAGCTGCCCTGTGAAATCAAAGAAAAAAGTCTCTTTATTCTAGGAGTCACGTTACAGGGATTTGACATGGGCACTAGGGACAGAGAGATGGTTGACAGGGTATAAAAGTGACTGCGGTGCAAGTCTGTGGACCTGAGTTTGATTCCTGGATCCCCAAGGTGAAGGAGAGAGCTTATTCCTGAAAGTTGTCCTCTGACCTCCGAAAGTGTGCAGTGGCACATGTGTGTCCACACACAATGAATAAATGAGATCCAAAGTAGCTTTCCAGGAAGCTTAATATCGCATAGCTTAATTTTTGTTATAATATTTTGTCTATATAGTTGACCACGAACACAATGTAAATTCTCAACCAGAGGCCACAAGGAAGCTTGCCCTGAAATGCCATTGTCCAGAGAGATCTTGGAGGATGTACACTTGGTTGTGTAAATGCCACTATCAAGAAATGGGGTGAACATCTGGCCTCGGAGCCTTGGTTTGTAATCCCAAGGTAGTGGATCTCTCTTGGGGTGCATAGTGACTTCAGTGCCAGTCGCCTCAAATTAATGAGAACTTGTCTCAAAATAAAAAATTGCAAACAGGGCCAGAGATGTAGTAGCTCAGTCTTAGAGTGCTCACCGAATGTGTTCAGTCTCTGGGTTCCCAGTGTAATTTTGGGGGCGGGGGATGCGAGTGAGTTGTTGGTGCCACGCTTTTCCTGCTGGTCTTTTATGATGATCCCCTTAGTACCATAGAATTGGTGGAGCGTCTTTCCCAGATTATTTTAGCACCAAGTGGCTAGTTTTAGCAGCAAAAGGAAGGATAAGGCACAGAGTCTATTTTTATATACTTGCTTGAAGGTAAAAAAAAATGTGGAGCAAGTGAAAGTATGTTCCCACAGATATCCTGGGATATTGGACATGTGCACATGCTTGTGGTCTCACACTTTGCTTTCCTCTGGGCCCAACGAATTCACGTTCACTTGGACTCTTCTGTAGAAATCAGGCCATGGTGTTTGCTCATAGAAATTATTGTGATTCTGCTGCTTATGTCCAGGCCTATGGGAAAAGACTGGAAATTTTATAGAGATAGATGACGTGTCCTTTGCTTTTGAAGAACTTATCTGACTTTAGGCATTTCTTTAAAATACTATGCCTCCAACTGGAATGTTTATTTTTCCCAT